>JAPQWV010000157.1:0-1205705 GCA_027422505.1 Craterostigma plantagineum
AAACGATCATCGACCTCTTCTTCTTGCACAATTTGCATAAGTTTCACTAACTCTTGATTGATCTACTGTGGGTTCTGTTTGTAATGTTGGGCAATTCCTTGCTAAGTGTTCCGATTGCCCACAACGAAAACATTCGCCTGTGAGCCATCTACAAACACCCAGATGATTTTTCCCACAATTTTCGCATGCTGGTATCGGTTGAGAAATTCCTCATCTGATAGGTCTCATTCTGCCCGTACTTCCCTTGTGGAACTACTTTGAGTACTCATTGGTCTAGATGCACTATATGTCTTTTTCATCTTTTCGCTCGACGATTCTTCTCCTGGCCTCCTCTTGTTACTTTAAAAATTCTCGATTCTGTCTCTAACCTTTCGGCGCGAATAGCCGCCGCCCTTAATTTCTCGTAGCACTCCATATCTGATGGTGTAATACGACTCCTAATCGTGTAACGAAGTCCAGCTTCAAGCCTTCGACACTTATTCTTTCCAATAGCAACCATATGTGGAGCGCATCGAGATAGCTGATTAAACATCACTTCATATTCGCCCACAGACTTGTTTCCCTGTTTAAGTTCTAAAAATTCCTTCTCTTTCTGATCCTTAAAAACCTCAGGCATGTAAGCATCGTTAAACTCTCTCAGAAAGTCTTCCCAAGTCAACACTGGGGCTGTACTATACTATCTGGAACTGTTTCCCACCATTCATATGCATGTCCCTGTAAGAGTGAGACAGCATAGTCGAATCTCTCTTCTGGGGTGCATTGCATCATATTAAACATTCTTTCCATTCTTTTCAACCATGTTTTTGCTTCAACAGGGTTTGTTGTGCCCATAAAATCCACAGCATCCATCTTTCTTAATTTATCATATCGTCGTTCTCGGGGAGTTGTCAGGGGGTGTTCGGATTCAAACTGTCTAAGAGTATGCGATGAATGGGATTCAGGTACGGCCGTTCTTCCTCCTCCCTCAATAGTAGGTTCATCACGTTCTATAGGTATCGGATCACCTATTGCCCTTTGCCTATATATGCAAGAAAAGTTTAAGGGCAATTCATAACATGCACATACTATGCAAATGTCTACAGAACCTAAAGCCTAGGCTCTGACCACTACGAGTAACGCCCCATTTCCTATTACCTTTATATGCAGCTATAAAATATTTATATAAAATTTTTCGCGATTCCCGTAACCATTTCCTTTAACAAAAACGGGTACGTATATCCGACCTAGTTCCTTTCACAATAATGTACATATATATACCTATCATACGAGTACAACATGTAACAGTCTAAATCCACTTCTATTCTATATGCTAATGATGAACCAGAGGGGAGCAGGAGGAGAGCGAGCCGGTCAACCTTGAATCCATGTTTTATGATGATGCTTCATACGCAGCCTGCTAAATATCTACAACAACTGTGAAGACAACGATTCAGAGTATGATCGCAACATGTTAACTAATAACAAGTAACAATAAAATAAATGGTAGTCCATTCCTTTCTATCAATATCGTATTTATGCCATCATAATCGTGTATATAACTGTCATTCATAGGATCTGTAGATCACATGCCATTCTATATGTCCATTTATTTTGATACTCCCGTTATAGACTAGCTAGACTGTACTGTACACCCAGTCGGCGCCCATGCATGGGACTCTGTAACCATGTCGTAATCCCCCTATTTGTAGGGATACGTATTGCCTGTTCAAGACTCTGAAAATCCCCCGATTTATAGGGATATATGCCGTAGCATCCGTATCATACCATCTGTAGTCATTGCAGTCATAACGATTCCCCTTATTTTATATGTATGCAATGCTATATAAAATACTGTTGGTCCCGATTGCACCAAACAAGGAATCAAAGAGGCTTAGATGGAATGAAAAGGGAGTGGTTCTCACCTTTAAGTGTGTGTATTGTGTGAAAAAGTGGGTTAGCCTTTTGATCTTTGATTACTTTAAAAATTGTGTTGGTAAAACCTTATATACCACATTAACCCTAGGTATATTAAGGCCCAAACAATAAAGATTAATTAATTACATTCTAGTCCAAAGCCCAAGCTAAAAGGATAATTACAAAATAAATCCCAAGACTTAAACTATTGACACAATCTATAAATATCCTAACAATCTCCCCCTTTGTGTCAATTGTTGGGAGTCTTGGATCTTGGGCGTTGTGATGGTGGATTAGCGAGTGTGTGTTTCGCGAAGTCCTAGCTTGAACTCGAAGGCGCGGAGATTCCTTCGAAGGACCATTCGTTCAGCTATAGCGTCAATGAACTTCGCGAACTTGGATCGACAAAGTGGATCTTCTTCCGAAAGGATGCGGCAAATCCTCATGAGTTTGTCTTGGATGATGGTGAGCGTCCCATCCGAGAACTTTGCCACTTCGGAGCAGTGCAGCAGCCTCATCTTTCCTTTGTAGTTCGAGTAGGTGACCGCCGGATCATCTCCGTCGATCACATCGCCCTCTCGATAGTCGTCCGCGTTCTTGAAAGATGGGCGTGTCAGGTTCACCTTCTTCAGGTTGTGCTCTACCGCCATCTGCAGATCGTGGGAGGCGAAGTATCTCACTTGTCGGAGCATATGTCGCTTGAGAGCTACGTAGCCCATGGTGACCGGTTCAGCCCGTACGAGATGTCCAGAACTTCTGAGGACGAGTCTGAACTGCTTCATGGATTCCAGCATGTTGTACAGATCACCCAGGCGTAGAAATTTGAAGTCCGCCTCGCTTACTTCACTGTAGCTCTCATACTGCCTCATTACAGTGAACACTGGATAGTGGACACGTTCTTTCGATTCTTGGCGAAGGTCGGTGACTTTGCAGATGGGGGCCCGATCATTTCCAGAGCGATGTTTTCCTCATCGGTCAGCGTCCTCTTTGTGCATTTGTGGCAAAGAAGGCTCCATCGATAGAGCTTCTTCTTTTCCTCGCTCCAATTTTGGATGTTCATCAGCTCATATTCGTCAAAGGTCGTGATGATCTGCTCCTTGCGCCGCCAGATCCTCTTCCTGATCTCTTCTTGGAATGGCACAGTGATCTTTTTGTTTTCCCACGGTGCTTCCGGTATATCGCCGTGGGCACATCCGGTTGAGCAGCAGGAGCCTCAGCTTGCTGCGCTTGAAATTGTAGAATATTCTCGAGCTCGGCGGGTTCGGCATCATACTCCTCTCCGTTCTCGTCGTCTGCAGTGTTGATCAGCGTAAGCGAGGCTTCCTTTAGCAGACGTCGAGCATTTTCCACCAACTTCCTGGCTGCTACTGCATCGGCAGGTGTGTATAGCCATTCATCGTTAAAGATGTAGGCTTCGATCTCGTTCTGTGCGCAGCAGACGTCCTCGGAAGCCACGTTGGAATCGGTATTGAGAGGGGTATGGCTGTGTGGTGGCGAGGGTGTTCCGTCGGAGGAGTTTGTTGATTGTGGGGATGGTTGTGGTGGAGATTCTGGTGGCTCGGTTGTGGTGATAGTTTTGGCTAGGATGATTTGGGTGTCGAGTGGTGTAGATGTGGTGGTGCCTCTATCGTCGATGTGATAGTTAGAGGTTCCGGAATGGTGAGTGGGGAAGGTGTGGTGGTGGTCTCTAACGTCGATGTGACAATTAGAGTTTCGGAGAAGGTAGTAGGTGGTGGTGAGGGTGATTTGGCTAGTGACTCGGGGTTAATAGAGTGGGATTTTTGGCTAGTGGGGTGTGAGGTTTCTGTTGTGGGCGTCGTTTCAGGTGCAGAGGAGGAAGGCAGCGTTGATTGTACTGGTCCTTGAGTTTGTGAGGCTTGCTGCCTATTTTCCCCCTCGCGGCGATCTTGATCATCGTGTTGATCGTCGCACCTGATCCCGCTAGACTCTCCTTGAGTGCGGCAAGTCATTGGTTGAGTCATTATTTTCTTCATTTGCTGTTCCTCCTCGTCGAGTTCCGTCATTGACTCGAATCTTGCTCGTAGGATGTAGAAGAGCTCCTTTGCGGAAATGGAGGAGAGAACAGCTTCTGTGTCCACATTTTGCGTTGGTGGTGATGTCTCCGGGGCCACACCTTTGCCTTTGTCGATGGTGGACGCATCGAGACGCGCATAGACTTTGTCGAGGATGGACGTCTCAAGAGTCTTTGCAAACTCTTGAAGACGAGTCTCTAGCGCGGTCTCGGTGACGAACTGGGGTAAGTTTAACAAGTTGGAATCACGAAGAAATCCAACTGTCACCGAATCAGAGAAGATAGCCGATCGGCCGCCCGTTTGCACAGGACGGGAAAAGACGGGGTCACTAAGACTTCCCGTTGGCATCATCGATGAGACAGACTCAAACGAATGATGGCCTAGGCTCACGGTTGTTGTGATGTTGGCCGTGCTAGGTCTTCCGCTCTCAATCACAGAGACATCATCGAGCGTTCCGATAGAATCACGAAGACTCTGTAGTGCAGTAAAAGGTGTATGTGTCCTAGAAACGTGTGAAATTATGGGGAGTGAGGGCACTAGACTCGATGTGATTGAAGATGATGCAGTTTGAGGTGAGTGACTGCTCGTTTCAACATCGACTATCTCCAAGTGGGATGTCGATGGCATAGGTGGCTCCTCGTGGAATGAAATATCTTTCTGTAGAGAGGAAGATAAGTGGATTGGTGGGGTCGTTTGCGTGGTTGAGCCAAATGGGTCTTCTACTCGGGAGGTGAACACATCACCTCCTGTACCTATGGGTTGGGCTCGGCTTGTCTCTGACTGAGGAGGTCGATCGTGTTTTTGTTTTGATCGACGCTCCGTGGTGCGGCTTACGTCATCCTTACGCGATCGTTTTTTCGGCACGCGAGTGGAAGAGGATGCGGCGTGACCCGATGACTTTTTAGAAGTGGTGGTGGGGTTTTGGCTAGTCCCGGGTTAGGAGCAGTGGGGTTGATCTGCTCCGTAGGGACAATGGATAGTGGATGGGGGCTTTCGCGGAATGAGGCGGTGGAGGCACGATATTCTCGGACGTGCGGATTGGTCGGGTCTGCATAGGCGAGAACGTCGTCCGGGATTATCATTGCGTGTCGATCTTTTGCCGGAGTGTTTTTCTTAGCGAACTTCTGAACAGTGGGGATTATGAAGTGTTCAGTTGCCGGGCGGGAGCGGATGTTGGTGGAGAACAGGCGGAAGTGTTTGATGAGCATTGGGAGCCACCGCATGTAGGGTACGAAGCGGTTCGTGACTCCCTTGGCGACTTCCCGATCGCGACGTTGAATCATGGAGACGAGATCCATCCATATGATGTCGGCGTAGTTGTACTTGCGGTTGTGGGCGATGCCGGTTAGGATGGAGGATTTGGTGGTTCCCACGGTCCTGGCCGGCATGCTTCCCTGACATGCACTTGTTTAGTAGGAGATATAACGTTCGCCAGGGTTGTGGTAGGTTGCGAGTGGTGACTTCACTGAGAACGAGTGGGCCTTTCTTCTTCTTGTTTTCAGGTTGATAGCCTAATCTGTCGATGTCCTCGATGAGTTGTTCATGAGTTGGTAGTGGGTCGTATGGTGAATAGACAGGTAGTTGAAGCATTTCTTGGACAATCTTGCGAGTGAGGACCACTGTTTCTTGATCGATTTTGGCGAACAATGTTTTAGCAAGGTGGAGTGGTCCAGCTATCTGCAAAGTGTGCCAGAGCTGTTGGAGATAGACTTGAGCTTCTGGCTGGCCATGAGAGAGGGCGTGTCGGAGGGGATGTCCTTTGAGGATCTCTATGATAATGGGGGCATCGCACAGAAAGTTGTCTAAGTCCACCATGTGGTTTTTTGGTATCAGGGCAGCCCATTGACTCGTTGGGAAGACCTGCTCGATCAGTGGGACATAGGTTAGCGTATTGAGCTCGATGCGAGCGATGTCCCTTTGGATTGCTGCCGCCTCAAGTGCTTCAATTGTGTCTTGATTTTTGTTGGTCATATCTGTGCTTGACAGTGATAGTTAGTATGGACTAAATTGCAAGAAGATGGATTATAGGTAATTCATGAATAAAACGAAGCATAAAAATGCCCAAAAACGTAAAGATAAAAGTAAAGTTAAACTCAAGCTAAGTAAGAGTCCTTTTGAGATAAAGGCATTAAGATTGCATGATGGTCATGTGATGGCGGGTTTCGACAATTTTAGGAATTCATACGAAATTTTTCTAACACTTGGAAAATTTTTAGGATTGAAGATGTTTATCTGAGATGAGAAAATTTTGGTACTTGAGCAAGTCGAAGAAAAAAAACAATTTCACATTTAGTGTAGCATTTCGCTTAGGGAAATTTTTCGCAAGTTAAGATACTAGCAAGTTGTCCAAAATTTTCGCATATAATGAGAAAATTTGCTGATTATCACACATAGACAAGTCAGGAGGACGTTTTCATATTTAGTGTAAGATTTTCGCATGTAGTGGGAAATTTTCGCACATTAGGAAATTTCGCAAATTTTCGCATGCAGTGAGAAATTTTCGCACATCAGGAAATTTCGCAAATTTTCGCATGCACTGAGAAATTGTTGCGTTCAAGTTACCCAAAGATTTTCGCATGTAAAAAAAAATTCGCACGTTAAGGAAGTTTCGCATTCAATTTATCCATGAATTTTCGCGTATAAGGAAAATTTTCGCACGTTAAAGAGATGTCGTATTCAGAGTAAAGTTTCGCATATAGTGGGAAATTTTCGCATTTAAAGTTTCACATTTCTCGGTTAACATATTTTCTCAAAAGTTATTAAATTTTCGCAAGTAGAGAAATTTTTCAAGTCAGCAAACTTTCGCAAGTTTTGAATTTTTTCTCAAGTGAAATGAAAGTTTCGCGGAGTGATAAAGCTTTGAAGAAAGTCTTTGCAGATAAAATTTCTCGGATAAAATTTTTGCAGATTGAGAAAGTTTCGTGATCCGCGAAAGAATTGATTTGTATGGGTCCGAGAAAAAATTTCAGTTTGCAGATTGAGAAAATTTTGGTTACTGTAGTTGCGAAAGAGTGAAGATGCGAAAAAATGTAATATTACGTGAGGTGTATGAAAGTTTCGCAGGGCATGACTCACTGTAGCAGCAAAAGTTTTAATGTAAGAAAATTCTTGGATGAAAACTTTCGCGGGACTTCACAAACTGTAACAACGAAAATTTTAACGCAAGAAATTTCTCGGATAAAATATTCGCGGAACTTCACACACTGTAACAGCGAAAATTTTAACGCAAGAAATTTCTCGGATAAAATTTTCGCGGAACCTACTCACTGTAGCAGCGAAAAATCTATCTAAGTATTTTTCCTGAAAAGTTTCTCGGTGAAGAACACTGTGCGTAAACGTTCAAAGCGACGCTGTGATTTTTGCCTTAGACCCACTCAAATCTTAACCAAAATGCAATAAACTGGACCCAATCGACTCGAAATTTGACGGGCAATACATATTTGGAGGTTTAAAACACCGAAAACCTAACATGCGTCCTAATTAAAGCCGGGAAAAAATAATTTAAAACCTAAAATTTAACAGTCGCGGCAAAAAAACGGAGTAAATCGAACGAGAAGCAGTTTATTTACGATGTATTCATACCGAAAAGCTGATTTTGACGATGGAGAATGCAGAAAAACGGAGTTTGAAGACGGATTTGAAGAAGATGACGATTGTTTGAGAAATTTACTGGTGTTAAGTGTTTTGGGGGTTTTGTGACTGTTCATGCGAGATTTTGAGTAAAAATGGGCCGAATTCGCGGGCTTGTTCAAAATTGGATCCTAGGCCGACTTTCTTGGGCTTGGTCAAAATAGGAGCCTGGGCCGAATTTCGCGGGCTTGGTCAAAATAGGATTCTGGGCCGAATTTCCCGGGCTTGGTCAAAATAGGGTCCAATTGGAGTTTAATTGGTCCAATTTCGACCCAGTTGGACCAGAAATTAAAATTTCCACTATGACCCAGTTTGACCAAAAATTAAAATTTCAACCCAAAAGTCATTTGGTCCAATTTTGACTTCGTTTGACCAGAACTTAAATTAAATTTCAGCCCCCCCCCCCCTTTTTTTTTAAATAGGCAAAATCAAAAACTCCCCCTTAATCGAAAACTCCCCCTCAAGAGACATAATTTAGAAGACACATAGAGAATGAAGTAAAGTGAAAAGACATATGTACACTTTATCAAAGTTCATGTAGGGTCGATTGATCACAGCTGAATATTCAACATGCCCAACATAGTCACAAGGTGTTGGAATCGTTTGACATCCAGCAGTTTTGTGAAAATGTCGGCTAGTTGATCTTCGGTAGTGACGTAGTGTAATTCAATCGTCCCTTGTTCAACATGTTCTTTGATGAAGTGGTGACGAATATCTATGTGTTTCGTTCTTGAGTGATGTACCGGATTACTCGTCATCGCAATCGCACTCTTTGAGTCACAATAAATGGGAATTTTATCAACATGAAAATTAAAATCTCGTAGTTGGGTTCTCATCCACAAAAGCTGTGAGCAACAACTAGCGGCGGCGACATATTCTGCCTCCGTCGACGAAGTTGAGACACAGTTTTGTTTTCGAGAAGACCAACTCACGAGTTTACCGCCCAAGAAGTGTGCAGCTCCAGAGGTGCTTTTTCGATCCATCTTGCATCCTGCGTAATCCGAGTCAGAAAATCCAACCAGTTTGAAGTCTGATCGAGTGGGGTACCACAAACCCAGATTGGGTGTTCCTTTGAGATAGCGGAGAATCCTTTTGACAGCAGTGACATGGGATTCCTTCGGTGTAGCCTGAAAACGAGCGCAGATTCCTGTCGTGAGAATGATATCCGGTCGACTAGAAGTGAGGTACAAAAGAGAGGCTATTATCCCATGATAGACAGTTTGGTCAACGGGAGCACCAGATGGGTCCGCGTCGGGTCGGCCGGAGGGTGACATAGGTGTAGCAGCAGTCTTAGCATCCTTCATTCCATATTTCTCGAGGATGTCATGGATGTATTTGGACTGGTTGATGAAGATTCCGTCGGGGAGTTGCTTTACTTGAAGACCAAGAAAGAAATTCAGCTCGCCCATCATACTCATTTCGAATTTCTCTTTCATCGATTCTGCGAACTCTTCACACAGTTGTGGTTCAGTCGATCCAAAAATGATGTCATCGACATAAATCTGTACAATCATGATGTCCGGGCCACTCCGCTTGGTGAAGAGAGTTGTATCCGGAGATCCTTTCTTGAATCCAGACTGAACAAGGAAGTCTGAAAGGACGTCATACCAAGCTCGGGGAGCCTGTTTTAGTCCGTAGAGGGCCTTGTAGAGTCGATATACGTGATGAGGAAACTCTTCGCTCAAGAACCCTTCAGGTTGATCAACGTACACTTCTTCTTTGGGAAATCCATTTAGAAATGCAGTCTTCACGTCCATTTGGTAGACTTTAAAGTTCTTGTGAGCAGCAAAGGCAAGAAAAATTCGTATTGCTTCGATCCTGGCAACTGGGGCGAAAGTTTCATCGTAGTCGATGCCTTCTTGTTGGTTGTACCCCTTAGCCACAAGTCTTGCTTTATTGCGGATGACAACACTGTCTTCATCCTTTTTGTTCTTAAAGATCTACTTCGTGCTGATAATGGATCTGTTGTGAGGGCGTGGAACGAGTTCCCAAACTTGTAAACGTTCAAACTGATTTATTTCCTCTTGCATTGCCATCAGCCAATCAGGATCGTTGAGAGCCTCAGCTACTCGTGATGATTCGGCTTGACTGAGATAGCAAGCAAACAGACTTTCATTCATCATAGCAGAACGCGTCGAAACACCGGATATGGGATCCCCAATAATCTGATCCGTAGGGTGAGAGCGAGCCCAAAGTGGTACATTAGTCTGTGAGGAGCTAGCCGCATTTGTATCGATTGGAGGCGCATTAGTTTGAGTGGTGGCGACGGGAGTCTTGGGGACTGGATAGAAGTACTCGAAGAGCAGATCGAGATCCAGTTCACCAGAATTGCCCTCTGATGGGGAAGTTCCCGTCGTTGAAAGTTGACATTTTGTCAACGACTGTAGAAGACCTGGTTCTGGACTGATATGAGCAGAGGCCATGAGGTCGCCTTCGCTTTCGTCAAAGGTGACATTTGTGCTTTGTATTACTGATCGCTTCTCCCTAAGATAGACCCTGTATGCCTTCGAGTTCAGCGAATATCCAACAAAGATGCCCTCAAGTGCTTTTGGATCAAGCTTCCCAAGATGTTGGCGATCATTGACCACAAAACATCGGCAACCGAAGACCCTTAGATAAGATATATCTGGGATACGACGGTTATTTAGCATCTCGCATGGGGTGCGGTTGAATCTCTTGTGGATGGAAGCCCGGTTCTGCGTGTAACAAGCCGTTTGAATAGCTTCGCCCCAAAGAGAGTGAGGAAGTCCGGATTGGATGAGGAGAGTCCTAGCTGCTTCAACTAGTGTCCTATTCTTACGCTCAACGACACCATTCTGTTCCGGTGTCTTCACAGCTGAGAACTGTTGGGTGATGCCCTGAGTGGCATAGAAATCACTGGGCTTCTTGTTCTTAAACTCAGTTCCGTTGTCAGTTCTGATAATTCGAACCTTCTGTTGATGAAGAGTTTGGGACGTAACAACAAACTCGATGATTAAATCAGGAACTTCATCCTTTGTGCGAACGAGTTTCGTACATGTATAGCGTGAGAAGTCGTCGACAATCACAAGAATATACCGTCTTACTCTGAGTGTAGCCCTAGGCATTGGGCCACATAGATCCATGTGTAAGAGCTCAAGGATGAGCTTAGAGGACGGTGTTTCCTTGGAGATGTGAGACGATCGCTTCATCTTCCCCAATTCACAGGCAGAGCAGTGATGTTCCTTATGATATGACAGTTGGGGTAGACCGTTGACGAGTTTATTTTGACGCAGTTTGTTGATAGTCTTGAAATTGAGGTGTGAGAGACACCGGTGCCATAGGTCGTTCAACTTGGGTGCAACACGAGAAAGAAGGCAAATTGGTCGAGAGGTCGTAAGATTGAGTACGTAGAGGTGAGACGTGCGCGTTCCAGAAAGAAGAGGTAGTGCCGAGGCATCGATAATGCTGCAGCCGTCAGATTCGAAAAGAACCTTGTATCCTTTGTCGCAGAAACGACCAATGCTGAAGAGATTGTAGCTCAAACCTTCGACGTAGGAGATGCCCTTAATCGTCAGTTTGTCATGGATGAGATCACCAGTTCCGAGAATTGGCGCCATTTGACTGTTTCCGAAGGAGACCCTTCCGAGATAGCGCTCGAAGAAGTTGCTCAACAGCTCCTTATTCCCCATCATGTGTGTGGAGCAACCCGAGCCACACATGACAGACCTGCAATCATCAGCAAACGTTGGGTCCCCGTTTACGGACAGGACCTTCTTTTGATATAAGTAAAATTTTCATGCGCTTAATGGGAAATGTGGGGTCTAAGTCAGATTGTGTTGGATCTAATTTAAGTTTCCCTTTGTGATTTGTTTGAGGAGGCGGGATTATGGTTTTTCTAACCCATATTTGCCTAACTTGTGTTTGCATGTACATTGCCTTATTCATGAATTGGCGTGGGGATTTTGGTTGTTGTTGTCGTCCTTCGGTTTTAGTCGTCTTTTGCTTGCGAGCAGTGGGTGACTTTGTATTTAGTGTCGGAAGACGTTTTCGCTTAATCGTGGGCGTAGATGAATGTGGGAGAATGCAAAGGCGTCGTAGAGGAGGTTTGCTTGTTTGGTCGGAGTGTTGCATGTTCGTGTGCCTCATATTCATGAAAGCGTGGAAGAATAAAGTCATTGCAGCAACACATAGACATTAGTTTGGCAAAGAAAGATAAGTTTTGGCAACATAATTGTCTACGCCCTTAAGATGTTGGGATTCAGTACATAGAGAGGAAAGACGAATATATGATGGTCTTTTCTTCTTGTCATCGAAGAGCGGGTTCTCCTTTATTTCTTACGAACTCCCTGCCAGAGGCGTCGAACTCACATTCCCTGTATCCATAAGAATACGAGAGTTAGTGTTAGAACATGTGTCAGTTTCAGGAGTCATCTTCGCCGTCCTCTTACATTTACATTTTGAGAATCGGGTACTTGACTTGACGTAGAGGGTTGGTTCGTATTGTGAAATTGCTCTAGGGTAAAGATTTTGCAAAGTAGATCTTCTCGCTCTTTTGCAAAAGCTTTCCGCTCTAATTCCAGGGTTCGTTCTAGATCTGCTATGACCAGAAGTTTCTCCGGGATATAGATGTGAGAAAGTGCTTCTCGGAAAGCGATTTCCTGTTCTTCGGCTGGGAACTGAGATTTGATGTCCTCAGAGAGTGAGGGCTTTTTAGTCTCATGACTCGTGTTCAATTCTGTGTAGTCGTACGCGATTTCCGCCCAAAGAATGTTTTGTTCCCTCTTTTCTGCCGAAAGGATAATGGAGGAGGATCTTACAAATGGCATGAGCTGTGAGGGAGTACCCGTCCTCGTTTGTAGGAATGTTGTACTGTACATGTTATATCTTTTAATTATTAACGGCGTTGGATCGCAGTTGCTGGCCAGGCCGATTCCCATCTGGGCGTCGTAGAATTCTGTTTCAACTGGTTGGTTCAATAGGGATAAGATGCGCGCGCTTTTGTTTCTAAGGTGAAGTTGCTCTTCAAGTTTTTTCACCTTTCGGTATAGCCTAACTCTTTCCCACTTTCCCTTTTGCGGGTTATTCTGGCCTTACGGTCGTAGTAGCCAGAGTCCTTCACGCGTGGGGCGTGGCATTCCTTGGCAAAGTGGCCTGACTTTCCACACCGAAAGCACTTCACAGACTTTTGAGGTGCTGAGTCCTCCTCTTTCTTTATCGGCTTAGCTTCCTCCGTGGGAGTGGTCTTTTGGTTCCGCTAAAGGTTCTATGGCGATTGGAGAAGGATGAGGATTTTTTCCCTATCTTCTTTGAGACCATCTTTGCTAGCATTGCCAGTTGCTTGCGTAGATCACGAACATCTTCATCAGATTCTGTATCAGCTTCGGATCCTGAAGAGGTGTCGGATACAACAGCTGGTAGCTTCCCTTTGTTCTGTTTGGTCTTAGAGGCGGAAGATCGTTCGGTAGTCTTGTTCGAGAGGAGAGCCAGTGGGTCGACTCGAGTGTTGGTGGACTGAGGTAGCACGTAAGGAGCATAGACAGACAGACTGTCGTAGAGAGCATGGATGGAGGTGTTAGAGAGGTCCTTACTCTGAATCATCATCACGGTTGCATTGCCCCAATGTGGTTTGAGGCTACCAAGGAAGCGGTTGTTGATATCGAATTTGTCCCTCGAGATCTTGGCTTTCTTGAGTTCATTGATGACTTTCAAGTATCGGAGGTATGTGTCACGCATCTCTTCTCCTTCATAGGCCTGGAAGTGTTCATACTGCGAGAGACATGCTGATTTCCTTCCCTGAGCACTCTCAGTTGTGCCTGCCATAATACGAGTTCATCCCATATTTCCTTAGCAGTTGTGCAGCACTCGATGTGAGCGTAGACTTCGTTGCCCATAGCCTGGAAGAGGTATCCTTTGGCCGTCTCATCGGCCTGTAGGCGAGCCTCTTCATCCTCATTAATGGGGCCTCTTGGAGTGCGACGTTCATCCATGGGAGGGTTTGCGTTTGGTTGAGCAGGGATGATTGTCCAGAACTGAGCTGGACCGTTGAAGATGGAGTCCAGTAGGTATTGAGAGAGTGGTGCGCCTTTGTTCCTGATGAACGTGAGGAACCTGCTTGTCCATATGCTGTAATCGCCTTGTCGCAGCATTGGGGGTCTGGTGTCGGAGCCCACTGTTGAGATGTCAGTTGTGGCAGACATGGTTGGTGCAGTGGAATCCTCCGTGGTTTTGATCTTGTATAGATAAAAGGGTTAGTAACGAACGAGATGAAAAATATGAGTTTAACGAGTAGAGTTTGAGAAGAATCGTTTAAAGAATTTCTTAGTACTAAGTGGACGTGTGTGATGGTCGAAAACGTATGAAGGGAAAATATATCTTGACGTTCGGAGAAGTTCTTAAAATTTAAAAACCAGAGTTTGAAAAAAAAATTTAACACGAGAGAAAAAAAATTTAACACGTGAGGAAAAATTCGCAGTTTGAAGAGACGTGTTTATATGAAGAATCACCCGAGAAATTATTTGTTGAGAAACTTCGATGTTTGCGTGAGTTTTAAAGAGGAATTCTCGAAAAGAAAAAAAATTCTCAGTAGAAATTATTTTCTCGGATTTTAAAATTTCGCATGTGAGAAAGTTTTTCAGTTTTTGAGAAGAATTTCAGTTTGGAGGAAGTACATCGGGTCGAAGTGTGAGAGTAAGTTTCTCGGAATTGAAAAACGGGGTTTTGAGAAAAATTTCTCGGAAAAAAAAACTTTCTCGGCTGAAAACTTAGAAGTATTTCTCAGTTTTCCGAAAGTTTTCACGGATAAATTTTCGGAATAAATTTTCTCGGATATATTTCTCGGATTTGGAGAGATAAGCAGTTGAGAAAAAAATTGAAGTGAAAGAGAAATTTTCGCGGATATATGTTTCTCGGATTTGGAGAAATAAGCAGTTGAGAAAAAAACTGAAGTAAAAGAGAGATTTTCGCGGTTTTGGAAAGCTAGGCAGTTGAGAAAAATGAGCTGAACGTGGAATTTTTAGCGGTTTTGAAAAGATTCTCGGAATCAAATTTCGCGGATATGTGATTTCTCGGATTTTCAAAAGTTTTCGCGGATTTGAACGACTCAGCATGAACTTTCGCGGCCAAGAACACAAGGTTACTGTTCCATTGCTTGTCGCGAGTTTCTCCCAGAAAATAGTTCGTTTTCACTCAAATCTCAACCAAAATCACTCAAACTTGATCCAAAACTTCAGAAACTCTTCCCTAAACACATAGTTGACCAATTTGTGAGCTAAAAACAACAAAAACGGATCAAATCGACCAAAAACAGAGAGAGCCGAGATGACTTTTTCTGAAGATTTTTTGCTTCGATCTTGCTTAAAACCAATGTTTTAAAAAGCGCAAAGCGTAGTGTGTCGCGTTTTCGTGTTGGTAGCGCATAGCGTAAATAGCGTAGCGCATTGCGTGAGTATTTCGGATAAGTTAAATATAATACAATAAAATATATATTATATAACAAATATAAATATGATAACTTTTTATGTCATTATTGTAGTTATGAGACTAAATAATCAATATTTTCTCTAGAAATTAAATGAAAAAAAATAAGGTACAAATAATTGATTATAATTTAAAATTTAAATATATATGAACGATATATTAAAAGTTTATATAACCAAATTTAAAAAGTTTATATATCAAATCTTTTTATAGGAAGTTAATATAAATTTATTTGAAATTACTTTACAAGATAAACAACCAATATTGTAAGTGCACTATTATATTTCACGTCCTTTTCAAAAATTATCCATATGTATTTTAAATATAACAATTAACAATTATATAATTGACGAAGCCTCCTTTTACCTCTATATATTGAGCTTTCTTATATGTCTCGAAAATGTTGAGGTAAATTTTTTAATCTTTAAATTGATTTAGTCTTTTTCCGATAAATAAGGAACAAATTTTCCGTGGATAGTGGAAAGACTTGTGGATATAAATTGGTTAATATTTTCAATTGTATTTAACTATACTACACAATTCATCGATGTATTACTATTCCAATAATTAGTCTTAACATGGACCACATTATTATGAATAAATTTACGAATTACACACTTGATTTTGACCAATGCCCAAATAGCGCGAGTATTTTCAAAAATAGCGCAAAAAGCGTAAAAAAGCGCAATATAGCGTAAGATAGCGTAAAATAGCGTAATATAGCGTAAGCTTTTTGGGCAAAACGCGAAATGTAATACGCCTTAACGCGTTTTTGCAAAAACTTACGCGATAGCGCGCTATATAGCGCGCTACACCACGCTTTTAAAAACACTGCTTAAAATTGATCCAAAACTGTTCTAAAAGCATTTTCGGCATAGAATCGTTCTGGGGAAAGGTTGTAAACACAAAAACGAAGCATTAAAAGCCCCAAAACGAGCTCAAACTGCCGAAAGTAATTTTTTGCCCAAAACACCTTTGATCTTTCTCGGAATCGAACGAAACTCGATTCAAATCAATGCAGATCGATCCACGTTTGCTGTGATACCACTTGTTGGGCCCGATTGCACCAAACAAGGAATCAAAGAGGCTTAGATGGAATGAAAAGGGAGTGGTTCTCACCTTTAAGTGTGTGTATTGTGTGAAAAAGTGGGTTAGTCTTTTGATCTTTGATTACTTTAAAAATTGTGTTGGTAAAACCTTATATACCACATTAACCCTAGGTATATTAAGGCCCAAACAATAAAGATTAATTAATTACATTCTAGTCCAAGCCCAAGCTAAAAGGATAATTACAAAATAAATCCCAAGACTTAAACTATTGACACAATCTATAAATATCCTAACAAATACCTTATATGACACAATCATATGAAGGCACCTTATGATCACATAGTTCACATCGATTCATAAATAACACATGTATCACATGCCAATCAATTAATTCATATAAAGAATCTAAGCACATAAGGCATATAAGGTACATGTTGCAAATCATACTCACAAATTTCGCCTATTTTCTCCGTTCGCTTAAGCGACCTTGTCCTTGCCCTTATCGGACTCCTGACATATACAATTATTTATCCGTAAATATGAAGTTCCTGTAATGACATGCGTGCGTGATATGCATACTTCTTCCTATTCGTAGCCTTTTACCAGAAACCCTAACTTATTTTATACCAAAACCCTAAATATCGAACATTTTATGTGATATTAAAATTTCTTATATCTGTATCACAATTCTCTTTCTTTCGAAATTTTATTAAGTTTGATATTCTCACTATTATAAAATTCTCGTACATCTCAAAATTCTACCTAATTACATAGTTTTGAAATCATATCTCGAATTTTTTTATCTAACTGAATTTCTAAATCTCGAAACCATAACTTGAAATCTTCCGAATTTATTTCGAGATTGTATATCGAAGTCTTCCTAGTTTGTTTCAAAATTGTATATCGAAATTTTTCTAATCTATTTTGATATCACACCTCGATATTTATCTAACTTGAGATCACATCTCGAGATTTGTTAATTTATTCGAGATTATATCTCGAAATTATATAATTCACTAAAAATTATATCTCGAGATTAAACTTTTCGAGATAATGTTCCACTTATTGGTCTCGAAATCTTCCTCTTTAAATATCAAAATGTCTCGAGATCAAATCTTGTGATAATATTCGACTTCTAAATCTCGAGATCCTCCTTTCTAAATGTCGAAGTTTAATCAACTCTTAATACATCTCGAGATTATACATCGAAATCTACTTAATTCCTTCCGAGATCATGTCTCGAAATCTATCTAACCAACTTTCTAAATTTCGAAGTTATATTTCAAAGTCTATACCTATCGAAAATTAGTTAGCACATGTCATTTCATATCTTCGTACGTTTCAATATCAATCAAAATCTGGAAAACGGTACACTTAAAAACAAAATTGTCTTTCGAAAATTCTCCAAAGTCCGATCAAACCCTAATACTCTTAAGGATATCAAGAACTTCTTATAAACTTCAAATATCTATATACTATCAAAAATTAAACCTAAACATATCATGAACAAATACGAATTTTTCAGATGTGGTAACACCTTAAACATGTTAATCATAACTATAAAAATCGTAATAATCCATATCCTTATCAGCCTTCGTTGTTTAATGTGTGAACTTTTCTCCCTTCTCTCTATCTTAATTTCGACAGTGTGTTTGTGAGGTGAGTTACTATCTTTCGTTTCCCTCAGTTCTTAGTTCTCGAGTTTATCTTACAATTTTGCGTGTTACTATTATCAAATAACATCGATATCCACTTTATCAATACTTATCTTTCTTCTTATGAAACATGGATTATATTATTATTATTTTCCTTATCATTCCTTTATCATGAAGTCTTCGTAAGTTAGATTTCGAGATCTTTAATTAATAAAAAAAACTTCTCTATCGAGAAGTATGATTCTCGAGATAAGGTATGCATTGTGAATATTAAGTTCTCGACATCTATCTTCCGGAATTGTTTATATTAACATACGTTTCATGTCGAGAACTAGAGTTCTCGTAATTTCTACCTTAAAGAATCTCGAAATCTTTACTGAATAAATCTCGAAGCCTTGGTTTGAGGAGTTTCGAAATCCCTATTGGACAAATTTCGAAACCCTTATTCAAAGAGTTTTGACATTTTACTTAAGGTTTTGAATGATCCCTTCTTTAGGCATACTTTAATCTTATTTAAATATTTCTTCCCAACTTATTTAATCATTTTAATTACACACATGAAATTATTTTTAAAACCTAAGAAAATCCTAGATAAATCAACTACCAAAAACTTAATTCCATAGATGAACCGAAGACTTTTATATATGTACAAAATAATCCCACATCTAAAAATTTTACGAAGTTGTTATATTATTCAGTGTTTAACTAAACCTTCTGACTAGAATACTCATCTCGTTCTATTTCGAAATTCGTACTTAGAAAAATTCTAATATCCACAACATTCAGTTCTTTACTACTTATACCTCTTTGAGAACTTAGTACTATAACACTTTATTCTACACGTACCTCTGTTTCAAAATGACTTATATGAATGCATGAATTTATATAAATGCATGATATAACGTTTTTGGTTTCGGTTCCTGACAATGGCACCATCCCTTGGAGGTCGATCCACGTGGAGGACTTGAGCTGCTGGAGGCATCGAACGTCGTCTTCGACGCTGGCCGTCGGGATTTTTGCTGCCAGCTCGTCGTCGCCGCCGCCTCGTAGCCCAGATCCGCCACCGCCGCGCTGCACAGATCCGCCACCGCCGCGCTGCACAGATCCGCCACCAACTCGAGTTTTGCTGCCGCTACCTTTCATCCCCATGTCTGACATCGCCAGCCTCACTTCTGCCGCATCCTTCCTATCGCCATACTGCTGCAGAGAATAGAAGGAAAAAAAATAACTATGAAGATAAGAAAAAAACGAAGAAGCAGATATAAAAGAAAAAAGAAGGACCATAACGAAGAAGATGAGGAGAAGGAAAGGAAGAGAGAGAAGAAAGATGATAGTGAATGAGAGAGAGAATGAAAAGAGAGAGGGAGAATAAAATAGGGTTTAAAATTTTCAGAATCCCGCTAATTAAATTTTCGATAGACCATGGGCGACGGTTGTGACGGAATAACCTTCGCCCATATTCGTGTTAAAAAAGTAAAAAAGAAATAAAATTTAAAAAGAGTGTGGAAGACTTTGGGCGACGGTTTCTAGATAACAACCGTCGCCCATACTCATTTTGAAAAAAAAAATAAAAACAAATAAATTTATAATAAATTTGAAATACTTTGGGCGACGGTTTCTACGCAACAACCGTCGCCCATACTTATGTTAAAAAAAATAAAAAAAACAAATTACATTTATAAAATAAATTAAAATTACATTGGCGACGGTTCCCAGATAAGCTAACAGAAACGGCAGAAAGTTATTATTTTTTTCGAATATTACCACATTACCTGCAAATAATACTACATGTCTGATATAAAGAAACAGAACCAACCGAATTTACGACACAATGTTCGGTATAGATACCACATAATACGCTTTTCAGTATAACATCATTATTTAGACGAATTTTGTTTGTAAATCACTTTTTCCGAATGTATAAGATTTATGTTCATGTAATTATGTGATTTCACTAAGTTAACAAACCAAATTCCCTGAAAAAACATGTTATGCGAATGTTCATATCACTATGTGAAAGTTGAGATCACAAGTCATGTAAACACATAGCTCTTCTTTCACAAAATATACTAGTATCTCTTTTGATGAGACATAAGTTATGAATTCCATCACAAACGTATTCAAAGTTCAATATTAAATCACGAACAACATTTAATAGACCATAAACTCAAAATTCGAGACCCCAAACCCTAAACAATCGAAATATGGATTTGTGAGCGAGATTAATGGAATTTTTATTGTGGTATGCAAAACTTATTATGGATTTGTACAATAGTGTTAAAAATTGGATTGTACTGTTGTTTTATATCGGACATTCGGTATTATTGGCAAGTAATGTGCTAATATTCCTTGACAATATAGAACATTCCGAATGGACTTTTCTCTTTTATATATACATGTGTTAATTTATTTGCAGATTGTGTTTACCTTGAAAGCGCTTCAATTCGAGAAAAAAAAACCAAGTTCGCATTGTCTTCCATTCAAATATATGATTTGATGAAGCTAAACTACAGAATTCATTGGAAAGCCATGTTATGCGAACATTGAGGTTAGTAGTCCAATGTTGATATCACTAGTATTGTAATCAAGATGATCACCTCCATTGGAATGCATATACTACACCCTATCCTTATGTTGTTAAAAAAGATCCATTGTATATGTTTCACATTAAAACATTATTAATATCAACATATTTGACGAGAACACCGAGGAGCCATTGACGTTAAAACCCTAAATTTAAACCCGTAAGTCTAAAACGTAATTCGAAATGAATGATTCGGTACCAGATAAGCCACGTTTTATACCTTTTAACTAGAGGGATGCACCACATTATTTGACGAGCTCCTTTATTGCCAAATAGTAACATTCCCGCCTAAATTATTGAAATCCCGCCTAAACTGGATAACATAAGTTACAGAAAGAGTAACAATTAATAACTTACTGGTACCACTTTCTTATTTCGAAAAATTAGGCAAATACCCGGCGATTGTATTTAAATTTTGCCAACATTGAGCGACGAACAATAGAGCCGAAACGGTGTCTCGGTGCTTTGATCAGGATATGGGTCTCTCGAATTTGTATGAAGTATCTTCAATTTCTACCGAATCGGGATTCAATTTCAACGATTTTCATTTGCGTCAAAATAATTCCGAAAATTCGTAAAAGCGAACATTTCGAGACCTCATAACATAATAAACTGTATAGGACACACTCAAGTTGGTGTGGTGCAGGATGTATGTTCGTGCATATGGAAATAATATATACGGTAATTGTTTCGATCGAGTTTCCATTGTTACAATGATAC
This sequence comes from Craterostigma plantagineum, assembly GCA_027422505.1. Taxonomy (NCBI): domain Eukaryota; kingdom Viridiplantae; phylum Streptophyta; class Magnoliopsida; order Lamiales; family Linderniaceae; genus Craterostigma; species Craterostigma plantagineum. The sequence goes on from JAPQWV010000157.1 coordinate 21,003, forward strand.
CAGATAATAGGAATTTGGCACATAATACAGCTTACTGCTACCTTTATATCTAGACGTGTACCAAATGAGAGTTTTTCAATACCTATTAACTGTTTTACTAGAACAGATGCTTGACAGTCCATACCACGTTTTCGGAACAGTGGTTTAGGCAACACAACCGGCGATTGTGTTTAAATTTCTGCAAACCTTGAGCGACGAACAATAGAGTCAATACGGTGTTTCAACCATTTGTTCAGGATATGGGTCTCTCAAATTTGTACAAAATATCTTCAATTTCGACCGAAATGGGATTCTATTTTCACCGTGTTTTAATTATTTGCGTCAAAGAATTCGAACAATTTACCCGTAAAATCGAACACTCAAGACCCAAATAACATGATAAACTATCACGATACACCCAACTTGGTTTGGTGCATGTTGTGCAGATGGAAATAATATATACGATCGATTGTTTCGATCGAGTTTCCACTGTTATAGTGATAACAGATAATTGGCATTAGGTACCAAATCCAGCTTACTCGAACCTTTAAATCAGTATACGTACCATATTCGAGCTTGCCAATACTGGTTAACAGTTTCACTGTGACAGATGCATGACTACCCATACCACGTTTCGGAAACAGTTGTTTAGGCAACAATCCGACGAATTAAGTTTTGGCCAACCCTGAGCGACGAACAATAGAGCCAATACTGTGCTTCAGCGCAGGATATGGGTCTCTTGAATTTGAAAAATATCTTCAATTTCGACCGAATCGGGATTCGAATTTTACCGTGTTTTATTATTTGCGTCGAAAGAATTCAAAAAATTTACCCGTAAAATCGAACATTCGAGACCCAAATAACATGGTAAACTGTCTAGGACACCCAACTTGGTTTGCTGCCCAGATCCGCCACCGCCGCGTTGCCTAGATCTGCCACCAACTCGACTTCCGCTGCCCAAATCCGCCACCGCCGGGATTTTCGCTGCCCAGATCCACCACCGCTGCTACCTTTCATCCCCATGTCCGCCATCGCCAGCCTCACCTCCGCAGCATCCTTCCTATCGCCATACTGCTGCAGAGAATAAAAGAAAAAAAAGTACTATGAAGATAAGAAAAAAACGAAGAAGCAGAGAAAAAGTAAAAAAGAAGGACCATAACGAAGAAGATGAGGAGAAGAAAAGGAAGAGAGAGAAGAGAGATGATAGTAAATGAGAGAGAGAGAATGAAAAGAGAGAGAGGGAGAATAAAATAGGGCTTAAAATTTTCAGAATCCCGCTAATTAAATTTTCGATAGACCATGGGCGACGGTTGCGACGGAACAACCGTCACCCATATTCGTGTTAAAAAATAAAACAAAAGAAATAAAATTTAAAAAAAAATGTGGAAGACTTTGGGTGACAGTTTCTAAATAACAACCGTCGCCCATACTCATTTTGAAAAAAATTAAAAAACAAAATTTATAATAAATTTGAAATACTTTGGCGACGGTTTCTACGCAACAACTGTCGCCCATACTCATGTTACAAAAAATAAAAAAACAAATATTATAAAAATAACTTAAAAGTACACAGGCGACGTTTCTCATATCATCGAAGAAACCGTCGCCGAAGCTTGTATTTTAAAAAAAAGTATTAAATTAATAATGTATATAGGAGACGGTCATTGTAGAGGCGATGATTTTGTACAAGAAACCGTCGCCTATGATGAACAAAAACTAAAAAAATTTACGAAAGTGCTACCGCATCCACTATAGGTGACGGTTTTTGAGGAACCGTCGCCGAAGGTGCCGTCGCCTATTTATCATTTTCTACTAGTGAATCCTATCCTTGGGGTTCGTACTCTCCCAAGAGTTCAGGTCAATCGCAACCGGTTATGGTTACAAAATAATCGACCCTTACACAACCGAAGCACTATAGAAACTAGATATCCAATTAGGCTGCCGCCGACCAAGTTTCGTTCCTTTCCCAGGAAAGCTATTCCCCGACTGGACACAGCTTGCTACCGAATTGCCACCAAATTCACCAAATTCGTCCCTCCACGTGCGGAAGACTCGACTCGTGCTCCTTTGTGCGCTCAACATGTCCGAAGACAAGGGTTTTAGAGTAAGGTGTTGCTAAAGATCGCTCAAAGGTACAGATTACGCAAATGTAGGCGCAACACAAACTACGAATTCCTGCAATAAATAATCAACGGTCAGGGGTAGCCTCTTTATAGACGAGTAAAATTATAGGCTGCGAAGAATAGTAAGCTTTCCTCACATCGTTCATCCCTCGACATTTCCCTTGTTATTTTCACGCTATGATCTTACCTTATTTGATCTCTCAACATCTCTCGTTTCTTTTTCTCACTTTAATTGCTCAACTCTCTCCTTTTCTTTTTTGCAATTTAATTTGATCTTCATATACTTGGCTTGGCGTAAGAGGTCTGAGCGTGTAGGTGCGGTTGTTGTGCCATAGGGTGTACTTGTTTGCGTGACCGTCGTGTGTTACCCTCCGATCGAACCGCCACGGTCGCTAGAGTATGTCCAGCGTCCATTGGAAAAACATATCACAAAAGCACTGAATCCTCCCAGTTGCCAATGCAGAGTGAAGAACCTGCTTGTAGACTCACACATCCCCGCCGTCGTTAAACCATTGGAGTCGATATAGATGTGGGTGTTTCGTCGTTGGAAGCGCCAATCTATTCACCAATGCCACGCTCGTTGCATTCGTGCAACTCCCTCCATCAATTGTCACACTACATACCTTATCTCCAACGTAGCATCGTGTGTGGAAGATGTTATCACGCTGCTCCTGGTCGTCTTGAACTACTCGCGCGTTCAAGGCACGGCGAGATACCAACACAAGTTCAGTGGGTATTTCACCTTCTTCCCCCAAATCGCCGTCCGTCTCTTCAAATTCGACGTCTTCTTCATCATCGGTCACTACCTCCCCTGAAGCAAGCATCGTCATAATTCTCTTGTTCGGACATTGGCTTGCGATATGCCCAAGGCCCTGACACCTAAAACACTTGATGTCGCGGTTTCTTGTCACTGGAGCGTCAAACTTCTTCGGGGTGCTTGCAGTTGCAATTGGCGTCCTTGCGCTCGTCGAACTACTTGGCATGGACGTTCTTCCACGTGGTCTGAATTGATTCCGCTCTCCCGCATCATTGCTCCTCTTCCACGTGGACTGTTCAGAAAGTCGTGAATTCCTTGAGTTGCCCCTGGTCTTGAGCTGCCTCTCTATTTTTACCGCTAAGTGTATCAGCTCTTCTAGTTCCACATAGTGTTGTAGCTCAACTAAATCCGTAATATCTGAATTCAGTCCCGAGAAAAATCGGGCCATCGTTGACTCACGATCCTCAACAATGTTGGCACGGATCATGGCGATCTCCATATCACGGTAGTATTCTTCAACCGTGCGGTTGCCCTGCGTAACCTTTGGAGTTTGGTATAACTCTCAATAGTATTGAGGCGGCACATACCTCTTACGCATTATAACCTTTATTTCCTCCCATGTCTCGACCGCACGCTCACTCGCTCGCCTCCTCGTCGATAATTGGTCCCACCAAACAACCGCATAGTAAATTTAGCCGCGGCTAAGGTTACCTTTTTGCGCTCTTTATAGTTGTGGCAGTTGAAGATGAATTGGGTCTCGGTCTCCCATTCGAAATACGCCTCTAGATCACTCTTGCCCTGAAACGTTGGGATCTTCTATTTTATGCCTCCAGTGTCATCACGATCAGCTCGTGCTGCCTCCTTTGCCGTTGATCTTCTTCGTCAAATTCATCGTGAGCGAATAAGTGAGTTTCCTCTCTATAGTCACGTGCTCGATCCATTGCGATTATGTTGTGCGGCTGCCTCGATTTGATCTATCCGCTCGTTTATCGCCTCAAGTTGTTGTTGCATCATTTGCTGCATCAAGGCGGTGATTGCTTCCATGAATAATCGATTACTTGGATTGGCGATGTCGTTATTGTCAGATTTGGAACCGTCTGACATAGTATCTGATTTTTTTCCCTTCTCTCTCTTTTTCTTTTTTCTTTTTTTTTTTTTTTTCTTTTTTCTTTTTTTCTTTTTCCTTTACTTTTTTTGTTTTTTCTTTTTTTTGCTCTGTTTTCTCTCTCTCTCTCCCCCTCCCCCCCCCCCCCCCCCCCTCTCTCTCTCTCTCTCTCTCTCTCTCTCTCTCTCTCTCTCTCTCTCTTTCACTCGACAATTATGCTCACTCAGGAGACCCTAAAATCTCTTCTTGTCTTCCTGATCGAATTCGTTCACTCGAGCGAAAGAGTAACAAAGACTCGAAGAGATTCGATAAAGAAACTCGAAATTATATATTATCAAAGTTGGTTCTCTCTAATGAGAAACAAGACCTATTTATACTAGTAAGATATGGCTAAATATAGAAATAGAATAATAACAAACTAATAGATATTTAAGCGAAAATCTAGGAGAATCTTACTAGTAAATATCTCATTAGTTTGAATATAAAAATCTTGCAAATCTCTTCAGATCTGGTCCAAGGACGAAAATTGCATCTTGGTCCTTCAATTCTTCGGTAATTGCACTTTAGTCCCTGAACTTCCAAGAATTGTCAAGTCTGCCCCGATCAAGTTCTTGAAAATTATATTTTGACCCTCTTTATTCTAAGTTTCTTTGAACATGATCTTCTCTTCTTCAAGAACGTTTAATATGAGCGTGTTAAGTTTTTCTTTGAAGTTCTTTGCTCGAAATCTTGTTAAGGGCGATCTTTAATTGTAAAAAAACGCGCCAATTTTGTCTGATTCAGCCATGGGGAAAAGGAGAAGAGCGGTGACACAGTGGGCGCCGCCGATCACGGTGGTGACGACTCCGCCCTCTCCTGACGAGATCCTGACTGAGGAAGCCAACTCTAGTGCTAGTAATCACATGCGAGGGAGTTCCGTTTCGAAATCGCGAAGCACTGTTCCACTGGTGAATGATGTGATTCATCTATCTGTTCCTTCTGTTTGCAAAATGGATGATGCTAGGTTTTATTTGGGAACGCCACCTCGCGATCACAGCCAATTGCGAGGGATTTTGACTGGGGAAGTGAGATGCACTGTTCCATTGGCTCAGTCCCCAAGCCGATTGGAAGTTGATGGACTATTGGAGAAAGAGTGGCCTAAATTGGGCAATTCTAATCCTTGTATAGCAGCACAAACCCCTGAGAATAGTCTGTGGATCAAGTTCAAAGCTGACCTACTGAGGAAGCAGGATAATCGTCTTGACTATATAGAGCCGATCTCTGAGAAAGGGCAAGTAACAGACCTGGTGGAGATGGTGGAGATCCAGGAGGAAGTAGGCCATTGGGAATCAGCGGTGCTGTGCTATGTACTTGGGGCAAATCCTCCCCATGGAGTCATGTCTAGTTTCTTGAAGCGAAAATGGGAAAAATTAGGGTTACAGAATGTCTAGCAAGTCAGGCAGGGGCTCTATCGGGCAAAGTTTGGCTGTAAGTCAGTTCGGGACAAGATTGTACAATTTGAGATATTGCACTTTGATCGAAAGCCACTGATTCTTACCCCATGGACTGAAGACACTCAATTAAGCAAAATAGGGGTACAAAGTGTTCCTGTTTGGGTGCAACTCCCGCAGCTCGAGCTAAAATACTTGGGCCTGAGAACACTGAGCAAGCTCTCGAGTCTGATTGGGAAACCAATTATGACTGATGATGTCACGAGGAAGAAAGAGAGAATCCATTATGCTTGGGTTCTCGTGGAGGTTGACCTTCATCAGCCCCTAAAGGACACTATACAGTTCCTAAATGAGAAAGGCCAGCTACTCGAGCAGAAAGTCACCTATGAATGGAGGCCTGTGATGTGCAATAACTGCAAGGGCTATGGGCATGAAGAGGCTCAATGTAAGAAGGTGGTTCAGATAGGGGCGAAAGATGAGCCGAGCCAGCTCGTGAGCTCGACGAGCCGGCTCGGAAAAAGCTCGGCTCGAGCTCGATATAAATGAGCTCGAGCTCATTTAAGTTGAGCTCGAGCTCGAGCTCGTTTATGTTGAGCTCGAGCTTGACCCAGATGTAGTGGCTCGAAAGCTCGCGAACAGGCTCGCGAGCTTTTTTTTTTTAATTTTTTATATTTTATATTAATTTATATTTTAATATTAATTTATATATTTTTAATTTTCTTTTATTAAATGCTCAATTTTGTTTTAAATTTTTTTTAAATTTTTTATATTTTTATATTAATTTATATTATTTTTATTAAGTTATGAAATTTTTTTTATTAAAAGCTCGAGCTCGAGCTCGATGAGCTTCGTGAGCTCGAGCTCAAGTTCGAGCTCATTTGGGTGTAACCGAGCTCGAGCTCGAGCCCAAAAAATGAGCCGAGCTCGGCTCGTTTACACCCCTAGGTTCATAAAGGCTGGCAGCCTATTCACCCGCTGAAAACTACTGATACTGACCCCGGGGAGCCTAGCAACACTGGTCATGTCCCAGTGGATCCCAGGCTCACTGAACTACCAGCTCAGAATCCTCCAGAAGGAACTCCTCTGTCTCAGGCTGGTAAATTGGGGACTTAGTGTTGAGTGAGAAGGTGGTCAAACTGGGGGAAACTGTTATCAGCCCTTCCAAGCAGAGGGTTTCTGAAGTTGACAATGGATAGCAGTGCCTTGTGGAATGTCAGGGGCCTCAATGGCCCTGCGAAACAGAGAGAGGTGGCTCTCTTATGTAATAAACATAGAATAAATATCATGTGTCTTTTAGAAACAAAGCTCAAAAGTGATACTGTAAATAGCCTAAACAGACTCTTTGTAGGATGAGATTTCTGCCATAATCTCAGTGACCACCCGAGTGGCAGAATAGTTGTGGTATGGAAGGGTGGAACTGAACTGGAACTTTTTCAAAATGTGACCAACACATTCACTTCAAGGTCTTGAAGAACAGAGCCTTTATTACCTATCTAACTGTGGTCTATGGTCACAATGAGCTGTCTGCTAGAGCAAAATTGTGGGAAATCATGTTGCAGATTGGAGACACGCTTTCTGATCCATGAATGGTTTGGGGGGATTTCAATAACATAAGGAGCTTTGAAGATAGATTGGGGGGATCAGACATCAATGTTTCAGAATTCAGAGATTTCAACCAATGCCTTCAGAGCTGCCAACGTCAGGAAATAAAAAGGAGTGGTAGCCGATTTACCTGGACCAATAAACAGAATCATGATAAAAGGATTTGGAGTAGGATAGACTGGGCCTTTGCCAACCCAGCTTGGCTTACTAAATTTGTGACCACATCACTGTCTTTCTGCAAGAGGGGGTCTCAGACCACACCCCAGTTGTGCTTAGGAACATTGCTCAATCCCAGCCCCAAGGAAAGCATTCAAGTACTTTAATATGTGGTCATTGGCCCCTAATTTCCTTATCTTAGTGAAGACCGAGTGGTGTTGTATGCCTGGATCAGCTATGAGGAATGTTTGTAGGAATTTGTCCTAGTTGCAGTGGACTCTTAGATCCTTAAATAGGTCTGCCTTTGCTAACATTGTGTCAAACACTGATCAGGTCAGACATAAGCTAAAGGCAGTGCAAATAGCCCTACATGCAGACCCTTTGAACCTGGAGCTCCTAGTCAAAGAACAGGATTTAAGAGCAGAGTTTGGTTTCCTAAGTGTAGGAAATGATAAGTTCCTGAGGCAAAAACGCTAGGTGGCTAACTGAAGGTGACCAGAACTCAGCTTATTTCCATGCCAGAATCAAACAAAGGAGTTACTCTAACAGAATTGTGGCCATAGAAGACCAAGAAGGTAGATTACTTATAGATAATGGGGCGCTGCAGCAGCACTTTACAGTCTACTTCCAGGAAGTAATGGGTAGAGGGAGGAATACCACTAGCAAACTGGACCGGAGAGTGGCTGAAATGGGGTACCTTCTCGCACTGGAAGATCAACTGTGGCTCACCAAACCTTTTGAAAAGGGAGAAGTCTGGGAAGTGATCAAATCCATTCACTCTGATGTGGCACCAGGGCCGAATGGCTGTGGAAGTGACTTTTTCAAACAGGCATGGAGTGTTGTGGGGGATCAAGTTACAAGTGCTATCCTGGAATCTTTTGCCACTGGTAAGATGGTACCCAGTCTGAATAAAACTATGCTTTGTCTCATCCCTAAAGTGGCCCACCCGAGCAAAGCACAGGAGTTCCGACCTATAGCTTGTTACAACACACTATATAAGTGCATTGCTAAATTGATCTATGGCAGAGTTAAGCCTCTCCTCCCTAAGCTCATTCATGCCAATCAAAGCGCGTTTGTGAAGGGGAGATCAATTGTGCATAATGTTCTATTATTCCAAGACCAACCAGACTATATAATAGGAAGAACCTGTCAGCCCGGGCCCTTATGAAAGTTGATATTAGAAAAGCATATGATACGTTGGACTGGAGGTTCTTGGAAAACTGGCTCTGTTTGCTCAGGTTTCCTAGAAAGTTTGTGGCATGGATTATGGAGTGTATGACGACAGTTTCCTACACGGTGTCCATCAATGGAGCGAGTACTGGGACATTTAAAGGGGCTCAGGGTCTGAGACAGGGGGACCCTGTCTCCCCTTTGCTTTTTGTCATATCCATGGAGTATGTTAGGTCGCTGTTTGTCAACTCAATCAATCCTAGGCATGAATTCTAAGGAAATCGATTAGAATAATTGAACTTTGAATTTCGATTGAAAGCTTCACTTGAAGAACACGAGAGAGAATTCCTTTAGTGTGAGAAGCTTTTGATGGTTCTCTCTTTAGAATTGAATTCGACAGCCTTTTGGATTGATTCTCTAATTTTCTGTATTAAGCTCAATGTTTGTACAACTATTTATACCTAACAGACTTGGTATAAATATCAAACTAGTCCCTAATCTATGGACTACTACACATAAAGCCTAATTACAAGGACAACTAATGAAATCAAGCACAATTTAAATTGATACTCTACAATCTCCCCCTTTGTGCTTCATTGCCCTTCCGTTCCATTTGTCCTCGTCGGGCATAGTATGACCTGTGCAAGCCCAGCGCATGCTCGAAGTCCCTTAGTGTGTTCCTCAGCTCCAGTCGCTCCTCAATGTCATCAAGTAGTTCCAGCAGGAGCGGTTGTTCTCTCACGAACCTATGGATCCTCAGCATTGTCTCTCGATTGATCTCTTCCAATCTCTTCTCAATGTTCTGCCTGATCACCTTGAGCGTTCCCTCGCAAAACTTATAAATCGCAGTCTTCAGCATTAACCTAGTCTTCTTAGCGATTGGATTGTGGTGACGCCTAGGACTGAGCTGATGTGTATGTGATTGCTTGGCAGCCCTTTCATTTCAGGCCTTGATTGAGCGGGGCCATCATGTTGACCTTCTTCATATTGCTCTCCAGAGCCATCTGAAGATCGTGTGCGGCAGAGTACTTGACTTGTCGCAACATGAAGCGGTAGTCCATCGAGTCCTTTGTTCTTGATAAAGCCTTGAGGACCTTTGTACTTCTCTACATAGAGTTGGTAGAGCGTGTACACCTCCTTGGCTGAAAGATAAGGTAGGTCACTCTCACTTAGTTCTTCTCGAGTTCTATCTATCCGCTCTATTACGTAGTACGGCGTTGGAAGATTCTCTTTAGTAGTAGACGCTGAGTAGCTGACAGACTGGGGATAATTCCTTGAAGTGACTCTTTAGTCGTTCCTTAGGAATCCCCAGCCTCACGTCCGGTCCGAGTTGGGTCAGCATCCAGAGATAACTCATTCTTTTCTGCTGCTCCCAGTGAGAGATGCCTCTGAGCTCGAACTCGTTCGGCGTCTTGATTTTGTTCGGTGACTTCCAAATATTTAGACGAACTTCTTCCAGGAATGATCTCGATCCTTATGTTTTCCCACTGCGTATCAATGCGAACGGGTCCAGGCATTTCTCTTGTAGGCGAGGCCGCTCGTTGTGCAATTAATTCTGGAAGCCTTGCGGGACTTTGTTCATGGTCTTCTCCTTCCCGAAGTTCTTTGTCTTCAATTAAGACTAAGTCAACTGAAGCTGCTTGGAGGAACTGTCGAACGTCCCTGATGCGTTGTCTTTGAGCTTCATCGCGCATGCTGTGGGTCATCCACTGTCCTTCGAAGATGTACTTATCTAGGAATTCGTGCGGATTGACACCATGGCCAGAAGTTCTCGGTTGGTCTGGAGCGATCGAGGGAGTAGCTTGAGTAGCTGCTAGGTCTACGAGCATAGCGGCACTTACTTCTTCTTCCGGAAGCAATGGGCTTGTTAGGGTTGCGGGTGTGGATGGAGGCGTCTTAAATGTAAAGGATGGTTGTTCAATTTGGGTTTGGGTTATGCGGTGCGTGGTGGTGGTTGTTTGGATAGTGGGTTGTGAGGTTCCAGTGACTCCTTTACTTGTCTGAGTTAGGGTTCCGTCTCTGACCCCTTGTGATTATCTTTGGCCTCTTCTCCCCATCGGGACGGCCCTGATCGTTTGGGTCATCATGTCGGCGTTTGGAGTGGGAGCCTTGGCCACGGCACGTTTCTGATGGGTCAGGACGATCCACGAGACGGCGGAAGAGATCTTCTTCCGGCGTTCATATGGTCAATTCCAACAGCCTAGCGACCAGAATTGAGTGGAGTTCGCTGATGGATACGGTGGCAGAATTTATTAGGTTGTGGGAGAGGATGGGTGTTGGGGTTTGTGAGGATAATATGCTTTGAGTGGGTGTGAGGATGGGTTGTGATGAAGACGGGTGCTTTCCCACGATCTTGGCGGGACGTCTCGATGGCATTGCGCACGCTCTCCATAATTTTGTCTTCAAGATCCTTAAGCGCATTAGCGAGAGCGGCCTGAAGTCTATCTCCGGTCACGTACGGAGCAGACGCCTCCGTTGTGGATGGTCCAGGACGACCGATGTCGCCTGTTATCAACCCTTGAGCTAACACCGCTCTTCATTGGCTCGCAGTCACTTGAGGTTGTAACTGTTGGAAACTTCCACCCAATCCTCGACTTGAATCTAAAAGATTCGCATCTAAGGGTGTTGTGACAGGTTCAGTGGGAACCTGTGTATCAGACACCGGAGCTTCCGGTTCCTCCGTGACGTGTTGCGACTCAAAATTCAGCGAAGGGGGGGTCCGCAATACTTGATGGTCGGCGCGGTGTCCGATGTGGTGCTGACAGTGGTGAAGAGGGACGTGACTCTTGAGACACGGGCCGTGACAACCTAAGTATTTTATTTATTTATTTATTTTTTTAATTAATTTTTTTTATCTATTTATTTATTTATTATTATTTTTTATTATTATTAATTTTTTTTATTACTATTATTTTATTTATTATTATTATTATTATTATTATTATTTTTTAATAGGAAGCCACAGTCACGGCCGTGAATGAATCTTCACAAACTGTGATGATTGGCAAAAAGCCGTGAACGTGTTTAATTAATTTATTTTTTTTAGTAAACCGTGAGAGTCACGGCCGTGAATGCAAAGCCACAAACCGTGACTTGCGGCAGTGGGCTTTGTTTGCATGTTCATGGCCGTGATTGCTAAGGCTACAGGCCGTGATCTCTGGCAATGCGTGATGTTGCGCCAAGTCGCGGCCGTGACGACACTTTTTTTTCTTTTTTATATATAATATGATTATTATTAAATAATATATATTTAACTATGATTAATCACGCAATCGACGAGTTTTTCGAGAACGATTTGCGTGATGAAAAATATGATAATCGACAAAGGAAATATCACTTTCTCACGCGGCGTCAAATCCTCAAGTCAAAAATTCGTCTGTATCATTTAATGGATTTGCCGGGTGTGATAATGATATTTTTGTGCCATTCATGCCTATAAATAGACATTGGTAGAACAACACATAGCATCATCTACCATAAATCTCGCGTCTTCAGTAATCTTATTTTCGAAATTCTTGGTTAGCTAGCCACTATGAATTGGGGACAGCAGCAAGGCCGTGAGAATGAGAGTGAAGAGTGTGGAAGGATTCGTCAATTTAGATATGCTATCACTCTATCTTGCTCTTCTTTTGGGTTTGTTTGGAGTTTTACTAGCTTTCGTGTGCTGGGTTCTCACAAGGTGTACTTGTGAGTAACCCGCCCTTACGAAGCAAAAACGGGCGATTGACATTTTTGGTCCCTCATGTTTTACCTGTGGGCGTCCGTAGTCCCCGATGTTCCCGAGTTACATTTTCAGCCCCTTATGTTACATTTTTTACTCGCTTTTAGTACCTCCGTCAATTAGAACGTTAGTTTTCATCCAAAAAACACGTGTCCTGTTTTTATTCGTCATAAAACTTGACCAAAAAATTAAGAAAATGCCTGACATTCCCTTGATCTCTCTCCTCGCCTCTCTCTCTCTGTGCTGAGCGGCGACGGAAGACAGTCGACGGGCAACGTGGAGCGCGGAGCAGCGACTCTGGCAGTGGAGTCGGGCTTCTACGAGCTGGATTCCGGCGATCTTCGAGGCATCTGGCGAGGTCGGTGACGGCTTTGAGGGGTGGCGGCTGCGAGAGGTGGCGGGCGACTTTCAAATCTGGCGGTGGTGCGAGAGTGGGTGGCGGATCTGGTAGCGACGGTGGCGGATCTGGTGGTGGTGGCTTCAGAGAGGTGTGGTGGCGGATCTGGTGGTGCACCGACGCCGAATGCTTCATCGCCGAAGAATCCTCAAAAATTCCCAAACGGTCGAGCAACGGCGAGGATGAATACTCGATGCCCAATTTTGCCGAATTGGCGGAGTCAGTATTCGAATGGGGACTTCTGATATCTCCCTTCTTCTGGGGCACAACGATGGTGGCGATGAAGGAGGTTTTGCCAAGACGGGTCCTTTCTTCGTGTCCGCGTTTAGGTTGGTTCCCGCTGGTTTGTTGGTGGTCTGCTATGCGGCGGCGCCGGGAAGAATCTTTCCAAATGGCTTCGATGCTTGGGTTTCCTTAACGGTGTTTGCTGTCACTGATGCCATGTTTTCAGGGTTTTCTTGCTGAAGGATTGGAGAGGACGATGGCTGCCGGCTGGTTTTGAGTTGTGGCGGTGGTGCAAAGTCGATCGAGGGGGCTTGCTCGGCTTCCGGCAGTGGTGGCACGACGAGGTCGGTGGTGGTTGAGAGCTGGCTCGGCTATCTTTTTACTATTTTTTTCTGAAAGTTTTTTTTATATACTTAATAAATTTGAGGAGAAATGTAAGCATTACACGTGGATTTTTCCGTCAAAACTAACGTTCGACTTAACGGAGGTACTAAAAGCGAGTAAAAAATGTAACATGAGGGACTAAAAATGTAACAGGGGACATCAGGGACCACGGGCGCCCACAGGTAAAACATAAGGGACTAAAAATGTCAATCGCCCAAGCAAAAACTGTTGTTCTGTCTTGTGTTATTTGCAGTTTTAATTGCTTTTGTGTTGGACCTTCACACGTTGTAATGGTATTGTAACCATCTTTTATGAAGTAAAACTATCGTTCCTATCTCGTCCCTGGATTCTGTATTGTGACCATCCTCAATATTCGCAATAAAAAATTTTTTAATGTTATTATTATTATTGTTTTATTTAATTTAATACATATAGTTTTAGATTATTAAATTCTTTTTTTTTATAATGCCTAAAACATAAATGGAAATACCTGGGTTGCCTCCCAAGAAGCGCTTCTTTTAACGTCTCAGCCTGACGTACCTCCTATGCTCCTATGCTGGCTGGAAGTCGAGGTATAATACCTCCTTGTCGCTCAAGTCTTCCTCGCCTCCATGGTAATGCTTCAACCGATGTCCGTTCACCTTGAAAGTACCCTGTCCCGTACCTGAAATCTCATCAGTACCGTATGAGAAAACACGAGTGACAGTGAACGGTCCCGACCAACGTGATCTAAGCTTGCCAGGAAAAAGCCTAAGTCGAGAATTAAAGAGGAGGTCCTGGTCCCCTTCTTGAAATTCTCGTATGTGCCTAATTTTGCTGTCATGGTAAGCTTTTGAACGCTCCTTATACATTCTAGCGTTACCATAAGCTGATAAAACTACTCGTCTAGCTCATTAATTTGGAGTTGCCGCTTCCCGCCGACTTTTCCCAAATCCATGTCCAATGACTTGATTGCCCAATAGGCTTTATGTTCGATTTCTACGGGGAGGTGGCATGCCTTCTCGTATGCCAATCTATATGGTCTAGTGCCTATTGGTGTCTTATACGCAGTCCTATACGCCCAAAGTGCGTCATTAAGCTTATTCGCCCACTCCTTACGGTTCCCGTCTATAGTTTTCTCTAGGATACGTTTTAACTCACGGTTCACTACCTCTACCTGACCGCTAGCCTGAGGGTGATACGGGGTGGATAAGCTATGTCTAACACCATAACACTCTAATGTACGTGCAAATTGGGTGTTGCAGAAATGTGTACCCCTATCGCTAATAATGCATCTAGGTGCCCCAAATCGTGAAAACAATGTTCGCAAAAATCTAACGACCACCCTAGCATCATTTGTGGGCAAAGCTTGCGCCTCGGCTCACTTGGACACATAGTCTACTGCAACCAAAATATACTTATTATTATACGAGCTAGGAAACGGACCCATAAAATCTATACCCCATACGTCAAAGATCTCACATACTAAGATGAAATTCTGAGGCATTTCATCGCATTTCGAGAGATTACCTGCGGGTTGACATTGATCACAAGTGTCAACGTACCTTTGAGCGTCTTTGAAAATCGTTGGCCAATAGAACCCGCTTTCCAATACTTGAGCAGTTCGGTTGGCTGCATAGTGCTCTACAGTTGGTCCACTATGGCAATGCCCGAGAATCATCGTCGTCTCAGGGGAAGCAACACATCGTCGTATCACCTGGTCTGCACAGCGCATGAAAAGATACGAATCTTCCCAGAAGTAGTATTTCAAGTCAGAAAAGAATTTCTTCTTTTGCTGACTTGTATACACTTTTGGAAGAACCCTCGCGACAAGTTAATTAGCATAATATGCAAACCAAGGAATATCATCACTTACCACTTGTATTGCGTACAAGTGCTTGTCTGGGAACGTATCCTGAATCTCCTTGCCGTCCTTGTTATAAATTTCGGACTCCTCTAGTTGAGAGAGGTGATCCGCTCCAGATTCTCTTTGCCTTTCTTGTCTCGGATCTCTATATCAAATTCTTCAAGGAGTAGGATCCATCAGATTAGCCGAGGCTTGGCATCCGGCTTTGCTAGTAGATACTTAAGGGCAGAGTGGTCAGTGAAAATAATAACTTCCGATAAAATAAGGTATGACCTGAATTTATCGAAGGCGAACACGACAGCTAAAAGTTCCTTTTCCATGGTCGTGTAGTTGGGCTGCGTCGAACATCTTACTGGCGTAGTAAATCGGCCTGAAATGGTTGTCTTTGCGCTGCCCTAGCACAGCTCCCAGCTCCCACTGCGTAATCACTCGCATCACACATTAGTTCAAAGGGCAACCCCCAGTCGGGGGCAAACATAATAGGTGCTGCGATCAGTCGCTCCTTAAGCAAGTTAAAAGCATGCAAACATTCATCGTTAAACTCAAACGGAGCATCTTTCTCAAGTAATCTAGACATGGGTCGAGCAATCTTAGAAAAATCCTTAATGAACCTACGATAAAACCCAGCATGTCCTAGAAAACTTCTAATTTACCTTATGTTCGAGGGAACGGGTTGTTTTTCTATCGTCTCTAACTTAGCTCGTTCCACTTCGATTCCTTTAGAGAAAATCTTGTGTCCCAAAACTATACCCTCTCGAACCATAAAGTGACACTTTTCCTAATTAAGTGCCAAGATCGTGTCCTCGCAACGTGCGAGTACGAGCTTCAGATTAGCAAGACAAACATCGAATGACGACCCAAACACAGAAAAATCATCCATAAGCACCTCCATTACCTCGCCTACCAACTCGTCGAATATAGACATTATACATCGTTCAAATGTGGCTGGGGCATTGCAAAGACCAAATGGCATCCTCCGGTACGCAAAGGTGCCGAAGGGGCAGGTGAATGTTGTATTCTCCTGGTCCTCAGGTGCAATAGGAATCTACATGTATCCTGATAAACCATCAAGAAAGCAATAAAATGAGTGACCAGATAATTTCTAACATTTGGTCGATAAATGGTAAGGGAAAATGGTCCTTTCTCGTGGCGTCGTTCAATTTTCTGTAGTCAATACACACGTGTCACCCAGTCACGGTCCTCGTTGGAATCAACTCGTTTTTTTCGTTAGTGACAACCGTCATACCTCCCTTTTTTAGGACCACTTGGACTGGACTTACCCAAGCACTATCTGAAATGGGGTATATCATCCCTGCGTCTAGCAACTTAATCAACTCCTTCTTCATGATGTCCTTCATATTGGGATTGAGTCGCCTTTGACGTTGAGCGACTGGCTTGAAATCATCCTCCATGAGGATCTTATGCGTGCAGTAGCTCGACCTGGCTTGAGTCGCCTTCCACGCTATCGCCTTCTTATGGGCTCTCAACACGTTCAAGAGCTGGCCCTTCTGTCCGTCGTCGTGGCTCGATGAGATGATGACTTGTAGCCCTCGTTGCTGCCAAGGAACGCATACTCGAGGTGGTCGGGCAGCGGCTTCAATTATAGGACCGGTGGCTCCTCGACCGAGCTATTTTCCTTGTCTTCTTCGCTACTCTCGTCGATAGCTATGATGGGCTCGTCGACTTCCTTCCCACACTCGTCGCTTGCCAAAAATTTTCTGTGTATCCTGCTCGTAGGGAAACTGTGATAGACCTTGCACAGAAAAAATAAAATCATGCTCAAAAGCGTCTAAGTAGTAGCACTTATCGTCATGCTCATTACTCTTCTTCAGCGATTCAGCCATATTGAAAGTAACCTTTTTGCCATCTACCGTCAAAGTTAACATCCCATTTCTAACATCTATCATAGTCTCATCGGTAGCTAAAAATGGTCTACCTAGTATCAATGGGACATTATCATCCTCTTCCATATCTAAGATAACAAAATCGGCGGAAATCACGAATTTACCTACCTTAACTAGGGTATTCAATAACTCCTCTAGGGTATTTTAACGATTGATCAGCTAATTGAAGGCTCATCTTAGTGGGCCGTGGTTCACCTAGTCCTAAGCGCTTAAATATGGAATACGGCATTTAATTTATGCTAGCTCCTAGATCGGCTAAAGCACGTTCAACAACTAAATCTCATATAAGGCAGGGAATCGTAAAACTCACTGGGTCTTTGAGCTTCTTCGGCATCTTGTTCTGAAGTATCGCCGAGCATTCCCTTCGTAGACATACCGTGGAAACATGTTCGAGCTTCCTCCTGTTCGTCAATAGGTCCTTCAAGAACTTGGCGAAGCTGGCATCTGCGTAATAGCTTCAAAAAATGGTAAGTTAATATGTAATTCTTTAAACATGTTCATAAATTTATCGAACTGCACCTCATCTCTGTCTTCCTTCAGCCGGGCTGGGTAGGGGATCTTTGGCTGGTATGGCTTCATCGGTGGTCGCTCGATCGCCTTTGCCTTTCCTTTTTCAGGCTCGACCTTCTTGTTCTCAGCCTCGTTCTTCTCGACATCGTTGCCTTTGCTTTCTTCCACTTGTGGCTTGTCGGTGCCCTCAAAACTGGCCTTCGCAGTCGACTTCTTTTTGGGAGGTACCTCTTGCAACTCTCTTCCGTTCCGCAGGGTCACTGCTTTGCAATATTCCTTAGGGTTTGGCTCGGTGTAACTTGGAAGTGATCCCCGAGTTCGCTCTGCCAATTGCTTCGCCATCTGGTCCACTTGTTGCTCCAATTTCTTAATAGAGGCGTCGGTGTACTGGGCACGCTAGTCATTCGACTCTCGTGGGCTTGAGTGGTGTTGCTGAAATTTGTGAGGAGCGTCTTCATCATATCCTTCATCATATCCTTCATCGAATCCCGACCCCACAGACGCGTTCTGATACTGGCGTGATGTTCCTCCTTGGAAACCAGATGGTCTAGGTTGGAATCCTGGTGGCCCTTGCCCATGGTTGTTTTGGTTCCCCATACGCCAGATTTGAATGCGCTCGAGGGTGAAAACTCCGTTGGCCTTGATAGTTCCCCATATAGTCCATGTGCTCTAGTGATTGCCCTAATTGGCACTCTGAGGTCTCATGAGCTGCGCCACAAATCTCACAATATGGTGTGTACGGCTTCTGAGGTGGTGTGGTGGTCATCACGGCATGCACGGGCTGTGTTTGCCCGGCCTTTGAAGTAGTGTCTTGATCACCGTCTTAAGCTGGGAATTGGTTGCAATCTGTTGTTGCACCACCTCGAACTTGGCATTTGTAGCGGTCTCCTCGCTCACCCCAAACACTCCTGGAGTCTTTATCATCGTATTGCCTCTCATGAAACTGTTCCTTGAGTAATCTTCGATTAGATTCCAGGCGTCTGTGGCATTGAGCTTCACGAGCCCTCCTTCCGCGGCTCCATCTAGCATATGAATGGTTTGATCATTGAGGCCTTCGTGAAATCGATTGATCATGGCGGCCTTCGACATCCGGTGTTGTGGGCATTTCTTCAACAGTGATTTGTACCACTTCCACACCTCGTAAAGATTCTCTGAATCCTTCTGGTGAAAAAGGGAGATCTCCATCTTCAACCTTAACACCTTCGACAATGGGAAGTAATGGGCGATGAATGCTGCTCGCAGCTCTTCCCACGTAGTGACTGACCTTGGCAGTAGCATTTCCAACCAGTCATTCGCCATGTACTTGAGTGAGAATGGAAATAACAACAGCTTGATCGCGTCACTCGGGACCCCATTAATCTTGATGGTGTCTGTTACTGTCAGAAAAGCCTTCAGGTGGGAGTATCGATCATCATCCGGGTTCCCCTCAAACTGGGCCGTCTGAAAGATCATTTGAAGCCAAGCGTGCTTCAGCTCGAAATTGTCGTTCTCTATCGGTGGAATAACAATCGCCGATTCGGTACCGCCTAGAGAGGCGCTCTTGAGTAGATCTTATAGAGATTGTTCCTCTTCTTGGTCTTGGTGGACGGGCACTCTGCGGTCTGCCATCTCGACTTCTGTCTCTCGGTTGTCTACGGACATCTCTGTTCGAGAATTTTCTGTCGACTCCTGAGAGTTGTCCTCTGAGTAGCTAACTAGCGCTTCTTGATAGTTACTAGCCGTGCCTTCGGAATTGTATCAGAGTTGCCTTCATAACTTTCGCTCGAAATCTGGATCTCCTTCAACAGTGGGACCCGATAGGTGGCTTCGGGTCATCCACTGTCAAACAGTACCTTCAATGAGCGGAAGCAAAATTAGTGAAGGAATGATGGACAAGTTGAAGGAATAAAACTAATAAAAATTACTTGGAAACGCCAACGAGTGAACAAGAATGAATAACTAACTTAATCCACTTGAACACTTAAAACGCTAATAATTGAAACGGAAATTTAACAAATAATAGTGGCTAAATTTCCGAACTACGGCGTTCCTAATATCAATATAGTCACCGGCAATGGCGCCAAAAACTTGATCGCGTGCGTGTACTTTAATATATTAAACAGATGTTCATGCAAATACGTCAAGTAATAATTAAAACGAATATGTTATAACTAGTACCACGCGCGATAGGCAGTGTACCTATCGTTTGTAGAATAGTTATAGTGAGTATCCGAGTATCGAACACGAGGAATAACTTGACTACTAGTAATAACCTATCACTCGATATTTTGCCTATGTAAATAACGGGATTGATTTATGATATGACTATTTTAATGGATTAATATAATCAAATAAAAATAACTAAGAGAGCACAACTAGGAAATGTATGAGTAAGTGGAGATAATAAATATGTGTTCGGGATTCGAATCCCGCTAGGTGTTGTCGGCTAAGGCTACAGAATATCGCTCTTACGTGTTATTGGCTAAATCGCAGTAATTCCCTACCCACCCACGAGTTTGATGTCGCCCTAAACGTCCGTGGGAATCCAAGATTAATAATTACTAAACGGCGAGGATCGAGTATTTGCTGTCGCCCTATACTCGGATCCTAATGTCTACGAACGGCCTAAATCGTTATTTAGCTGTTGCCCTAAACGATGTACCACACATTCATATCAACACATAGACATATTGATACAAGGAAACATGTTCATAGAACAATAAATAGCCAGATTACACGTGTTCACGATTATCCAACGACTTAACTACGAGATAACCCAACGTTCATCTAAACCCAAACACATAAAAGGTTTAGCCACTCATATTGGACGACACAACAACGATTATCATTAGAAATGAGTCGGTACGTCTTTGAGGTGGAGCTCTCGTTCCGCGGTTGTAACTTTATTGTTGGTTTACCTCTTGAGCTTCTAAGGATCACAGTGGCTTTTAGGGTTCTTCTTCCTCTTCTTTCCTCTATTTTCGGCTCTCTAAAGGGTTATCCTTGAGTTCTGAGAAGAACTCCACTTTTATCCTTCGAATTTTGTGTGACGCCCGGGGCCGATGAGGGCGGGGAGTGATCGTCGGTGCAAGTGAGGGGCACGGACAAGGAGTGGCTCCTGGCAGGCTTCCAGGCGAAGGGGTACATGGACGAACCGATCCGACACCCGAATGACAGGGGATCCTGAGACTGACAAAGTATGGGCGTGTCAGGCTAAGAATCGTATAAGAGAATTGATAGTACTACTCATATCACCAAGGTCGACCTACCTTTTCGGGAGTCCATCCGAAAGAACTTCGAAGTTAAGTGTGCTTGACTTGAAGCAATCTTAGGATGGGTGACCCCTGAGACGTTTGCCCAGGGTGCGTGGTGCGTGTGAGCGAGGACGAAGCACGCTGAAAGGTTAAATGGTGGTACAGGGGGTCAGACTAACAGTCGGAGTGTGGTGGGCCCAACCCCACAGGTCTCGATAAGGACGGATGCTATAGTGACACCCAGTATGGTACGGGATGTTACATGTGGTATCAGAGCACAGCCTCTCGCAGTAAGGTGCTGATTCGGGGACGAACCAGGCGGAAGCTGGTGGGCATGTGATGCCCGGGTCCGATGAGGGCGGGGAGTGATCGCCGATGCAGGAGAGGTGCACGGACAAGGAGCGGCTCCTGGCAGGCTTCTAGGCGATGGGGTACATGGACGAACCAATCCGACACCCGAATGAGAGGGGATCCTGAGACTGACAATGTATGGGCGTGTCAGGCTAAGAATCATATAAGAGAATTGATAGTACTACTCATATCACCAAGGTCGACCTACCTTTTCGGGAGTCCATCCGAAAGAACTTCGAAGTTAAGCGTGTTTGACTTGAAGCAATCTAGGATAATGACCCCCTGGGAAGTTTGCCCAGGGTGCGTGTGAGCGAGGACGTAGCATGCTGAAAGGTTAAATGGTAGTACAGTGTGGTCAGACTAACAGTTGGAGTGTGGTGGGCTCAACCCCACAGGTCCCGGTAGGGACGGATGCTATAGTGACACACGGTATGGGACGGGATGTTACATTTGGGCCTTAACCCTGAAATTTGGCACGTTCACGGCCACCTAACGGGCCTTCACGACCCTGACAGATGAAACTAGGTTGACTTTTCATCTTTCTTAAACCCTTCACGGCCTCTGGCATAAGGAGTCACGGCCGTGACGGCGGCTTAAACCCTAAATCTTGACTTTCTGCCACAGGTCACGGCCTCTAGCATCGGGTAGTCACGGCCGTGACACTTAAATGAATTGCCAACTTGACACACTGCCCTCGTTCACGGCTTGCTGCATAAGATGTCACGGCCGTGACGAGAGACAGTGTCTATTATCTGAGCTTCTGCCCAATCTCACGGCCTCTTACATATAGGTTCATGGCCGTGACAGTGTATAGCAATGCGATTGTTTAGTCTCTGCCGCGAGTCACGGCCTTTGGCATGAGGACTCACGGCCGTGACACATAAGCTCTTTCCTCCTTATACTCTCTGTCCACGTTCACGGCTTCGTGCATGAGGATTCACAGCTGTGACACATAAGGTTTATGTCTCTTAAGCTCACTGCCCACGTTCACAGCCTCCTGCGAGGTGATTCACGGCCGTGAACGTTGCCTGACAGCTGCATACTTAGTCCTTTTCGCGTCGTTTTTGCCTCGTTTTCGTTGCTTTTCGCTCGATAACCATTCGAAGGTCCTACAATGTTTAAATGGGTGTAAATAGAGCCAATAAATGCATGGAATGACCAATAATTTCCTATTATAACCGAAATAAATAAACAATAAACGTATTAAAATACGTTTGTCAGAAACCAAAGGCGAAAGTGTCTAGAGTAAAAATAAAGGAGTCCTAGATTTCACTGTTTCGAATTTATCAACTTCTTCTGTAGTTAAAGACACTCGTAAAAATAAAAGAGCTATTTTCTCACTCAAAATCATTGCTTCTACATGTTCTCTCCAGCCTACTAATTTTAGAAGCACAAATTTTGAAATAGGCTATTCCTCCAAAATTAAATATACTTATTCTAAGACAAATGCCAATAGAATGACTCGTAGGAAGCAAGATCCAGCCATTTGGAATGCTTATGGCGCCATTCATTCATGCTCCCACCTAAGGTATCCCATAAAGATCCAATTCCCAAAGCACATTAGGAGACTATCAGATGAAAAAATCTTTTCCTTGATCAAGTCTACCAAAGCATTTGCGCACGCTGAAATTCAACTTCCTGCCAGGTTCAACCCGTATGGGTTCCTAAAAGTCCGTCTAAGAAGCCGGAAGACAAAAAGGCCAAGTCTTCTACAAAGGGCAAACCAAATCAACTTCTTCTAAAGTGACTTGGGTTGCTAAGGCTCCTACTATAACAATTTAGGAACCAAATTTGAACCGCAGCTTAAATTGCTAACCCGATATGACCCATTTATAAGTGGGTACCTAAAGCTCTCTAATTTGTTTTCGCGGATCCATCATGTCTGGTACCTCAATTTTGGTTTCTCCACACACATGACGAGAAATCAAGAGCTGCTGAGCAGCTATCAAGACCGATTAAACGACGAAGTGAGATTTGGGAACGTCTTGGCTCCTATACTCGGATTCGGTGATATTATTCTGGAGAATCTGATCATCAAAGATGTCTCACGTCGTAGGCCTCCGCCATAACTTGTTCAGCATAGGCCAGTTCTGTGATAAAGGATTCCAGGTGGTCTTCTTTGCTGACCGGTGCAGAATTTGGACAGCCTGGACAAAGAACTCCTTCAAGGAATTTGGAAGTCAAATCCATACACGATCAACCTGAAGTACGTGCAGCCTTCGATAGCTATTTGCCTCATCTCTCAAACAGTCATTCAGAGGAACAGCTTATGGCATCAATGCATGTTTTATCTCAACATCAAAGCTCTTCAACGCCTTTCAATGAAAAAGTTTGTTCGTGGTTTTCCAACTACAGTTTTACGGAAAAAGCATCAGTGTTCGGCATGTCAACTAGGAAAAATGAAGCCGAGCTTCTCATCACGTCAAGCTAGTTGCCTCTACTTCACTTCTTCTAGAACTACTTCACATGGACCTATGTGGACCTATACAAACACAGAATATCAACGGACGTAAGTACGTGCTAGTCATTGTTGATGATTTTTCTCGCTACACATGGACGAAGTTCCTCCGACCCAAGGATGAGACAGTGGACGTGATCGTAAATTTTGTGAACACGACTCAAAATCTGATAGGTCCCTAGATTATCAACTCTATGATCGAGGACTTCAATCCTAAGGCAATCGATCGAAAAACGTTCTTTGAAGGAAGAGAATCCTTTAGTGAGAGATAGATTTGTGTGTTTCTCTCTCTAGAATTTGGATTGGCAGCCCTTCGGATCATCCAATAACTTTCTGTATTAAGCACTATGATTACAATTATATTTATAGCAAACAAGCTTGGTATAAATGACAATCAAGTCCTAATCTAAGTCCCGTAAGTGTTCTGGCCATAGCATACATATTATGTGTCTATATGATTATTTGATACATGTTTTACAGCTTATATATGTTACGTGATGAGTGACTTATGTGGAGACATTAGGACTTAGGAAAACAATTTGGGTAACATTTAGATATAAGTAGGACTTTAGAGAATCTTGGTAAACATAAATTTATAAGTATGATGTAAAACGACCGATCATGCTATGATTTTGGCTGACCAATAGCAAGACAAGATCGGACGATTGAGATATAGTTTAGATAACACTTGTGAGAGTAGAGTCGTAACATATGTGAGTGTTTACGTTCGCCGAGTAAGTAAAGCTCACATCGGGAGATCACATGTAATTTAGGTTAACCAAATCATAGACTAAATGCGGGCAATTTTAATAACAGAAGCTAAGACAATTCTGAGAAAATAGTTGGTCGATTTAATACATATAGGATTTGACTTTCGCCGAGCAAATGGACAACCAGGCGATGGAAACGAACTTAGCTTTCTAAAGATATAAGTATAAGATGTTAACCAACCAATAAGATCAGTTTCAACTAAGAGATAACTATTGAATTTAACCATCATAATTTACGTAATATTAGAACACTAGTAACTAAGGATTTCTTAATATAGGAGATAAAGAATGTTAGCTTAGTCACCTAGTTGTCAACTCAAACACCAATTTCCAAGCTCTAATATTTATCTAGTAGATTAAGAGTAGTCTATAGAAAAATATAATCATAAGCTAAAAAAGAAAAAAAACACCATCGAAAACTCCAGAAGAAAGAAAAAAAGAGACTTCAAAACTAGACTCTTTCGTAAGCTTGGAGGTAGGTATATCTTACCTTAATTTTATGCTTTATTTGTATTAGAACATTTCTAAGGATTATTAGACATGAAAAAGGTTATCTGTTTAGGTACTTATACTTATTCAAAAAGTACATGATAGGTGAGAGTATAACTCCGCACAATCAACCAGTAACATGCTACTGGTAACACATTAAAAGAAAAACACCTCAACCAACTACCATGCCACCCTCCAAAGTCGACGTATAGCCAATCTCTGAAATCCATACTTAGTGGACGTACCACTAATGCGCATAGTGACCAAAGCAAGCACGCATCCAACAAGTCGATTAGGTGTTGTAACGATCCCCTCCTTCCAGTGCTTGTTTCGAGCCTGCCAGATGTGATAGACAAGCGACGCTAGCACATGCCTATAAGCTGCATGAAGAAGATGTCTCCCAAAGTGTTCAAGGTGTTCATTTAGCCGCCGCCCATCTAATCCCCGCTCTCCACTCCCGATATGGCCATGCCCACCGAATACGTCTCCTCAGCAGGCGCTGGCACTGCCGTGAATATCAACAATCAAAGAATAGGTGCTGGGCCGTCTCAAAATGCAGCTCGTCACAGAGGACGCACGGCCGGCGTTCCCGACCTATGAGCTACCCAAGGCTTATCTCTAGTCGACAACCGATCCTGTATGCCTAGCCAGAGAATGAACTCATGCGTGGGATCTTCAACGGCCCTTCAAATAGTGTAGCCCAACAGGTGGTTCCCTCCTAAACCGAATAGCATCCCTCGCCGATGCGGCCGTCATGATCCCTGTCGAAGAGCGTTCCAAATCACCCCATCCTGATCTCCTCGAATCACCTGAGGAAGGAGGCGACCAAATTTTATGTTTAGAAGGTCTAGATATTTAAAGCTCTTGGAGTATTCAAAGTGTTCTTGAGGAACCTAAATTCTGAGCATAAAATCATGCTAATATGGCTGCCTGGGGTTGTATATAAAATCGAAATTATTTCTGATAGGAAGATTAATGTTCGACCAATTAAAGTTTTAAGGGTCTGAAATTTAGAATACTTAGATGAATTCTCGGGTAGAAATATTTTAATATTCATTATGACTAAGGTAAACTTTTGAGTGGATTGAACCTGTGGAATAAGAGTCTCACTGAAATTAGATTTTGAGGGGAACAAATCAGGCGAATCAATCTTAAAACTAAGAAACTTTCGCCGTGCTATATATATACATATATATATATACATGTATATATATATATATATATGGTTTAACTTGCATGGGATCGGGCGATTTGAAGGAATTATGATCGGGCGACTTGGAGATTAAGTGATCGGATGATTTAAGGGATAAATAATTGGGCGATTTGAAATATAAGAAACCATGATACCCTTGACATTATTTCAAATGAACTATCGGGCGAAGCTAATATTTGAACATGATTCACATTCGCTGAGTTGTACAATGCTAAAATCGGGTGTTGACCTAACTTAGATTATTAATCGGGCGACTTAGGGTTTTAAAATATTATGTTACACCGAAGGTATTTTTGAGCAAATTAGTATAGTCAAATAAATTTATTTCGACGTCATCTAATTTAGGTATTATACTGATACTTTGATATTGTATTTAAGGATCGTAAATTAGGGATTTCCCGAAAGTTAGCTGGGACGACATGTAACTGGGAATTTCAACTACAACACATAATTTATTTGTATGTGCTTGAAGTACGTGACTATGTGCTTGGGTGTTTATATTATTACGCGAATTACTTGACATGCATCGCATGGTAAGTGTTTACGATATTATTTCACATTGCATATTCATGTGCATGCACGAGATATTTGGGGTTTATGTGAGATGAGCATGCACAGCTCCTGAGGGCGAATGATATTTGCCGATATAGGCATTTGATGTCGACTCGCAGTTGAGTCATGGCTACTTTTATGGCACCATGACGGCGTGGTGCATCGTCGACTATATTATATATTTAATTGGGCTCTGCCCTGTTTACTTTATTTGGGATGATGCCCTGATAGCGGAGGGATGCGACCTGGAGGGTGCGACCTGGGAAGGAGCGACCTAGGGGAAAATCCTACCGTAGGCTAACCAGCGTAGGCTACCAGAGTGGACTACCGCACGACAGAGGGGGCGGCCTGGGAGGGTGCGACCTAGGGAAACCTAGCGTAGGCTACCTAGCGTAGGTCACTGCCACGTTTATCCGTGTTGGATTAGAGCTTTTGTAGTGCATAGCAAGTTAGTCGAGGGCCCTGAGAGATATAAGATCGAGTTTGATTTACGAGGTGCGAGATGCATTGGCGCGGATGCCTTTGCGGGGTTTTCGCGTTCAAGGCAATGCATATTCCTACTTACTGAGCTTTACAGTTCACCCCTTCCTTTATGTGTTGTAGGTGCGCACGACCACGGTACGTGATCGCTTTGATGGCAAAGCTTACCTTTTGAAGCTTCCAGCAACTTTTGGAGGTTGTGTCCACATGGATGCGACCTGTGTGGGGGCGCTATGGTTTCTATTGCTGCGTCTATGTAACCATCCTATGTATTTAGGTTTGGAATGACAATTTGACTTGTACACAATGATATTGCTTTATATAAAAGGAAAAATTTATGCACCTTTTGAGTACTTTCTATTTTATTAAATTAAACCGCGTAATCTAGTGTCGAAATGAGTAGTAGATGGCGGACAGGTGGTATCAGAGCTTCGGTTGCAGGTTCTGTAGACTGTCTATGTACACACACTCAAAAGCGCGGAAGCAGCCTTGTTAGTAAGTTTTATATTACTTGGAATTCTTTGTGTTGCATAATTTATTGGCCGTTGGGACTGTCAGGGTAGATAAGAATGGATAGAACACGAGGCGAGAGTAGTGGAGATTCTAACCAAAGCAGAGAACACGGTTCGTGCAGTAGACGCTTAGCAGATGGCATATTGGGGATATGTCCTTGAAGTGACTCTTCAATCGTTCTTGTAGAATCCCCATGCTCATATCTGGTCTTAGTTGGGTCAGCATCAAAAGATACGTCATCCTCTTCTGCTGTGCCCAATGAGAGATGCCTCTGATTTCGAACTCGTTCAACTGCTTGCTTGACTTTGTTCGGTGACCTCCAGGTGTATTCACAAACTTCTTCAAGGAATGGGATCTGAAGTGAACGAGTCCAATCGGAAGCAAGCTAAGTTGAAGGATCAAATACCGACCGGGCCCGTAACAAGATGTTTTTTTGGTAGAATGAGATTTTCATTTACCACGTGATCAATTGTTTACATCACAACTCTTCCCAGACACACCACTATAGAGCAAACTATAGCAGTTCCAACTATCCTAAAATGAAACAGATTCTAGCAATCTGTTTTACATGTCGAAAACTCTGCAATCGAAGTTCCATTTCCCGCTGATCATGCATGTAATCTGTTACTCACTGCAACTTCCCACTTCGTGTACTCGTCTGTTGCGCTCGCACCACACGTGATGAATTGTTGAAGCATAGCAAGCTACACTTATACGATAGACTGCACTTCTCTTCCTTCCCACACATATCAGCCACTTACATAAGTCTTCAAAGGTCTGAACCGTGTCACAAATTTGGAGCCAAGCATTGATCCTTGTGATCACCTGTTGACTAAATTGGCATGACAGGAACAAATGCTCCGCAGATTCCTCATCAATGCCACAAATCCTACAGCTTGTATTAGGGATGGTCATACCCCAGCTACTCAATCTGTCCACAGTGAGCAGCCTTTTCTGAACAACCAACCAGAGCCAGAAGGAATGTTTAGGCAGATTAAGCCTATTCCAAACCGCATCACAGAAAGGGAAGTGGGTTGAATTCCCTTTAAGCCATTCATATCCACTACGAACAGTGTACAACCCATTGGTTGCAGGTAGCCCTTTGCAGCCTAGGTATCCCAGTCTGAACTTGTCCTTTAGCCTGTTAAACTTCCTCCAGTGCCAACTCGAGTCAGCCGTCGGTGTGAAATCCCAATAACTAGTTCCCTTCAAGTAGATTACATTGACCCATTGGATCCAGAGGGAATCTACTGCCAGTGTAATATCCAATAACTGCTTCCCTTCCAGAGTAGTGTTCCACGTAGCACAATCCCTCAAGTTGAGTCCTCCGAGTTTCTTTGAGAGACAAACACTATCCCAGTTCACCAGAGGAATGTATTGACCATGATCTCTCCTCCCCCACAGGAATTCCTTGCAAACTCGATCAACCTCTTTAGTCACAACCTTAGGCAATAAGAAAATAGAGCCCCAGTAGCGATGAGTAGCTAACAAAACTGCATTGTGAGGTATACTCTGCCAGCATATGAGAGATTGCGAGTGGCCCAGCACCAGATTCTGGCTGTGATGTTTTCCACAAGAGATTGGCAAGAACTTCTACTCCACCTAACTGGGGAAAGTGGTACACCCAGGTATCTCATGGGATAGCACCCTAGCTTGAATCCTGTGGTCTGAAGTATCTGCTCAGTCCCCTCTCTGGAGATACCAGCAATGTAAATGCTGGACTTTTGCTGGTTAGCATCCAAACCAGAAACGTGGTGAAAGGTCTTGAGTACTTCCATAACCACTGAAATGCTCCATTGCTGCCTTTGCAAAAGATCATAAGGTCGTCTACGAAACAAAGATTCACCAAGTTAATGCATTTACTTAGGGTGGAACCTAAATCTGGGATCGTTTGAGGACAGTTGCAACATTCTTGTGAGGTACCCTGTAGAGTATCAATTTAAATTGTGCTTGATTTCATTAGTTGTCCTTGTAATTAGGGGCTTTATGTGTAGTAGTCCTTAGATTGGGGACTAGTTTGATATTTATACCAAGTCTGTTTGGTATAAATAGTTGTACAAACATTGAGCTTAATACAGAAAATTAGAGAATCAATCCGAAAGGCTGTCGAATTCAATTCTAGAGAGAGAAACAGCAAAAGCTTCTCACACTACAGGAATTCTCTCTCGTGTTCTTCAAGTGAAGGTTTCGATCGAAATTCAAAGTTCAATTATTCTAATTGATTTCCGTAGAATTCATGCCTAGGATTGATTGAGTGGACAAACAGGGACCTAACAATTGGTATCAGAGCAGATTCGTTCTGTTCTGAATCGAAATTGTAGAATTCGGATCGAATTTTACATTCTGGAACTGTTCACCCGAAGAACAGTTGTGGCGCGAAATAGTTTTTCGATCTGAATTGCCTAATTTTGTGCGTATCTGATTTGAGTTTGATGTTTCTGTGTTCGTTCTAGCAATAGCCATCGATGGCGATTAGATTTGTAGCAGTTTGAATATCAATTTAGCAGAATAGATCAGATTTGAATCGTTACTGTTCGCGCGAAGAACAAACTTGAACACAGTTTGATTTTGATTAAAATTGACTTATTTTGCTTAATAATATGTTAAATTGTCTGTTCGTGCGAATCAAACGTCTGATTACGAGCAGAAATTAGGGTTCTGATTTTATTTGCGGGACTTCAATTTTTCTCGCTTAAGTTTTCGATCGCAGAAATTTCTCGATCGCAAAACTCCGCGCGAGAATTTTTATCGAACAAAACACTAAGTCAGCGCTAAAATCGTCTTTACTAAGAACGAGTTTTGTAGAAAAAATTTTCGAGCGTTATTTAGCGAAAAACTTTTTCGACGAAGACCTATTTTGACCTTTGTGCTCGCAAAACTTACTGTCGAAATTTTTTTCAGTCAAAACTAATACAGTTTGACCAAGCGAAAATTACTTAATCGAAATTTTCCGGTCAACGGGTTTATTCTGACTAAGCAAGAAACCTACCTTTAGTACTGTTTCTTGCGATCGAACGATTGAAAGATTTTTCTCGATCGAAAGTTTTTGAACAAATTTTTCTCGCTCGTAAATTTTCTCGCTGACACACTTTCTCGCACGAGAAAAGTAACATACATTTTAATCTCGACTGAATTATTTTCGATCGATAATCTAAAGATAGAATCAAAAATAATTCTCGACTGCTTTAATATCAAACGCTACTAACTAATTTGCTACTTGTGAAGCACATAACATCACTCAAATCCATCAAAACAACAAACGAATATCCTTTGTCAACAAAAAAAAAAGAAAAGGGAAAGAAGAGATAGATGCATACTCACTAGGGCACGACAATAGTCCGCCGATCTTGCAACGCGGTGAATATACAGTCTGGAGAAACCGCTTCCTAAACTTCATAGCTCTGAAAGATCAAGCCGAGAATTTATTGCAGTCACTCGAAGAGGGACCCGCACAGTTTTGGGTCAACTTAGTCGGTGATGACACGGCCACTCCTCCCATTCCCGCTACTAGGCGACTTAAGGAGCCTAGGGAATACTCCATCGAGGATAAGGCCCGCATGAAGGCTGATCTGATAGCCATGAACACACTCATGCAAGGAATCCCCAACGACATCTATAGGCAGATAGACAGCCTCCCAACGGCAAAGGGAATGTGGGATGAGTTGCATAGGATGATGCAGAAAACGGAAGTAGGCATCAAGGCTAAAAAGGCAAATATTCTCACTACTTGTGACTCCGTCAAAGCTAAGCCGGAGGAGAGCCTATATGATGTACATCAAAGATACCTCACTCTTCTCAACGAGATGAGGAAGATAGAAATCTCGAAAACCAAAATGGAAACAAATATCAGATTTCTATCCTCTCTGCCCTCACACTGGAAAAAGATATCCACTCAACTTGGACAAAGATGATGCATCCACCTCATCACAAGAGGTAGTAGACTCTTCTTTCACTTTATTGACCGTGTTAGAATCATATCAAAAACAATATGCTAACATGAAACGTGAGCAGAAAAGTATTAAAGAAGTAGAGGATAAACTCTCCAGATCTCAGGAGAAGATATATAGTCTCGAATCAGAACTTAGAAGCTCTAGTGCTAAAATAAAATAACTTACTCAGAGCATACATTCTAGAGATACTAGTCAACCTCGAATAGGAGAGCATAGCGAAAAGATTAAGGAATTAGAAGATAGGCTAGCAAATAACTACATTTGCTTGGTTAGGAGAAAGCCACCCTAAATTGTAGGATAACTGAAGCTACCACTAAGATCACTAACTTAGAAGCACAATTAGAAATATCAAATAGCAAGGTTAGTGAGCTTAGTAAAGAACTAGATGTCTGTCAAGCCGCTAAACTGACGGTAGAAAATAATTATGCTCTCCTAGGTGAGGAACGTAAGAAGTTATATGCGAAAATTAATAAATTAGATGATCTTCTTACGCGTAGGGGACAGTCTGAACAGACGATATTTTTAAACCAGCCCAAGGATACAGAGTTCTACAATCCAATAGAAGGCATAGGTTTCTAACCCACGTGTTCTACGAAAGAAGGAAATATATGATATTAAGAATATGAGTTTAGGAGTAACCGCTCTTAGAGATTTCGCTAAAGCGACAGAACAAAGTACTTTAAATTCATCTAAGAGTAGAGCCCCACATGGGCCTGAAATCTCCATTGATTACACATAACTAAATGAAAGAGACAGAAATAAGAAACCATCTTTAACACCTGTCTGTGATGTAGTTCAACCTCCTGAACCTCAAACACACTACGAGGAAGCCGAATACGTTCATTATAAAAATTCTCTTTACAAGCCTCCTATAATAAAACAGATAGAGGAATCTCAAGCAAAATTAGCTATAGAAAGAGAGAATTTCGAAGCTGAAAAGAAAAAGTTCTTAAAAGAGATGGAAAATCTCAAAGCTTTCGCATCCTCCCAAACTAACTCTCATGCTACTATGAAAAGCGTGAAAATCAAATAATCACCTTTGAAAAATCAAAAGTGCATGGATAATTCTGTTAAAAGTGTTAAGGCTAAATCTATTTTACCTACGTCGACAGGGAGCGTAGGGCAAGCACTAGAACCGAAGGCGAGAGTGTCTAGTATTAAGAAGGAGCTAGTAGATTTGAGTATGGCTAAGAATGTTACTCCTTATGTACAAATAAATGACACTCGTAGAAATAAAAGAGTCATTTCTTCGCTTCGAATAATTGCTTCTACATGTACTCTACAGCCTACCATTTTTAGAAGCACTAATTTCGAAATTGCTCTACATCTGAGGCTAAAATTAGTCATTCTGAAACAAATGCCACTAGGAAGACACGTAGGAAACAAGATCCAGCCATAAAGAAAGCTTATGATGCTGTACATGCCTGTACTCACCTAAGGTATCCCATAAAGATTGAGTCCCCCAAGCACCTTAGGAGATTATCAAAAGAAAAGATCTTTTCCTCGGTCAGGCCTACAAAAGCACGTGCTGGAATTAACCTTCCCTGCAAGGTTCAACCCAAATGGGTTTCTAAATCTCCGCCTAGGACGACAACAGCCAAAAAGGCCAAGTCACCTAAAGAGGCGACACCCAAACCCACTTCTACGAATGTGACATGGGTTATTAAAACTTCCTCAAGTAATAATTTAGGAACCATATCTGAACATAAATCTAAATCTGCTAATCTGAGAGGACCCATGCTTAAGTGGGTACCTAAAGCTCCCTAACTTGTTTTTGCAGATCCATCATGTGTGGTACCTGGACTCTGGTTGCTCCACACACATGACTGGAAATCAAGAGCTGCTGAGCAACTACAAAGACCGACCAAACGGCAAAGTCAGATTCGGAAACAATGACTCAGCTCCCATTCTTGGATGTGGGGATATTATTTTGGAAAATTTGACGATAAAAGATCTCTCTTATGTCGAAGGCCTCCGCCATAACTTGTTCAGTATAGGCCAATTCTGTGATAAAGGAGTTCAAGTGGTCTTTCACGCTGACCGGTGCTGAATTTTGGACAGTCATGACACAGAACTCCTAACGGACTTCGGAAATCCAATCTTTACACGATAAACCCGCGTCCGTGCAGCCCTCGACAGCTGTATGCCTCATCTCTCAGACTGTTTTACAGAGGAACAGCTTATGACATCAACGAATGTCTCATCTGAATATGAAAGCTCTCCAACGACTTCCTACGAAAAAGTTGGTTCACGGTCTTCCAACTATACTACTACAAAAGGAGCATCAATGTTCGGCATGTCAGTTAGGAGAAATGAAGCGAGCGTCTCATCATGTCAAGCAAATTGCGTCCACCTCTCGTTCATTGGAACTAATCCAAATGGACCTCTGTGGGCCAATCCAGACACAAAGTATCAATGGACGCAAAGATCGTCGATGACTTCTCTCGCTACACTTGGAAAAAGTTCCTCCGAACCAAGATGAGATAGGGACTTGATTATCAACTTCATGAACACTACTCAGAATCTGCTGCAACAGACTATTTAAGTTATTCGAACAGACAACGGCACTAAGTTCAAGAATAAATATTCTCAGTGAGTTTTATCAGAAACTTGGTATTAGTCAACAATTCTCAGCCACAAAAACACCTCAACAAAATGGGGTCGTTGAAAGGAAAAAAAACCCTAGTGGAAGCCGCTCGTACAATGTTGATCCATTCCGGCCTTCCACACTTTCTTTGGGCTGAAGCAGTAAATACCGCCTGTTTTATCCAAAACAGGACGGTGGTTCACAAACGGTTCAACAAGACTCCGTACGAGATTGTAAATAAGAGAGTACCCAACATCTCATTCTTTAAAGTCTTTGGGTGCAAGTGCGTTGTGGCAAACGACAAAGACGTGGAAAGTTCGACCCTAAGGCATTCGAAGCAACTTTCGTCGGGTATTCTTCGACATCAAAAGCGTACCGAGTATACATCAAGTCCAACCACACGATTAAGGAAAGCTATAACGTCACTTTTCACAAAGTGAACGAAATGGCTTCTGAACAAAACAGTTCAGGACCCGTGCTCAACCCGTTGGCTTCTGAAGACAACATCTCAGAAACCCGCATTCACTGGTGTGTTGGCACAAAACCAACAGATGATGGCAACAACTCAGCAATCACCGCCAGACGAAGCTCTAAGACTTGTGTTAGAAGACTTGGATTCCCTCTTTGAGCCTCTACATCCGCCAGTCACCGTCATTCCTACACCCGACGAGGCCGATGTACCAAGTTTCTCAACTGTCCCTACCTCACCCGATTCAGATTTTCCACAGAATAATGAAGAACCTATCATGGGTGTTGAGGAAGAATAATCAGAGTCGCTCCCTCCCAGTGCAGATTTGGAGCTTCCTCACACAAATGAACAATCAGAGATCATTGGAAATCTAGACCCACAAATGGCTTATGCATCATCTTCAACTTTGCCACATGAGCACAAGTGGACTAGAGCTCACCCGGTTGATCAGATAATTGGCGATCCTTCGAGCGGAGTAAGGACACGACATCACACAGTCTTTTCAGCTGCTTCTTGGAACGGACGCACTACAAGACCCGGATACAAGAGGAAATCAACCAATTCGAACGTCTTCAAGTGTGTAAATTAGTACCCCGTCCGCATGGAAAAACTATCATTGGAACAAAATGGGTATTTAAGAGCAAAAAGAATGAAGATGGCGAAGTGATCAGGAACAAGGCACGATTAGTTGCAAAGGGATACAACCAACAAAAAGGCATTGACTACGACGAAACGTATGCTCCTGTTGCCCGAATTGAACCCATTCGTCTCTTATTGGCTTACGCGGCTCATAAAGACTTCAAGGTCTATCAAATGGACGTAAAAACCACCTTTCTCAACGGCGTACTTAAAGAAGAAATCTATGTCGGTCAGCCAGACGGCTTCGTGGGTAAAGAACATCCCGAACACGTTTATCGATTGGATAAAGCTCTCTACGGACTAAAACAAGCCCCACGTGCTTGGTATGATGTCTTGAGTGACTTCCTCGTAATGTCTAGATTTATTCGAGGAACAATCGATACTACCCTCTTCATCAAATGGCAAGACAAGGATCTGATGGTCGTTCAAGTTTACGTCGACGACATCATGTTCGGTTCAACAAATTCACGGCTTTGCAAGAAGTTTGGAGATCTCATGAAGAGT
Source organism: Craterostigma plantagineum (assembly GCA_027422505.1). Classification (NCBI taxonomy): domain Eukaryota; kingdom Viridiplantae; phylum Streptophyta; class Magnoliopsida; order Lamiales; family Linderniaceae; genus Craterostigma; species Craterostigma plantagineum. The sequence continues at coordinate 56,520 of JAPQWV010000157.1, forward strand.
AAATTCAAAATGAGCCACATGGGAGAGATGCAATTCTTCCTAGGACTTCAAGTCAGGCAGCTCGATGATGGGATATTTATCAGTCAAACAAAATACATTAAGGATATCCTGATAAAGTTCCATCAAGATCAAAGCAAGCCTCTCAGCACTCCCATGTCAACAAGCTGCAAGTTGGATGCCGATCCCACAGGAAAATCGGTCGACATCACACACTATCGCAGCATAATTGGATCTCTTCTCTACCTCACTTCTAGTCGACCGGATATCATGTTTGCCACTTGTCTTTGTGCCCGCTTCCAAGCCGATCCCAAATAATCCCACATGCTCGCGGTGAAGCGTATTCTTCGCTACCTTAAGGGCACAACTACCTTAGGACTATGGTATCCTAAAGGTACGAACTTCAAACTTATAGGCTATACTAATGCTGATTATGCAGGTTGTCGAATGGACAGGAAGAGCACCTCCGGTGGCGCTCAATTTCTAGGCGAAAAGCTAGTCTGCTGGTCATCCAAAAAGCAAATTTGCGTCTCAACTTTGACGGCTGAAGCTGAATACGTCGTAGCCTCCAGCTATTGCTCACAGATGCTATGGATGCGGACTCATCTTCGCGATTATGGGTACAATTTAAATAATATACCCATATAGTGATAGCCAAAGTGCTATTGCATTTACATGCAATCCTGTTCATCATTCACGCACGAAGCACATAGACATTAGATATCACTTTATCAAAGATCACGTAGAAAAAGGCACCATTGACATGTACTTTGTGAACACGGAATTTCAACTAGCCGACATTTTCACCAAGGCATTGGATGAAAAACGATTCCAATTCCTTGTCGAAAAATTAGGTATGTTGAATCTTCCGTGATATGTGCATTACCTGATCTTCAGTGCTATCACATGCTCTATTCTATGTATTTTCCATGCTCATTTGTCTTATCTTGCGTGATAATAAAATAAAAAAATTTAAAAATAAAAATATACTATACATATACCTATAATATAGGGAAATGAAGAAATCTTAGGATGCTCGATCTACGTCACAATTAGATTTCCCTAGCATGCGGCTGATTGTTTGCTTAATTTTGTCAGTCTAAGTCGCATTCTTGCGTCTAAAGCTCATTTAGTTTGCTCCACTAGACACAAAGCCACTTTACATAAGTGAGGATTCTGGCCTGTTATTTTTCCTTCTAGTGATTTATTATTGAGCGAGTCACACATCAATTGCTTGTCTTAACTAGTGATTCTTGGCTTCATACTCGCCTTTCGTTAGATCCTTAGGAAAATGATTAGAGCACTTAGGAAATTCCTCACTTGGCCTTACATATATATAAAAATTTTAATCCTTTAACAAAGCCTTTAGTCATCCATCTTGAGCCTTCTCCGATGTCATTTTCTTCACTTGAAAATTCTTTGAGCCTTCAACCGAACCACTAAGTCTTCGATGGGATATTCAATCGAGAAAAGGAGGGGGAGAAAACGAAACGACAAAGAAAAAGATGACAAAAGAAAGTGGAAAACACACACGAGAAATGCTCAACGCACAAAAAGCAGTCCAAAAGAACATGCCTCTCGACTATCACAATCTCATATCATTAGAAGGGGGCATGGAGCTTGCGGTGAACTTCTCCATCGATAATCTCGAACACCCATCAGAACGACTGGAAAGAGGAGCACCACAAAGTGAACTTCTCCAACGATAATCCGGTCTTATATCGAGACAACGAGAAGAGGAGCGCGGCCTTGGATTCGAATTCCACAACTGCGAACTTCTTCAAATCGATAATCTCTGAAACCTCACCAAGGCTTATGTTAGGTCCTACGATTAACAACTATATGATCCTAGGCAAGAATTCTAAGTAATTCGATGAAAACGATTGACATTTAGAATCTATCGAAAAACTCAAATGAAGAGTGAGAGAGAGAATTCGTGTAGAGTGAGAAAGCTACTATTGTTTCTCTCCCTAGAAATTGAATTGCTAGCCTTTCGGATCAATTTCCAAAACTTTCTCTATTCAGCACAATTCTTTTACATGTATTTATACCAAACAAACTTGGTATAAATATCAAACTAGTCCTAATCTAAGGACTACTATACAAAACGCCCCTAATTACAAGGACAACTAATAAAATCAAGCACAATTAAAACATATACTCTACAGCTTAAGAGAAAGGAGCGCGGTATCGGCCCAAGAACGAACAAGAAGATCTTCGCCTTAGATAATCTCTCAGCCTCGTAGAGAAGCGGAGCTTCAGCTTGAGCAAGTGCAGACTGAGTCAAAGAAAAATAGTTAAAGGATGAGAACGATAAATAAAAAGGAGAAAAACGGCAAAAAGGAGGAGAACGACGAAGAAAAGGAAGAAGATCCTTAGTCCACAATTCCAAAACAACTATCCTCCCCTTCTTAGTCAAAGCCAAATTAAAAACCTTTCACAGTCTCTATGATTCCACATCGACGATCTTTCGCAAAGGTGAGATGATTAAAAACGCCTCGATCACAGGTAAATTGACTTAAGATTACTTGTGGTGAGTTGAGTGATATAAATATAATCATCCCGAGGTAAAAATAACCGAGTGCTAGAGTGAACCCAGTGAGAGTTCTCGAAATGGATCATTCTGTGAAATTCGGACTCTTTAGTTTGACGATATGACTTGACGGTATGTGATCTTTTCAAGTGTCTTGTGAAATTTTAGGCGTGACAATGATCGTAGCAAAATAATCTGACCCCATACTATCAATAATATTGATACGCATATGAAAATTATATATATAGATATATGATAATTTTTCTGAAAATCTTTTTCAATAAAAAAATTATATATCGCACATTTTGAAATGAAAATTTTATATTTCATATGCATTGACTTGTTTAATACGACTATCTATTTTTGCTCATACCCTCACGCGAAAACGGAAGTTACATGTATAGGGGAACATGTATCTAGGCTAAATGTGTTGAAGTCGCGTATCTAAAATTTTGGTGCATTATTTGAGGGGGAGCATTTACAAATTTATGCCTTAAAGCTCCAGATATTTTCAATGATCTTCCTCTAAGTGTTGCAGAAACAATGTGGAGGTCAAGAATTCTTCAAGACTTGGAGTATTCGGCATAAAACTTGTTGGTTGGTTAAATTTTTGATAGATAACGTCATTCTATGATTTTGAATTTAACCAATTTTTTTCTTTTATTAAGGGGGAGCCTCATTAAAAGAAGTATTGCTTCCATAATTAACTCTAATCGTTCTCGATCATTTTGCTCTAAAGTCTTGCAGATTCACGAAATCTGATTTTGGAGCCAGATGTCATCATTCGAAATTGCAGGTAGTTACTTGCATTTATTTTCATATCTAGGAGGAGCAATTATGTGGGTGAATACTTAAACGTACGGTCTGTCTGAAATACTTAAACTTAGGGTGAATTTTTTTTTCAATCGAAAATTTGGGCTAAATTTTTAGTTTCCGATCACAAATTATAGATCGAAAATTAACTTGGGACCATATGGCAATTTTTGCTTCAATTTCTCGAGCAAAAAAACAAAATAGGTACCAAATTTCTCGATCGCAAATTTTTCGATCGCAAACAAATATGGGCCTTGAATTTCAAGTGTCAAATAAACGTCTAATCAACCCATTTAACGAATTTAATTCTTGCAGTCAAAAATCCCTAAATACACGCAAAACCCTCAATCGCAAAATTCAACAGTCAAATTCTCTCGCGCAAAACTTTTTCTCTCAAAAGACGAACATCAAAATCTTCAAAATCTTTCGATTTTTCATCTAATTCTCGTCTTTTGAAGGTAGATTTGACTTCCTTTAGGGGTTATCGTGCATTTAAACTAGATTTGCATTTATATTCTGTGATCTTTCGTGATTCTATGTTAAAATCTCGACTATTCAGAATGTGAAAACTCGAATGATATTTTCCAGTGTTTACGAGCATTCTATGTGTATAATCTGGGTTAATCTGCATTTTAGATAAGTTTGGTGTTTTCTAAGCATTCTGGGAACATATTGTTTCGATTTTATGCGTTCTTAAAGATTGATTTAGTGTTCGACTTAACTGGGTTTTTCAAATGTTTAAAGGCGTCGAAGAACTTTCTTGTTCGTAAACAGTGTCAATTGAATTTCAATTTGATTGATTTACTGTTTGCGACGTAAAAGATTTTCGATCGCTACATCCTTTTGATCGACAACATAATAACGCCCTGATCGAAAAATAATTACAATCGAGAAATTGATTTTTGATTTGATGCGAGCGAAAAGATTACTGAACGGAATAAATAAAATACATGCAATCCCTTTAAAATTTCGAGCGCAAAACTTACAGCCGAAAATTTCGATTTCAATTTTGCTCTCAGTCGAAAATTTTAGCGGCGAAAAATTAATTTTTCGACGATAAAATTTCTCGATCGTAAAAGCACGCAGCGATAATTTGATCGACCGAAAATTTTCTCGATGGTTGACTTAGTCTCTCGTTGACAATTTTCTCGATCGTAAATTTTCCCAGCGAAAAACCTTTTTAAAATCGTAAATCTTTCTCGCTCGATAACTTTCATTGCGAAAATTTTATTCATGCGCGAAAAATTTTTCGATCGTAAATTTACTTGGAAATCTAATTTTTCGATCGTAAATTTACACGGAAATTTTTCTCGATCGTAAAATTTCTCGGCTACAGTACCACATTTAAAGTTCAGACACTTAGAAATTCTCTAAGTCCTTTTTTCAAGTGTAGCTATCATTAGCAAATAAAATTTTCGATCGCAATATTCAGTTCAAAATCACATTTAGGCAATTCAATTGAGAATTTCAATTCTCGCGTGTAATACCCGTAAAATTTAATTACGGGATTTACAATAAAATTAATGGTGGAAAGTATTTAATTAGAAACCTTATTGGATTAATTAGTATTTTCGATGATATGATGTCTTCATGCTTTTATATTCTTTAAGTGACTTAAGTGTCTATATGATCTCATGCTATGTGATTTATAATTTTGATGTGTATCACGTATTTCGACTTACGTGACTCGTGGAACATGTTTTACGATTTTATATGACAACGTGATTACATATTAAATGTTATTAGGGTTACTAACCAGGTAGAGGAATTAATTGAAATTAGGTTAGTTATTATTTAGGGTCTCTAGTACATGGCATGCTAACCTAGAAGATTTTAAACCTATGATTTTGTAAGGTTTGAAGCATAGGGTAAACGATTTTAACATTAAAATAGAAGTTCTCAGAAAACTACGATTTGGAATAATTATAGTTCATTACTTTAACATTAAGGAAATGATTATAAGACTAAAATCGTTACTTAAGCAATTTAAGTTATTTCGATAACTTAGTGGGAGAAATTAAGATAAAATAATTTCACATGACTCGATGACTTAGCAAAGGAAGAAAATGAGTAAATTAATATTATAAGGTCTATTACTAAGTCATAAGAAATGGGACTAGAAAAGCTTCATAAAATCACGAGAGCTTAGTGAGGAAGGAAATTTACATAATATTATGATAATAGCAACACATGAATCTAGGAAATAATATCATCATAGAAATCGATTTCTTAACTATAAAGATAGGGTAAGACGAAAACTTAATTGATAGGTAACTCTTTTAATAATATAATAAAGGAGATTACTTAAAATGGGATAAGTGTTGATGACATGATGATATGTCACTTGTTAAGTTGAATACGCCAACTAAGAGATAAGAATGGAAAGAAGAATCAATTATATTAATTTAGTTAAAAACCATCGAATAGTCTAAGTAATAAAGAGGAGAAATTTTCAAACCAGAAACGAATCGAAGAAGCTTGGAAATAAAGAAGCTTGGAGTAGGTATATCCTTAATCTAACTCCACGTTTTTATTTGCTAATATGACCTAAGATGCTCTAAACATTTTATACGATTAGGATCTGTCCAAGTGGAGTTAACGAGGGTTTCTTTTTAGAGCTCATATCAAACCGTGGGGTAGATAAAATTTTCTTATCATAACTTCATATCTTGTTTCATATATTAAGAGGTTTTAAGGATTAACAAATTCGAACAGTTATGTGAGAATACGATTTGTACATGTGTAATATATTTAGGGGTTTTAATGTCTTTAAAATATTGGAAGTTCTTATGAATAGTACACTGTTCTTAAGATATGACCTTTTTGATCGACAATCTCGAGTGAAGATAATATGAGTTAGAACTCGATTTAGAACCCGAGATAGTATCGAGATGAAGCTCGAAGAATATGTCGAAAATATGTGTTAGTTAGTTAGTTCTCGAAATTATATGTATATATATATATATGATCTCGACATTTTAACTGTAATCTCGACATCTCATACTAATATCGACATATCTCTCGGCAATTAGCTTATAAATATCGAGAGCTATTGATAATATGTCGAGGTCTTACATCATTTCAGACTCGACATTTATGTCTAATGAATATAACCAAATCATATATATATAATATAATATAATAGTTTGAGATTGAAGTGCATACCGAAATGTGTAGGTTGAAATGTCGAGACCTTTATACCGAGATTTATATTAATAAAATTGTATATGATACCTCGACTTAATATTGTCTCGACATTTGTTATAACATCTCGACATGGCTTGTAATGTCGACATGTACATTTCAAAATCTTTGAACATTATTTAGTCAATATACCTCTCGACATTTAATTGATAATGTCGACATTTATCTCGAGATCTAGCATCATTTCAGTGTCGAGATTTACCTTATATCATATAGTAAGATTTTATATTGCTTAGTATGTGTAATATCGAGAATTACCATGAAAACGTCTAAGTCATGTCGAGGTTAATTCGAAATTTGGTTTCGAAATTTATAAGCCAAAACTAGGGTTTTCTAAATTAAGCCAAATTCTTGAAATTATAATTAGACTAACAAACCCTAATTTTATATGTCTCTATATTTAGGGTTTGGAGATTTACGACTTACAGTACGATAAGATTAAATAAGCTAAGGATACCAGGTAAGTGGAAATCGCAACTACAACACATAATTTTTATGTGTTATGAGATTTTATGATTTTGTGTGACTACTTGCCTATATGACTTATGTGATTTTTATGTGACGTAATTTACGTGATTTATGTGACGTAAATTATTTTATGAATATTGCACGCATGTTTATATGATTTCATGGCATAATCACGTGCACGCACGACTAGTATGAGAGTCAGGGAAAGAGAGCGTGCATGAGTATAAGATCGCTTGAAAGCGATATGTATATTTGCCGATATGGGCATTTGTGTCGACTCAATGATGAGTCTCGGCTCTTCTATGCTACCACGGCGATTCACGAAGCCGAATTACCTGATTCACGAAAGGTAGGGGGAATACCCCGTAGCGGGAGATGCAACCTGGAGGATGCGACTCGAGGGTATGAGCGGCACCGAGGGAACCTCGAGTGTTGGCGACCTCGTAGTAAGCTACCAGTGAGAAGCGCCCGCGTGTCAGACCGCATTGGGATGGAAAGGCGCCTTAGGGTTAAACGAAATTTGTGTGCCCGGGTTAGCCTCTCAATGGGACGGCATTGGGATTGAAAGGCACTAGTAGCCTCTCAGTGTGGATCACACTGGGATTGAAAGGCACTAGTAGCCTCTCAGTGTGTACCGCATTGGGATTGAAAGGCACCATAGGGTTACGCACAGATTGAGTACTCGGGTTTAGCCTCCCAGTGTGTGTACTGCCACTTGTACCCTTAGGGGTTTGAGCTCTATATGGTGCATAGTAAGATTGAAAGCCGAGGGCCCAAATATGTTATGAAAAGTCAAGAAGAATGTGAGAAAGGTCAGGAAGGATATGAGAAGTAGATAGCATTGGCGCGGATGCCTTCGCTATTTAGGTCACGTGCATTTCATGCATGATTTTCACTTACTGAGCTTTATAAGCTCATTCCACGTTTTTATGTGTTGTAGGACCCCGCGATCACGGTACGTGATCATTTTCACGGCGAGGCCAACTTTTGAAGCTTCCGTGGGCTTTTGAGATGGAAGTGTGTGCATGGATGCGACCTCGTGGAGGCCCAGTAGATAAATTTATTTTGACACGCATGCGCGCTTTCCTATGTAAATAGGACCCAGGATGATTTTGTAGAAATCGTTACGATTCCTTTTTATAAAAGGAAAAATTTTATAGCAGATTTTACAAGATCTATGTTGTTATTAGGACATTAGTCGTGTAGACTAGTGTAGAAAGTAGTGGTGGAAGGCGGGGCTGCCACAGGTGGTATCAGAGCTTAGGATATAGGTTCTGCAGACTGTCCATGTACACACACTCAAAAGCACGGAAGCGGCCTTGCCTGTAAGTTTTATGTTTTTATGAATTTCTGGTATTACATGATTTATTGATCGTAGGAACGTTAGGATAGAAGAACGATGGGTAGAACGAGAAATGGAAATAGTGCGGGTGCGGATAAAGGAAAAGAACCCGCAGCCTCTACTGATAGTCGTGATGAGACTATCCTTCAACTCGCGGAACTAGTCCGCCAACAATCTGCCCAAATCCAGCAACTGATCCAGCAACAAAACGCTGGTGGGCAATCAAATAACGGATCCCCTCCGGCCGACAGAATCGAAATGGTCGGGGAAAGATTTCGTAAACTTAGCCCCCCAACCTTTGAAGATGCTATTGACCCAACCTCGGCTGAGGATTGGCTCCGAACCCTAGAAACTATGTTCCAGCATAGCCGTACCCCTGAAACCGAAAAGGCCTTGTGCGCTGGGTACCTATTAAGGGGAAGCGCCGGCCACTGGTGGGACACGATCCTAACTCTCGAAGATCCGATAACAATGACCTGGGAGCATTTCAAAGAACTCTTCCGAAATAAGTATTTTACCGCTCCCGTTCGTGCACAAAGAATGAACGAGTTCATCAATCTCCGCCAGGGAACAATGACGGTGGCAGAGTATATTAGAAAATTCGAACAACTCTCCCGATTTGCAACCCACATGGTAAGTACCGACTCGCTAAAAATCGAGCGATTTATGGAAGGCTTGAAGCCAGAACTCTACCGTGATGTTGGCATGGCTGGATTCCAAGGGGTTACTTATGCCCAAATGGCGGAACGAGCCTTGATGGCTGAACAAGCTGAAAGCCGAATTGTACGAGCCCAAGAAATAAAAAGGAAGTTCGAACAAGGACCTAAAGAGGACAGAAACAACCTGAAGAAACCGTTCATACCAAAGAATGTGAAACCCAATTTCCAAAACCGCCCTGGACCACCTCAACAACCTAATCCGAATCAAGGGAGACCCCAACCGAATGCACCCGTATGTCCGAAATGTGCACGACGTCATCTTGGCGTCTGTTTCTCCCAAAACGCCATCTGCTTTAAATGTGGCAAGACAGGCCACTACTCCGTAGCCTGCCCGGAAAATGCATCTGGAAGTCAGGGAACGAATCGGGCCAAGCCGCCGACAGCACCCGCTCGGGTATACATGCTTACAGCGGAAGAGGCTGAAAACAATCAGTCCAAGATGGAAGGTACCCTTCTAACCGATTAAACTTCAACATCCATTCTAGTGGACTCATGAGCCACATTTTCTTTCTATCCACCACTTATGTGGTAAGACTCGGGAATTCTTTTAGCCGACTTGGTTGATACCAGTTCGAGTGTCGACCTCAGTCGTGATCGTAGTAGATAGGCGTTCGAAATAGGAAGCCGAAATCTTTGGCTGAATTCTTGAAACCAATAATAATGGGGTATATTCCTATGCCCTAATCTTTTGCTCACCCTAAGAAGCGTATTTGTTCGATATCAGAGTTGCGCAGCGGAAGCGTGATGGGTACTTAGGATCTTTGATTTCTGCCTAAGTTTATAATTATTCTCGTTAGCTCTTCGAGGTAGTACAGGTTCCACTAACTGGAACAATCTTCGTGTTTACTTCACCATGATTCTATTCCTTTCGATCCTCGAAAATTATTTGAGATCCTTGATAACTTTCTAAGGTGAATTTTTATCACCCAACCAAGCCAGATCAACTCCCTACCAATTGTCACCCTGAATTATTCCAGCTGACGGAATTTCGGGGGCGAAATTCTTTTTAAGGGGGGGAGGATGTAATACCCGTAAAATTTAATTACGGGATTTACAATAAAATTAATGGTGGAAAGTATTTAATTAGAAACCTTATTGGATTAATTAGTATTTTCGATGATATGATGTCTTCATGCTTTTATATTCTTTAAGTGACTTAAGTGTCTATATGATCTCATGCTATGTGATTTATAATTTTGATGTGTATCACGTATTTCGACTTACGTGACTCGTGGAACATGTTTTACGATTTTATATGACAACGTGATTACATATTAAATGTTATTAGGGTTACTAACCAGGTAGAGGAATTAATTGAAATTAGGTTAGTTATTATTTAGGGTCTCTAGTACATGGCATGCTAACCTAGAAGATTTTAAACCTATGATTTTGTAAGGTTTGAAGCATAGGGTAAACGATTTTAACATTAAAATAGAAGTTCTCAGAAAACTACGATTTGGAATAATTATAGTTCATTACTTTAACATTAAGGAAATGATTATAAGACTAAAATCGTTACTTAAGCAATTTAAGTTATTTCGATAACTTAGTGGGAGAAATTAAGATAAAATAATTTCACATGACTCGATGACTTAGCAAAGGAAGAAAATGAGTAAATTAATATTATAAGGTCTATTACTAAGTCATAAGAAATGGGACTAGAAAAGCTTCATAAAATCACGAGAGCTTAGTGAGGAAGGAAATTTACATAATATTATGATAATAGCAACACATGAATCTAGGAAATAATATCATCATAGAAATCGATTTCTTAACTATAAAGATAGGGTAAGACGAAAACTTAATTGATAGGTAACTCTTTTAATAATATAATAAAGGAGATTACTTAAAATGGGATAAGTGTTGATGACATGATGATATGTCACTTGTTAAGTTGAATACGCCAACTAAGAGATAAGAATGGAAAGAAGAATCAATTATATTAATTTAGTTAAAAACCATCGAATAGTCTAAGTAATAAAAAGGAGAAATTTTCAAACCAGAAACGAATCGAAGAAGCTTGGAAATAAAGAAGCTTGGAGTAGGTATATCCTTAATCTAACTCCACGTTTTTATTTGCTAATATGACCTAAGATGCTCTAAACATTTTATACGATTAGGATCTGTCCAAGTGGAGTTAACGAGGGTTTCTTTTTAGAGCTCATATCAAACCGTGGGGTAGATAAAATTTTCTTATCATAACTTCATATCTTGTTTCATATATTAAGAGGTTTTAAGGATTAACAAATTCGAACAGTTATGTGAGAATACGATTTGTACATGTGTAATATATTTAGGGGTTTTAATGTCTTTAAAATATTGGAAGTTCTTATGAATAGTACACTGTTCTTAAGATATGACCTTTTTGATCGACAATCTCGAGTGAAGATAATATGAGTTAGAACTCGATTTAGAACCCGAGATAGTATCGAGATGAAGCTCGAAGAATATGTCGAAAATATGTGTTAGTTAGTTAGTTCTCGAAATTATATGTATATATATATATATGATCTCGACATTTTAACTGTAATCTCGACATCTCATACTAATATCGACATATCTCTCGGCAATTAGCTTATAAATATCGAGAGCTATTGATAATATGTCGAGGTCTTACATCATTTCAGACTCGACATTTATGTCTAATGAATATAACCAAATCATATATATATAATATAATATAATAGTTTGAGATTGAAGTGCATACCGAAATGTGTAGGTTGAAATGTCGAGACCTTTATACCGAGATTTATATTAATAAAATTGTATATGATACCTCGACTTAATATTGTCTCGACATTTGTTATAACATCTCGACATGGATTGTAATGTCGACATGTACATTTCAAAATCTTTGAACATTATTTAGTCAATATACCTCTCGACATTTAATTGATAATGTCGACATTTATCTCGAGATCTAGCATCATTTCAGTGTCGAGATTTACCTTATATCATATAGTAAGATTTTATATTGCTTAGTATGTGTAATATCGAGAATTACCATGAAAACGTCTAAGATGTCGAGGTTAATTCGAAATTTGGTTTCGAAATTTATAAGCCAAAACTAGGGTTTTCTAAATTAAGCCAAATTCTTGAAATTATAATTAGACTAACAAACCCTTATTTTATATGTCTCTATATTTAGGGTTTGGAGATTTACGACTTACAGTACGATAAGATTAAATAAGCTAAGGATACCAGGTAAGTGGAAATCGCAACTACAACACATAATTTTTATGTGTTATGAGATTTTATGATTTTGTGTGACTACTTGCCTATATGACTTATGTGATTTTTATGTGACGTAATTTACGTGATTTATGTGACGTAAATTATTTTATGAATATTGCACGCATGTTTATATGATTTCATGGCATAATCACGTGCACGCACGACTAGTATGAGAGTCAGGGAAAGAGAGCGTGCATGAGTATAAGATCGCTTGAAAGCGATATGTATATTTGCCGATATGGGCATTTGTGTCGACTCAATGATGAGTCTCGGCTCTTCTATGCTACCACGGCGATTCACGAAGCCGAATTACCTGATTCACGAAAGGTAGGGGGAATACCCCGTAGCGGGAGATGCAACCTGGAGGATGCGACTCGAGGGTATGAGCGGCACCGAGGGAACCTCGAGTGTTGGCGACCTCGTAGTAAGCTACCAGTGAGAAGCGCCCGCGTGTCAGACCGCATTGGGATGGAAAGGCGCCTTAGGGTTAAACGAAATTTGTGTGCCCGGGTTAGCCTCTCAATGGGACGGCATTGGGATTGAAAGGCACTAGTAGCCTCTCAGTGTGGATCACACTGGGATTGAAAGGCACTAGTAGCCTCTCAGTGTGTACCGCATTGGGATTGAAAGGCACCATAGGGTTACGCACAGATTGAGTACTCGGGTTTAGCCTCCCAGTGTGTGAACTGCCACTTGTAAAACCCTTAGGGGTTTGAGCTCTATATGGTGCATAGTAAGATTGAAAGCCGAGGGCCCAAATATGTTATGAAAAGTCAAGAAGAATGTGAGAAAGGTCAGGAAGGATATGAGAAGTAGATAGCATTGGCGCGGATGCCTTCGCTATTTAGGTCACGTGCATTTCATGCATGGTTTTCACTTACTGAGCTTTATAAGCTCATTCCACGTTTTTATGTGTTGTAGGACCCCGCGATCACGGTACGTGATCATTTTCACGGCGAGGCCAACTTTTGAAGCTTCCGTGGGCTTTTGAGATGGAAGTGTGTGCATGGATGCGACCTCGTGGAGGCCCAGTAGATAAATTTATTTTGACACGCATGCGCGCTTTCCTATGTAAATAGGACCCAGGATGATTTTGTAGAAATCGTTACGATTCCTTTTTATAAAAGGAAAAATTTTATAGCAGATTTTACAAGATCTATGTTGTTATTAGGACATTAGTCGTGTAGACTAGTGTAGAAAGTAGTGGTGGAAGGCGGGGCTGCCACATCGCGCGATAAAAAGCACCCAGTGAATAGTACTTTAACACTTAGTAAAATTTTCGACCAATTTTTTTTTGAAATTACATGCATATGTCGAAATAAAATTATTTCTTCAAAAACTTACTCTATATGACCTATATGTGGATTTATATTTCCACTGCATTTTTATCAAACATGTTATGAATAGCTTCATCATTATGGTTTGATAAATTCGAATTTCGACTAAATTTTTAATCTGGCTAATGACTTAAGTCTGTATTTCAGATGGATCACTATCCTACCTACATCCACATCTACGAGAATGCTCTGTACCTTAACGTACACGACACGAACTTCCAACTAGACCTGACCACCTTCCGGTGTGCAGACAACATAATCGTGTCCATACTGCAAGGCCATCCACTATGGCATGCTCTTACGGCGACGGCCTCAGTGCCGATGGTCTACCTCCAGCAATTTTGGGGTATGATCAAGAGCCTCATCTTGGACGGGGCGTATCACTTTACCACCATTGTAGGGACGACGCACGTCCGCATGAGCAAGAACGATTTCAGACTTCTGCTACCTCCCTCATAGCCAAAACTACGACCCCCTCCCATCAGATGCAGAACTGGTGCATGATTTCCTCCAGATGGGGTACCGTCCGCCGCTCACCAAGCTAGCTCAGATGCAGAGCAACGGGATTCCCCATCCGTGGAAAACACTTTTTGGAATAATCAATAAGTGTTTGTCCCCGAAGCATGCACGCTTCGACAAAGGCAGCGGCCACATCCTCCGTATATTTCACAGAGTAGTGTTCTCGCGAATTACGATTTCGCTCAACTGATCTGGAACGACCTCATTGAACAGATCAGACAGAAAGAAAACAAACGGTCCAAAATGTGCCGTATGCGATATGGTTCTCCGTCATCATCCGTTAACAAATAGAGATGTACGAGCAGAATATTCCTCGCTTGCCTCCAGGAGGAAACTATCAACCACCACGGCTCAAGTTCTTTCACAACCCTAAGCTCGTGGACCTAGATCAGCCCTCAATGGCCATTCCGCTCGACCTTCTTCGTCTTGCCGACCCCGCGGGAGACGAATACCAGAGATACTGTCGGGAACACCATCTCACTGAGCAGATGATTCGAGGGTCTCCGACAGATTTTCCCAGTGAGCCCTCAACAACTACAACACTCAAGCCCTGGGACACGATGATAGATGCAGTGGCCCAGGAGCTAGAACAGGAGCTTCCAACTCATGACGAACAAATACCTGACGTAGATGCCACGTTGATCGATGATGTGACGGTCGAGTTGGAACAAGAGGCTCCAGCAGAAACATTCCAAGTGGAAGTGCTCGTCCATGTTGGCGTGCTCGAAGAGACCATTGAGCAGGTTCCTCAACAAGTAGCACAGCCCGGGGCAGAAATGGGGCAAAGCACACTTCCACAGGTGACGGAACAGGCCCGTGAGGACGTTGAGCGTGAACCCTCTCCTCACACAGATACCTCATCCGACGCGGAGTCCGATGAGGAGATCAGATTGATAGGACGGACTCCCAGACGACTCAGCATACAACTCGACGGCCGTGGCATTAGCGGACTAAACTCATTGTCAACAGTCACGGCCCATGACTCACGAGCCACGGCCGTGACTTTGACGAAAGGGACCCTCTGCTCCTCTTCACGGCCTATGAATTGACTTTCACGGCCGTGAATCCTGTGATTTTCACCCTTTAAAAACCAAATCCGTCACTCTCTTCGTCTATTTCTGTAGAGTATGTGTTTTAATTGTACTTGATTTTATTAGTTGTCCTTGTAATTAGGGGCGTTTTGTATAGTAGTCCTTAGATTAGAACTAGTTTGATATTTATACCAAGTTTGTTTGGTATAAATACATGTAAAAGAATTGTGCTGAATAGACAAAATTTTTGGAAATTGATCCGAAAGGCTTGCAATTCAATTTCTAGAGAGAGAAACAATAGTAACTTTCTCACTCTACACGAATTCTCTCTCTCAATCTTCATTTGAGTTTTTCGATCGATTCTAAATGTCAATCGTTTTCATCGAATTACTTAGAATTCTTGCCTAAGATCATAGAGTTGTTAATCGTAGGACCTAACAATTGGTATCAGAGCAGATTCGTTCTGTTTTGAATAAAAAATTGTTAGATTTGGGTCGAATTTTTTTTTTTGATTACTGTTCATCGAAGAACAGTTTGGCGCGAATTTTTTTTCGATCCAATAGCATAATTCAGTGCTTAATTGACTTGAATTTGATGTTTCTGTGCTTGTTTGAGTGTTAAATGATGATCGCGATTAGACTTGTAGCTGTTTGAACTTCGTTTTAAGGATTAAATTGATTCTGTGATTTACTGTTTGTGAAGAACATGAAGAACACGTTGTGATTTTGATCAATCTCGTCATATTTTGCTTCATAACGTGTTTAATTGCTTGTTCGTGCGTAGTTAGTAAATGAATGCGAGCAATTACCTGAAATTTCCCTGTCTAATTCGTTGTTTTTGCTTGAATTTGTGTTAATCGTATTCTGTGATTTTTCTCGATCGTTCTAATTTTTCTGGCTAGGTTTACGATCGGATTAATTTCTCGATCGAAAAACTTGGCGCGATAATTTTTCTCGACAGAATACGAAGTCAGAGCTAGAATCGTCAACACTAGGAGCGATTTTAGTTAGAAATATTTCTCGAGCATTATTCAGCGAAAATCTTTTTCGAGAGAGATCAATTTTGACTTTGCATGCGTAAAAACTTTCTCTCGAAAAACATTTTCGGTCAGACCTTTAATGTTTGACCAGGCGACATTTACACGCGAGAAACTTTTCTAGTCAACAGATTTATTCTGAGTTGTCGAGAAACTTACTAACGTACTGTTTCTTTACGATCGAAATAAATTCACGATCAGGAAATTTTTCTCGACCGAACGATTTTGGGCAATTTATTTCGCTCGAAAAACATTTCGCTGACAAACTTCAAAGATTGAATCGACGAAATTTTTCTCGACCGAACGATTTATTTTCTCGACCGAACGTACTGTATATTCTATTTCGACGAAATTTTCAATCAAACTTCAAAGATTGAATCGAAAATAATCCTCGAACTATTTTTCGAATCAAACGCTACTAACGAACTTTGTCACTTGTGAAGCACATTACATCATCTTCAAACGTTCAAAACACTCAACGAAGATCCTTCAACAACTCAACCACAACACAAAATGGATGCATACTCGCTCGGAAATGACAACCGTCCGCCGATTTTGCAACGAGGCGAATATACCGTGTGGAGAAGCCGCTTCCTCAATTTCATCGCTCTAAAAGATCAAGCTGAAAATCTACTATAGTCTCTTGAAGAGGGACCAACACAATTCTGGTTCCATGTACCCGGTGATGAAACAGCTACTCCTCCAATTCCACCTTCTAGGCGACTAAAGGAGCCTAGGGAATACTCTATAGAGGAAAGGGCTCGGGCTAAGGCTGATCCAGTAGCCATGAATACCTTCATGCAGGGCATCCCCAACGACATATGTAGACAGATTGATAGCCTTTCATCGGATAAAGGAATGTGGGATGAACTGCATAGGATGATGCAGAGGACGGAAATTGGCATAAAGGCCAAAAAGGCGAACATTCTCAGTGCTTACGACTCCTTCAAAGCAAAGCCGGAGGAGAGTCTATATGAGATCTACCAAAGATACCTCACTCCTCTCAACGAGATGAGGAAGATAGAAATCACTAAGACCAATATGGAGACAAACATCAGATTTCTATCTTCTCTGCCCGCGGAATGGAAGAAAATATCCACTCAAATTCGACAAAATAAAGATCTAGAGGAGTTGGATATCCATGCCGTGTTTGACAATCTCGCACAACATGAGGATAATATAAGCGAGATTCAAAAGGAGCAGAAGGGCAAACAGATCGAAGACACTGTTGCCTTAGTCTCGGAGAAGAGGAGTTCGAAATCAAGAAAAGAAAATATCGTTAGGCCTCCTTCTCCTTCAGAGTCGGAAGAAGAGTCAGACTCCGACGTCGAGCCAAACATGAAAGCTCTAGGAAAGCAGTTGGCTCTAGTAGGAAAAATGATGAGTAAGAACTACTTCAAAAAGAAGTCTTCAACCTCAGCCAACAGACTTCGGACTAGAAGCTCTAAAAACAAAGAACGTGCACCAGAGAGCTCCGAAGTCAAAAACCTAAAAGAGGCGAACAAATGCTTCAACTGCGGGAAGCCAGGTCACTTTGCCAAGAGTGCACTCTTCCAAAGAAGAGAGATGCCAACTACTACTCCAGGAAGCTCCAATTGACTAAACAGAATGAAGCTGGAGTAGCTCCCATGGCCGAACAAGACCAATGGCTCGAGGACACGTTGAGTTCTGAAGAAGAGAATTTAGCCCTCATGGCCCGTCTCGACAATGAATCGGACGCCGACACATCCAACCGGACGGACGAAGACAACGCATCCACCTCGTCAAAGGAGGTAGTCTCTTCCTCCACATTATTGACCATGTTAGAATCATATCAAACACAATATGCTAACATGAAACGTGAGCAGAAAAGTATTAAGGAAGTAGAGAATAAACTTGAGAGATCTCAAGAGAAGGTAGATAGTCTCGAATCAGAACTTACGAGCTCTAGTACGAAAATAGAACTTACTAAAAGCCTACATTCTAGAGAGACTAGTTCAATTAAGACAGCATAGTGAAAAGATTAAGGAATTAGAAGATAGGCTAGCAAATAACTTACTATTGTTTGGTTAGAAATCTCAACGAGAAAGCTACCCTAAATTATAGGATCTCTGAAGCTACCACGAAGATCACTCACTTAGAAGCTGACTTAGAAATATCAAATGCTAAAGTTAGTAAGCTTAGTATGGAACTAGATGCCTGTCAAGCCACTAAACTAACGGTAGAAAATAATTATATGCAAAATTAAGAAATTAGATGATCTTCTTACGCACAGGGGACAATCCGAGCAGACGATATTTTTGAACAAACCCAAGGATGTAGAGTTCTCTAATCCTATAGAAGGCATAGGTACCCACGTGTACTTTGGAAGAAAGAAATATATGATATTTAGAGAATTCACCGAATCGACGTACCAAAACAATTATGATTCATCTATGAGAAAAGCCTCACATGGGCCTGAGATCTCCTTTGACTACACTGAACTAAATGAAAGAGACAGAAATATGAAACCTTCCTTAACATCTGTCTGTGATTTAGTTCAAGTTCTACCTCCTGAATGTCAAGCACACAACGAGGAAGTCAAAGACGTTAATTATCAAAATTCTCTCTACAAACCCCCTATCATAAAACAGATCAAGGAGTCACAGGGAAAGTTAGATAAAGAACGAGAGAATTTCGAAGCTGAAAAGAAAAAGTTCTTTAAGGAGATGGAAAATCTCAAGGCTTCCTCATCCTCCCAAACTACCTCTCACGCTATTACAAAAAGCGTGAAAATCGAAAAATCGCCTTCGAAAGATCAAAAGTGCATTAACAATTCTATTAGAAGTGCTAAGACTAATTTCATTTCACCTGCGTCCACAGGGAGCGTAGGGCCAGCACTGAAAACGAAGGCGAGAGTGTCTAGTTCTAAGATAAAGAAGGAGCCAGTAGATTTGAATGTTTCTAAAAATGTTACTCCTTCTGTTACAATAAAAGACACTCGTAGTAATAAAAGAGCCATTTCCACGTTCAAAATAATTGCTTCTACTTGTTCACTTCAGCCTATCACCTTTAGAAGCGACAATTTCGAAATAGGCTCTACCTAAAAAATTACCAATAATCATTCTGAAACAAATGTCACAAGGAAGACCCGCAGGAAACAAGATCCATCCATAAAGAAAGCTTATGGCGCTGTACATGCATGTACTCACCTAAGGTATCCCGTACAGATTGAGTCCCCCAAGCACCTTAGGAGATTATCAAAAGAAAAGATCTTTTCCTCGGTCAAACCTTCCAAAGCATTTGTACGTGCTGAAATTAACCTTCCCTGCAAGGTTCAACCCAAATGGGTTCCTAAATCTCCGCCTAGGACGACAAAAGCCGAAAATGCCAATTCTCCTATAGAGGCAAAACCCAAATCCACTTCTCCGAAAGTGGAATGGGTTATTAAAACTCCTCCAAATAAAAATTTAGGAATCATACCTGAACTCAAAACTAAATCTGCTAATCTGAGAGGACCCATGCTTAAGTGGGTACCTAAGGCTCTCTAATTTGTTTTGCAGATCCATCATGTATGGTACCTCCACTCTGGTTGCTCCACACACGTAACTGGTAATCAAGAGCTGCTGAGCAACTACAAAGACCAACCAAACGGCAAAGTCAGATTCAAAAACAATGACTCAGCTCCAATTCTTGGATTTGGAGATATCATTCTGGATAATCTGACAATAAAGGATGTCTCGTATGTCGAAGGCCTCCGCCATAACTTGTTCAGCATAGGCCAGTTCTGTGACAAGGGTTACAGGTGGTCTTTCATGCTGACCGATGTAGAATTGTGGATAGTCAGGACACAGAACTCCTTCAAGGACTTCGGAAATCCAATCTTTACACGATCAACCTGACGTCCGTGCGGCCTTCGACAGCTGTATGCCTCATCTCTCAGATTGATTTATAGAGGAACAGCCTATGGCATCAACGACTGTCTCATCTGAATATAAAAGCTCTCCAACGTCTTTCTACGAAAAAGTTGGTCCACGGTCTTCCAACTGTACTACTACAAAGGGAGCATCAGTGTTCGGCATGTCAATTAAGAAAAATGAAGCGAGCATCTCATCACGTCAAGCAAATTGGGTCTACTTCTCGACCATTGGAACTAATCCACATGGATCTCTGAGGTTTAGCACTCTACAGAGCTCTTGAATAAGATTTTGCAGTTGCCCCATTTCGGCAGCAATTGCAGAAAGCCTGTTTGCCCAACCTATACAAGGGGCTGCTTGCTGCCTTTATTTGGTCGTGCTGCTATGATGTAAGGTGCAGTCGTCCCGAGGCAGGCTCCTCTTCTATATTTAAGCAATAAGCTGGGCTATCTCTTACTTCAATTTGCAGGGCAGACCCCTTAGTCATTGAGGCTAAAGTAGGCAGAGTTGGCCGATGCAGACTCAGAGTATCAATGGAAGAAAGTACGTACTAGTGATCGTCGATGACTACTGTCGCTACACATGGACAAAGTTCCTCCGGACCAAAGATGAGACAGGTGACTTGATTATCAACTTTGTGAACACTACTCAAAATCTGCTGCAATAGACTATTCAAGTTATTCGAACAGACAACGGCACTGAGTTCAAGAACAACTACCTCAGTGAGCTTTATCAGAAACTTGGAATAAGTCAGCAATTTTCAGCCGCCAAAACACCTCAACAAAATCGGGTAGTCAAACGGAAAAACCGAACACTAGTGGAAGCAGCACGTACAATGCTGATTCATTCAGGACTTCCACACTTTCTATGGGCTGAAGCAGTCAATACCGCTTGTTTTACCAAAACAGGACGGTGGTTCACAAACGGTTCAACAAGACTCCATACGAGATTGTGAATAATAGAGTGCCCAACATCTCATTCCTTAAAGTCTTCGGGTGCAAGTGCTTTGTGGCGAACGACAAAGAGCAACATGCAAAGTTCGACCCTAAAGCATTCGAAGAAACTTTCGTCGGGTATTCTTCAACATCAATAGCGTACCGAGTGTACATCAAGTCCAACCTAACAATTCAGGAAAGCCATAATATCACTTTCCACGAAGTGGCAGATATGGCTTCTAGTCACTTCAGTCTAGGACCCGTACTTAACCCGATGGCTCCTGCACAACTCAGTTCAGGACCCGTGCTCAACCCGTTGGTTTCTAAAGACAACATCTCAGAACCCGTAATCACTGGTGTGTTGGCACAAAACCAACAGAAGATGGCAACAACTCCGAATTCAACGTCAGAAGAAGCAACGAGACTTGCATTAGACGATTTGGACTCTCTCTTCGAGCCAGTATATCGATCACGCACTGCTACACCTACAGTGGATTCTCCACCTGATGGGACCGACGTACCAAGTTATTCTCACGTGCCTACCCCGATTTAGAATTGCCACAGAATAACGATGAACAGACAGTGGTTATTGAGGAAGAATCATCAGAGACGATCGATCCAAGTGCAGAATTGGAACTTCCTCAAACATATGATCAATCGGAGACTATAGGAAATCTAGACCCACAGATGGCTGACGCATCGACTTCAGCCTTGCCTCATGAGCGCAAGTGGACTAGAGGTCACTCGGTCGATCAGATAATTGGCGATCCTTCGGATGGAGTGAGGACACGTCGTCAACACAGTCTTTTCAGCTGCTTCTTGAGCCAAAACGAGCCTACTAAGGTAGCAGACACAATACGAGACCCGGATTGAATAATTGCGATGCAAGAGGAAATCAACCAATTCGGACATCTTCAAGTGTGGACCTTAGTACCCCGTCCGCTTGGGAAACAATAGTCGGAACTAAATGGGTATTCAAAAACAAGAAAAATGAAGATGGTGAAGTGATTCGGAACAAAGCAAGGCTAGTGGCGACGGGATACAATCAACAGGAAGGCATCGACTACGACGAGACATATGCTCCTGTTGCTCGAATCGAAGCTATCCGCCTTCTCCTGACTTATGCGGCTCACAAAGACTTCAAAGTCTATCAGATGAATGTTAAGACCGCCTTTCTCAACGGCGTGTTAAAAGAAGAAGTCTACGTCGCTCGGCCGGACGGCTTCGTTGATCAAGAACATCCCGATCACGTCTATCGATTGGACAAAGCTCTCTATGGACTAAAACAAGCCCCACGTGCTTGGTACGATGTCCTGAGTGAATTCCTCGTGAAGTCTGGATTCATCCGAGTAACGATAGACACAACCCTCTTCATCAAATGGCAAGACAAAGATCTGATGATCGTTCAAGTATACTTCGACGACATCATCTTCGGATCAACTAATCCACGGCTTTGCACGAAGTTCGGAGATCTAATGAAAAGCAAGTTCAAGATGAGTCACATGGGAGAGATGCAGTTCTTTTTAGGACTACAAGTCAGGCAAATCGAAGATGGGATTTTCATTATTCAGACAAAATACATCAAGGATATTCTGAAGAAATCCCATCAAGACCAGACAAGCCTCTCAGCACTCTTATGTCACCAAGCTGCAAGTTGGATGTCGATCCCTCTGGCAAGTCGATCGACATCACACAGTATCGCAGCATCATTGGATCTCTTCTCTACCTCACTTCGAGTCGGCCGGATATCATGTTTGCCACCTGGTTATTTGCCCGTTTTCAAGCCAATCCCAAAGAATCCCATATACTCGCGGTTAAAAGGATTCTGCGTTACCTTAAGGGCACTTCTACCTTTGGACTATGGTATCCAAAGGGTACGAACTTCAAACTTATTGGCTATACTGACGCTGATTATGTAGGTTGCCGAATGGACATGAAAAGCCTGTCCGGTGGCGCTCAATTTCTAGGCAAAAAGCTGGTCTGCTGGTCATCCAAAAAGCAGAATTGTGTGTCAACTTCGACGGCCGAAGCGGATTACGTGGCTGTCGCCAGTTGTTGCTCCCAGATGCTATGGATGCGGACATAGCTTCGCGACTATGGGTACAATTTAAATAATATACCCGTTTATAGTGATAGTCAAAGTGCCATCGCCATTACTCGCAATCCTGCTCATCACTCACGCACAAAACACATAGAGATTAGATATCACTTTGTCAAAGATCACGTAGAACAAGGCACCATAAATATGTATTTTGTGATCACGGAGTTTCAACTAACCGACATTTTCACCAAGGCTTTGGATGAGAAACGATTCCAATTCCTTGTCGGAAAGGCATGTTGGATCTTCCGTAATATGTGCATTACCTGATCTTCTGTGCTTTCATATATTCTATGCTATGTGTTTTCTTTGTCTATTTGTCTTTATCTTGTGTGATAACAAAAATAACAAATATATATATATATATATATATATACCTATAATATAAAGGGGAATGACGAAATCCTCTAAGATGCTTTGATCTAAAGTCACTTAGAATTTTACCCCGACATGCGATCGATTTAATTGCTTAATTTTGTCAGTCTAAGTCGCATTCTTGTGTCTAAAAGGTCATTAAGATTGCTCCACTAGACACAAAGTCACTTTACATATGTGAGGATTCAAGCTTTGTTTCTGTTTCTTTCTTTGGATCTATTTCTCGAGTGGGTCACACATCAATGACTTGTCATACCTAGTGATACATGGTTTCATACTCACCTTGCATTGGATCGTTAGGAAAATGATAAGGGCGCTTAGGATATTCCTCACTCGGCCTTATATATTTTTCCCTCACATTAGCCCTTAGTCATCCACTTTGAGCCTTCTCTGATGTCCTTTTCTTCCTTTGAAACCCATTCCCAGCCTTCAACCGAATTCTATACTCTTCGGATGGTTGTTCAAACGAGAAAAGGAGGGGGAGAAAACAAAAGAAAAGGGGGATGATGACAAAAGAAGGCATTGCTCAACGCGCAAAAATCAGACCAAATGAACCTGCTGTGAACTTCTCCGACGATAATCTCGTACGCTCGTCAGAACGGCTAGAAGAGGAGCACCACGAAGTGAACTTCTCCAACGATAATTCGGTCTTATATCAGGAAACGAGAAGAGGAGCGCAGCCTCGGGTACGAATTCCATAACCGTGAACTTTTCCAAAAAGATAATCT
Source organism: Craterostigma plantagineum (assembly GCA_027422505.1). NCBI lineage: Eukaryota > Viridiplantae > Streptophyta > Magnoliopsida > Lamiales > Linderniaceae > Craterostigma > Craterostigma plantagineum. Next base: position 80,764 of record JAPQWV010000157.1, read on the forward strand.
CTGAAACCTCTCTAGGGATTAAGAGAAGAGGAGCACGGTATCGGCCCGAGAACCAACAAGAAGAACTTCGCCTACGATAATCTCCTATAGCCTCGTGGAGGAGCGGAGCTTCAGCTTGAGCATAGCATAAAAAGGGGATAGTTCTTAAAAAGAAAAAGAGGGGGAAAAGATTGAATAGAAGAAAAACGTCGAAAAAAAAAGGAGACGGACGTAGAAATGGAAGATGACGAAGAGATAAGCTCACTTTCCTCTAAATGCCTTCCCTTCTAAGTCCTAGCCAAACTAAAACCCTTACACCCCTTTGATTCCAATTGACGGTTTCTCGCTTAGGTGAAATGATTAAAAAATGCCTTGATCACAGGAAAATTGACTTAAAATTGCTTGTGTTGACTTGAGTGATATAAGTATAAAAATCCCAAGTTAGAAATAATTGAGTGCAAGAGCGAACCTAGTGAGAGTTGTCGAAATGGACCAATATATGAACTTAGGACTTTAGTTTGACGACATGACTTGACGGCATTTTCTTCTTTCAAATGTTTCGTAAAATTTTAGGTGTGACGATTGATCGAAGCAAAATAATCTGACTAATAATAGTAAAATACGAAAAAAATAAAAATAAAAAGATATATATATATAAATAAATACTATGATGGAAAAAAAATTAAAAAAAACTTGAAAAGAAAAATTTCGCACATTTCGACATGAAATGTTATGTTTCATATGCGTTGAATTGAATAAATGCGAATTTCTTTAGTGTGTACATTCTAAATGTAATGTTAGATTGCATTGGTACTGAATTTGTTTAAATGCGATAAATTTTTCATTGCTCTTACCATCACACAATATCTTAAATACATGTTTTCGGGGACCATGTATATGTGCTTACTGGGTAAATTTGTGTGTTATATGCTAGTGACTTGAATTGATTTCATATGCTTGCATAGTCAGTCAATTCTTGCACATTATTTGAGGGGAGCAAATATAAAAATCGTGCATTAGCTCCAAATACTCTTGACGTTTTTCTCTAAGCGTTTCAGATTCCTTCAAACAAAATTAAGGAGTGAGACGTCGACACTCCAAGACATGGAGCTAGTGTCACAACACCAAATATTTCAAAGGAAAACATGCCAAAAATACTTGTTGATTAACTCCATTATTTCTAACGTTTTCTTTTTAAGTGGTACAGACTTTTTAATTTCTGCTAGGGAAGATAGACGTTACTACACGGAAAATACAGGGAGTTAATTGCATTTATTATAATTCTGAGGGGGAGCTTTACAATGTGATTTTACTTGAAATAGGGGTCAATCTGAAAATTTTAGAAGTACTTACTATCGAGAAACTAGATATAAGACTTAATTCACGATCATAAGTTTCTCGATCGTAAACAGTGTTGGGAACAATTTTGATTAGTGGCGATAATTTGGGATAAAAAAAAAATTGAATTGAGAAGCAATTTCAAATCAAAAATTTCTCGAGCGCAAATAGTAATGGGTCTGTTCCATTTAATCGCAAAATGTCAAATCGCAAAACCCAACATTGATCTACAGCGAGTTAATAAAAGTTCACTCTCTTGTCAGTCGAAAAACTTTTTCTCACGCAACCCTAAATCGCAAAAATTTATCTCGTGCAAAACTTTCACAGACAGTTTTATTTTCTCAAAAATCTTTCGATTTTCAACACCAAATTGTCTGTTTAAGGTAGAAAGGAGATCCTTTTGCCATTTGCGTACAATTTAACTCCATTAGCGTCTGCATTTTATAGTTTTTCGCTTGATTAGGATTAGTTTCCCGACTGTTCTTCAAACTGAGAAAACCGTATACTGTTTTATAGTGATTTAGGCTTGATTATGAGTTTTATCTGAGAATAATGCCTGCACTTAAGATAGTTTCGATATTCTTTATGAATCTGGTAGTATGAATCTTCGGAAAATCTGCATCTTTGACACTAATTTGAGTTTAGATGAAAACTGGGCATTTGAATGTTTGAAGCCATCGAAGAACTTTGTTAATCGCAAACAGTCTTAATTGAATTCCGATTTAATTGAGATACTGATGGTATCGAATTAGTTTTTCGATCGATAAAATTCTGATTTAGTCGCTAAGATAGAAGATTTTGACCGAACAAATTAATTACCATCGAGAAATCTAATTAGATTTTTGTTAGCGAAAAACTTAAGCACTGAATAGACAATTTAGGTGCAAATTAGATCGAGCGTAAAACTTACTATCGCAAAATAAAATTTTCGATTTAATTTCATTTTGGTCGCAAAAATTTAGCAGCGAAAATTTAATTTTTCATCGCTTAATTTTTCGATTGTAAAATTCACCGCTTAGGATTTAATTGATCGAAAATTTTTCTCGACGATTGACTTAGTTTTTCGTTGACTAATTTCTCGATAGAAAAATAACGCAACGAAAAAAAAATTATTTTCTTACGATCGAAACTCACGTACCGCTCGACAAATTTCAAATCGAAAAATTTTATTCAATCGAGGAAAATTTCTCGATAGTAAATTTACCTGAGGAATAATTTCTCGATCGTAAATTTACGCGAAATTTTTCTCGATCGTAAAATTGATCGGCTACAGTCTCACGATTTCAACTTCAACACTTAGAAGATTTTTTTTCAAAGTCTTTTACCCTGTAGCGAACATTAGCGAATAAAATTTTCTCGATCGCAAAATTAAACGGGGTTATTTCAATTGAAATCAATGCATAGAAAATCAATTTCAAAACCAATTTTCTCGAGCGAAAAATTTCTCGGCATGAACAGTAACATTTCTCCCGCTCAAATACATAGAAAATTTCGAATTCCTTTCACGCATTACATATTTAATTCGAAATTACAATCATGCCATTACATTTTTTTAAAATCAAGGATTCTACATGCTACACGATTTCAATTCAAAATTCATCAAACATGTCATGACTTGATACAATATTATAGTTTGATGACATTAAATCAATTTTCGACTAAATTCAAATTTATGAACTAATGAACTATTATATCTTTTATTTTTTAGATGGATCGCTACCCTCGATATAATCACATATACGACCACAACTTGTATCCGAAGGTCCAGGATACAAATTTCCAGCTCGATCTGAGCACCTTTCAGTATCCGAACGAGATCATTGTCTCTATCCTGCGAGGCCACCCCATCTAGCGCGCATTGACGATCATCGCCTCTGTGCCGATGGTCTATCTCCAGCAATTCTGGGGATGTATACAAGGAGCTGTGGCAAATGGAGCATTTTCCTTCATAAATAGAATCGGGACGCGGCATATTCATATGGACAAGAAACAGTTCGGGATTATTCTGGACTTGCCATACAGCGAAAACTACGACCCGATCCCTTCGGACGCAGAAATGGTCCATGACTTCATGCAGATGGGATATCAACCGCAACTCACCAAGTTGGCTCAGGTCCAGAGCAGCGTATCCCTCATCCCTAGAGACACTGTTCGGGATTGTGAACAAGTGTCTATCACCCAAGCATGCTGGCTTCGACAAGGGCAACGGCAACATACTGTGGATCTTTCACGGACTCGCATTCTCCAGAAATTACGATTTCGCGCAGCTGATCTGGAATGATCTTACTGAACAGATTCGGCTGAAGGAGAATCGGAGATCAAAGAACGTTCCCTACGCTCGGTGGTTTAATGTCATCATCCGCCAATATATGGAGATGCATGAACAGAACATTCCTTGCCTGCCTCCGAGAGGAAATTATCAACCACCCAAGCTTAAGTTCTTTCACAATCCACGGCTCACGGACTTGGACCAACCGTCAATGCCGATTCCGCTCAACCTACTTCGGCTCGCCGACCCCGCGGGAGCTGAGTATCAGAGATTCTGTCGGGAACATAATCTACCGAGCAAATGATCAGAGGGCCCCCGGCAGATTTCCATGTTAGCCCTCCCCAATCGCAACAACACCAACCAAGCCCTAACGACATGATGATAGATGTTGTCGCTCATGAGCTTCAACAAGAGTCTCCATTGGTCGAAGAGCAAATGCCCGACGTAGATGATACTCTAATAGACGTCGTGGCTACTGAGATGGTGCTCGAGGCTCCTGAACAGGAATATCAAGTGGAAGTGCCCGTACATGTCGGCGTGCTCGAAGAAACCATTGAGGAGGTTCTTCAACCAATAGCACAACCCGAGGTTGAAATGGGGCAAAGCTCGCTTCCATGGGTACTCCTCATACTGCCACCCCGTCTGACACGGAGTCTAACAAGGAAATCAGCCCGATAAGAAGGACTCCCAGGAGACTTAGCATTCAGTTGGAGTCCCTCTTCCCGACCGTCACCACGGCACCAGACACCATGCTAACCACTTCTACGAGTGTTGCCGGCACTTCTTCGCTCAATCTTGAGCCTCAACCAAATCTGCCAGTGTCTAGTTCGCAGGCACAACCCGAGCCTGCCATAACACCCATATAGGCGAATCTTCTAGATTCGACTCGAGGATTGGGTGGAAGTCTCATACAGTCACAACCTGAAGTGACTGTGAGCCAACGTGAGGAGTCGGTGCCTACTCAAGGGTTGATAACAGGCGACATCAGTCGTCCTGGTGCATCCAATGAGGCGTCCGCACCTTTTGTGACGAACGAGCAATTCTAGGCCGCTCTCTCTGCCGCTGTACAATCCATGGAAGACAAAATCATGGAGAGAGTACTCCAAGCCATCGAGACATCTCGAAGAGATACCGGGAAAGCACCTGTCACTGAAGGCCCTTCCTCACAAACCAATCCCACACCTCCACAACCCACACGCACCGACCATTTAGCCACTTCATCCATCCTCATCAGCCCATACACCATACCCATAACCGAGCTCCACGACATGCTATTCGCCCGCCTGATCGGCCTTTCCATCTGGTCGCCTCAAGAAGAATCCCTTTATAGGAGATTGGTGGATCATCCTGAGCCACCTACTGACACTTGCCGAGGCCAAAACTCCCACTCACGGCGCAGACATGACGATCCTGACGATCAGGACCATTATGAGGGGGAGAAGAGGCCACGAACATCTACAAGTGGCCAAGGACAAGGCTCGAGCGCGATGCAAACAAGCGCTGGAGCAGGTGAAACCCAAACACAAACCCAAACACAAACCACCCACACCACGCACCGCACCACTACTCTAACCCATATCGACCCACCAACCTTTAACCTACGGACGCCTCCGCCCACACCACCAATCTACTCAAGCCCCTTGCTTCCGTAAGAAGAAGCAAGTGCTGCGATGCTCGTAGCTATGGCACAAACCCAAGAGCTACTCCCTCAACAGCTCCAGAACAACCGGGCCCTTCAGGACACGGAGTCAACCCCATGAATATCTCGACAGATTTATATTTGAAGAATAGTGGGCGACCCATTATATGCCCGAGGAGCATCAAGTACAACGGCTCAAGGAAGTTCAACAAATTTTGCAACAAGCTTCGGTGGACCTCGTGCTGATAGAAGATGACGAACTTCAAGAATGTGTAGACCACGAACATGATCCCACAGGGCTTTCAGAACTGATCACACAACGAGCGGTTTCCCCCACAAGACAAATACCAGGGACCGTTCGGATCGACACGCCATGCGAGAACATCCGAATAGAAATACCCTTCCTCGAAGAAGGCTGGGGATGACTAAAGGACAAGTCAAGAGTCATTATAAGAGTCTCACCCAATTTGCCAGCTTCTCAGCATCTACTGTGCCAAAGGAGGACTTCCAACCCCAATATATGTTATTGAGCGAGTGGACAGAACCCGAGAGGAACTAAGAGATTCTGTCTCCCTGCCGACTAGGTATACAACCTCTATCAACTGTACGTGGAGAAGTACAAAGGTCCTCAAGGCTTCGTCAAGAAAGAAGGCCTCGAAGGGCTCTACCGGTTCATGATGCGCCAAGTCAAATACTTTACAGTGCATGACCTTCAGATGGCTCTGGGGAGCAACATGAAGAAGGTCAACATGGCCGAACCACTCAACAAAATACCTGAGATCGAAGAGCTTCCAAGCAATCATGTGCACATCAGCTCAGTCCTAGGCATCACCTACCACAATCCAATTGCCAAGAAGCCTAGGATGATGCTGAAGACTGAGATACGTAAGTTTTGCGATGGGACGCTCAAGGTCATCAGGAGGAATATCGAGCAGAGGTTGGAAGAAATCAATAGAGATACAATGCTGAGGATCCACAGGTTTGTGAGAGAACAACAGCTCCTGATGAAGTTGTTAGACGACATCGAGGAGTGCCTGAAGCTGAGGGAAACTCTCAGAAACTTCGAGTATCCGCTGGGCTTGCGCAGATCGTACTACGCCCGACGAGGACAAACAGCGCGGAAATGCAATCAAGCACAAAGGGGGAGATTGTAGAGTATATGTTTTAATTGTGCTTGATTTTATTAGTTGTCGTTGTAATTAGGGGCATTTTGTATAGTAATCCTTAGATTAGGACCAGTTTGATACTTATACCAAGTTTGCTTGGTATAAATACATGTAAAGAATTGTGTTGAATACAGAAAGTTTTGGAAATTGATCCGAAAGGCTTGCAATTCAATTTCTAGAGAGAGAAACAATAGTAACTTTCTCACTCTACACGAATTATTTCTCTCAATCTTCATTTGAGTTTTTCGATCGATTCAAAATGTCCATCGTTTTCATCGAATTACTTAGAATTCTTGCCTAGGATCATAGAGTTGTTAATCCAATATAAGGCATAGGTTACACTAACACACACCGAAAAAACCAACCACAATCGACAATTTCTCGTTTAATAACCCCCAAAACAAGGGCACCACGTCCGCCGATTGCATTACCGGCACCACCAAACAACCATCTTCCCTCTTTTTCACAGTGATTAAATCAACGAGGTATGTGTTTTTTTCTCCCAAAGATTATACTAGACGAATTTCTCCATTTCCACATTTGGGTTTGAATTTCGTGTTTACATTGCTCTCTCATGGATAAATTTATGCTATAAACACGTTGGGCTTCATTGATTTATTGATTTGGTCCGTTAATTTCGATTTTGGCATGAACCCTAATGTCGAAATTAAGGGATTTTGGGAAATTTTGATGGAATTGGCTGCTTTTACTGGTTTATTTAGCGTTGATTACCATTTGAAGTCGAAGAGTGTGCTTGGTTGACCGAATTTTGCGATTAGAGAGAGTATTTTAGCTTGTGTATTATGTGTTCGACAAAATGCCCCTTTGAATGTTCATATGTTCTTGCTTTCGAATTGTAAATTTTGTCGCTACATTGGTCGAGTCGAACTGTGTTGATTATCTTTTTCTCACCAACTAACATTTAGACTTCTAGGTACTATGAGTCGAAGCCGCTCAGCTGCTGCATGTAATCCCACTTCGCGATCGCCGACACGTTAAAGGCGACGCGCACCAGCACCTTCTTTGTTAGATTCTATGCGGCAGTTTGACAATGACACACTGTAGGCCAGATATAATCGGCTAAAGGATATGCAGTTCATCCTGACAGATCAGATTGATCATGACACGCTGGCGGAGTATCACATCGACCAGCAAGTGGCCGGTTACGTGTCGCTAAGTGGATGGCTGGAATTCTTTCATATCGACGAGCCAGCAAACTAGGAGTTGACCCTGGAATTCCTATCTACCTTCTCTTTCGAGGAATACGGGCTGAACGGAGTTAAGTTCCGCGCATTTAACGTGGACCACATGGTGGAGGTAGACGACATCTGTCGGGCGATTGGAGCGCCTGCACCATATTTCGGGAGCCAAGGACCTTTTCCAGATAAGCACTACAAAGATTACCTCGAAAGCCCGTTGGTCCGGCAGGCCTGTTGGGCTGAGATTGCCCGACCTGGCGAGCCCCAATTCAGCGTCAAAACATCAAAAGCATCATCGCTAAGGAGCCCAGGATTGCGCTACATCCACCGCCTCCTAACGACCTCGCTCACACCAAGGGGTGACTCGCACGGTGTAATTGGCCTGCGGGATTTGTTCTACTTAGCCAAGATGCAGCGAGGTCAACAGGTGCACTTAGGGGTAGCCATGGCCCACGCCTTTAGCGCTCAGGCAGACGTGCGTAGTCACGGGAAGCTCTCAGTTGGGCCATTTGTTACGAAGGTTATCAAGGGGCTTAACATGTGGCCATCAAATCCACCAGAGATGGCGATAGTGGGTGGGCGAAATCTACTGAACGAGGACATGTTGATGAAGATGAAGATGCTTATAAAAGCGCCCAATTGGTCGCGCTCGAACAAGGTCTACACTTGGCATGAAGTCTACCGTGGACAAATGGACCTCGGCGACACACACGAGCCACTCGCTATCGAGGGTGTGGGACCATTTCTGGTTTACCCAGACACTGCCGGAACTTCCCATTCCTCCGGCTACCAGGAGGGGGATTCATCATGTGGTGCCCCGCCATTTGCTTATCAATTCTAACCCTAACTTACGTTGCTAATGCCAGTATTAAATAATTAATACGCGAAAACGTGGGTAAAATTTTTCCTTTCATATAAAGGAATTTGTTCTGTACAAGTGAAAATATTGCTTCCAACCTAATTACATAGGATGGTTCCTAATTGCAACAAAAGGAATCCTAACATCCGCCCCACGGGTCGCATTCATGTACACACCACCCTCAAAAGTCACTGGAAGCTTCAAAAGATAGCCTTGCTGTCGTAAGCGATCACGTACCAAGGTCGCGCGTACCTACAACACATAAAATATGGGATGACCTATAAAGCTCAGTAAGTACGAATGATGCATGCCGTGCACGTGTCTCATTTGCAAAGGCATCCGCGCCAATGCATTCAGACCCTAATAGGATCAAACTAAATCTCATATCTCTCAGGGCCCTCGACTGACTTACTATGCACCATTTTCAGAGCTCAAATCCAATAAGGACAATTGGTCCAGCAATCCACAAGGGTGACGAACCATAAAATACCAGTCACGCATTTCGGCCCAATTCGCACTGGGATGCATGACGGCCCTCCATTCGACCCAATGGGTACTTGCTGCTCCGCGGACGCCCACGCTGGTAGCCACTTCGGGGTCACCAACACCAGAGATACCCTCGGTGTCGCTGCCACCCTCGAATCGCCTCCTCCAGGTCGCACCTACCGCAATTCACGGCATTCTGTCCAAATCATAAAAATATATCCGACAACGTACCGGGTCGTCATGGTGTCATAGAAGCAGTCCCGACTCAACTGTGAGTCGACATCATATGCCTATATCGGCAAATATCCATCGCTTTCAAGCGACATTATACCATGCATACGCTCATCTCACAATTCTCGTGCACGCCGTGTATGCATGTGTTCATGCTCATGTGAACAGTACATAAATTCATACTATAACAAATAATTCATGTAATCTCATATAAGCAAATAGCCACTAATTCACATTCATATAAACAACTTATGTGTTGTAACTGAAATTCCCACTTACCTGGTATCCTCAGTTATTAGCTTATCGGTAAGTCGCTAATCTTCAAACCCTAAGTATAGAGACATATAAAATTAGGGTTTGTTAGTGTAATTACAGTTTCACTAAAATGGTTTAATTTAGAAACCCTAGTTTCGACTTTAATGGCTTTGAAATAGATCTCTACATGGGTTAAATGTATCTCAACATGAGTTTTGGGTATAAATCTTCGACATGAACTTGAACATATATCTCGAGCTTGAAATGGGATTTATGAATCTCGAACTTGGGTTAGATCTAAATCTCGACATGAATCATAGGATGGATCTCGAGTTAGTTATGAAATTTCGACATGGACCCTTATATAGAATAAATCTCGATATGTTAGAGATAATACTCGAGTTTGGGTTTATAGATTTCGACATTGTACATAGAGATCTCGATATGTCTATCAAAGATAGATTTCGAGACATATGAATTTCGAATCCCATGTTACAACATGAACTTCGATATCATTTCTCCAAGATACATCTCGACACTACAATCTTAGAATTTCGAGATAAACTTCAACATTTTAAATAAGGATTTCGAGATCAGTTTTAAAGATAAGTTTCGACATGTTTGAGATCTCGACATTATTCCTATAAAACTAACATGATTTCGAAATTTGAACTAAACAATACAAGATTTTCAACATGAATTTCGGCATAATCCTCGAGTTTCCTTTCGAGATCAATAATCTGGAACAATCCATCCCTACTCGAAAACACCTTGTCGACACCATCCAAACTTTCGATCATGAACTGTTCGAAACTCATATGAATCTTATCATAATCCTAAATATATTAAGCTGTCGAGAATTATTCTTAGTTCACCCTAATCCCCTAAAGCATAATTCTTAGCCTTAAGAACTACAAATCCCTCGATCAAACCTACTTTACTTGAAATCATTTAAACCCTTAAACACTATAACTTATATAGGGTTTAGCAAGTATATTCCCATATCTAATACTTCTTAAAGCCTACCACTAAATTAAATACAGAGTATAAATCGTGTCATACTTACCAAATTTGATTCGGAACTCGAGTTTTCCTTTGGATTCTCCCCTTTCTCTTACTTAAGTGTTTCGAGGGTTTTCAGTTAATGGTTTTGATAGACAACAATCTCCTATTTCCTTATTATCCCTTAGTTAGGGTGTTTAGGTAAGCAAATGACATCGATATTTAGCAAGTCCTTTCCTTACGTGTATGAAAATAGTTATTATTTTAATGTTACTTTGATTTTGCCTTTCTAACTAAGTAATTAGTATCAGAGTCAATCGCTATCTTCTTGCTCGAGTTTATTACTATTGGCTTCGAGATTTCGAAGTCACAAGGTACACTTTAAAGATATCGAGTTATATACTAATAATTAATGTTTCGATATTTTGTCATTTCGACATTAACTCCGATATGTAATATTTCAATCTTTAAGGATTTCGAGATCCAAAGATCTCGAGATTCCAAGTTCCGAACCCTAATGTATCGGAATCTTTATCTAACCTTTTTGAAATCTATTATTCTACTTTGTGTTCCTTAAAATGTGGTATTAGTACTTAATTATACTAAATTAAAATTTTCTAAGTTAGCATGTCATTTACTAGAAACCCTAAAATCAATAACGATCCTAAATTAAATTATCTTCTAATTTCTAATTCATATATGTCATGTTAGCATATAACATGAAATCATTTAAGCACATAAACTCACAAAACATGTCTCATGCAGTCACGTAAATCATATAATAAGTATGCATATTTATTGGCCGGCTTACTTACGGGACTCGGGTACTACATCCTCCCCCATTAAAAGGGATTTCGCCCCCGAAATCAGGCTGGGAGAAACAGCTCAGGGTAGTGGTTACTCATGTCATCTTCCCATTCCCACGTAGCTTCTTCAGTGGACTGATTCTGCCATAACACCTTGACTAACGGAATTTCTTTATTCTGTAATCGTTTCATATCGTACATAAGGATTTCCACTGGCTTCTCCTCGTAGCTCAAATCTGGCTTGAGTTGTTGATGAAAATTTTCTGTGTTCAACACATGGCTTGGATCTGCGACGTATTTTCGCAGTGTCGAAACATGAAAGACATCATGTACTTGAGCTAACGAATTTGGTAACTTAAGTTGGTAGGCAACTTCGCCAACCTTTCTAACGATACGAAACGGTCTTATATACCTTGGACTTTACTTGCCCTTTTTTCCAAATCGCTTAACACCTTTCATTGGAGACACCTTCAAAAATACAAAGTCATCTGCTTGGAATTCCAGTGGTCTACGCTTTTGGTCTGCGTAGCTTTTCTGTCTGCTTTGAGCCGTTTTCATACGTTCTCGTATTTGAGCAATGGCTTCTGTCATTTCTTGCACCAGATCAGGCCCTAGTATCACTAGTTCTCCAACTTCATCCCAATGAATTGGAGATCTGCATTTACGTTCGTATAGAGCTTAATATGGAGCCATTCCGATTGTTGCATGGAAGCTGTTGTTATATGAAAATTCGATCAGAGGAAGGTATCGACTCCAATTTCCTTTAAAGTTGAGCACACAGGCTCTTAGCATGTCTTCTAATGTCTGGATTGTTCGTTCAGACTGCCCGTCTGTCTGAGGATGGTAGGCAGTACTGAATGATAACTTAGTTCCCATGGCCTTCTGCAAACTCATCCAGAATTTGGATAGAAACCTTGAATCACGATCAGAAACAATCGAGATTGGAACTCCGTGAAGTCGTACTAATTCTTGAAGATATAGTTCCGCGTATCGTTCCATTGAGAATGTTGAGCTGATAGGCAGAAAGTGAGCAGATTTGGTCAGTCGATCAACGATGACCCATATAGTGTCGTGGCCTTTCACTGTCTTCGGCAAGCCAACGGCAAACTCCATCGTAATATGGTCCCATTTCCATCGGGTACTGGCAAGGACTGTAATGTTCCTGTCGGTCGTTGGTGTTCTGCTTTTATCTGTTGGCATGTTAAACATTGACTAACGAAGGTCGCTATTTCTCTTTTCATCCCTGGCCACCAATAATTGGTTCGTAGGTCCCTGTACATCTTTGTCGCTCCTGGGTGAATTGAGTAAACCGTGGCATGCACTTTCTTCATAATCGTTTTCCGAAGCTCCGTGTCATTGGGAACGTATATTCCATTCCTATAGTACAAGCTTCCGTCTTCTCGTATATTGTAGTCTGACGACATTTGTTCTACTTGAGTTTCCTTGAGCTTTAAATATAATTCGTCGTTCTGCTGCGCTTTCGTGATTTGCTCCATAAATGTTGGTCGGAGAGTTAACGCTGCTAGCCTTGTTTCGATTTCGCCCATTGGTATAACTTCTACTCCGAGCTGTTGCAACTCTGCACTTGCAGTGTTCCGGCTTAAAGCATCCGCCACGACGTTTGCTTTCCCTGGGTGGTAACTGATCATGCAGTCATAGTCTTTAACGAGTTCTAGCCACCGCCGCTGTCTCATATTTAATTCCTTCTAAGTAAAGAAGTACTTCAAGCTCTTGTGGTCTGTGAAAATTTCACAGCGCTCGCCGTACAGATAATGTCTCCAGATCTTCAGAGCAGAAACAACTGCGGTGAGTTCCAGGTCGTGGGTTGGGTAATTCTTCTCGTAATCCTTTAGCTGTCGTGAGGCGTACGCAACAACCTTTCCATTTTGCATTAGAACGCATCCCAGCCCGCTCTTCGATGCATCACTGTATACGGAAAATCCTTCGGTCTCTGTGGGTTTTGTCAGGACTGGGGCCGATGTGAGTCGTCTTTTCAATTCCTGGAAGCTTTGTTCGCACTCGTCGCTCCGATGGAATGAAGTATCTTTCCTGGTTAGCTTTGTTAGTGTTGATGCGATCTTCGAAAAGTCCTTGATGAATTTCCTGTAGTATCCCGCCAGTCCGAGAAAACTTCGTACTTCCGTTACGTTCGTCGGTTGTGGCCAATTGTTGATAGCTTCTATCTTAGTCGGGTCTACAGAGATTCCTGCTCCCGAAATAACATGTCCAAGAAACGCGACTTGCTCCAGCCAAAATTCACATTTCTTGAAATTAGCGTATAATTGCTTCTCTCGTAGTATCTCAAGGACGGTCTTCAGATGTTGCTCATGCTCCTCCCTTGTCTTTGAAAAAATAAGGATATCATCAATGAATACGATGACGAACTTGTCTAGGAATGGCTTGAATATGGGTTCATCAGGTCCATGAATGATGTCGGTGCGTTAGTCAGCCCTAAAGGCATGACTAAGAACTCCTAATGTTCGTATCGAGTACTAAAGGCCGACTTCGGAATATCTTCTTCGCGAATCTTCAGCTGATGATATCCCGATCGCAAATCTATTTTTGAGAACACCGTGACTCCTTGTAGTTTATCGAACAGGTCGTCAATCCTCGGAAGGGATATTTGTTCTTGATAGTGATCTTATTTAATTCTCTGTAATCGATGCATAGGCGCATTGATCCATCTTTCTTCTTGACAAATAGAACCGGTGCTCCCCAGGGTGAAAAGCTTGGCTGAATGAATCCCTTCTCAGCAACTCGTCTAATTGTTCTTTCAGTTCTTTCATTTCTGTTGGAGCTAAACGATATGGAGCTTTTGAGATAGGTGCAGCTCCGGGTACTAAATCGATCGTGAACTGAATTTCACGATCAGGGGGAAGTCCTGGCAAATCTTCTGGGAAAACATCGGGGAATTCTCGTACCACTGAAACCTCTTCTAGCTTCGGGATTTGACGCTCTTCTGATGTTATGGCGAAAACAAGGTACGCTTCACATCCTGCCTTGATTAGTCGTTGCGCTTTTACCGCAGAAATTTTGGGAATCTTGTTGCTCTTACTGGTTCCCATAAAGATGAACGGTTCATTTCTCTCCGTACTGAACGTGACTGTCTTATGATTACAATCAATCACAGCTCCTTACTTAGACAGCCAGTCCATTCCTAGTATTACTTCATAGTCGTTCATAGGTATAACTATAAGGTCTACGGGGAGTTCTCTATCATTCACTAACACTGAACATTCTCATAAAACTAAATTAGTTCGAGTCGCAGCTCCATGCGGAATGGTTATACTATACTCACAGTTGGATTGTTGAGGCGTAATCCCGAGTCTCGTCACTCATTTAGATGATGCAAATGAATGCATGGCTCCTGAATCTATTAATATGCATGTCGGGATATGATGGATAGATAGGGTACCTGCTACTACCGATGGGTCTGTCTCCGCCTCTTCTGATGTTATCGTGTAAACTCTGGCAGGTACTGTTGGTGGTCTGGCATGTACAGTCGTTTGACTCTCAGATGCTTTTCTAGGGCATGCTCTTGCAAAATGGCCCGATTTGCCACACCTAAAGCAGCTAGCATTTTCTGAAAAGCAAATGCCCATATGTCGTCGGGTGCGCTTCGGGCAGATTGGTGCCATTGGGGGTCTCCCCTGATTCGGATTAAACTGCTGAGGCAGTCCGGGTATGTTCTGAAAATTAGGCCTTGGGCCCTTTGAGACAAATTGTTTCTTTTGGCTTTCCCCACTCCACTGTGGTCCTTGTACGAACTTTCGCTTTGCTTCTTGGGCTCGGATGATTCTGATTTCTGCTTGCTCAGCCACTAAAGCACATTCAGCAACTTGAGCATACGTAGCTCCTTGAAGCCCGGCCATATTTACGTCTCGATAGAGTTCTGGTTTCAGGCCTTCCAGGAAGCGTTCAACTTTTAATGCATCCGTGCTCACCATATGAGCTGCAAACCTGGACAGCTGTTCGAATTTCCGGATATACTCAGCCACTGTCATGGGCCCTGGCGTAAATTAATGAACTCGTTCATTCGTTGGGCCCGTACTGGAGCGGTGAAGTACTTACTCCTGAATAGTTCTTTGAAACGATCCCAACTCATTGTAAGAGGGTCTTCAATGGCTAAAATTGTGTCCCACCAGTGACCTGCACTCCCTCGCAATAGGAATGCAGCGCATAAGACCTTCTCTTCTTCGGGAATTTTGCTATACTGGAACATGCTCTCTAAGGTCCTTAGCCAGTCTTCGGCCAAAGTTGGGTCAATCGCATCTTCGAAAGTTGGAGGATTTAACTTCCTAAATCTTTCTCCTACTATCTCTATTCTTTCGGCTTCAGAAAGCCCACTGCTTTGCTGTCCGCCAGTGTTTCGCTGCTGAATTAATTCTTGAATCTGGGCGGACTGCTGACGCACTAGTTCGGTAAGTTGGATAATCGCCGTGTCGCGATTATCAGTTGGTATCTCGGGTTCTTGCCCCGATTGGAACTCCCACTGCTATCACCTCTTGTTCTACCCATTCTTATTTACCTTGATAGTCCCTACGGCCAATAAATTATGCAACACAAACAAGAATTTGTAGTAATAGAAACTTACTAGCAAGGCCGCTTCCGTACTTTTGAGAGTGTGTACATGAACAGTCTACAGAAACTTCAACCGAAGCTCTGGTACCACCTGTGGCGCCCCGCCATTTGCTTATCAATTCTAACCCTAACTTGCGTGGCTCATGCCAGTATTAAATAATTAATACGCGAAAACGTGGGTAAAATTTTTCCTTTTATATAAAGGAATTCGTTCTGTACAAGTCAAAATATTGCTTCCAACCTAATTACATAGGATGATTCCTAATTGCAATAAAAGGAATCCTAACATCCGCCCCACGGGTCGCATTCATGTACACACCACCCTCAATAGTCACTAGAAGCTTCAAAAGATAGCCTTGCTGTCGTAAGCGATCACGTACCGTGGTCGCGCGTACCTACAACACATAAAATATGGGATGAGCTATAAAGCTCAGTAAGTAGGAATGATGCATGCCGTGCACGTGTCTCGTTTGCAAAGGCATCCGCGCCAATGCATTCAGACCCTAATAGGATCAAACTAAATCTCATATCTCTCAGGGCCCTCGACTGACTTACTATGCACCATTTTCAGAGCTCAAATCCAATAAGGACAATTGGTCCAGCAATCCACAAGGGTGACGAACCATAAAATACCAGTCACGCATTTCGGCCCAATTCGCACTGGGATGCATGACGGCCCTCCATTCGACCCA
Organism: Craterostigma plantagineum; assembly: GCA_027422505.1. Taxonomy (NCBI): domain Eukaryota; kingdom Viridiplantae; phylum Streptophyta; class Magnoliopsida; order Lamiales; family Linderniaceae; genus Craterostigma; species Craterostigma plantagineum. The sequence continues at coordinate 97,266 of JAPQWV010000157.1, forward strand.
ATGGGTACTTACTGCTCCGCGGACACCCACGCTGGTAGCCCACTTCGGGGTCACCAACACCAGAGATACCCTCGGTGTCGCTGCCACCCTTGAATCGCCTCCTCCAGGTCGCACCTACCGCAATTCAGGGCATTCTGCCCAAATAATAAAAATATATCCGACGACGTACCGGGTCGTCATGGTGTCATAGAAGCAGTCCCGACTCAACTGTAAGTCGACATCATATGCCTATATCGGCAAATATCCATCGCTTTCAAGCGACATTATACCATGCATACGCTCATCTCACAATTCTCGTGCACGCCGTGTATGTGTGTTCATGCTCATGTGAACAGTACATAATTTCATACTATAACAAATAATTCATGTAATCTCATATAAGCAAATAGCCACTAATTCACATTCATATAAACAACTTATGTGTTGTTACTGAAATTCCCACTTACCTGGTATCCTCAATTATTAGCTTATCGGTATGTCGCTAATCTTTAAACCCTAAGTATAGAGACATATAAAATTAGGGTTTGTTAGTGTAATTACAGTTTCACTAAAATGGTTTAATTTAGAAACCCTAGTTTCGACTTTAATGGCTTTGAAATAGATCTCTACATGGGTTAAATGTATCTCAACATGAGTTTTGGGTATAAATCTTCGACATGAACTTGAACATATATCTAGAGCTTGAAATGGGATTTATGAATCTCGAACTTGGGTTAGATCTAAATCTCGACATGAATCATAGGATGGATCTCGAGTTAGTTATGAAATTTCGACATGGACCCTTATATAGAATAAATCTCGATATGTTAGAGATAATACTCGAGTTTGGGTTTTATAGATTTCGACATTGTACATAGAGATCTCGATATGTCTATCAAAGATAGATTTCGAGACATATGAATTTCGAAGCCCATATTACAACATGAAGTTCGATATCATTTCTCCAAGATACATCTCGACACTACAATCTTAGAATTTCGAGATAAACTTCAACATTTTAAATAAGGATTTCGAGATCAGTTTTAAAGATAAGTTTCGACATGTTTGAGATCTCGACATTATTCCTATAAAACTAACATGATTTCGAAATTTGAAATAAACAATACAAGATTTTCAACATGAATTTCGGCATAATCCTCGAGTTTCCTTTCGAGATCAATAATCTGGAACAATCCATCCCTACTCGAAAACACCTTGTCGACACCATCCAAACTTTCGATCATGAACTGTTCGAAACTCATATGAATCTTATCATAATCCTAAATATATTAAGCTGTCGAGAATTATTCTTAGTTCACCCTAATCCCCTAAAGCATAATTCTTAGCCTTAAGAACTACAAACCCCTCGATCAAACCTACTTTACTTGAAATCATTTAAACCCTTAAACACTATAACTTATATAGGGTTTAGCAAGTATATTTCCATATCTAATACTTCTTAAAGCCTACCACTAAATTAAATACAGAGTATAAATCGTGTCATACTTACCAAATTTGATACGGAACTCGAGTTTTCCTTTGGATTCTCCCCTTTCTCTTACTTAAGTGTTTCGAGGGTTTTCAGTTAATGGTTTTGATAGACAACAATCTCCTATTTCCTTCTTATCCCTTAGTTAGGGTGTTTAGGTAAGCAAATGACATCGATATTTAGCAAGTCCTTTCCTTACGTGTATGAAAATAGTTATTATTTTAATGTTACTTTGATTTTGCCTTTCTAACTAAGTAATTAGTATCAGAGTCAATCGCTATCTTCTTGCTCGAGTTTATTACTATTGGCTTCGAGATTTCGAAGTCACAAGGTACACTTTAAAGATATCGAGTTATATACTAATAATTAATGTTTCGATATTTTGTCATTTCGACATTAACTCCGATATGTAATATTTCAATCTTTAAGGATTTCGAGATCCAAAGATCTCGAGATTCCTAGTTCCGAACCCTAATGTATCGAAATCTTTATCTAACCTTTTTGAAATCTATTATTCTACTTTGTGTTCCTTAAAATGTGGTATTAGTACTTAATTATACTAAATTAAAATTTTCTAAGTTAGCATGTCATTTACTAGAAACCCTAAAATCAATAACGATCCTAAATTAAATTAATTCTTCTAATTTCTAATTCATATATGTCATGTTAGCATATAACGTGAAATCATTTAAGCACATACACTCACAAAACATGTCTCATGCAATCACGTAAGTCATATAATAAGTATGCATATTTATTGGCCGGCTTACTTACGGGACTCGGGTATTACACATCAGGTGTCGCTCCTTACGCGTTAGCCGCAGAGCTTCACACATTGCCAGGAAATGCTACGCTACAATGAGGAGGCCATATGACGCGCTGAGGAGGCACGGCGCCGACAGGACGAGTATGAGCGTCGAAATGAGGAAGCCCACCGACGCTACGTCGAAGAGCAACACTGATATGAGCTGCCATGGAGAACGCGATGAAGCATACACAGGAGTCAGTTCGGCTTGCTCAAGAATCGATGGCTCACCTTCGGCTGCGGCCACCATCGCGCCCACCACCATCTTAGTGTCGTTTATCTTGTTGTATTTTTTAGTAGTACTCCTTTTGTGTTGGTCTAGTAATCATGTTACTTGTGATGACTATGACTCATTTTGTTATCTTTTATTATTTCCTCCGTGCGGTTAATTTTCTTTTTAGTGTTTTCAGGAAACATGACACGAATTCATACTACGACTCAAAATATTTCAAAATCAGTTGAAACAACCATGTTCAACTATATCAAATGCTCGAGGCAGGACCACGCCATTTTTTTCAGGGGAGTCACGTTCTTTTCAACTTCTTTTACCTTCCTTTAACACGTTGAGGACAACGTGCGTCTTAAGTGTGGGGAGGGGGAATTTTGTTGGGGAATTTTGTTGAAAATTTACGTGAAATTTTTTTATGATGTGTTGTGGCTATTAAATCTATAGAAGGCTGGCATGATTGTATCGTTCATCTCGAACTTGGATTGCATACTAGGGAGTCTAGTGAGCGATAAAGACATGCATAAGTGATTTAATCTTTTCAGCATGAATAGATTTAGTGTTACTTTGAGGGATTCACACACATAACCCATGTTCCGTTGTGAGAGTTTGAGCTGACGAGCTTTTGCTCATTTTTCTTGGTTGTGTGAGTAGTGCATAATTTGCGTCTCTCTAGAACTTGCTCGTTTGATACGCATTGAAACTGCTTGTAGTATGTTTTGCATGACTATGACGAAGGCGTTAGGAAATAAGTCCACGACCAAAGTTCCCGACCACGACTGATCACCGTAGTTAGCCACTTTGAACCTAAGCCTTTTTATTTCTTACACCTCGTATATCATAAGCCGCTACCTAAATAAACCCCCAGAGATCATTTGAACCCGAGTTAAGTAGAAGTGAAGGTCGAATGTCAAAGTCGAAAAGCGTAGTCGGATGACCCCGACACCTCCAAGACAACGCCGAAAGCAGTAGAGAACTCCTCAACAAGAAAAATAGCGCATCACCGCAATGCAAAGAGTGATTTGAAAAAAAAAGAGTGAAAAAAAGAGAGAGAAATGGCGCTGGAAGCAGGAAAAGTAAAGCAGAAAGATGATAAGTTGTTGCAAAAGAGTGAAAAGAACCTTTCCTTCGATAATCTTCCAGTCTCGTGAATTCCACATCTTTCTCTCATTTTGAAACTTGGAAGAAGAATGGCTTAGTGGAACGCAGCATAAATAAGAGAAATATAAGGAAGGCATAACCAAAAGGGTTGATCCTGGCGTGTTTACAATGACATGAAGACCGACACGACTGCTACTCATATATGATTCCACTACCACCTCATTACTATTTGACCCCATTCAACCCGAAAAAGACCTTCTGATTCATGCTTACTACTTTAGTAGTAGACGTGCGATTGACTTGAAAGCATATGGTTTAGATTAGATTATTGCATGAATTGAGCGATTCATCGATTTATTAGCCTATACACTGAGTGATTTGAGTGAATCTCTGCGATGTGTGGATCTCGATTAGTAGTGCTAAGGAATTCGTGTTGATAAGTGCTGATTATTATTGCGTTGTCCATAATTGCTTGCTTGATTCCATTTTGTGCTTTCCATCTGCGTTGGTGAATTGTGACTGGTTGTGCCGTTATCTTGATACCCTTTTCTTGTTTTTAATTTGCTCGAGGACAAGTGAAAGCTTAAGTGTGGGAAGGTTTGATAAACGTATTTTAATACGTTTATTGTTTATTTATTTGGGTTATAATAGGAAATTATTGGTCATTCCATGCATTTATTGGCCTTATTTACACCCATTTAAATATTGTAGGACCTTCGAATGGTTATCGAGCGAAAAGAAACGAAAACGAGGCGAAAACACGCGAAAAGAACTAAGTATGAAGCTGTCAAGCAACGTTCACAGCCGTGAATCACCTCGCAGGAGGCCGTGAACGTGGGCATTGAGCTTAAGAGACATAAACCTTATGTGTCACGGTCGTGAATCCTCATGCACGAAGCCGTGAACGTGGACAGAGAGTATAAGGAGGAAAGAGCTTATGTGTCACGGCCGTGAGTCCTCATGCCAAAGGCCGTGACTCGCGGCAGAGACTAAACAATCGCATTGTTGTACACTATAACGGCCGTAAACCTATATGTAAGAGGCCGTGACATTGGGCAGAAGCTCAGATAATAGACACTGTCCCTCGTCACGGCCGCGACATCTTATGCAACAAGCCGTGAACGAGGGCAGTGTGTCAAGTTGGCAATTCTGTTAAGTGTCACGGCCATGACTACCCGATGCAAGAGGTCGTGACCTGTGGCAGGAAGTCAAGATTTTGGGTTTAAGTCGCCGTCACGGCCGTGACTCTTTATGCAGGAGGCCGTGAAGGGTTTAAGAAAGACGAGAAGTCAGCCTAGTTTCATCTGTCACGGCCGTGAAGGCCCGTTAAGTGGCCGTGAACTTGCCAAATTTCAGGGTTAAGGCCTAAATTCGAAGGATAAAAGGGGAGTTCTTATAAGAACTCAAAGATAACCTTTTAGAGATCCGAAAATAGAGGAAAGAAGAGGAAGAAGAACCCTAAAAGCCACTTTGATCCTTAGAAGCTCAAGAGGTAAAGCAACAACGAAGTTACAACCGCCGAACGAGAGCTCCACCTCAAAGACGTCCCGACTCATTTCTCAAGGAAGATTTATGAGCTCTTTATCTACATTTCTAATGATAATCGCTGTTGTGTCGTCCAATATGAGTGGCTAAACCTTTTAAGTTTGGGTTTAGATGAACGTTTGGTTATGTCGTAGTTAAGTCATTGGATAGTCGTGAACACGTGTAATCTGGCTATTTATTGTTCTATGAACATGTTTCCTTGTATCAATATGTCTATGTGTTGATATGAATGTGTGGTACATCGTTTAGGGCGACAGCTAAATAACGATTTAGGCCGTTCGTAGACATTAGGATCCGATATAGGGCGACAGCAAATACTCGATCCTCGCCGTTTAGTAATTATTAATCTTGGATTCCCACGAACGTTTAGGGCGACAGCAAACGTGAGTGGGTAGAAAATTACTGCGATTTAGCCAGTAACACATAAGAGCGATATTCTGTAGCCTTAGCCGACAACACCTAGCGGGATTCGAACCCGGAACACATATTTATTATCTTCACTTACTCATACATTTCCTAATTGTGCTCTCTTAGTTATTTTTATTTGATTAGATTAACTCCATTAAAATAGTCATAGCATAAATCAATCCCGTTATTTACATAGGCTAAATATCGGGTGATAGGTTATTACTAGTAGTCAAGTTATTCCTCGTGTTCGATACCCGGATACTCGCTATAGCTATTCTACAAACGATAGGTACACTGCCTATCGCACGTGGTACTAGTTATAACATATTCGTTTTAATTATTACTTGACGTATTTGCATGAACATCTGTTTAATATATTAAAGTACACGCACGCGATCAGTTTCTCTAGCTCCTTTACTATGCTCCCTGTAGACGTAGTGGAGACAGGGTTAGAGATAATATTTTCTACAGCATTGTTTTTAGGTATTGGATTAGTGGAAGAGGTTTTTCTTTCTTCACGCTTCTTTTGAGGGAGATACGTGAGAAATAGTTTGGGAGGGAGCTTTGAGATTTTTTATCTCCTTTAGGAATTTTTTCTTTTCCTCTTCAAAATCCTCTCATTCTTTTTCTAATGTACCTTGTAATTCTTCTATCTGTTTCACGATAGAGGGTTTGTAGAGAGAATTTTCAGAATGCAAAGTGTTTGCTTCCGTAGTTTCAGGTTGAGGCTCACGAGGTTTGACTATATCACAGTCACGCGTCAAGGGTATTTCCATAGATTTTTAACTGTCATTTAAGTCTTTGTAGTCGAAGGACCTAAGTCGTCTGCTTTAGTAAAGTTCATAAGTGATGTTACGCCTAAACCCATGCATTGTATGTTTTTTCTTCTTCGGCACGCATGAGTTAGTGAAACCTAATCCTTATATTGGATTATAGAATTCCATATCCTTGGGCTGATTTAGAAATATAGTCTTTCAGATCGTTCCCTTCTCGTAAGAAGATGGTCTAATTTTTTTGGCATATAACTTCTTACGTTCTTCATCTAAGAGAGCATAGTTATTTTCCACCGTTAGTTTGGCGGCTTACAGACATCGATTTCTTTAGCAAGTTCACTAACGTTAAGATTGGATTTGTCTAATTGGGCTTCTAAGTTAGTGACCTTAGCAGTAACATCTGTTAACCTGCAATTGAGGCTAGCTTTCTCATTGAGATTCCTAACCAAGCAATTGTAGTTATTCTCTAGCATGTCTTCTAGTTCCTTAATTTTAAAACAATGGTGCTCTATCGGAGGCTTCGTACTCTCACTAATTTTCAAACTCTTAGTTAATTCTTCTATTTTTGCTCTAGAGCTTCTAAGTTCTAGCTCGAGACTAGCTATTTTCTCCTGAGACCTACATAGTTTCTTCTCTACTTCCTTCTCATTTTTCTTCTCACGTTTCACGTTAGCGTAGTTAGATTGATACGACTCTAACATGGTCATGTGGAATAAGAGACTACCTCCTGTGAATCGGATGCTTGGTCATCGGCCGTCTGACCGGAGATTTCGGCGTCTGAGTCCTCGTCCAGGCAGGCCATAAGGGCTAGATTCTCCTAATCAAAACTAGACGTATCCTCAAGCCAATGGTCTTGTTCGGCCATGAGAGCTACTCCAGCTTCCTTTCGCTTTGTAAGTGGAGCTTCTTGGAGTAGTAGTTGGCATCTCTCTTTTTCGGGAGAGTACACTCTCGGGCGTAATGACCAGGTTTGCCACAGTTAAAGCACTTGTTAGGCTCCTTTATATTCTTCACTTCGGACATCTCGGGTGCATACTCCTTATTCTTTGAGCTTGAAGTCTGAAGTCGGTTGGCTGATGATAAAGATTTCTTCTTGAAGTGTTGCTTGCTCATCATCTTTCCAATTAGAGCTTGCTGCTTTCCCAGCGCTTTGATGTTTAGCTCGACGTCAGAGTCTGATTCATCTTCCGACTCTGAAGGTGTGGGAGCCCTAATGGTTTTTCTTTTCGATACCTTGCGTTCCACTTTTTAAAGACTAGGGCAACTGTGTCTTTCTGTTTGCCCTTTTACTCCTTCTGAATCTCGCTTATGTCTTCCTCGTGTTGGGCGAGATTATCAAACATGGCATGGATATTTAACTCCTAAAGGTTTTTGTTTTGTCGAATCTGGGTGGATATCTCCTTCCATTCAGAGGGCAGGATGATAGAAATCGGATGTTAGTTTTCATGTTTGTCTTCGTGATATCTATCTTTCTCATTTCGTTGAGAAGTGTGCGGTATCTGTGATAAAGATCATGTAAGCTCTCCTTGTGGCTCTAAATGAGTCGTAAGCAGTCATAATATTTGCCTTCTTAGCCTTGATGCCTTCTTCCATTCTCGGTATCATTCTGTACAATTCATCTCACACCCTTTAGCTGTTGGGAGGCTATTGGGAGGCTATTTGTCTGTAGATGTCATTAGGGATGCCTTGCATTAATGTATATTGGGCTATCAGATCGGCCTTAGCTCGTTGTCTCTCCTCCGCTGTGTACTCACTAGGTTCCTTTAGTTTCCTAGTGGTTGGAATTAGAGGATTTATTGTATTCACCCGCTACAGTGACCCTGCGCTGGTCCTTCTTCAAGAGATCTGCGAAGGTCTTCTGTCTGATCTTTTAGCTCTATGAAGTTCAGAAAGCGGCTATGCAGACTGTGTACTCGCTGCATCTTAGGATAGGCGAACTGTTGTCGTTTCCAAGCGTATAAGAATCCATATTTTAGTTGATTTGTAGAGATCTTCGTAAGGTGTTTGAAAATCTAGCGAGAAAAATTGAGATCTTCGTAAGGTGTTCTCGATCGGATCTAGCATGGAGTTTTCGATTGATAAATTAAATCCGATCAAAAATCTGGCGAGAAAATTTGAAATTACACAGTTAAACACAAAAATGATTTCAACACAGATACAAGCAAAAACAGCAAATTAGGCAGTGAAATTGAAGGTAATTGCTCGAATCTATAAGCTACTCACACACGAATAGACAACTAAACATGTTATGAATCAATTTGAGCAAAATCAGTACGAGTTCATTATGTTCAATCGCAAACAATAACTTCTACCTGAATCTAAGTTCAGCCAAATTTGAAGTGGATTCTCATACCGATCGAATCGCAAATGATTTCAAACACTATCGCGCCCACATATGCATCAAAATCACATCACATAAGCATAGAATTGAGCATTTAGATCGAATCTCAGTTCGCGCCAAAAAGTTCTTCGAGCGATCGAAAAAATTTTCAGAATTGTATTTCGATCTAAATCTAACAATTCAGCTTCAAAATAGATGCGAGTCAGCTCTGATACTAATTGTTAGGTTCCTAGTTTATCACCTCTAAGATCCTAGGCACGAATTTTACGGCAATCATTAGAATTGTATAAATTGTATTACGATCGAAAACCTTTCTATGAAGAACACGAGAGAGAATCTTCTGGTGTGAGAAAGTCCTTTGCTGTTTCTCTCTCTAGAATTTGAAATGCAAGCTTTTCGGATTGAATTCTAAACTTTCTCTATTGATCTCAAATGTGTACAAAGTATTTATACCAAACAAACTTGGTATAAATACAAGTTAGTCCTAAACTACGGACAAATACAATAAAAACCCCAAATAACAAAGACAGCTAATAAAATCAAAGCCCAATTATAGCGTATATACAACAAGCTTGCTCCTCACATATGACAAAGTAAAGAGCTGTTAAGCAACTTTCCCGAGGGTTATCTCGGGAATGTCTACTTCGAAAACGGTCAATTTGCACCTTGTTAGGAACAGGCAACCTGATTCATGACAGTCTTACCATCTAAGGAGTCTCATACGTCGAAGGTATGAGCTACAATGTATTCAGCATTGGACGCTTCTGTACAAATGCTGCAAAGTAAATTTCCAAACAAACAAATGTAGCATCACTGATGAGAAGGGAAGAGAACTGCTCACTGGCCACAGAAAGATGACTCTCTACTCCATTGACCTCAAGCCCATCCGACTAAACATGCCTTTCACCCTTCATTTCGACCCTAACCCCTCTAACCAAGAAGTCATCAACGACCTAATTTTCATGGGCTGTAAAATCAACAGGACGAATCCATACACCTACCTGACTTCTCCGCCAAGGACATTCCCCGGCATTGGCGGACACTTTTCTTGATCGTCAACAAATGCCTTTCCCCCAAACATAGCAGTCGGACTGATGCAACCGCAACATCATGATGATCTTTCACGGCATCGTATTTAACAAAAAATATGATGTCGCCCAACTCATATGGTTGGACCCGCTGGACCAACTTTATCGACAGAGCTTTAAATCAGCAAACATAGTGCTCGCATACATGAGGTGGCTCCCAGTGATAGTCCGGCACTTTCTCGACACGATACTCGAGATCGAGCGATGCGACCCATAGGGAGCATATTCAGTACCAAAGCTCGGATCTCTACATTCATCGAAGACCAAGTTTGATCAAGAGATGATGATTATACCTGACTACTTTCTACAAATCAGAAACCAATCCGATGCTTCAAGCCTATATTCGAGCAAACAACCTCGAGGAAATTTCCATGGTCCAACAAATCCCAGTTGGACCTAAGCCAGGGACAACCCAACCCACACAGCCTAATCTAGTAAGCGCTGCATCCCCCAAACGCAAACAAAAATGGAAATCAAAAGGGAATGATGTAAGACGCGAGCAAGAATGGCATAGTGACGATGTGACGTTGTGACGTTGTGACGATAGAACGCCTTGGTTGCTCCGTCCCGTTATTTTCCCCATTGGTGATAAGGGTTCGGCTTGCAGAGTTCGCAAAAAATCTCGAAGAATCAATTACGACCCAAGTGTATGCCGTGCTCGGCATGTCAACTCGAGATAAAGGCAAAGCCCCCATCATCAAAGAGACAGCTGCTGCACCTGATCCGTCCGCTGATTCCGACGTCGGCCCATGAAATGTTCCAGTAGAAGAACTCCATGACATCCTGCTGGTCGGACTCTGAACTGCACCCAATCTCAGCAAGTGTGAACAGGAAATCAAACGGTGACTTGAGATCCCACTCTCCTACCGTGTGAGGTCAAGTCATCTCGCCAACGACGTGACGACCCTGAAGATGAGGGTTGTCCCGAGGAGGAGTAGCGACCCAAACTGGAGCCTCATCGATGGAACTATGTCGGCATAATAGGGGTCCTATTGCGATGGGGTTGCCTCTGGATTCACGGCTTAGTAGGGTCATCGATGAGTGTGGACATGTCAGGCCAAGAGGCGGTTCAGTATCTTGAGATTAGCCGCCTGCTCCCATCAGTGGTACGAGGGGTGCAGGACGGAGTAATGTGGACGTCCTCACCAGATGGAACTATATCGGCATACTGTGAGTTGGGTTGTGCTGTTTGGAGGACCATTGAAGATTCCTAGGCATGAGTTTATCTTATATCTTGGACTACATGATCGTCGGTCGACTATGGACAAGCCGTGGATAGCTCAGATGGCTGGAACTCCAGCTTGTGATGTGATGAGCTACACTTTGGGACAGCACATCATCTTTTCTTTGATTGTCCATTCTCACGGCAATGCCAGCGACATGTTCTTTATGCACCACATTGGCGAGGGAAGCACCTCATGTATGCAGCATATCGACATGTTCTTGTTTCTCTTGTCTACCACATTGGCAGGCAAGGCGGTGGAAGGACGGGACCATCACGACACCACACAGGCTTGTGGGGTGTATTCTGGCCTTGGCTATCTTGCATATTTGTGGTACATCAACGAAATACAATTTGCAGCGTGCGGCCATACGCGGATTGTGGCATGTGGCCTGGTAGGACTTATAGTAGATTGGTTGAGTGAGTGATTGGTTGATTCTTTAGTTGGTTTATGCCCTTCTGTTACTGGTTGTTCGCGGAGATCTTCTCCTGCTCATTTGTACATATTTTTCCACTATATATATAAAAAGGACATTACACCGAAAAAAATATCAGAAACAGCAGGCATCCACTACCCAAACACCTACCCGAACAACCAAAAAACCCCAGTGGCTTCCTCATCCCAACGAGTGTTAGAAATCGTGAATTTAAAGAATTCAGATTAACAATTTTGGTGATTGGACTCAACTTAATAAACTATACCGGTTAGACATAGGTGAAACCGTATACCAGCCAGCAGTTCAATAGCAAAACCAGGAACCGGATCGAGACTGTATCGAAAGCTCACTGAAGACCAGATTGCGGATACCAAACGTGCCACGTAGACAAAGATTCAAATTTATTCAAGGAGCCATGAGCTAAAAACTTCTGACAAGCAATTAACTCAAGGCTGCAAGGAAGAGCCAAGTTGAAGTCAAACCAAGCTTAAAAAGGATAAAGCAAATGGCACGGTGCGAACTGCAGTTAAGATCGGACATACCCAATTTGCATAAAGCCATCTAATGCATTGTCCGATACGAGGGGCTATCTCACAACGGTCTTCTCCAATAAGCCCGCTATAAATGGCAGAGAAGAAGGCTGAAGACCTCACGACACTTGATCACAAAAATTCTAGAACGAAAGAAAGCTCAAAACAAAGAAATCATCTTAGGTGTTGTCATCACTGTAGTATACCAGTTTGGTTAGTAGGTGAGCATTACTCAAGAGACTGTAAAAAGATCTTGAAAGAGACGGACTGCAAAAAGTTGTCTAGTGGTGTCTAGGGGTTTATTTAGCTGTGTATAACTGGGGGTTGTACTGTGTGAGTCTAGCTAAGAGGTTGTACAACGGGGGTTGTTAGAAACTGAATCTTCGCGTAATAGACTTTCACCAAGGACACCAAGGCGAATAGGACACTAAGGGGGAGATGTTAGGAATATTTTGTAGCGCCGTCTAATTATTTGTCGATATATATTGTTATTAAGTGGGTTGTAGTAGTTTGAGGAGACAAATGTAATTTAACATAAGTTTGGTTATTGGGCCTTAATATACCAATTACTTGTGGTATATAAGGCCCCTTACTTACCCTAATTAGGCTTTATCAAAGAAATTTACTAAGTCAGCCACCACGTACGTTTACTCAAGTACACATACACTTACACGGACTAAAAGGTGATTTAGTTTTTAAGCTTTCAAACAATATTTTGATCTTATTTGGTAATATCAGGACCAACACTTAAGCAATATATATTTTAATTAAATATTAATACTTTAAATAATATTCTCGACCGCGTGAAGACTTTCTTCACGCGGTTTTTTACACGCTTGTCCACAAAGATGAATTTATTAAGAGCAGCGTTAGTGAGTGTCATCGTCTTCTTCCTTGTGTTCTCTCATTCTTTAGGAAGGAAGAATGACAAGTAATCCTTTTTTACATGGGGTGCATTTCCGTGGAGTTGATGTCGTTGACTTCAAGATGGTAAACATATATAAATATATATATATCATCATGTGGATATATATATATATATATATATTGATATACACTAGATTTGAAATGATGAATTTCACAGAATCATTAGTGGTACTAATTTTTCAAGAATAGAGAGATTTATGTACAACTACTTGAGTAGCTTTTGGGTAAAGGTTTCGCTGCTCATATGTCTGAGGTCGAGGTGACATCCATGGCGGAAATATTGGGAGTTGACTTGGTATCCCTACCAACTATAAACACACCAGAGTTCGCTTGAGTGACTTTTTGTTGGGTTTAGAGCCTAACGGGCCATTGGACCAAGACCCACTTAATAAAAGTTATCCCAGTAATTAAATAAAGAAGTCATCGATTATCGAAACGAGAAACTATTGAAAGTTTACGAATCTATGCTTCGAGACGAATCTAACGAATATTAATACGCTCAAAACCAATTTCGGATGAATGAGAAATTAATTTTTGAAGTTACCCAATAAAAATGTATATTGTTTCGAAGTGTCGGGAATTTGTTCCACATAGGTTAAACACTAAGAAAATCTTCAATATAAAATAGAAACCCTTGTGTGTTTATTGAAAAGGGCTTGCCTAGTGAATGGGCTTAAGTGGGCTTAATAAGGTTAGGTGGATTTTGCCCAAATGATAGCACGGTTGCCAGGAGGTGCCTCACACCGAGCCGTCCAATATATCCGCTAATTGGCGGGAGGTCAGCGAGATTCAACACAAGCAAGTTAAATGAAACCGGGGCAAGGTAAAGAGAACTTCTCCCATGGATATTCTTTTTTCAGTTTTTTCCTGTTGCTAATACGCATGTATTTCTTTCACGCTGTGCTTCCAGAATTACAGTAACCAATAAGATTAGGGGTGTTTGTTCGGTACATACCGTAACCGAACGGAAATTTCGGTACACCTACTTTAGGTACCGAATTTCTCGGTTCGGTATTCGGTTTTAACCGAAATGTTTTCGGTAAATTCGATTTTACCTAAATATCCGAATTTCCGATAAAAAAGTAAATAAAAATAATTTCTGTAATATTTAAATGAATATATAAAATTTAATATAATTATATTTAATATAATATATTTTAATTTAAAAATTTCGGTAATTTGGTATACCGAAATTACCGAACCAAAAATTCTATACCGAACCAAACTACCGAAATTTATTAACCTATGTACCGAATACCGAACCGAATTTTTCGGTTCGGTTCGGTTTTGTATCGAATTTTCGGCATTTTAGTTTTTTGGTCGGTATACCGAACTACGAACACCCCTAAATAAGATGAAGTGAAAAAATGGTGTTATGCGATAGATAGATTCAAGAAACTAGCACTACAACAGACCTACTTGACAACCTGACGAGTTGAGGGGCGGTTGGGTTGATATACATTAAACAAAGTGGACACTCGAATCTGTCACCATACGCAAGGTGCTCCTAATATTCTTTCCTACATAAACTCAACCAGCTTGTTATAATTAAGTTGAATTTCCTATAGATATCAATCAAAACACATAAAGGTGTCATAAGGTGCAAGCTACAAATAGTCACCTTTGGATTTGTTGACCCAAAAGAACTCATAAGACCCGTGACTCGTAACACGACATCTTGTCCTTATCACCCTTGGCTATACAGACTTGCCAATACCCCGATGAAAGATAAACTACAAAAATACCTCGCCTTAGCAACTTGTGGATTGGGTATTTGTTGAAGTCCAACGCCTCCAGTACAGCCAAGATAAAAACCCATTATACCCTATCATAGGCCTTCGCAAGGTCCACTTTAAAAGCCACACGCTCAGGCAGCCCCACACTATTATATCCATGGCATATTTCCTGCACTGAGAGGATGTTATTTGAGATGCGGCGCCCAGGAATAAACGCCGTTTGGGTAGGGTGAACAAGCGTCCCTAAACAGCCCCGAATGCGGTTAGTAAGGACCTTCGAAATGGTCTTGTAGAGGACATTATAGGTCTGAAGTCCTTCGCCATTCGAGGGGCGTCATTCTTAGGAATTAGCATGATGAGTGTCGAATTAAGCTCCCCCAAGAGAAATCTCGTGCAAAAGAATTCCTGGATGGCATGTGTAACATCTGTGCCAACGATATCCCAAGCGCTTTTGTAGAAAACAGCAGAGAAGCCATCAGGGCCGGGTGATTTGTTGTCCCCAATAGAAAATAGTGCCTTCTTAATTTCCCCTTCCGTTATCGGCTAAATCATAGCGTTGGCATCGGCCGAGTTGAGTTGTCTTTCGATGAGGGGGCAATGGCATCTGAATGTAAAGTGCTACCACGTGTAGATTGCCCGAGGAGGTCAATGTAAAGGCGATTAAGTTCAGATTTAACTTGACTATTGCCCTCGAATGTCTCTCCAGCATTCAAGTGAGAAAATGCGATTAACAACCCGGCGAGTAGCCACCTTTTGAAGAAGAAAGCCGTGCATTGGTCCCCGTCCTTTCGCCACGCCACCTTGGCACGTTGGGCCAGGGCCGCATGCTCCATTTCAATTGCTCTAGCGTAGGCGAATCTGCAATGCTTCTCACGAAGCAGTAGCTGAGGATCCATAGGATGAAGGATGGCCAATTCTTGGGCTGTGACGAGGAAACGCCGCGCCTCAAGGACGTTGCGGTTAAGATCGCCCTTATCCCGTCGAAGGTCTCGAAGTCCTTGTTTCATCATTTTATGGCGTCTGACAATGGAGAACATGGGATATCCCCCAACATGTTGGCTCCATGCACTTTCGACCAAAGGGAGGAATCGGGGGTCCTGCGCTAAAAAATTATCGAAACGAAAGTTACCACCTGATCGACACGTGGTGTGTGAATGAAAAGTGCGACAAGTAATAATTAAAACGAATACTAAATTACTGTCACCGACGTGCGATAGGCAGTGGACCTATCGTTTGTAGTGCATCAACGTGAGTAAACGAGTATCGAACACAAGGAATAAATCAAGTACTAGTAATGACCTATCGACTCAATATTTAGCCTAAATAAAATACGCAAATTGTTTGACGACTTAACCTAACAGATCGCTCCTAAATCAACTAGAGATTCAATTAACACGCTTAAAACTGATACGAAGCTTCAGATAATAAAGTTGTGCTCGGGATTCGAATCCCGCTAGGTGTTATTGACTAAGACAATAAAATCGTTCCTACGTGATCTTGACTAAATCGCAGTAATTTCCTACCCGCTCGCGAATTTGCTGTCGCCCTAAACGCTCGCGGGGATCTAAGATTCAATAATTACTAACGGCGAGGATCGAGTATTTGCTTTCGCCCTATACCCGAATCCTATCTTCTGTGAACGGCCTAAACGTTGTTTAGCTGTCGCCCTAAACGTTTTTCCACACGATCACTTTAACACATAGACATATTAAAGCGACGAAACATATTCATAGAACGATAAATAGTCAAAAACACAAAGTCACGATAATATACGTCTTAAGTACGACTAATCCTAGCGTTCATCTAATCCCAAACACAAACGGGATTTAGCTACGCATAATAGACGAGAGAACAACGAGGAAATTAGAGAACAGAGAAGGAAGACTCATGATCTTTAATACTGGCGAATTATCGGCGCTTGCTTGATAAATCTTCGTTCTCTGATCAATTGGGCGTGATTACGTCGTTGCTCCGTCTCTTGCGCTCCGGGATGTAATTCCTTGTTCTTTTAGCCTTAAATTCGTCCCTAGATGATTTGGATTTGATCTCTGGTAAGTTGTGCCCTTTCTGGGTCGAATTTGGGCTTTTTATAGTGAAATTCGACACTGTCACAGCATGGGACAAGACAGGTCACGGCCGTGACACTCTCTGGGTCGAATTTGGGCTCACTGCCGCTCGTCACGGCCTGGTGCAGCAGTGTCACGGCCGTGACCCCCTCAACAGCTTTGCGGCAGTTTGGTATTTCTCTCGGATGTAGGGGTAAACGATGTCCGATTGACCTCAAATTTTAACCATAGATAGAAGACCCGCCAATCTTGATTCTGACCAAAGTGATTCTCAATCCGATATCTGGATTGAGAGATATGAATTTTCTAATGTTGCTTCTCCTATGGGTCACGGCCTGGTGCAATAAGTGTCACGGCCGTGACCATCTTCATTCCAACTCTCTGCCCAACGTCACGGCCTAGTGCACTATGTGTCATGGCCGTGACACATGCTTGTTTCCGTCGTTTTTGCTCCGTTTTGCCTCGTTTCGCTCCGTTTCGCCCGAAACTCGTCCAAAGCTCCTTCAATAACAAAATGAGTGTAAATGTAACGAACAAACACATAAATTGATTGCTAAGCTCTTATTATATCCCAATTAAATACTACGATAAACGCATTGAAATGCGTTTATCAAACCTCCCCACACTTAAGCATTTGCTTGTCCTCAAGTAAATGGGAAATCAGATAAGGCCTCAAATTAGGATAACGGAACGATTGTTCGCAATTTATCATCAAAGCTAGAAAGCACAAATGGAATCAAGCAAACAATCACGGACATTACACTAATGACTTGCACTTGTTGACCTAAACTTCCTTCACTGCTAATCGAGACTCATACCTCGCAAGGATTCACTCAATTCACTCAAGTGTATAGGCTAGCATATGATGAGTCACTCAATTTGTGCACTAGTCCAACCCCTACCATAAACTTGCAAGTTAATAGCATCTCGACTATTCAAAGTGGCAAGTATAAATCTGAGGGTCTTTTCGAGGAAACGGGTCGAATAATCATGAAACGATAAGCATAAATAATGAACACTTCATCTTAGAGCTAGGACACGTGATCAAAAATTATCAAAGAATACAGCATGATCAAACAGACAGTCACACGTCCCAACATAAGACTCGACGTTCTCGCTCCGAAATCCTAGACTTTTCTGCTCGACCCTCTCAACTCAGTTCCCTTTCATTTTCTGCCCTTTCACCTTAGTTACGCTCTACTTTTGTGCACTGCCTTTATTCCCTAAAAACATCAAGGTTCGGCTTTTGTCGCAAAGAATACATCGTCACAGCGAATGCCGTGTACCTAGGGATACTTATTACCGAGACCTATATCTTGCCAAAGGGTTATGGGCAGGCTTATGCAAGGGATCGGGTCATTTCAGAAAACGGTCAAGTAAGGGACGAGTCATTTCACGAATAGCAGAGAAGAACATCAAATCAAACACTGGAACAGTAACTTTCAAGTTCGACTTCTGCTTTATTCTAATCAACTCAGGTTCATAAAATCTCTGGAGGTTTATTCGGGTTAGTGGCTTCTATAACATACGAGGTACGCAACAAATAGGCTCAGGCTCAACGTGGCTAACTAATGGGGTTCGTCATGGTTAAGAAAATTTTGGCCCTGGACTTGATTCCTAATGCCCTCATCATTTTCACACTCGCACACCAAAACAGTTTCAACACGCATCAGACAGGCAAGTTCTAGAGAGATATAGACTAGGCACGTCACACAACCAAGAAAAATGAGCGTAAGCTCGTCAGGCTCAAACTCTCACACGAAATAGGGTTATGTGTACGAATCTCTTTAAACAGTGCTATATCTATTCAGGCAGACATGATTCGATCAGTCATGCATATCCTAATTGCTCACAAGAATTCATAATAATGCAGACTAACTCGAGATAATGCGCAAAAATCGTGCCTGAATTCAATAATCCATGCCTTTCAACGAAATTTATAGCTCACAGACACGTCATAAAAAATTAAAATTTTCATGTAAGTTTCAACCTAAATTCCCCTCCCCACACTTAAGCCGTACGTTGTCCTCAACGTAAAATTTGAATAAACGAAAGGGAAAAGTAGGTGTAAGAGAACGAAACTTCCCTGACAAAAAATGTTGACGTGGTCGTGACTAAACGCGTGATGGTTGTCGTATCGTGACTCGTGATGCCTGACATGACTAAAAGGAAAACTAAACGTAACAGAAAAAAAAAGAAAAAGAAACATGAATGATAATAATGATAGACATAATAAAAAAATACTAGATAGATAAAACCTGGGTTGCCTCCCAAGAAGCGCTTCATTTACCGTCTTTAGCCGGACGTGCTTTCGTTCGCTTAGGGTGGCTGGAAGTCGAGGTACAGCATCTCTTTTTTGCTTAAGTTTCCCTCGCCTGCATCCATACCCTTGAGGTGTCGCCTTTCGCCGGGCAGCGGTTTCAACTCTAGTGGCGGTCGCTCCTCGACTGGGCTCTTGTCCTTAACTTCTTCGCTGCTCTCGTCGATGGTTATGATGGGTTCGTCGATCTCCTCCCCACGCTTATCGATTTCCATAATCGTGTGCCTATCATGCTTGCTGACCTGTGACAGACCTTGCACAGAAAAGAGAAAATCGCGCTCAAAGACATCTAAGAAATAGCATTTATCATCTTGCTCGTTGCTCTTTTTCATCGAGTCAGCCATATTGAACGTAACTTTTTCACCGTCTACTGTCAAGGTTAATGTTCCATTCCTAACATCTATCATGGTCTCGCCTGTAGCTAAGAATGGTCTACCTAGAATTAATGGAACATTTTCATCCTCGTCCATGTCTAAGATCACAAAATCAGCAGGGATAACGAACTTATCGGCATTAACTAGAATATCCTCGATAACACCTAAGGGGTGTTTTAACGATCTATCAGCTAATTGAATACTCATCCTAGTGGATCGTGGTTCACCTAATCCTAAGCGCTTAAACATGGAGTACGGCATTAAATTTATACTAGCGCCTAGATCAGCTAAAGCATGCTCAACAACTAAATCACCTATCAGACAAGGAATAGTAAAACTCCCTAGGTCCTTGAGTTTTTTCGGTATCTTGCTCTGGAGTATAGCCGAGCACTCTCCTCGTAGGTATACCGTGGAGACGTGTTCGAGCTTCCGTCGATTCGTCAGCAAGTCCTTCAGGAACTTAACGAAACTGGGCATCTGCGCAATAGCTTCAACAAACGGTAAGTTAATATGTAATTCTTTGCACATACCCATGAATCTGCCAATTAGCGTTTCTTCTTTGTCCTTCTTCAACCGTGTTGGATAGGGAATCTTTAGCTGGTACGGCATCACTAGTGGTCGCTCGTTCTCCCTCGCTTTTTCTATTTCGGGTGCAGCCTCCTCCTTTTTAGGTTGAACCTTCTCTTTTTCAGGTGCAGCTCCCCTCAATCGAGCTGGGTATGGGATCTTTGGTTGATACGGCTTCACGAATGGTCGCGTCTTTCTCTCGTCATCCTTGACCTTCTCGACTCCGTCGCCCTTACTTTCCTTCACTTCTGGCTCGTCGTGGCCCTCGAAATCGACTTTCTCCTTTAAATTCTGCTTGGTAGGAGCTTCTTGTAATCCTCTCCCGCTTCTCAGGATTACCGCATTGCAATACTCCTTGGGGTTTGTCTCGGTGTAGCTCGGGAGTGATCCTTGATTTCGCCCCGCCATTTGCTTCGCTAATTGCCCCACTTGTTGCTCCAACCTCTTGATCGAGGCGTCTGTATTCTGAGCACGGATGTCATTCGCCTCCATGTACTCCTCCATCTTTGTCATTCGGCTTTCGTGGGCTGCGGTGCGGTGGTGCTACTGAAATTCGTGAGAAGTGCCTTCATCATGTCCTTCATCTCCCTCATGTCGTCGGATCCTCCTGCGGGCGCGTTCTGGTACTGTCGTGGTGGCCCATTTTGGAAACTAGACGGCCTAGGCTGAAATCCCGGCGATCCTTGCCCATGGTTGTTCTGATTTCCATACGCCAAGTTGGAGTGTGCTCGAGGTTGGAAGCTTCGCTGGTCACCTTGGTAATTCCCCATGTAATCTACGTGCTCCACCGACTGCCCAAGTTGGCATTCTGAGGTCTCATGGGCTCGCCACAGATCCCGCACAGTGGTACGTAAGGCGTATGCTGCGATGGTGCGGTGGTCCTCATGGCGTTCACGGGCTGCGTCTGCCCGGCCTTGGGAAGTAGGGCTCCAATCACCGTCTGCAGCTGAGAGTTCGTCGCCGCGATCTGTTGCTGGAGCGCCTCAAATTTAGCATTCGTAGCCGTCTCCTCGCTCACGCCGAACACGCCTGGCATCTTAATCCTCGTATTACCTCGCATGAAGCTGTTCCTCGAGTAGTCCTCGATTAAATTCCAAGCATTTGTAGCAGAGAGCTTCACGAGCCCTCCTCCTGCGGCTCCGTCTAACATGTGAACGGTCTGGTCATTGAGTCCTCGTGAAATCGATTGATCTGAGCTGCCTTCGACATCCCGTGTTGTGGGCACCTGTTCAGTAGCGCTTTATAACGCTCTCATACCTCGTAGAGATTTTCTGAGTCCTTCTGGTGAAATAGTGATATCTCCGTCTTCAGCCTTAGAACCTTTGATAGTGGGAAGTAGTGGCCAATGAAGGCGGCTCGCATCTCTTCCCACGTGGTGATCGATCTGGGCGGCAACATCTCCAACCAGTCATTCGCCCTGAACTTCAACGAGAACGGGAATAGCATCAGCTTGATCGCATCGCCCGAGACACCGTTGATCTTGATGGTGTCGGTCACCGTCAAAAAGGCCTTCAGATGGGAGTAGGGATCGTCGTCGGAATTGCCTTCAAACTGGGCCATCTGGAAGATCATCTGAAGCCAAGAGTGCTTCAGTTCGAAATTGTTGTTCTCGATCGACGGGATGACAAACGCCGACTCAATACCGCCTAGCGCGGCATTCTTGAGAAGATCTTGTAGTGATGGCTCCTCCTCGTGGACGGGCACTCTGTGGTCCGCCATATCTACTACTGTATCTGGACTAAGAGAAATCGACCCGTAAAAGAAATAATGAAAATAACAATGACTAAAAGAACAAATAACGCAAATAATAATAGCGCCAAAAACTTGATCGACACGTGGTGTGTGAATGAAAAGTGCGACAAGTAATAATTAAAACGAATACTAAATTACTGTCACCGACGTGCGATAGGCAGTGGACCTATCGTTTGTAGTGCAGCAACGTGAGTAAACGAGTATCGAACACAAGGAATAAATCAAGTACTAGTAATGACCTATCGACTCAATATTTAGCCTAAATAAAATACGCAAATTGTTTGACGACTTAACCTAAGAGATCGCTCCTAAATCAACTAGAGATTCAATTAACACGCTTAAAACTGATACGAAGCTTCAGATAATAAAGATGTGCTCCGGATTCGAATCCCGCTAGGTGTTATCGACTAAGACAATAAAATCGTTCCTACGTGATCTTGACTAAATCGCAGTAATTTCCTACCCGCTCGCGAATTTGCTGTCGCCCTAAACGCTCGCGGGGATCTAAGATTCAATAATTACTAACGGCGAGGATCGAGTATTTGCTTTCGCCCTATACCCGAATCCTATCTTCTATGAACGGCCTAAACGTTGTTTAGCTGTCGCCCTAAACGTTTTTCCACACGATCACTTTAACACATAGACATATTAAAGCGACGAAACATATTCATAGAACGATAAATAGTCAAAAACACAAAGTCACGATAATATACGTCTTAAGTACGACTAATCCTAGCGTTCATCTAATCCCAAACACAAACGGGATTTAGCTACGCATAATAGACGAGAGAACAACGAGGAAATTAGAGAACAGAGAAGGAAGACTCATGATCTTTAATACTGGCGAATTATCGGCGCTTGCTTGATAAATCTTCGTTCTCTGATCAATTGGGCGTGATTACGTCGTTGCTCCGTCTCTTGCGCTCCGGGATGTAATTCCTTGTTCTTTTAGCCTTAAATTCGTCCCTAGATGATTTGGATTTGATCTCTGGTAAGTTGTGCCCTTTCTGGGTCGAATTTGGGCTTTTTATAGTGAAATTCGACACTGTCACAGCATGGGACAAGACAGGTCACGGCCGTGACACTCTCTGGGTCGAATTTGGGCTCACTGCCGCTCGTCACGGCCTGGTGCAGCAGTGTCACGGCCGTGACCCCCTCAACAGCTTTGCGGCAGTTTCGTATTTCTCTCGAACGGAGGGGTAAACGATGTCCGATTGACCTGAAATTTTAACCATAGATACAAGACTCGCCAATCTTGATTCTTACCAAAGGGATTCTCAATCCGAGATCTGGATTGAGAGATATGAATTTTCTAATGTTGCTTCTCCTATGGGTCACGGCCTGGTGCAATAAGTGTCACGGCCGTGACCATCTTCATTCCAACTCTCTGCCCAACGTCACGGCCCAGTGCACTATGTGTCACGGCCGTGACACATGCCTGTTTCCGTCGTTTTTGCTCCGTTTTGCCTCGTTTTCGCTCCGTTTTGCCCGAAACTCGTCCAAAGCTCCTTCAATAACAAAATGAGTGTAAATGTAACGAACAAACACATAAATTGATTGCTAAGCTCTTATTATATCCCAATTAAATACTACGATAAACGCATTGAAATGCGTTTATCACCACCTCTAACCTCCGATGGAGGGGGCATCCTCGAGGATGAGTGGCGTGTGGTCAGAGGTGACAGGTGTTGTACATCGATAGGCCATATCCCCAAAGTGGGAAAACCAAGGGGGGTTACCAAGAACTATCAAGTCGACACCAAATCCTAGAAGTTCCACTCTGCTGGTTATACCATGTAAAGAAGGCGCCAACACGCGGTAAAGTAGTAAGATCTGAAGAGGTGAGATAGGCAATCATGTCACTGCAACCACTCGTGGCTTCCCCTCCTCGTGCTTCTGTACCGTCAATAATCGCATTAAAATCCCCCATGACAGCCTATAGGAGGTCTGCCCGAGAGCGCGAGGTAGCTGTAAGATCAGTCCATAAGGCACACCGTTCTGCTCGAGTATTTATGCCATACAAAAATGAGACGTGGAAGTCCTGCCACTCTTCTAGCACATGGATTTTATAGTGCACAACCTGAGTAGTGAAAGCTCCGATCGTAACCACCACGTAGCGTGAGTCCCATCCTACCCATATACGGGATACGGGCCATCGTCATATTCGTAGAACCAACTCCACTGCATGATCGAGTCGGCAGTCGAAGATGCATTTTGTTCAGAGACTCTCGTCTCGATCAGCCCAATCACCCGCAAATTATTTCTCAAGATCAACTCCTTCACCGCCCATCTATGGTTTAACCTGTTTATACCACGTACATTCCATGTGGCGATAGGTCTCATGGGTAACCCTCCGGGAGGGCTGCTTCAAGACCCTTATTATATGTACCTTCCTCCTCAAGATCAGCAAGGACCTCAAACATGTTCGTGTTGCCGCTAGTTTGCACGTTACCTTTGCGAGTTGAGCATCCTCTATTCGGCTACCGTGTCCGCATCATGTGATCTTCAGGTGTGGGGCTGCCGCGCCCTTTCCTCCATGTCCTTAGCCGCGGTGGTAGCCTCCTCGAGCACACCTTTGCCCTTGTCGTTGTTAGCCACTCTATGCCATTCACACCGTGCTTGTGGGTCGAGTCTGATTGGTTGTTTGGCCGTGCGTATTGTACTACCGGGCCGGAGCTTGTGACCTTGTTTGCTCATCCGACCTTGTGGTAATCTTCTGGGCCAACTATAGTGACTATGGCCGATCGCGGTTGGTGTTGGCGCCTTGGATGATGCCAGCAAAGGAGGGCTTGGCCGATCGGTCACTGAGGAGGTGGCGTGGGGGTTCCTGAGGAGGGTTTTGCCGCAACCTCAGATCTGAGACGGGCCACATTGGTTGAAACCCGATGCCCGTAAGAAGAATAGTCCGTCATGGAAACCCTAAGCCCGGGAGGAGTGAATTCATCCGTCGTAATCCTAGGTGATCTTTCCATTGTTGGCACCGTCGTAGCCGCCAACGTAGTCGATGTCATAACCGGCCCTGAACCCAAGGCGGAGGTGGCATGGCCCGGTGGGCAGGGAAACGCGATCAAGCTGAAACAATGGCTGGTCTTTATCCGAGGCATCCTCGACGATTGGGGGCAGTTTGGGCAGGGGCTTTAGCACAGCAGCGTCAGCCATTGATCGAGGCCCAACAGGGGAAACCCTAGGCCCGGCAGCATTAGATGGGGAATGAGCCGCAACCGGTGAAACCCTAGGGCTATGAGCAGCCCCCATGGAAGCTGAAACGACGAGTGGGGATAGCTATCTTCAGTAGCGTGCTCCCTGTTCAGACCGGAGTTAGGTGGAGCCGGTGGTGTGCCTCGACGCATCAGGCTACGCGGTTCTTGTTTGAGTCCCAGAGTGGCACAATGGTGGAGGTAGAGCATTGTTTACGGCGTTGAGGAATCCACGACAGAGCAGGCTGGTTGCGAGTGGGGGCAGGCCCACTTGGAAGGAGCTCCGACCGGCTTGGAGCTGGTGATGAGTGCACCGTTGGCGGCAGTGAGCCGTTACGAGTGCCGCCGATGCGAACAAAAAGGGCCTCAAAGGCCGCGACGTCAAAACCCCAGTCAAACTCGGGGATATTGTTCCTAAGCAGCCCATAATCTGGAAGGGTCCGAGGGGTTCCAGATTATCAATCTCAGCAGAATTCATGAAACGAGGAAGATGAAAAGGGAGGTGAACCGTCACTTTTGAAGAGGAAAGAAAGAAGGGGGGACGATGAAGGGTTAGAACCCTCCACTCGCCGTTTGAGCCCGGCGATGGAGGGAGGCAGGGTGGTCGGCGCCGGTAAGAAGTGGCTTTGGGGGTCGCCGGCGCCGAGGTTGGTGGTCGGAGATGGTGAAGATCGTGTGGTGTGGATAGAGAGTTTGCTAGAGAGAGAAAAACTGTAATTTAAAATCGATGATATTTACAATAATTAGGATCATGAGTTCGCCCTGCGTCATCTGGGTTTCATTTCTGGTAGGTTAATGAGATCTGTGCGCAAACGTTCATCGAAGATTTCTGATTCTTCGGAGTCCAGAAATGGATACTCTTTGCCTGAAGCTCTTTAAGCATCAATTTCCTCGCTTCATTCTCTGGTGGCACATCACTTACCTCAGTTTTCTTGCCCTTTTCTCCACCTCGAAGCTTGAGAGGTGTAATCTTTGTCGCCAAAGACTCATTGTTGTGGGGTTTTACTAATTGTCGACCCCCTTGCTTGACATCAGCTCTATCTTGGAACATTCGAGCCCCTTGGACAGGTGGTCCATTTGCCCCACTTGTGGCTAGGCTGTCATATGATGGGCGCGGGTAGCCAATTCTTCAAATGTTTCAGGGCTAATTCCTTGAAGGATATACCATAACCCCCATGTCATTTCCTGAATGCACATTTCGATTCCCGAGGCTTCAGATAAGCGGTCCTTGCAAGTAAGATATAGATTCCTCCAGCGATTAATATAGTCAATTACGGGTTCATCTTTCCATTGGTGAACACTAGTGAGTTCAATCATGTTAACCGTGCGACGAGTACCGGTTGAGGAATTCATGTTCCATTCGATTGAACTAGCTTCCATGTCAATGTACCAATCGAAAGCATTGCCCTTCAGCGAACGGACAAATTGTTTGACGAGGCGGTCTCCATAAGTTCCTGCATCATTGCATGTCTCAATGAAGTGAGCCACATGTCGCTTTGGATTTTCTTTGCCGTCAAACTGCTGAAATTTTGGTGGTTGGTAACCACTTGGCATCTTCAAGTTAACAATTTTAATAGTATACGGTTTAGAATATGTCAATGAGGATTTGGACCCTCCGTCTTTCATTGTCCCAATGATGAACTCCTTCAGTTGGCTATCGGGAATCATCCCATCATTGGAAACATGGAAACTCCACGAAGGCTTCTCGAGTTCCCTTTGCTCTTCTTTTTCGGTTTCATCAGAAGATTCCTCCCGCTTCTCATATGCGCGGCTGTTATCAACGTTGTTGCTCTTGCTTGTCAACTTTGCAATCTGGGCATCTTGTTCTTGCACGTGATTCGTAAGCCCGTCGATTGCTCTCGTTAAACTAGCAATTTGCTCTTCCAGGGTCGTAGAATTCGTCACCATGACTTCATCTCGCTTAGAAGAATTGCTTGAGGTCGAGTGCAGAGAGGGTGTCGACGAGTACTCATTTTAGCTGACTAAACAGTTTGGGCCGACACTTTTATGCTTCACAAAGCATTTTTTTCTTTTAAAGCCATATTAGTCAAAGTCCAACAATGTTGTTATAATATTCCAATCTCGTTCTTCCTCTGTGTTGCAGTTTAGGCAGGAATTCACGGTGTCGGATGAAAAAAAAATAAAAAAAACGACAAACATAATAACACCAGCAGATCTCGTTTGCACAACATCAAATGGGTACCGATCAGAGACAACAACTAGCAACTCGACCTGAGCACCTTCAAGTGTCAGGACGGGATCATTCCATCCATTCTGAGAAACCACCATCTTGGATATGCTTTCTCGGCTTCAGTCCAAGTCCCTACAGTCTACCTTCAACAATTCTGGAGGACAATGAAGACCAAGATAGCTCAGGATAACAGCACATATTATGAGGCCGAGATTGCAAACGAGACAGTCAGCATCACCAGGGAACTTGTTCGACAAAGCCTTCGGTTACCAAGCCAACCAGAATATGAACATAAGGCATCCGAGGACGAGCTGATCGGGACATGCAAAAAATGGGTTACTACTCCTCACTTGAGTTTGTCTCCCGTTTTCAGCAATCAATGATTCCACATCCATGGCGGACTCTCTTTGCGATTGTCAACAAGTGTTTCTCACCGAAGCACTCAGGCTGGGACAGATGCAACACTACAATTCTTCGCATTTTCCATGGAATCATGTTTAGGAAAAACTATGACTATGCCAAGTTGATCATGCTGGACATGGACGATCAAGTTACGCAGCGAACAAAGTCAAAGTCCAAGAAGCCACAGAACCTGCCCTATCCCCGGTGGTTCTCACTAATGATCCACCACTTTATGACCACAACACCGGGGATACCACCACGACCAGAAGAAGAAAACTTCACCCCGCCTAAACTCAAATTTCTTCAGAAAGGGAAGATCGGCGAGAAGTACTCGCGCACAGCTATGCCAATTCCGCGCGAGTTACTAACCCTAGCTAGTCCAGACAACATAGAAGCCTACTGTCAGAAATACAACGTCCCCCACCACACAAAAACCCATCGAGTCCAACCCAGGGGTTAGTGAGAGTGAGAGAGAGAGATAGAAGAGCCGGGAGACATCACCGAAACATTGATAATCCCTCAACAACCGCAACCTACCCCTCAACAAACCATCCCTGAACAACCACTCGAACAACCACCACAACCTGAACAGATTGAGCAATCGCAAATAGTTGTTCCCGAGATATCAACGTCTAAAGCCCCTCAGTCCGAACAGGCCAGGTCACGCCCTAGGATAGAAGACGCCGAACCCGACCCAACGACGAAAACACAACCCGAACCTGACCATTCACTTGCCTCCCAACAGGCAAGTGTCTCAAAAACCTCAGAACCCCCCCCCCCCCCCCAATCACATAGTTAAAATATTTTATAATAAAAATACATGTCAATAATAATAAAAAAACAATAATTCCCCCATAAAAACTCGAATCTACCTAGCCAAACGATTCTTCCATGCTCCTAACTTTGTTGTTGCTTGGTGTTTCTAGACACTAGTTACCCGAACCGAGTCGAATAGTAATAATGTCTTCATATTGAAAAATTTATCATTATCAAGTATATCACCTCAAAGAGAAAAATTAATCTGTATCATCTAACTACTGTGCACAACATTAATTATCATATTTAAACATTATCACCCTACACATCAAGGTGAATGAACAAACACAATTGATATGTGAAATGAATTATCGCCGCAAAACAGACGCAGTGATGACCTGCCACCTTGAACAACAATTTTTGTCAAGATGTGAATATAATGGTAATGTTGAATTACCTTGAACAAACACTTATTCGAGGCTACGACGACGTTGCTAATGAATTAAAAGTGGCGTTTATCTCATTATATTATTTAGTACAAGATTATCTTTAGTTTTTTTGCCGCAAGTTGCACTAAGTCGTACCTCAAAAGTGTTTTAATGGCGTTAGTTAATTAAAAAGCCGTCCTTTAATCCAAAACAACCAAACAGTTTCTAGATCTCTTTTGACTCGGTATTCCTCAATCTCTTGTCTTTAGCAATTTATAAATTCGTAGCTTTTTTAGTAGCGGTAAAAAGTTTCTATGATTCGGATATATTTATGTTTCTTTAATGTGCATATTGCGATTGTTCAAAATATTTTTAGTCATTTTTGCTGACCAACTAAGACTGTGTTGGTCCATGAATCACATGACTTCTTTTAGACTAGGTAAAGAAAGAAAGCATCATCATATGCACATGCTTACGTAATACTTAGTGCTTAGTTATTCTTTTCTTTTGGTTTCACTTATTGTTGGCACAAAATTGTCACACCTTTACACTATCTCCAACCGATAAATGCATTCTCAAACTGAAACGCCTTCTCAAATTCAAAATGCAGTAATTCATTCTTCTCCAACCGATCAACCCATTCTCAAACTCAATACACTATTTTGTAATATTTGCTTCCACTAATTTTTACAAATTTCAATACTACCCACATATTTTATAACTTTACGAATTAGACTACAAATATTATTTTAGATTTAATAAAAAATAATAAGGTTAATAATAAAAATATATTTATAGATATAAAAAAACAACATTAATGTTTATTAAAACACGACAAATGATCAATTAACAGATAATTTATATTATTTAACTTAGGCTTGTATTATAATAATGTTGATGCGGCACGAAAATTAGGCAGGCTAAAAAAGAGAATTAAGGAAATAATTAGTTTGTGATAATTATTAAGAGAACTTAGCAAGAAATATGAATTTCCTTGAAAAATACAAAGTTAGATTGTGAAGGGAGACTTTTAGGGACCTCCGACGGGTTTTAGGGATCTCCTACAGAAAATAAGGGTTTAGGGATCTCCAAGAAACTTTAGGGACCTAACGCCCATACTAGGGAACTGTTTTGGGACCTATTGTGCTAAGCATGTCCTGTCGCCCTGAGGAAGCGTCATAAGGAACCCAAAGCCTGAAAGGACGTCTGACAACACTGAAAAGCTGTTCTGACAGTAGCTCTGCCAGCCGCCTGCTTTTTCTGACAGCACAGGACCAGTCCCATCTCCATGTGATACCCGGGTCCCGTGAGTAACTTGGCCAATAAATTTGCATGCATATTATGTGTCTATATGATTTCATATTTAGTATTTATTTAATTTCGTGATTATACGATATCTAACATTATTTGGAAATTAGATATGGAGTTTGAGA
Source organism: Craterostigma plantagineum (assembly GCA_027422505.1). NCBI lineage: Eukaryota > Viridiplantae > Streptophyta > Magnoliopsida > Lamiales > Linderniaceae > Craterostigma > Craterostigma plantagineum. Next base: position 127,359 of record JAPQWV010000157.1, read on the forward strand.
AATTTTGAAAAGAGAATTTCGAAATATTATAATTTCGGAAACTTAGGGTTTCTTTTTGGATAATTTCGAAATTTTGGGATGTTGATGGATAGGGAAACTCGGAAGAAGAAACTCAAAATAGAGATTTGAATTTGAAATTGCATATCGAAATTTTAGGAAATTGATTTGAGGATTTCGAGATTTTATATCGAAATCTTAAGAACTAGAAGTACAATCTCGAATTTTAGAAATGAAAATGGGAATTAGAAAATCGACATGAGTTTTACTCATCTCGAGATAGTGCTTCGAAATTTTGTCTGTAATTTCATATATATCTCGACATCTTATATATATTGATACATCTCGAAATCTTTATTATAATTTTCAAAACATAGCTCGAGATTTAGTTTGAAATCGATGGTGAGATTTGTGAGATGGATCTCGAGATTTAATTATAAAGAATGATTAATACAAGATTTAAACTATTGATATTTGGTAAATGCCTTTATCACTGGATTTAATACACGATTAAGAATGAGATAAGTCCAATCAATTAAAACTAAAGTGAAAGTAGAAAGCAACTTAAAGCTAAGGTAATGATAATAATTAAAAGACAAATATATATAAAGAAAGAATTCGTTAGATGAATTTTGGTAGAACAAGTGTTGAAGGAGGCGAAGCACTCAAATAGTATCTATAACGCAACTTGGAATTTGGTAAGGGTTCTTGCTATAATCTTTATATTCTTAATTAGGTTTTGGTTTATTTAAGTGTTATTAAGCATGAAATTCACGTAAGTTTATGTTCTTTAGGGTTTTTGATTTTTGAAAAGGGAAGAACATCATTTAGAGTTGATATGATATCTAAAGTGTTCTTGATAGATAAGATTTTGATCGAAAGATGTTGAGAGTTTAGGAAGAAATAGTGTTTACAATCTCTAAAAGATTAGGGTTTGTTTAGTTTGAAATTTTTAGAAATCCGAGATGAGAAAGTCGAATAAGAAGTATGAATAGGGATGTAAGGATTTCGAAATGCTTAGGTAGAGTAGTTTCGAGTTTTATGAATTGTGTAAGGAATATCGAGGAAGATGTCGAAATGTTATGTGAGTGGGTTCGACATTGTTATAAATTTCGAGAGTGAATCTCGAAGAAGATTTCAAAATTATTATGAGGATGTCGAGATTTTTGTGTGAGGTTCTTTCGAAATTAAAAGGATGTCGACATGGGATATCGAGATTTGTTTTGTGGGATTTCGAAACAAGTTATCGATGTTAGTTTTGTGATGTTGAGGATCTCGAATAAGAGTTCGAAATGAATGTCAAAGAGATGTCGAGATGATGATGAAATAGAATGTCGAGATGATGATGAAATAGAATGTCGAGATGATGATGAAATAAAATGTCGAGATGTTGATGTGAAATGATTTCGATATATATATGAATTATGACATGGGATCTCGAGATCTTCTTTGAGGAATTTCGAAACAGTATATTGATGTGAGTTTCGTGAAGTGGGAATATCAAATAAGATGTCGAAATGTTTATAAATGTCGAAGAGGAACTCGAGATTCATATTAATATTATCAACTTTATGTCGAGATCTATACCGAGTTGTATGTCGAGATTTTATCTCATTCAAATTCCGAAGTTTTATAATATACTATGTCGAGTTTAAACTATTATGCAACTCAAGATTTTTATTTCAAAGTGGTACTTTTAATTTAAGTCAAATTTTGAATTTTAGGGTTTCGAAATTTATAAGTCGAAAATGGGGTTTTCAAATAAAGCCAATTTCATGAAATTGTAACTAAATTAACGAACTATAATTTTTATGTTTCTATAATTAGGGTTTGAAGGTTAGCGATTTAACCGTACGATAAGCTAAGGGTACCAGGTAAGTGGGAGTTTCACCCACAACACATAAATTGATTCATATGTGTATTGTTACGTGACTAATTGTTTCGATGAATATGTGGTATGTGAATTATCTGTTTTATGCGATTGCTTGGAATATTTGTCGCATTATTTATGCAACATGATCATGTGCACGCACGAATCATATTGAGTATTTTGAGGAATGAGCATGCATTGTATTACTCGAGTTGAAAGCGAGTTATATGTAATATAGAGGAATGAGAATATAGCTACTGCTACAAAGGCACCATGACGGGGGTAAAACTGTCGAATATATTTACCTAAATTACTTAGGTAGTGGGAACGCACATAATATAACTATAGTGCCAGGAAAGTGGTGTGATAGAGGGGCGACCTGGTGAATGTTAAGACTGGAGATAAACCCTAGTTTTATCCAAGCCAGTGTGGGCCGACTATCGTATTTTATCCGTGTTGGATTTGAGCTCGTGATTTGATGGTGCGCTTAGTAGGTAGCTATGGGCCCTAACGAAGATGAGAAATAGATGAGTATAATGTAAGGATAAGAGTATTAGAAAGCATTGGCGTGGATGCCTTTGCTATTTTGGCACGTGCATACATGCATATTTCCACTTACTGAGCTTTATAGCTCATCCCATGTTTTTATGTGTTGTAGACGTAGCGAATCCGGTACGTAAATGTTTAGATGACGAGGATGGTCCTTCTGGAACTTCTGGTGACTTTTGAGGGTGATGTGTACATGGATGCGACCTGTGAGGCGGGCGTTATGTTTAATTATGTTGTGTTTTGTAAAATAAGTTTTATTTAAATTATATTTGCATTGTAAAATAGCAGTGTGGAGTTTGATATGTAAAATGAAAAAAAAAATATCAGTATTTTTATATGTAATATATATTATGTGTTTTTAGTCACGTAAACTTAGCGTAAGAAAAGAGTAGTAGATGGTGGGGCGTCATAGGTTGGTATCAGAGCTTCGGTTGCAGTTTCTGTAGACTGTCCATGTACACACACTCAAAAGCGCGGAAGACAGCCTTGCTTGTAAGTTATGTGATATTATAAATTTCTTGCATTGCTTGATTTATTGGCCTTAGGGACTGTTGGGGTAAGAGAGACGACATGGTTAGAACAAGAGGAGAAGGCAGAGGAGTAAAAATCAAGATGATGAAAATGCAACCCCGACTGACAATCGGGATTGGGCTATCCTTCAGCTTGCCGAATTAGTACGTCATCAGTCTCAACAGATACGGGAATTGATTCAGCAGCAAAACTCTGAAGGGACAAGGAATAACGGAATTTCTCAGGCTGATAGGGTTGAAGCGGTGGGTGAAAGATTTCGCAAACTGAACCCACCGACTTTTGAGGATGCTATTGATCCAACATCTGCTGAAGATTGGCTCAGAACATTAGAGAGTATGTTCCAATATAGCAGAATTCCTGAGAATGAGAAAGTTCTGTGTGCTACATTTCTACTGCGAGTAGGGTTGTTCATTATTTGGGTGACCCAATTAACCCACCCGAACCGAACTGAATTCGGCTTATTTGTTTGGTAAATTCGGGGATCGGGTGGTTAATTGGGTCACCCGAATTATTAAACGGGGAAATGACTTGGGTATTGGGTGGGATAAAAAAATCGGGGCACCCCCGAAACCCTAATAGCATAATTATTTTTTTAATATAGATATTCATCATATAAAAATAATACTAATTTGGCATAGCTTAAAAGATATAAATCATATAAAGCTAATACTAATTAGGCCTACCTTAAAGATATAAATTATATAAATATAATACTATATGTACCTAGGGATTGTGTTATGAATATTTAGACCACCAAGCTTGTAACTTGTTAATTGGTTTTTTACCTAACCAAACACGTTAACCCGAAAACCGAATAACCCGAGAACCAAATAGTTAAATGGTTTTGGTTTGGTTTGCGGGTGGTTGTCTCAACTGTCAGAAACTCGAATAACCCAAACCGAATAACCCGAACACCGAAAATTAACCCATTTGAACACCCCTAACTGCGAGGAAGTGCAGGGCACTGGTGGGACACTATTTTGGCGATCGAGGATCCAATCAACATGAGTTGGGAACGTTTCAAGGAATTATTCCGAAATAAATACTTCACTGCACCTGTGCGAGCCCAACACATGAATGAGTTTATCAATCTCAAACAAGGGGCAATGACTGTGGCGGAATACATCAGAAAATTCGAACAACTGTCAAGGTTCGCGACACATATGGTGAGTACTGATGCTCTGAAGGTTGAACGATTCCTTGAGCGTCTAAAGCCGGAGTTGTATTGTGACGTTAATATGGCCGGACTACAAAGAGCTTCATATGCTCAAGTAGCTGAGCGGGCGATGGTTGCAGAACAAGCTGAGACAAGAATTATTCGCGCTCAGGAGGCAAAGCGAAAGTTTGTGCAAGGAGCAAAGTGGAGTGGGGGTAATCAGAAACGACAGTTCTTTCCAAAAGGTGGGAAGTCAAATTTTCAGATAGACATGGACCACCTCATCAACAAAATTCTAATCAATTGAGACCCCCAGCCCCAATGCCAGTTTGCCCAAGATGTGGACGACATCATTCGGGTATCTGTTTTTCACAGAATGCTATCTGTTTCAAATGCGGGAAGACGGGGCATTACGCAAGATCATGTTCAGAGAAGACACCAGGAAATCAAGCTGTGGCTCAGGCCAGACCACCAACTGTGCCAGCACGCGTGTATACTTTGACTGCAGAGGAAGCAAAAGCTAATCCATCCGTGGTGGCAGGTATTCTACTTATTCACAAACTTCCGACATGCATTTTAGTAGATTCAGGAGCCACGCATTCATTTGCATCCACTAAACATGTGACGAGACTCGGGATCACACCTACCCTGTCTGATTGTGAATATAATGTGACTGTTCCACACGGAGTTGCGATGCAAACCAATCTGGTTTTATGGAATTCTCTGGTGTCAATTAACGGAATAGAATTGTCAGTTGATTTAATAGTCATTCCAATGAACGACTACAAAGTGATCCTTGGAATGGACTGGTTATCAAAGTACGGTTGACTGCAATCGCAAGACAATTACATTTAAAACAGAAGAGAATGAGCCTTTCACTTTCGTGGGAACCATCAAAGAAAGAAATGTTTCTAGAATTTCAGCGACAAAAGCACAACGGTTGATCAAGGCGGGATGCGAAGCTTATCTAATCTTCGCAGTAAAATCATAGGAACGTTCATCTCCGAGATTAGAGGATGTATCAGTGGTTCAAGATTTTTCCGATGTGTTTCCTGAAGATTTACCCGGATTACCACCAGATCGAGAAATTGAATTTACAATTGACTTAATACCGGGATCTGCTCCAATCTCTAAGACTCCCTATCGGTTAGCACCAACTGAATTGAAAGAGCTAAGAGAACAGTTGGACGATCTGTTACAGAAGGGATTTATCCAACCCAGTTTTTCTCCTTGGGGAGCGCCAGTTCTGTTCGTGCGAAAGAAGGATGGGTCGATGCGACTATGTATCGACTACAGGGAGCTGAACAAGATAACAATCAAGAACAAATACCCATTACCAAGAATCGATGATTTATTTGATCAACTACAAGGTGCAACGATGTTTTCAAAGATAGATTTACGATCGGGGTATCATCAATTGAAGGTTCGAGAAGAAAACATTCCAAAGATTGCGTTCAGTACCCGATATGGACACTACGAATTCTTAGTTATGCCTTTCGGGGTGACTAATGCACCTACAGCATTTATGGACTTAATGAATCGGGTGTTCAAGAAATATTTGGACAAGTTTGTCATTGTGTTCATTGATGACATTCTAATTTACTCGAAAATGAAGGAAGAACACGAACAACATTTGAAGACTATTCTTGAAATATTACGAGAAAATAAATTATATGCCAAGTTCAAGAAGTGCGAGTTCCGGTGGAGTCAAGTCGCATTTCTAGGGCACATTGTTCCTGGAGAAGGAATTTCTGTAGATCCTAGCAAAATTGAAGCTATCAACAATTGGTCTCAACCAACCAATGTCACAGAAGTACGGAGTTTTCTTGGTTTAGCTGGATACTACAGAAAGTTTATTAAGGACTTCTCAAAGATTTCATCAACACTGACGAAGCTAACAAGGAAGAATGTTCCATTCCATTGGAGCGAGGAGTGCTAACAAAGTTTTTCAAGAGTTAAAGAAGCGACTCACTTCAGCTCCGGTTCTTACAATACCATCTGGGACTGGAGGATTTTCGGTCTACAGCGATGCATCAAGGAATGGTCTGGGATGTGTATTAATGCAACATGGAAATGTGATAGCTTATGCCTCTCGACAATTGAAAGAATATGAAAAGAATTATCCGACTCACGACTTGGAGTTAGCTGCAGTGGTGTTCGCTCTAAAAATTTGGCGGCATTACTTATATGGGGAACGATGTGAAATTTTTACGGACCACAAGAGCCTAAAATATTTCTTCACTCAGAAGGAATTAAATATGAGGCAGAGACGGTGGTTAGAACATGTTAAAGACTACGATTGTGTAATTAGTTACCACCCAGGAAAAGCAAATGTAGTGGCTGATGCATTAAGCCGAAAAGCCGTAAGTGCGGAGTTTCAACTATTGGAGGTGGAGGTAGTGCAATTAGGAGAAGTCGAAGCAAAGTTGGCAGCATTAACTCTACAACCTACGATATTGGAAAAAATCAAGAGAGTACAAGAAAATGATGAGTTATATCTGAAAATCAAGGACACACAGGTGGAGCAAACTTCAACTGATTTCAAAATGCAAGAAGACGGAAGTCTATATTACAAGGATCGTTTATACGTACCTGATAATGCGGAGATTCGAAGAATAGTAATGACGGAAGCACATGCGACGGTATATTCAGTACATCCGGGAGCTACAAAAATGTATCGAGATCTTCGAATAAATTACTGGTGGCCGGGAATGAAAAGAGACATTGCGACGTTTGTAAGTCAATGTCTGACATGCCAACAAATAAAAGCGGAACATCAGCGACCAGCAGGTACATTACAACCTTTGCCAATACCCGAGTGAAGTGGGATCACGTTACAATGGATTTCGTGGTCGGGTTACCAAAGACTGTGAAAGGTTACGATGCTATTTGGGTTATAGTCGATCGATTGACTAAGTCTGCTCATTTTCTACCCATAAGTTCGATGTTTTCTCTGGAGCGATACGCGGAAATGTATATTCAAGAAATTGTTCGACTCCACGGGGTTCCATTATCAATTATTTCGGATCGAGATTCACGGTTCTTATCTAATTTTTGGAAGAGTCTGCAGAAAGCAACGGGAACTAAGTTGTCTTTCAGTACGGCTTATCATCCTCAAACTGATGGGCAGTCAGAACGAACTATCCAAACTTTGGAAGATATGTTACGAGCATGTGTTTTGGATTTCAAAGGAAACTGGAGCAAATATTTGCCGTTGATCGAGTTCTCTTACAACAATAGTTATCATGCAACTATTGGGATGGCACCCTATGAAGCCTTATATGGGCGCAAATGTCGATCTCCCATACATTGGGATGAAGTAGGTGAACGTGCGATGTTAGGACCAGATATGGTTCAGGAGATGACCGAGGCAATAGCAGAGATACGAGAAAGAATGCAAACGGCTCAAAGTCGACAGAAGAATTATGCAGATCAAAGACGTAGGCCGATGGAATTTGAAATAGATGACTGGGTGTTTCTAAAAGTATCTCCGATGAAAGGAGTGAAACGGTTTGGGCGAAAAGGTAAGTTGAGCCCAAGGTACATTGGACCTTTTAGAATAATTAAAAGAGTCGGTGAAGTAGCTTACCAACTGGAATTACCAACTTCATTGGCACAAGTTCACGATGTTATTCATGTGTCGACATTACGAAAATATGTCGCTGATCCAAATCATGTTTTGAGAAATGAATTTCTGTATCAACAACTCAAACCAGATTTGAGTTATGAAGAGAAGCCAGTGGAAATTCTAATGTATGAAGTGAAGAGGCTTCGAAATAAAGAGATTCCGTTAGTAAAGGTACTGTGGCAGAATCAATCAACCGAGGAAGCTACATGAGAACGTGAAGATGATATAAAAATCGCTACCCAGAATTGTTTTAGCTAACCTGATTTCGGGGGCGAAATCCTCTTTAAGGGGGGAGAATGTAATATCCGGGTCCCGTGAGTAAGTTGGCCAATAAATTTGCATGCATATTATGTGTCTATATGATTTCATATTTAGTATTTATTTAATTTCGTGATTATATGATATCTAACATTATTTGGAAATTAGATATGGAGTTTGAGAAATTTTGAAAAGAGAATTTCTCGGAAACATAGGGTTTCTTTTTTGATAATTTCGAAATTTTGGGATGTTGATAGATAGGGAAACTCGGATGAAGAAACTCAAAATAGAGATTTGAATTTGAAATTGCATATCGAAATTTTAGGAAATTGATTTGAGGATTTCAAGATTTTATATCGAAATCTTAAGAACTAGAAGTACAATCTCGAATTTTAGAAATGAAATGGGAATTAGAAAATCGACATGAGTTTTACTCATCTCGAGATAGTGCTTCGAAATTTTGTCTGTAACTTCATATATATCTCGACATCTTATATATATTGATACATCTCGAAATCTTTATTATAATTTTCAAAACATAGCTCGAGATTTAGTTGGAAATCGATGGTGAGATTTGTGAGATGGATCTCGAGATTTAATTATAAAGAATGATTACTACAAGATTTAAACTATTGATATTTGGTAAATTTCTTTATCACTGGATTTAATACACGATTAAGAATGAGATAAGTCCAAACAATTAAAACTAAAGTGAAAGTAGAAAGCAACTTAAAGCTAAGGTAATAATAATAATTAAAAGACAAATATATAGAAAGAAAGAATTCGCTAGATGAATTTTGGTAGAACAAGTGTTGAAGGAGGCGAAGCACTCAAATAGTATCTATAACGCAACTTGGAATTTGGTAAGGGTTCTTGCTATAATCTTTATATTCTTAATTAGGTTTTGGTTTATTTAAGTGTTATTAAGCATGAAATTCACGTAAGTTTATGTTCTTTAGGGTTTTTGATTTTTGAAAAGGGAAGAACATCATTTAGAGTTGATATGATATTTAAAGTGTTCTTGATAGATAAGATTTTGATCGAACGATGTTGAGAGTTTAGGAAGAAATAGTGTTTATGATCTCTAAAAGATTAGGGTTTGTTTAGTTTGAAATTTTTAGAAATCCGAGATGAAAAAGTCGAATAAGAAGTATGAATAGGGATGTAAGGATTTCGAAATGCTTAGGTAGAGTAGTTTCGAGTTTATCAATTGTGTAAGGAATATCGAGGAAGATGTCGAAATGTTATGTGAGTGGGTTCGACATTGTTATAAATTTCGAGAGTGAATCTCGAAGAAGATTTCGAAATTATTATGAGGATGTCGAGATTTTTGTGTGAGGTTCTTTCGAAATTTATAAGGATGTCTACATGGGATATAGAGATTTGTTTTGTGGGATTTCGAAACAAGTTATCGATGTTAGTTTTGTGATGTTGAGGATCTCGAATAAGAGTTCGAAATGAATGTCAAAGAGATGTCGAGATGATGATGAAATAGAATGTCGAGATGATGATGAAATAAAATGTCGAGATGTTGACGTGAAATGATTTCGATATATATATGAATTATGACATGGGATCTCGAGATCTTCTTTGAGGAATTTCGAAACAGTATATTGATGTGAGTTTCGTGAAGTGGGAATATCAAATAAGATGTCGAAATGTTTATGTATTGTTTCGAGATTTATATAAATGTCGAAGAGGAACTCGAGATTCATATTAATATTATCAACTTTATGTCGAGATCTATATCGAGTTGTATGACGAGATTTTATCTCATTCAAATTCCGAAGTTTTATAATATACTATTTCGAGTTTAAAGTATTATGCAACTCAAGATTTTTATTTCAAAGTGGTACTTTTAATTTAAGTCAAATTTTGAATTTTAGGGTTTCGAAATTTATAAGTCGAAAATAGGGTTTTCAAATAAAGCCAATTTCATGAGATTGTAACTAAATTAACGAACTATAATTTTTATGTTTCTATAATTAGGGTTTGAAGGTTAGCGATTTAACTGTACGATAAGCTAAGGATACCAGGTAAGTTGGAATTTCACCTACAACACATAAATTGATTCATATGTGTATTGTTACGTGACTAATTGTTTCGATGAATATGTGGTATGTGAATTATCTGTTTTATGCGATTGCTTGGAATATTTGTCGCATTATTTATGCAGCATGATCATGTGCACGCACGAATCATATTGAGTATTTTGAGGAATGAGCGTGCATTGTGTTACTCGAGTTGAAAGCGAGTTAATGTAATATAGAGGAATGAGAATATAGCTACTGCTACAAAGGCACCATGACGGGGGTCAAACCGTCGAATATATTTACCTAAATTATTTAGGTAGTGGGAAGGCACATAGTATAACTATAGTGCCAGGAAAGTGGTGTGATAGAGGGGCGACCTGGTGATGGTGAATGATAAGACTGGAGACAAACCCTAGTATTATCCTAGCCAGTGTGGGCCGACTATCGTATTTTATCCGTGTAGGATTTGAGCTCATGATTTGATGGTGCGCTTAGTAGGTAGCTATGGGCCCTAACGAAGATGAGAAATAGATGAGTATAATGTAAGGATAAGAGTATTAGAAAGCATTGGCGCGGATGCCTTTGCTATTTTGGCACGTGCATACATGCATATTTTCACTTACTGAGCTTTATAGCTCATCCCATGTTTTTATGTGTTGTAGACGTTGCGAATCCGGTACGTAAATGTTTAGATGACGAGGATGGTCCTTCTGGAACTTCTGGTGACTTTTGAGGGTGATGTGTACATGGATGCGACCTGTGAGGCGGGCGTTATGTTTAATTATGTTGTGTTTTTGTAAAATAAGTTTTATTGTATGTAAGATTTAAATAATATTTGCATTGTAAAATAGCAGTGTGGAGTTTGATATGTAAAATGAAAAAAAATATCAGTATTTTTATATGTAATATATTGTATGTGTTTTTAGTCACGTAAACTTAGCGTAAGAAAAGAGTAGTAGATGGTGGGGTGTCACACTCCAGCCGCCTGTTGTTCCTAACAAGTACAGAAGTAGCCCCATAGCTCCTGACAGACAGCCTACACTGCACCTCACGATGTCCCAGAAGGTCTTGTCTCCGGGAATCCGGGGACATATGCCAGAACAGCTGTAGGAAGCTCCTATATAAAGGGGACTTGGCCAGTTCAACAATTCATACACATTTTTCACATTATAACACCCTAAAAATACTCTCTCTCTCTCTCTCTACCAGAAAGACGTCCTTAAGTATTTTCTTTAAGTGTTCTTGAGATAAATGTGAGCGAGTAAGTTGTTTGAGTGTGTAAAATCATTAAATTATAGTGGAATGAGGTTTTTGAGCGCCGTGGACGTAGGATCTGCAAAGGTCAAACCACGTAATTCCTTGTGTTATTTCGTTTACGTCCCAACACGTCCCAAACACGTCCCCAAGCAAGTCCCAACACGTCCCAAAGTCCGAACACATCCAAACAGGTCCCAAACACGTCCTAACGTCCCAAACACATCACAAACAGGTCCCAAAGGCGACCTAACGACCCAAATACTCCCTTTCAGTTTCCTTACAAATAAGCACCTTACGCACATCTTAAACTTTGCGATAATTGCTTCTACCGCTATATAAATTTCCCCACACATATAAATTTTGTTGATTGGAATAGCCCCATATCATATGGCACCGTCTGTGGGAATATTCAGAGTTGAAGGCGTGAGTGATTTTGCCTATAGTGTGCGAAGCTGTGCTCAACATTCCTTATTCCTTTTTTCTTTTCTTTATTTCCGCTGGGATGAGAAGAAAGTCGCGAAGAACTGATGGAAGACCCTCTCTGACGAAGAATTTGGACCCATAACCCGCAGGAGCTGCCAAAGCACAACCGAAGCTCCTGAGAGACGTAAGGCCGTCTACACCACCTCGATCGAGTGAAGGAAAGGGCGAAGACCCGAAGCTCCCACTTCGGGACCTAAAGGCCCAGCTCCGCGCTGGCAAGAGACCCGAAGCTCCTCCTTCGGGACCTAAAAGCCCAGCTCCGCGCTGTCAAGAAAACCCGAAGCTCCACATTCGGGACCTAAAAGCCCAGCCTGCGCTGCTATGAAGACTTGAAGCTCCACATTCGTGACCTTCCAGCTCCTCGCTAGCACGCAAAGCTCCGTGGAACCTAGAAGGAATCTCCACGTCCCTATCCAAGATAATTTGTATTATTTGACTTAGGCTTGTAGTATCTAGATTTATTCATTGGTTACTGTTTCCCAAATTTTTCAATTACACCTTTAATTTTTTATCTTCATAATTCCTTGGTTATGTTATTGAGTCCTTTCTTTTCCATATTTTAATAAACAAAAAAACATTTCACCGCTCACCCGACAATTACAGTACTGTCTATGTTGTCTATTTTCCAGATCTGCTTTTCGGCAGCTTTTCATCGGCAGCTTTTTCAGACGGACAAACGCAAACATGCGTTTTTCAGGTGAGAGAAATTAAAATTCGCATTTTGAGTTTGGTTTTTGGTATCGGTTGGAGCAAATTTATGATTTGGTTTTTCAGTTTGGTTGGAGATGCTCTTAAGACTCGTGAGTCGTGATTATTATATTATCTTCTTGGGATATTTCATTACCTTAAACGATTATTTTTTATTTCGACCAAAAACTGGTTAATAGGAACTTTGAATTCAACTTAGGTGTATAAAAATAGTGATCAGGTTAAAAAATAGTATCGATGTTTACAAGATGATGGAATTTAACCGTTAAACTTTATTGAATACAGAATTTGATTTATTCATAACTATATGAGATAGGCCCTCAGTTATTAGATTATTAATATATTGCTCTTCCATTTTCTATTTTAAATGCTTGAAGTTATCTAGATTAAGAAGTTACCATAATCATCAATTAATTCCCAAATAAATCTCTCTCTCTCTCTCTCTCTCTCTCTCTCTCTCATATATATATGCATATATATATGTATATTTATTGTGATTAATATCATATTAAGATTATTTTATGTATATTATGCTTTTTTTTAACTGATATGTATATTATGCTTATTTTGATAATAATATAAGGAAAGAATTTAGAGGGAGGTAATATAACTACTTTTGGTGTATTTTCAATGTAACTCAAAACACATATTTATACTAAAATCATCCACTATAATATAATTTAGTCATCTATACAACACATACAAAAGTTCAACCTTTTTATACACATCATTTTATCATAAATTTATGAGTCATTGATATTTCAAAAACATCCACATTTAATCGCACAATTTTGATGATTCCTTATGATGAATCATGATTTAATTTTGATGATTCATTGTGATGAATCATGATTTATTCATAATTTGGTTGTTTTTGGAAAAAAAAAGCTTTAGCTTGTTGCCTCATAAAAACCTTACTGGGAAAACAACATTGGAAAAACCACAGTTAAGGGAAAATTGTACGTGTTTTTACTTCCCCTGATGATGACTTCATTTTAAATCCCTAATTCTTCGAATGCCAATTTCATATACTAAACTTCTGAAAATTGTTGAGGAAAGTGCTTTTTGAACAAATCTGCAAGATTGTCATTTGATTGCACTTGTTGTACATCAATATCACCATTTTTGTCCAGCTCATGTGGAAAGAAAAATTCTGGTGATATATGTTTTGTTCTATTACTTTCGATATATCCCTCCTTTAATTGGACAATGCATGCCGCATTATCTTCGTATAGTCATCGGAAGTAACTTTTCCGATAATAATCCACGACTTTGTTGTATATGTTGAATAATCGATCGCAGCCAGACACATTCTCTGCTAGCTTCATGAATTGTTAGTACTTCAACGTGATTAGATGAAGTGGCAATTAAATATTGTTTAACCGCAATGAAATTGCAATTCCACCATACGTAAATAAATAATCTGTTTGCGATCGTTCATTAAGTGGGTTGGATAAGAATCTAACATCTGCATACCCAATTAAATCTGGTTTAATCTCATTAGAGTAGAACAATCCCTTATAAGTTCTCCCTTGAAGGTATCGAAATATTCCTTTAACTCTGTTCCAATGTCCACGAGACATCGAAGAACTGTATCTTGCCAATAATTTACTGCAAATACTATATCAGGTCGCGTATGACTTGTAAAATACATTAGCGCTTTGGTAGCGCTAAGATATGTCAGGACCAAGTAACTCCTCATCATTTTCACGTGGTCGGAACGGATCTTCATTCACGTTTAACGAACGGACAATCATCGGAGTATCCAGTGGATTAGCTTTGTCCATGCAAAATCTTTTCAACACCTTTTTCGTGTAAGTTTCTTGATGTACAAATATCTCATTCTTTAAATTTCAATTTGTGGTCCTAGACAATATTCCATTTTACTGAGATCTTTCATTCCGAACTCATTTTTCAAATAGTTAAAACCGCTTTCGATAACTCTTCAGGAGTCCCCACTATATTGATGTCGTCAGCATATACTGCTATAATGACAAACTCGTTTTCACATATCCTCATAAGTATACAAGGGCAAATTTGATCATTTTTATAGCCCTCTTTCAAAAATATTCAGTAGGCGATTATACCACATACGCCCGGATTGCTTCAATCCATAAGGCGATTTATTTACCTTAATTGATTAATGATGTGGAACAATAATTAGGAAGGCTAAAAAGAGGAATTAAGAGAGTAATTAGCTTATTAAGAGAACTTAGTAAAAAATATGAGTTTTCTTGAAAAATATAAAAATAGATTGTGAAGAGAGACTTTTAGGGACATCCGAACGATTTTAGGGACGTCCGAAACACTTTAGGGACCTAACGCCCCTATTAGGGAACTATTTTGGGACCTATTGTGCTAAACAGGTCCTGTCGTCCCGAGGAAGCATCATAGGAAGCCATACTGAAGCCTGAAAGGACGTCTGACAACACTGAAAAGCTGTTCTGACAGCACCTATCCCATCCACCTGCTGTACCTGACAGCGCAGAGCCAATTCCCATCTCCAGCCGCCTGACATCCCTGACAGCACAGAAGTTGTAACTGCTGCAGGAGCTACATCTGATGGACGACCTACCTACATTACATTGTTCCATAAGGTCACATCCCCGGGAATCCTGGGATGCAAGCCGAGCTGGCCGTTGGGAGCTCCTATATAAAGGGGACTTCATCATTTTCACATTCCATTCACATTTTCCACATTATAACACCCTAAAAATACTCTCTCTACCAGAAAAACGTCCTTACGTATTTTCTTAAGTGTTCTTTAGATAAATGTGAGAGAGTGAGTTGTTCGAGCGTGTAAATCATTGAATTATAGTGAAAGTAGGTTTTAGAGCGCCGTGGACGTAGGATCTGCAAAGATCCGAACCACGTAATTCCTTTTGTTATTTCGTTTACGTCCCAACACATCCCCAGACGTCCCGACATGTCCCGACACGTCCAAACATGTTCCGACACGTCCCCAACACGTCCCAAACACGTCCGAAGCAAGTCCCAATGTCCTAAACACGTCCATTTAGTTTCCTTACCAATAAGCACCTTACCATTCCCTACAACTTTGTAATAATTAATTCTCCGGCTCTATAAATTTTCCCCCACACATAAAATTTCTTTGATTGGGATAGCCCCATATCAAGTACTCATCTCGCGGCCCTGAATTTTCAGGCAGCTAAAATCCTTCCGGATGCTTCATATAAATGTCACTATCAAGTGAGCCATATAGATAAGCAATTACAACATCCATTAGGTGCATATGGAGTCCTTCACGTACTGCCAGACTAATTATATAACGAAAAGTTGTTGCGTCCACCAATACGTCTCCTCATAATCAATACCAGGTCTCTGCGAGAAACCTTGTGCGACAAATCGTGCTTATCTTACAATTTCTCCATTTTCATTTCGCTTTCTGATAAAAACCCATTTAAATCCAACCGGCCTTACATCTCTGGTATGCGGACTGCAAGTCCGAAAGCTTTTTGTTTCTCAAGTGATTTTAATTCTGCCTCCATTGCTTTCCATTTTTGCCAATCTTTTCGTTGCCTGCATTCGTTCACAAACTTTGGTTCATGATTCTCATTCTCATTCATCTCATTCATTTCATGTAACGCTACGTTAAATGAGAATTTATCGTCAAGGTTGACTTTATCTCGGTTCCACCTAATTCCATTCTGGGTGTAATTGATTGATATCTCATCATTATCAATTATTTTCAGTTTCTTCAGGTACCTGAGTTTCATTATTTCATTATTTGAGCCCATGGACTGTTCTCTAGTCGATAAATCATCGATTGGACCATTCTTATTATTTGCTGCTTTTCTTTTTCGAGGACTTTTATCTTGGGAACCCAATGGCCTACCGCGGTTTAGCTGTGGCTTAGGCTCAATATTATGTTCGGCAGGATCAACTTTTGCAGGAGCGTTAACAGCTGGTATCTGTGATTTAGTCACTCTCTTTAGGCAAGTAAAGCTAAGATGTCTTTCAATTGGTTCGCTAAGCTTTGTAAATGAATTATCTTCTAAACTTCTAGTTCTCATTCTTTCGTTCGAGGATCATAATGATTTAGCAATAATTTATTCCAATTGATATCCTTTCCAGCTGTTCCTTTTCTCCCCCTAATGTTGGAAATTTGTTTCGTCGAAGTGACAGTCGACAAATTTAGCTGTGAATATATCTCCCGTTAAAGGTTCTAAATATTTTATTATCGATGGAGATTCAAATCCGACATATATTCGCAACTTCCTTTGAGTCTCATCTTTGTGCATTGTGGTGGCGCAACTGGAACATATACTGCACATCCAAAAATTCTTAGATGGGAAATATCTGCTACCTGATCATAAACCATTTGCAACGGGAAGATATCATGGTAACTTATTGGCCTGATCGAATTAGTGCTGCTCCATGTAATATAGCATGCCCCAACACGGCGAGGGAGGATTCATTTTCATTAATAATGGTCTTGCAATTAACTGCATGCGTTTAATTAATGATTCTGCAAGATCGTTTTGCGTATATACATGTGGTACGAGATGCTCAACATCAATTCCGATAGACATACAATAACCATTAAATGCCTTGGAGGTAAATTCACCAGCATTATCAAGGCGCATTTTCTTTGTCGGATAATCTGAAAAATGTGCTCTTAAACGAATCAACTGAGCAAGTAATCTTGCAAATGCCACGTTCCTCGTAGATAATAAACATACATGGGACCATCTACTTGAAGCATCAATTAACACCATAAAATATTTAAATGGTCCACATGATGGATGTATATACCCACAAATATCACCATGTATACGTTCCAAAAATACAAATAGATTCATTCTTTGCTTTCATTTGTAATGGCCGAATAACTAACTTCCCTTCAGAGCAAGCAAGACATGTTAGTTCATTAGATTGAAAAATTCTTTGGTTATTTATCGAATGTCCACGTGAATTTTCAATTATTCTTCGCATCACAGTTGAACCGGGAAGGCCCAACCGATCATGCCAAACATTAAATATATTGTCATCAGTAAACTTCCGATTTATGATATAGCATACGATTCAATTGTTCTCAGATATGTATAATATAACCCAAACTCGAATGAAGGTAATATTTCCACAATTCTTATCATTCAAAATTACCTTTGTGATGTATACATGTTCAACACCTCCATTTATCGCAGTCTCAACGTGATATCCGTTATGTCGAATAGCTTTAAAGCTTAACAGATTTCTTTGTGGCTCAGGAGAATATAAGGCACTTTCAGTAACCAATTGGTCTGGGTAATAAGATACTAGCTCTTCTGGAGCCTTTAATTATATTTGTGCTACCCGATATAGTGATAACACTAGCTTCTTTCATATTGAGATGATCAAAGTATTTCTTATTCTTCAAAATCGTATGAGTCGTTACACGGTCTGCAAGACATAATTCCCTATTGCACGTGCCCATATCCATCAGATAAATATCCTTTTTATTTAAACATATCATAATCATCAATATTGATTTAAGAAACAAAACGATATATTACAAGAACACATATAAGTTTAAACAATCTTAAACACACATAAACACACAATAGGAAAATATATAAAATAGAAAACATTATAACACATCATTCCTCATCTGCTGCCTCCAAATACGTATTATTTTTTACCGACACCAGAAGTAGATGCAATGTCACCTTGAACAAAATTTGTCTCAATCTTTTTTTCTCTTTTGAGCTTGTTGATATAATCAACAAGATGCTTGGCCGTGCGACAAGTTTTCAACCAATGGCTCAAACCACCGCAACGATAGTATCGTACATCCTTATCCTTTGTTCAATATGCCTCTTCTCATCTTATCATAACTTTTCCTCTTCTGGGGAAGATTTTGATGACCACCACGATTGTTATGATAATCACCACGGAAGTGCTTATAACCACCACCATAGTTTCTTCGGCCAGGCCACGACCTCGGCCTTGACCACGGCCCCGCCGAGGCCGCAATATATCCCAGTCCACGTCCACGATCATTACCTCGATTATTATCATTATTATTTCCTCTAATCGCATTCGCTTCAGGGAGCACAGCCGCACCGGTTGGTTGGGATTCGTGGTTTTTCATCAGCGATTTGTTGTTTTGTTCAGCCAACAATAAAATAGATATTATTTATGCATTCCATTTAAATTGCCTTCCACGATATTGTTGTTGTAACACTACATTCGACGGATGGAAAGTGGTGAATGTTTTTTCGAGCTTATCATCATCGGTGATTGATTCTCCACATAATTTCAATGTAGAAGTAATTCTATGAACTACAGAGTTATATTCATTCACAAATTAAAAATCTTGCAGTCGTAAATTTATCCACTCGTACCTTAGTCTCGCCAGGATAACTGTGGTGAGGTGGTCGTATCGTTCTTTCAAACTTTTCCAAAACTCAGCCAGATCCTTCTCATTTAATATTCAGTTTTCAGACTTTCATGAATGTGGTGGCGAAGGAATATCAAGGCTTTTACTTTATCCTAAGGAGTGGTGGATATTGTTGTGCCACTGGATTCGGTTGCACCTGCGTCCTGATTTGTTGTGGCTTTCGCAGCGATAATGGTGTCACCTAAACCTTTGGCTTTCTGGTGAATTTTGGCATCTAGAGCCCATGATAAATAGTGCTTGCCGTTGATATTAAGTGCAACAAATTCGAGGCTTGCCAAGTTCGTCATATTACTATAAAATACAAAATAATTTAAAAAAAAATACAACAAATATTAAAAGAGATTTATAGCTACTCTTCTTTAATATCATCGTTAGTTTCTTCAGTATCTTCTTTTGAAAAAAATTCTTATGAAAAACATTATACACATACAAATAAGTACCAACGTAATAATAATACACATAAGCAAATGTTCAAATATCGGACAGAGCAACATCCTTCCAAATAAAATATACTTTAAGTAATAGAAATATTAAAGAAAATTACATTATATTTAGGAACATTACAAAATTCTGTAAAAAAAATTATCCACATAGCGGTATCACTGTAAAATATTAGCAACGACTTGATTCTTTAAAATTTAAAATCAAATAAGTTAATAGATAAAATTATAATATAACGAAATATATTCAAGAATATAAATAAATTTTTTAAAAATTATTTTGTAAAACTCACTAAAAATATTTTCACATGCTATGACAGAGCTGGATGTCATCATTTTGTTTTAAATAAAAATGGGAAGTCGTATACCACCATTAAACCAACGATTGGTATAAAATAAAATTATGATACCTTGACCAAGTTGAAGAACTTCGAAAGACGCTAATTCGACGGCGAAAATTGATCTCTACGACGGAGGTTGATCTTGATGATGGAGCGTGATCATGCTGATAACGAGTTACGAAATATTTATTATGATTTATATTATATTAAGATTGTTTTATGTTTATTATGATTATTTTGATAATAATATAAGGAGAGAAGTTAGAGGGAAGTAATATCTTTTCTATATTTTTGGTGTATTTACAGTGTAACTCAAAAAACCTATTTATACTAAAATCATACAATAAAATACAATTTAGTCATCTATACAACTCATATGAAAATATTCATACACCTCATCTTATAAATTTATGAGTCACTAATATTTTAAAAACATCCACTTTTAATCACACAATTTGATGATTCATTGTGATGAATCATGATTTAATTTTGATGATTCATTGTGTTGTAATTTATTCATAATAATATATATTTTACCTTTAGCAATAATATGTTGCGAATAATGTCTCCGTCATTCAAAGTTTATTTACTAAATCGCACAAGACAAACAAACGAGCTAATTACAACATTAAACTGACATATCGTAAATATTTGAATACGCTATTTTACTAGATTATCATATGCATATATAGGTTTTGTCAAATTATTATAAGACAAGGAAACATAAAATAACCTTCTTCGTTGTTTAACTTTTTATGTAAGATATTTATGCCATAGTATATGAAATATAACAGCTATTTGTATCATATCAGCTATCAATTATAATTCTGTTAGAATGTTGGAATCTCAATTTTTGAGTTTTTTACTATTGATGCGTTTAAAGAATTGAAAGTAGGTGTGGAAACATTAACATTAAACAATAACGTAACATTATTGGAGATTATGATTTGAAATTGCAAATCCCCAAATATCGAATGAGATGCATCACACATATGGACCCCACACTGCACGTGAAGCAAGAAGCATTGGCTTCTTTGGGCTTTTCTTTGCCTTATGGTTAATTTTAAGCTGAAGAAATATAAAATTAAGTTAGAAGCTATACAGATATTCAATTATTGATCAATATATATGATAATTGCTTCATTTACCTTATATGTCGGACTAACATTTGGACCTCATATAAAATCGTCCTAAATTGTTGGTATTTTCACCTCCGTTAACCTATGACTAGATAGGAGTACTCAATTTGTTGCGACATACGAGGTAAGTAAATATTTTTGCAAATCGAGTGAAAAAGGAACGTACCAAGTGGTACATATTCATAATTTATAACATTCCACTTCACATCCATGCCAGTTTATTATATTAATAAAAATAGAACTAAGTTGACTTCAAATTTATATTTATCATGACAAATTTTTCATGTCGATAACTTGTCATCCACAGAGAAAGAATAGAAGACCAAAATGACAAAAAAGAGGGTCCTAACCCCAAAGGTTCTCTTTCAACTTCTTGTAATAAAAGAAAATGGTCTCTTCTTTGACTATACTATATGATATGTTTGAACGTGTTCGATCACAATGGTCCAACTCCCAAATTAATTATGCCAGCCTAAGCATTATTGTTCAACTTGTTATTAATATAACCATTTCATAAATTAAATATTACAACCTAAAAAAACCTAGTACAGTAACACCTCGATAAATTAATAACCTCTCTAAAATAATAAAATCTTCCAGTCCCGACTTAGACCTTTGTAAAAAATCATTAAATTCGATAAGATAAAAAAATAATAAGTGTTCTGAAAATTCCTTTATAAATATTAGGTCCCATTAAAACTCTAAATTAATAATCCATATATTACAATTATAAATAGGGAATTGATATTCACCGCCCCCTTTTTCGTAGTTACCGCCCCTAAAGGGCTGAAAAAGACGAAAATGCCCTTATGTTATTTAAATTAATTTAAAAAGAATAAACTTTAATAAAACAGTGAAAATTTCTATTTAAAGTCGTTCACAACACAACACTTTTCAAATCAGACATCCAAATCAAAGCAAAAAAACAGAGAAAATTCATATCGTGATGGATCGACGACAAGGACTAGGAAAAGGAAAGGGGGTGTTCGCAAAACTGGTAAGAAAATTCATTCGTACGTAGATAGATTGTCAAAAACGGGTCGGAATCGTCCGAAAAACGGACGATTCGAAGAACGATTTTGGCCGGACAAGATCCGACCGAGATTTCGGTCGGCACTGTTCCGACCAATCATGTTTCGGCCGGGCAAGATCGGACAGAAATTATGTTTCGGTCGGATCTTGTCCGTCCGAAATCGTTCTTCGGCCGGAACAGCGCCGACCGAGATATGATTTCGGTCGGCACTGTTCCGACCAAAATCATGTTTCGGTCGATTTTTTTTAAATTAAATATTTAATTGCAGGCCAAGGGTGGAAAGTCCCTACTCGGAGGGAGCTCTAGATCCCCCCCCCCGGTGGAGGATCTGGAGAGCGTCACACGAGGACGCGTGGCGTTGATGCTTCCGTTCGTAGAGAGCGGGAGGAGGAGAGGCGGCAGCGAGCGGCTGCTTCTCATTCTGTATATGCGGATCACGATCCGCAAGCAGATGATGACGTGCAGGATTATGCAGCGTCATTTCAGTCGTCCTCCTCCGACGACGATGTCGTACCGGCCTCCTCAGGTAATTCCCTTATCTAGTATAAAATGACTTGCGATGTATTGTCTTAATATGCGTGAAAAAAATAAAATTTATTTTGGTTTATTCGTAAAAAAAAATGAAATAGGGAGCAAGCGCTTCAGGGTCTTAGATGACGATTCCTGGAGGGTGCAGGGGCCACAGCCTGGTGGTCCAGAAGATGGCGAGGTGATTCCTAGTTATCTGGGGCACATCGCGCCACGCATCTGGATGGGTGAGGAGGAGAGGTGTGACACCCGGGGCCGATGAGGGCGGGGAGTGATCGCCGGTGCCAGAGAGGTGCACGGACAAGGAGCGGCTCCTGGAAAGCTTCTAGGCGAAGGGGTACATGAACGAACCGGTCCGACACCCGAATGAGAGGGGATCCTGAGACTGACAATGTATGGGCGTGTCAGGCTAAAAATCATATAAGAAAATTGATAGTACTACTCATATCACCAAGGTCGACCTTCCTTTTCGGGAGTCCATCCGAAAGAACTTCGAAGTTAAGCGTGCTTGACTTGAAGCAATCTTAGGATGGGTGACCCCCTGGGAAGTTTGCCCAGGGTGCGTGTGAGTGAGGACAAAGCAACCTGAAAGGTTAAATGGTGGTACAGTGGGGCCAGACTATCAGCCGGAGTGTGGTGGGCCCAACCCCACAGGTCCCGGTAGGGACGGATGCTACAGTGACACCCGGTATGGGACGGGATGTTACAGGTGGTATCAGAGCACAACCTCTCACAGTACGGTGTTGGTTCGGGGACGAACCAGGTGGAAGCTGGTGGGCATGTGATGCCCGGGGCCGATGAGGGCGGGGAGTGATCGCCGGTGCCAGAGAGGTGCACGGACAAGTAGCGGCTCCTGGCAGGCTTCTAGGCGAAGGGGTACATGAACGAACCGATCCGACACCCGAATGAGAGGGGATCCTGAGACTGACAATGTATGGGCGTGTCAGGCTAAGAATCGTATAAGAAAATTGATAGTACTATTCATATCACCAAGGTCGACCTTCCTTTTCGGGAGTCCATCCGAAAGAACTTCGAAGTTAAGCGTGCTTGACTTGAAGCAATCTTAGGATGGGTGACCCCCTGGGAAGTTTGCCCAGGGTGCGTGTGAGTGAGGACAAAGCACGCTGAAAGGTTAAATGGTGGTACAGTGGGGCCAGACTATCAGCTGGAGTGTGGTTGGCCCAACCCCACAGGTCCCGGTAGGGACGGATGCTACAGTGACAGCCGGTATGGGACGGGATGTTACAAGAGGCCCCTGCTTAAGTGCGAGCAGCGGGCGTTAGTGATTGGGAAGCTGAGGAATTGGTACTCCCAATTCCCGCCGGAGACGCAGAGCCAGATCGATGGCACAGGGCTTGGCCACCTCACAGATGCCAGGTTGGGTCACTTGGACACACCTCTTCTGTGCGCGTTTGTGGAGCGATGGCAGCCCGACACGAACACATTCCACATGCCGTTCGGAGAGATGACGATCATGCTCCACGACGTGGAGCAGATCCTGGGTATCCCGATCGACGGGTCGACGGTGTCGGGCACCCCGGACGTCAGCGATGGGCAGATCGCGGCGAG
This sequence comes from Craterostigma plantagineum, assembly GCA_027422505.1. Taxonomy (NCBI): domain Eukaryota; kingdom Viridiplantae; phylum Streptophyta; class Magnoliopsida; order Lamiales; family Linderniaceae; genus Craterostigma; species Craterostigma plantagineum. Next base: position 151,282 of record JAPQWV010000157.1, read on the forward strand.
GGAGATTATGGGCATATCCGCAGACGAGCTGAGGGCTTATTGGAGAGGAGGTGCTGTTGCGTCGAAAGACGTGATGCAGGTGATGCGGAGTGGACGGCCGGTGGGGTTCCAGGCCATTGTCTGGTTGTGGATTCTTTTGGGGTCGACGCTCTTCGTCGACAAGAGCGGGAACCGGGTGAAGCCCGACATCATGCACGAGTTTTGTCGGTCGTTGGCCTATCCAGCCAGTACTCGTGGGGATCGGCCACTCTTGCCTACCTTTATCGCCAGTTTGGACTCGCAAGCCGGGCGGATTCGAGGGGTCTTGCTTGGTGCCTCTCGTTACTCCAGGCATGGATATACGAGTACTTCCCATGCTTTTTGCCCACATCGTCTCCCACATCATGTGGAGCCAGGCCAGCCACGATTACGCATGTGGTCCGTATCTCAGTACGAGCGGACGGGCAACCGTTTGATTGAGTTCCGACGTCAGCTAGATGTCATGAGTGCGAGCAAGGTATATTAACAAATTATATTCTTCTTTGACGACAATTATGTAAAACTTGAGAACTGTACCTAGGTTGCTTGGTTGTCGTACGGTCCCGATCCAGCGGCACAGCACATGAGGACGCTTTTCGTAGGCTGGGTTCGATAATCGCGATATCGTTGAGCCCTACGTGCCCTTGAGAGTGTTGCGTCAGCTGGGTTACGTGCAGCACATCCCGCCGCCGATGATGCCGCCACAGAAGGCGATCATGCCAGCAGACCCGTCGAGGTATAAGGTGCACCATTCTGGCGATGCAGCAGAAACTGCTTGGCAGCAGTTCTTGTACGCGTACATCCTCAATCTCTCGTACATCAACCGGGCCGCTGCGGAGTACCTTGGTGAGACGGTTCCAGGGTACATGGACTGGTATGAGCGGCATTCTCATCCTCGCCTGCTTTCGTTAGAGACGGGATCCTCATCTGACGGCATACCTCCGCGCCATCATGCCGACTATGTACGTAATATTAATGTGACTTTGATATTTTATACTCATATGTTTAATCACTTTTTATATGTATCGTTTCTTTCTACAGTGGTACAGCTCGATGTACTCCCTGAGTAGCGAGATGCTAGCTCAGCTGGACCTTGAGGGCTCGAGCTCGACGGGCCAGTTCAGAGATAAGCTGGGCGACATGAACGAGCGTTGGCGCAATGCCCCGTGATGTGCTTGATGTGATTTTATTTGCTTTTTTTCCTTCGTTTATGTATCGAACACGTACCTTTTGTTTATATTATTTTCATGTTTCTACTGTTTATGTCTGGAATACAACGCGAAATACTTACAAATAAAATACTCACAAAATAATACAAAATAACTTTAATAACAAAAAAAATTAATATTACAATTTCTTAAAAAAATAATAATTACAACATTTCTCGGTCGGCTACTTATAATTTACCCAGTCGCCGATAAATTCCACCTGGATGTGGACATCACTCTCGTCGTCTAAAAAAAAATTAGCCAAAAATAAATTTCGGCCGGTAACATAGGGAACCGAAATCAGATTTTGGCTGGGAAAGCTCCAGCCGAGCAACATTTTCGGTCCTGTCTGGACAGACCGAAACAGTATTTCGGTCTGTCCAGACAGGACCAAAATTTTTTTCGGCCCCCACCTGGTACGGCCGAATTTATTTTTCGGCCGGTACCTTGGGGGCCGAGTTTTTGCTTCGGTCGGTGATTTTTTCCGAGCGAATCCGAACTATGTTATGTGATCAATCTACGTACGAACGAAATTTACGAGAAGTTGCTTACCAGTCGATCGAATAGATCCTTTCCCCTTTCTTCGATCCATCGCGATTTGAACGTTTTTTTTTTGTTTTGTTTGAATTTGATTTGATTGTTTGATTGCGATATGAAAATTGCTGTCTGAAAATGACTTTAAATAAATAAATTTAGTCAAATGGCATTTTCGTCTTTTTTCAGCCCTTTAGGGGGCGGTGACTACGAAAAAGGGGGCGGTGAATAGCGATTCAGTTATAAATATTATGGACATTCGCTAAAATATGAATCTATTGTCACTTTTTTTTCTTAAAACGTAAACCTAATTGAATTTCATTCCTAACTTTTAATTGCAGCCAAAAGTTCCGATGTCGAGTTCTCTAGCTGCATCAAGAAATGTATATATACATGAATATATTTAATTAGTTACAAAGAATTGGTTTATTCATGAAACGATTTTATGATACAGAAAAAACAAGGCTTTTTAAATAAAATAATGCCATTTCAATCAAAATTCAATAAAATGGGGTTATTTCGCCCGAAATTAATAAAATAGGGCAAAACGCGCCCAATAATTGCGACGTCGCGCCTAAGATTTTTTTTAAATTTTTTAATTCATCGCACCCATTAGGTGCGATGTTAACTTTTTTTATTTTTTTATTTTAGTTTGTTTTATATTTATTATTTATAAAATCCACAAAATCATAAAATCATCGTTATTTCATCTAATTTACATAATAAAAATCTATAAACGCATCTAGTTTATTGTTTGTTTTGTGACGATTAAAATGATATGCATATCTTATATTTTTCGATAATCAAAAATACTTTTTTATTTTAATTAATTAATTAATATTTTATTTTATAAATAAAAAAATATTTTTGATTATCGAAAAATATAAGATATGCATATCATTTTAATCGCCGCGAAACAAACAATAAATTAGATGCGTTTATATATTGTTATTTTGTAAATCAGATGAAATAACGATGATTTTATGATTTTGTAGATTTTATAAATAATAAATATAAAACAAACAAAAATATAAAAAAAAGTTAACATCGCACCTAATGGGTGCGATGCATAGAAAAATAAACAAAATCTTCCTTTTTCGTGCCATGTCATCGTCGCGCCTAATAGGCGCGACGTCGCAATTATTGGGCGCGTTTTGCCCTATTTTATTAATTTCGGGCAAAATGACCCCATTTTATTGAATTTTGATTGAAATGGCATTATTTTATTTAAAAAGCCAATAATAAATATAAAACAAACTAAAAAAAATAAATAAAAAAAAGTTAACATCGCACCTAATGGGTGCGATGCATAGAAAAATAAACAAAATCTTCCTTTTTCGTGTCATGTCATCGTCGCGCCTAATAGGCGCGACGTCGCAATTATTGGGCACGTTTTGCCCTATTTTATTAATTTCGGGCGAAATGACCCCATTTTATTGAATTTTGATTGAAATGGCATTATTTTATTTAAAAAGCCGAAAAAACAATCAACATGCCCTCTCTTGCGGCATAATTTAAGGCCTACCTATGTCTGATCTGAACATATCAAATTTAATTTTGGTAAGTCAAAGATTTGGCATTGTATGCACACAATAATACCATTATGATACATTTGTAATTGTTATTATTCGTCAAGATTACTCTAGTACTACAATATAATTTGTCATTTGTACATGTATTAAGCGTCGTTCGGTAATGTAAATGATTGTATTATATTTAGAGTTAAGATACATATCATCTCTTTGCGGGTTGATTAAATGCAAACATTTGGCGCTACAAATTTGATGAAACTTTCTATAGAAAAAATGGTCCAAGGCAACTCCCTTGCACCCCTTTTACACCCCTTTAGTGTAAACACATGAAATTTGTAAATTTTAATTACCTAACCACATGAATTCAACAATTAGCATTTAATTATTTTTACTTTCCATATAGTTCAACAACATTAATTGAATGAATTATTCAACAACATTAAGATTATATTTAATTTACTTTTCATTGTATATCTCCTTATAATCATTGAAATTTTATTAACTTTAACAGATTAAATTTTAAATTATTAATATAAATATTTTATTTTAATAAAATATTAACATAAATATTTTATCAACATAGAACAAAATATCAAACAAGTAGCTAAAGATTATATTGGTTTTATATCATTACACGTCATGTTTGACTCTTTTCTTCAGTTAAAAGGAGATCAATTGTATATAATATAATATTCAGTAGAGTTTTAATCAATCGTATACCAATTAATGATCATGTCGATACATCATCTCCAACGATGAAAGCCAAGTTCATGAATTTATTCCATGAGCACACGTTTAGCCACTTTCCAAAAATAAAAATATACAAATAGGATAATTATAATCTTTTTCAAGGAACATTAGAGAAAATAATTAAATAAAGTGGCAAACCTTCAAATAGAAGTATTTAATAACTTACAATCATTTTTTTTTTTTGTAAGAAAGGCTTTTCATTACCACATGGGATCAATTTTAACTACATTCTAAAACCTTCACCAACAGACTACTCACCACACCAAAACGCTTATGAACATAATAACTCTTGTATAAACTCTATTCCTCTACTTGACGGCTTCGCAAACCGCATCCCGCGCACTTGATCCTTAAAACTCTTCTTGAATATCTGGAATAGCTCCCCCGCAGGCCGCGCTCCCATATCATGCACTCGAGAATTCCTTTCCTTCCATAGAATGTATGTCATAGCTGCCACCCCAGCTACTTGGATATTCGAGATAATGTTCTTTTGCTTCTCCATTCGAATTAGTTTGTGAGCCCAACCCTCAATAGTAGTGGGTATGTCACATTGCATCCATCTGCTCGCCTATGCCACAAAGGCTTTGCTATAGTCATAGTTAAACAACAGATGTTCAATGCTCTCCTCTGATTGCAGGCAGAGTGCACACCTTGGATCACTAACAGTCATACCCCATTGAATTAGCCTATCCCGCGTGAGCAGTTTCTTATGCATAATAAGCCAAAGGATAAAAGCACGCTTTGGCATGGTCCATCTGTTCCAAATGGCAGCTGCAGTGAGCATTTACCCCCGGGTGCCTTGCAACCAAAAATAACCAGAGGTGATAGTGTAGCAGCCACTCACTGTGGCCTGCCACCTCCCATTTTGGTATCCTTCCCTAAACATATCCCTCACCTTAATGACTTGGTTCCATTGCCAGCTACTCTCCCCACCTCGCTTGTACTCCCAGAAATCTGTGTTCTTTAGATAGTAGTAGTGTAGCCATTTGATCCACAGGTTGTCTTTTTTCCTTGCTATATCCCAGATCTGCATGCCTAGGCTTGCATAATTCCATATACCACAGTTCTTAATGTCTAGACCACCACAGCTCTTCTTCGTACAGACTATATCCCATCCCACCAATGCCTTGACCCTGCCACCAACTCCTCTGCCCATATGAACTCTCGGCAGATTTGGTCTATTCTCTTCACAACACTTACAGGGATTACAAACATGGAACCCCAGTAGCTATGTAATGTTAGCAGGACTGTGTTGATGAGGCAACATCTACCCGTATAGGAGAGATTCCTTGAGGTCCTGCAAGTAATCCTCTTGACTATCCTGTCCACCAAGATTTCGCATTCTTGCTTGCTCCATTTGGTTGGTGAGATGGGTATCCCAAGATATTTCATTGGGAAAGTTCCTTCAGTAAAACCAGTCACTCCCAAGATGCTCTGCTTCACTGTTTGAGGCACCCCTGCTATATAGATACTAGACTTCAAGGGGTTTGCTGCCAGGCCTCTTACTTTCTGGAAGAGCTGTAGTCTGTCCATGATCATAGCTACAGAGGCCTGATGAGCCTTACATGCAATTAATAGGTCATCCGAAAAACACAAGCTCACTATATTAAGCTTTTTGCATAGGGGGTGAAATTTGAAATCATCCAACTTTGAGGCCGAGATTAGACTCCTTGTCAGGTATTCCATGATCAGCACGAACAACAAGGGAGAGATGGGATCCCCCTGCCTCAAGCCCCTAGCTCCCTGGATGTTACCTTCTAGGTTTCCATTAATAGCAACTTTGTAGCTGACTGTGGTAATGCACTCCCTCACCCACTGCACAAACTTGACAGGGAATCTGAGATGTTTGAGTAAGCCAAGTAAAGAGCCCCATTCAACTGTATCGTAGGCCTTCCTGAGGTCTATTTTCATCATGCATCGAGCTGAGGCCTTCCCTCTTTTATACAGTCTAAGGAGTTCTTGACTGATCATGATATTATGAGCTATTGCTCGGCCAGGCACAAATGCACCCTGGTTATCATGTACTAGTCCTGGCAGAACAGCCCTTAACCTGGCACACAGGAGCTTGGAGATGCACTTATAAGCCATACTGCAACAAGCAATTGGTCTATAGTCCTTCTCGGTTCTTGGTTGATCTATCTTAGGCACAAGGGTGATGGTTGTAGCATTCAGAGGTTTAGGAAGCTTACCAGTTTCAAAGAATTCCATGACAGCTGAAATTATGTCTTCACCAACAACAGACCAAGCTTCCTTGAAAAAACTCACTGTTATACCCATCTGGACCGGGAATCCTTCCCAGTGAAAGGGGTAGTGAGTGCAAACTGCTCATCCACAGTTAAGATAATAACTTACAATCATTATTAGGGGTGCAAATTGAAAAAAAAAGTGGGTGCCAATAGAATAACACAAAAAAAGGTTATAACTCGCCTGATCAAACTTACGTATATATCATTGAATTAACTCCCATCATAACTATGTGAATAAATCCAACAATATTTTGTATCACTAAAATCGGAAAAAAAATGTGACTAACTTAATATATCATAATAAAGTTGGAACTTCAGCCTTTTTTTTAGTAAGTATGAAATCAAACTTTGGCTGTTAGACTTGAAATATGTCAACCTAGTTGGCCATAAAATGGTGTAAGGATAATTTTATTTGAATTACGAGAAATGATTAAACTCAATTGTATTCCGACATACGCAACAAAGTATTTGCAAGTATCAAATATAGTTGTCCAAATTAAAAATCATTATATCTATTGACCCATATTTATAATTTTTGCCCCATAACATGATGGAAATAACTCAAGAGGACTTCGATAACTACTAAGAGCATCTCCAATCGATACCCCAAAAACTGTATACTAAAAGTTCTTAAACTGTACACCAAACGCAAACTCAAAATGCATTTTCGTATTCTCTCTCATGTTTTGAACTCATATATGCGTTTGAGAATGAGAAATCCCAAAAGATGCGTTTGATGTTTAAAAAATTACAATATATACCCTATTTTTATTTTAATTATTAAAGTATCCATATAAAAAATAAAAATTAAATAAAAGTATATAAAATAACTCCTTTATTATTAATTATTTTTTTCTATGTTTTTTTATATGAAAAAATATTGAGTTTACTATTAATTTTGTGAAAATAACAATGTGGTTTAATTTGTAAAGTTGTAAATTAAATGGTAATATTAAAATATGAGGTAGAAGAGAATATTACAATAATGATTTTTTGAGTGAGAATTAGTCTCTCAGGGGGTTTTTAATTTAATAATTAAAAAAAAATCAACCAAACAAAATAAACAACAAATGAAAATCATTAATAAAACAAACATTTTCGTCATCCCAAGTGACGAGTTACTAACTCGTATCTTGGGAATACGAGTTACTTGTCCACGGTGGGCTGACATGGCATTTCAAGTAACTCGTTATCCCAAGTGACGAGTTACTCTTTTTCTTTTTTTTTTTAAAAAATATTTTAACTTATTTTATATTTATTAATTATATAATCCACCAAATCATAATATCATCGTTATCACATGTAATTTTACATAATAAAAATCAATAAATGCATCTAATTTATTGTTTGTTTCGCGACGATTAAAATGATATGCATATCTTATATTTTTCGAATATCGAAAATATCTAATTACTTTTATAAGATATTGAGAAAGAAACGAGTTCTTAAAAAAATATATTCTTTTATTGATTAACAGAAGGATTGATATAGATACGTCACGTATACACATCATATATATATATGACTAATCGACTTCTATGAGCTACCGAAAATACCCCTCACATATACCTAAAATACAAATATTAAACAATACTGTTAGCAGCAACTTCACTATAAAAATAATTAAATATTTTCGATATCAAAAAAATATAAGATATGCATATCATTTTAATCGTCGCGAAACCAACAATAAATTAGATGCATTTATTGATTTTATTATGTAAAATTACATGTGATAACGATGATATTATGATTTGGTGGATTATATAATTAATAAATATAAAATAAGTTAATTTTTTTTTTAAAAAAAAAAGAAAAAGAGTAACTCGTCACTTGGGATGACGAGTTACTTGAAATGCCATGTCAGCCCACCGTGGACAAGTAACTCGTATTCCCAAGATACGAGTTAGTAACTCGTCTCTTGGGATGACGAAAATGTCTGTTTTATTAATGATTTTCATTTGTTGTTTATTTTGTTTATGGTTGATTTTTTTAATTATTAAATTAAAAACCCCGTCTCTCAGTTGGAGAAGAATTACTGTGTTTTGAGTTTGAGAATGCGTTTGAGTTTGGGAATGAGTTTTTTTATCGGAGATGGCATAACTAAACCAAATCGCAACAATTATACCATCGGTGATCATGATATGATGAGACACATCGCTAAAATCACTTACCTTATTATTTCACACCCACAAATATTGTTGTCATGAGTCTCATGAGAACCCTAAAATATATTAAATTTATAGATTTGTTGACTTTAGTGCATCCTTGGATCATCCAAAATAAAGAAAAAGAAAAGAAAACATTGTACCGACCTCAGTTAAACAGATGCATCTAATTCCCCAACTCCAAATCTTTCATCTCTCTCTCTCTCTCTCTCTCTCTCTCTCTCGTTCTTAGCCATAAGTCCAGATAGGTACCACTCGTTGACAGGTTTGCATGTTTATGAACAACTACCCAACCACTCGTCTCTCTTGTCCATTAATTGCTTTACAATTCTCTTACAGCAGATTTATTTAACTCCCTCTCTCTCTCTCTCTCTCTCTCTCGGTCTAAAATCTACTTCCAAGTGGGATCACAGTAGCCCTTTGAGATTACTCCTTGTCTTTATGTGAGTATAGTAATTTAGTTTCTTGTGTGAGGGAAAGGAAATCTCCATAGCCCTTTTTTCATGTCAGAATAGTTTTAAAGACTTTTCAGCCATGGGCAACCTTAATCCTTACAACAAGTGCCTTATCTTCTTCTTATTCACGGCGGTGCTTTTTCCGGCGAAGACATGCCGTGGCAGCGTTCAGCGTACGGGCAAATTAGATCTCGGATTCAGCGGCACACAAATGAATTGGATAGACAACGGCGGCATCTTCTTATTATCCAACAGCTCCGCCTTCGGCTTCGGCTTCGCCCCGACGGAAAACCCCACCCTCTTCCTCCTCTCCGTGGTCCACGTCAGCAGCACCACCGTCGTCTGGTCGGCCAACAGAGCGTCGCCCGTCACCAACAAGGACTCCTTCACCTTCGACGTCAGGGGAAACGCCTTTCTACAGAGCGGCGCCGCCACGATCTGGTCCTCAGACACCGGCGATAAGTCCGTCGCCGCCATGGAGCTCTGGGATTCCGGCAACCTCGTCCTCGTCGGAAAAGATCGAACCCCAATTTGGGAAAGCTTCGCCTATCCCACCGATACCCTCCTCTCCAATCAGAGATTCAAAGAGGGGATGAAGCTCGTCAGCGATTTGGGCCCCAACAATCTGAACTACACCCTTCAGCTCGTCGATTCCGGCGACCTCCTCCTCTCGGCGAACTTCCGACCACCTCAGCCCTACTGGTCGGTTCGCTCCGACCGCCGCACAACCCTAAACAAGGGCGGCGACGCCCTAGCCTACGCCGTCCTAATCTCCAATTCCTGGAATTTCTACGGCCCAGATGACGCCTTGCTCTTTCAGTTCATCTTCTCGGGCAACACCGACCCGAACGCCACCTGGGTTGCCGTCGCGGGTCAGGACGGGTCGGTCGGGTTCAGCATCCTGCAACCCGGCGGGTCGGCCGTTCCTTCGCCCACGAAGATACCCCAAGACGACTGCAGCCGACCCTCGGCCTGCGACCCGTACCTCGTCTGCACAAGCCCGGGGACTCAGTGCCAGTGCCCCCCTTCGGTCCCTTCCTGCCGAACCGCCGCGAGCCTCAGCTCGTGCGGCGCGAGACCCGTCGAGCTAGCCGGCGTAGGGGACGGGATTAGCTACCCCGCGTTGAAATTCGCCCGACCCTTTTCGTCCAACGTCAGTCTGGACGTTTGCAAGGACGCATGTCTTAAGAACTGTTCTTGCGCGGCGATGTTCCTCGACGGAAATTCCGGGAATTGCTTCCTATTTAATCAAATAGGTAGCTTGGTGGGGCCCACCACAAACAACGCCGGCGCGAATAACTACTCGTCCTTCGTCAAGATTTCGTCCGCCGCCGCCAAAAAGGGCGGCGACGGCGGCGGTCAGATGCCGGGGGCAATCATCGCGGCCATCGCCATCGCAACGGTTGTGGTGATCTCGGGAATGGTATACCTCGGGCTTCGGGCCTACAGGAGGAAGGGCCCGGCGCAGCCCGAGAGCGCGAAGGAGAGCTCGGAGGAGGACAACTTCCTGGAAGGATTGTCGGGAATGCCCCTACGATTCTCGTACAAGGATCTGCAAGACGCAACGAACAATTTCTCGGTGAAGCTCGGGCAGGGCGGGTTCGGGTCGGTGTACCAGGGCAGCCTGCCCGACGGGACCCGCATTGCAGTGAAGAAGCTCGAGGGCATCGGCCAGGGGAAGAAGGAGTTTCGTGCGGAGGTGAGCATCATAGGAAGCATCCACCACGTCCACCTCGTGCGCCTGAAGGGCTTCTGCGCGGAGGGAAGCCATCGGCTACTTGCGTACGAGTACATGGGGAACGGCTCCCTCGACAAGTGGCTCTTTAAGAAGAAGGACGGCGGCGGTTTCGTACTGGACTGGGACGCCAGGTACGAGATCGCCATAGGCACGGCCAAGGGTTTGGCGTACCTGCACGAAGACTGCGACGTGAAGATCGTCCACTGCGACATAAAGCCCGAGAACGTGCTACTGGACGATCGCTTCATGGCGAAGGTGTCGGACTTCGGCTTGGCCAAGCTCATGACACGTGAGCAGAGCCACGTTTTCACGACCATGAGGGGGACCCGCGGGTACTTGGCTCCCGAGTGGATTACGAACTATGCTATATCGGAGAAGAGCGACGTGTACAGCTACGGGATGGTGCTGCTCGAGCTGATCGGCGGGCGCAAGAACTACGACCCGAGGGAGGGCTCGGAGAAGTCGCACTTCCCCTCCTACGCGTTTAAAATGATGGAGGAGGGGAGGGTAAGGGACGTGCTCGACGAGAGGCTGAGGGCCGACGGGCGGGTCGACCCGCGGGTCGATTTGGCGGTTCGGGTCGCCTTGTGGTGCGTGCAGGACGACGTGCACCTACGGCCGTCGATGGCTAAGGTGGTGCAGATGCTCGAGGGGTTGTGCTCGGTGCCGGTCCCGCCCGTGGGGTCGCCGCTCGGGTCGAGGATCTACGCGACGTTCTTGAAGTCGATGAGCGAGGAGGAAGGTGGGACGACCACGTCGTCTGGGCCGTCGGATTGCAATAGTGATGCTTATATCTCGGCCGTTCGCCTTTCGGGTCCCAGGTAGCAGCATTATGTGGTGTGACCGTTTTCTTTTTTTTCCTTTTTTTGTTGGTTTTGCCTTATCTGCCCAAATGGTTCAGACTTCATCAACGAAGTTGGGTTACACAGTACAAGTGGGTAGGTAAGAATAGGTCGATCTTTTTTTTTTTCGGGTTGCTGTGTTGGGTTGGGGGTTGTGCAAATTTTTGTAGTAGGGAGGTTAGTACGAGGTTAGATATACGATACGTATACATTATATTTATGTGTATATATGATATGATGTTATTTGTGTGTAATGTGTAAAATAATATATTGAGTTTGCGCTACATGCAATGTATACATCATTGTTTATGAAAATGTGATGAACCTTATTTTATTTACATGGAAGACGCATTCTTGCTGGGTCCAGAGTATAATATGATTGTGTTGGGTGGGACGAAAAGTCGAGGTGGAAATGTTAAGAAAGGCTTATGTTTGTCATGTTTTGTTGACGCTTTCCAGAATGTTTTCTTCTTGAGGTATACAAATAAAAGCAATAATAGATTGTGAAGTTAGGCAGAGTTGGTGTTGTGAGTTGGGAGTTCCGCCAAATCTATCTTTCATTAGGGTGTCCACAACAATAACACACCCATAATACTGCCATATCAGCTTTTCACTATATTTTTCTATATTTTATTCTATAACACTTTTATTCTACTTTTTTCACAATAATAACACTACTATAACACGGACCCACAACTATAATTAAATAATTTCTTTTTCTTTCTCCCACCTTCTCTCTCATTTTAATTCCTATAATACTGTGTCATAAATATGACACAATGTCATACTCATGAGACATTCACAATGGTGGTGTGTCATATAAAATGTCAAATAAGCACATATGACACACCTATAAACCACCATTGTGGTTACCCTAATTAGCTCTACGAATCGCAATTACTTGGTAAATTTAATTTCTTCTTTTTAAGTAACTTTTTTTCCGGAGACAATAGTAATTTAGTCTCCAATGTCTGGGAGAGCATTACCGGTAACCATGTTTCGAGATCAACTTTTAGTCCCAGTAATGTTGATTTTGGGCTATTTTATTTTGGTATCATCTCATAACAAGTTCTCTTCTTTGACTTAAGTCTTAAACGCACTCGAGAATCGTTGCACATCACATTTATCACATTTAACTCAGCCTCAAACTCGCAGGTAATTCGATAAATGTGTGTGTAATAATGCCCAAGTTTAAGTTGAAGAAGAAGACAAGTTATGACGTTTTAAGTCAAGTATAAGAAGAACATCTGCGCTCATGTGTTAAATTTCGCTAAATTAGCGATTAATTTAATCACGAGACCGAAACAGCTCAAAATCGACATTCTTTGAAACTAAAATTGTCACCTTGAAACATGAGGGACAAAAAAACGTCCACCATTGGGAAGTAAAAATACCTTTTGTTTCGTATTCAACACCGAACCATGAAAATAGTTTGCACGTGTAATCATGGTTCCTTAAAAAGGTTTCAAGGGAGGAGACTAGTGTTTCAACTTCATTGCATTACCTCACAACATTTCGTTCAATATCTCTTTGTAAGAAAGAAAAAAAGGAATGGACATGATATCGTCACGATCATATTCAAAAAGACCATCCCAATAACCAAAAAGCTTATTTGACCCTAACATCGAAAAAAAAAAAAAAAACCTCAAGCGAGAAAAGGTAACATCTATAAAAAATACCCAATTAAATAAAAATTTTACAAATTAGTACCAATGTCAAGAAATTTTACAGATAGGTACCCGTTTTACTATTTGTACAAATTTTCTCGGTCTTGGTGTACCTTTTTATGTGTATATTGTGTACCACGTCACTTGTTTGTACGGTATCCTATACGGTTTCTATAAGGTACCTTAGTCTGTTATATATGACGTACCATTTGCTTAACGTATTGCGTACCGAGATACGTTGCTATAGGGTATCTAAATGTGTTATATGGCGTACCTGCGGCGGATCGGGTACCTATGTGCAATTTATTCTATTATGCACCTACATATAAAAATACTCACAGGGTACTGAATTACTACATGTTTTTATCCAAAAAAAAATTCGAAAGATATCATTGAAGCTCCAACATAAATCAAACTTCCCCCGACTTCAGGACATTAACAACAATGTCCAACTCATGGGAATGGAGAGGACTCGTCGCTGCTGACAACGTGTCCGGCGTCTTTAGCCCCTTTGAAGCTGTTTATGTTACCGAAGATCACAATTGCCATCGCGATAACAGCAGCCCAAAACGAAATCCCGAAAACTCTGCCCAAATTCCCATGCATCGACGACGATAGAGCGACCCAGGCAAGCACCGAGCGCTCGAGCCCACGCAAACCACACCGAGAATGCACCTTCTTTTCCATGCGGGGAACAGTCGAGCCACAGAACTCGGCCATAAGCGTGCACCAGACCTGCACGTGGTTCGTTTGGGGGTCACACTAATTTCATCGAGGAATTGTTAGAAAATAATGGCAAGTATGAAAAGGGTTTAATTATTTTTAGTCATGTATATTTGAAGGAATAGTATTTTAATGACATTTATATTTCAGACCGTTAGGGCACCACACATGTCCTCAAATTATTTTAACTAACGACACTAAAATAACAAAATTTTATTTAAGTGTCCACAAATTGCTTCATTTTTTAAACTTATAATCCTAATTGTATGACCAAAGTAGGGCGAATTATTCTTTTAGTCCTGTAATTAGGAGGAGGCAGGACAAAGGAATATGATAATGTTGTAAGAATAATAACTTTCAGAATTTTAATCAATTTTGGGACATTTTATCTCGAAACCCTATATTTGTCCAAAGGTCACTTATTTCGGAAGCTATTGTCCGTATACTGTTACCTTCTAATTCCTTGGAATCTTACATTCTATGTCGAAAACTTTAGATTTTGCCAAAAATCTAAGATTATGAAGTATAATTACATGATGACAAAAGGATGAATGACTGGAATCCTCTAATTCTATTCAACGTCTTTGATTTTGATTAAGGGGTTGTTGAATTCTCTTAACTGTTAATTTTAACAATTATAGTCCGTATAATGGAACCCCTAATTCGTTGAACGACCAGAAAAATAATTGCTCGTACAACTATTTATGCCTACTAAAAGAAAGGCTAAAAGCATCGTCGTCCCAACGAACCTGTGGAAGTGCCCTGAACGGCGGCGAAGAGAAACATGTGAAACTTGCTCCAAGTTCCGGTTCGGTAATAAAACCCGAACCCCCGAAGTAAAACACGACAGGAAAAACCCGAGTAGGTGCATTTTTTCGGCGTCCAACTTCATCAACTGCTCAATGGGATGAGCCGAAGGCAGAGAAACCAAAGGGAACAAGAAATAGACCAAAAGCAACAACAATACGTTCACTCTATCCAAGCAGACGTATCCCATCGCGTAAAGCAGTCCTCCACCGTACAGTCCCATGGTAACAAACGCAGACAGAAAAACGGACAACAAACTCCCCAAAGCAGGGATACCTAAATATCGTCATAACATGCGAAATAGAAGAAGGGTTCACCGACGCCGGCGAACCACCGCAGCCTCGCCGTCCACGGCCGCCAGCCGTCCGCCGCTGAAAACGTGGACCATTCCCAAGCCCCAAAGCAAGCCGCTGAATATAGACACGACCCATAAGGCGTCGAACTGATCGGATCTGAGGAGCATTTGCAGGGCGAAGAAGGCCATGGCGGCGGCTCCGAGGCCGCCGGCGACGGTGGATCAGAGTGACAGCCAGGCGGCGAAGGATCTCCGGTCGGGGAACCGACGGGTTCGGATCTTGGAGCCTGTGAACCCGCGGGTCATGAGGCCCATGTGGCGTGCGTGGGCGGCGACCACGACGGTGCTCGAGGCGACGATGAAGGAGATGTATGGCGTGAACATCCACGGCTTACGGAGGAAGCCGGCAGGGAGGCAGAAGAGGGCTCCGGCGGCCGTGGCTAGGCCGGCGATGAGGCGCTGGCTGCGGCCGTGGTCGAGGTGGGAGGAGGCGGAGATTAGGATCGGCGCTGAGAGGGTTAGGACGGCGGCCCATGAGATGGAAGTCCACTGAAGTGGGGAGAAGTGTTATTTATTGGTTCGTGATGTGCGCGTGGGTGCTTGGAGAATACAAAAAAAAATATGAACTTTGTATATGTATGTGTATGTGGCTTAGAGTTTTTACTGAACGAACACTTAGCTCTGGCTTTTCTTTTCTTTCTATCTCAACTTTATCACATGCACGTATGCTATTTATAATGCTTACCAATCACTACAAGACAAGCTAAGAAAAGTCCAAGTTGGCTTATATTTCTTTGATCCGATCTTTATTAGCTGCTCTTTTCTTCATTCGCGTGCAAAACTATCGGCGCAATAGACTTTCCATTTTGTTTGTTTTCTTATGCAATTATTGGTGGATCACGTTGAGATTATTCAACAAATTCCTCCCTTAATCTCAACGTCTTCCGCTCTTTCATCCCAAGCATTTGTTTCAGATTCTCGAACGTATTTGTTGGTAATGGCTTTGTGAAAATATCTGCAACTTGATCCGAACTCGCGACCTGTACCATCTTCACTGCTCCATTTTTTATGTGCTCCCGAATAAAATGAAACCGTGCATCGATATGCTTGCTTCTTTCGTGATGAACTGGATTTTTCGCCAACTCAATCGCTGACTTATTATCTACTCGAATTTCGGTTGGCTCATCTTGTCGAAGATTCAGCTAGAACAGTAAGTTCCTCAGCCAGATTGCGTGACACACACACCACGATGCTGCCACGTATTCCGCTTCGCAGGTTGATAGAGTCACGATCGGTTGCTTTTTAGATAACCAAGTGAATGCCGTATTTCCGAGATAAAATACGTAGCCGCCAGTGCTTTTTCGATCATCGATATCCCCGCACCAATCGCTGTCAGAATATCCAACTAATTTGCAGTCGCTCGCCTTTGAATAAAATAGACCTAATGATTGTGTTCCTCGAATGTATCGAAGAATTCTCTTGATCGCTTTTAGATGTGATTGCCTCGGGTCTTCCATATAGCGGCTAACGACCCCGACGCTATAAGCGATGTCGGGTCTCGTGCAGGTCAAGTATCGCAGACTGCCCACGAGACTTCGATAATCGGTCGCATTCACTCCTTGTCCTCCCTCAAACTTGGACAGTTTTGTTCCAAGTTCCATCGGTGTCGCTACCGGGTTGCTCTCCTCCATTTTCTTTTTCTTCAATATAGCCTTCGCATATGCTTCTTGCGATACGAATATTCCCGTACTTCTTTGCTCGACTTCGAGACCAAGAAAATATTTCATTAGTCCCAAGTCCGTCATCTCGAACTCCTTCGTCATCGCCTTTTTGAAGTCGTTGATTGCTTTCTCGCTACTCCCCATGAAAGTGAGATCATCGACATAGAGGGCGACGATGATCATTTCACCTCCTTCTCTTCTGACGTATAACGCATGCTCGAACGGACATTGCTCGAATTTGTTCCTTTTGAAGTACCCATCGATCCGAGTGTTCCAAGCCCGCGGCGCTTGCTTCAGCCCGTAAAGCGCTTTCTTTAATTTTAACACTTTGCCTTCTTTTCCTGGTTTCGTATATCCCGGGGGCTGCTCCACGTAGACTTCCTCCTCAAGCTCGCCGTTTAGAAAAGCGGACTTTACGTCCATTTGATAGATTGGCCAACTAAGTTGTGCAGCTTGGGCAAGGAGCAGGCGAATTGTTTCCATTCTTGCAACAGGAGCAAAGACTTCATCGTAGTCGATTCCTGCTCGTTGTTTGTAACCCTTCGCCACTAATCTTGCCTTGTAACGTTCAATTTTTCCTTGAGCGTTGATTTTCTTCTTATAAACCCATTTTACTCCTATGGGTTTATGCCCGTTTGGCAACTCCACAAGTTTCCATGTGTCGTTCTTTTCGATCGCCTTTATTTCCTCGTCCATCGCCATTTTCCATCTCTTGTCTCTTATGGCTTCTTCGAAACTAATTTGTTCCGAGTCGGCCAATAAGCAGACTAGGTGAACTTGTTCGGTTGATCTGTACAGGTCTTGCATGCTTCGCATCTTCGGCTGTCTTGGTTCATCCTCCTTGTCATTTTCTTGAGACGAAATCGGAACAGGTATTGGTGCAACGATCAGTGGTTCTTCAGGCGTTGTATTTTCTTCAACGTTCCAGCCCCACGAGCTTTCTTCGTCTACCCGAACATCGCGACTTACTATCACCTTTTTATTTTCAGGGTCATAGAGCCGATACGCCTTCGTCTTCTCATCATACCCAATAAACACGAGCTTTTTGCTTTTATCGTCGAGCTTGGTTCTTCTTTGATCGGGCACATGTGCATACGCCACGCTTCCAAATATTTTGAAGTGCGCCACCGTCGGTTTTCGGCCGGTCCATGCTTCCTGTGGTGTTCGATTCTCGAGGCTGTGATGTGGACATCGATTCTGAATATATATAGCACATCGTACCGCTTCGGCCCAGAATTCCTTTGGCATGTCCTTGCTTTTTAACATTGATCGAACCATATCAAGAATGGTTCGGTTCTTCCTTTCAGCTACGCCGTTCTGTTGTGGTGAATAAGGTGCGGTGAGGAACCTCCTGACGCCTTGTTCTTCGCAAAAATTAACGAAAGCACCTGACATGTATTCGCCACCTCTGTCTGATCGGAGCGCCTTGACGTTTGAGCTTGTCGCCTTTTCGACCATAGCCTTGAATTTTTTAAACGTCTCGAACGCTTCTGATTTTTCCTTTAGAAAATACACCCACGTCTTTCTTGAGTAGTCGTCGATGAAGGTGATGAAGTATCTCTTTCCAGCGAATGATTCTGGTGTGATCGGCCCGCATATGTCTGTATGTATGAGCTCGAGTGGTTTGCGTGCTCGATATTCTGCCTGCTTCTGGAACGTCGTCCTCGTATGTTTCCCGATTACGCAGCTTTCGCAAAGCTTCTTTTCGCCTTCTATCACCGGTATTCCGCGGACCATGCCTCTTTTGGAGAGCTCCTTTAGGCCACCGTAGTGCAAATGTCCGAAGCGCATATGCCACAAGTGGTATTTGTCCTCTACGTCAACTTGCAAGCATCGCTCTTGAATCGCCTTCAGGTTGAGCTTGAACATTCTGTTCCTTTCCATCTCGACCCGATCGATCATTCTTCCGTCTTTGTTTCTTAGTTGCAACGAGCGGTCCTTCATGAACACCGAACATCCTTTTTCAAGCAACTGCCCCATACTTAAGATGTTCGTCTTTAAGTCGGGTACGAAGTAGACGTCCTCGACCGATCCTTGTCTGCCGTCGTTTTGAGAGAAGCATATTTTCCTCGGCCTTTGACTTCAATTTTCGATGCGTCTCCAAAGGACACGTGCCCGTCATCGATCTTCTTCAGATCAGTGAAAAGATCTTTATGCCCGCTCATATGATTGCTGGCACCAGTATCAAGATACCACACCATATCATTGCCTGGACTCGTATCCTCGAGCGCCATCAAAAGAACGCCTTCGTCTTTTGGATCCTCTTGTGCGACTAGATTCGCATTTTCTTCCACCTTTTTGTCGGCCCAACAGTCTTTTGCGAAGTGCCCGAACTTGCCGCAATTGTAGCACTCAACGCTCGGTCGATTTGAGCGACCGCCTCGTCCTCGTGCTCGGCCTCGTCCTCTCCAATTTTGGTTGCTCGTTTGTCCTTCTTTTTCGTGATTGTAACCTCGTCCTCGGCCTGAATTTTGGCCGAAACCTCGTCCTCGTTGACCTCGTCCTCGACGTCGGCCGTGATGCGTATATAGCGCATTGTCATCTTTCAACGATAACTTCGTCTGCAGGGCCTCGTCCAGCGATTCCTGCTTCTTCTTTTTCTTCCGTTGCTCGTGAGCTTCGAGCGAACCGGAAGTTCATCGACCGTCATTTCTTCGAGATTTTAGATTCCTCGATTGCACATACCACGTTCTCGTACTCGTCCGTCAGGGAGCGGAGAATTTTCTCGACGACCCGGGCTTCCGTTAGAGCCTCGCCGTTTCTCTTCAACTGATTCGAGATGGTTTGCACTTTCGTTATATAATTGGATACGCCTTCGCCGTTCTTCATTCTTGTCATTACGAAGCGTTTGCAGCCGTACTTGTTTTACTCGGTCGGTGCCTTTGTACGCTGTCTCCAGTTTGTTCCATGCTTCTTTAGAATTTTTCGCGCCTGCTATCTTTTCGAGGCCGGGATCGTCTAACGCTTGGTGGATGAGGTTGAGCGCTGTATCGTCGAGTCTGTGAGATTCTTCCGACGCCTTACTTTCAGCCTCGTCGTCCGTTTTTTTCGGTTCGGTGTACCCCTTTTCTACGATATTCCATACGCCTCGCGATCCGAGCAGTACCTTCATTCGGATAACCCAACTATCATTGTTGAATTTTGTGAGGCGCGGGACGGGCATGACTTCGAATGACATGGCTCTGATACCAATTTGTTATTTATTGGTTCGTGATGTGCGCGTGGGTGCTTGGAGAATACAAAAAAAAATATGAACTTTGTATATGTATGTGTATGTGGCTTAGAGTTTTTACTGAACGAACACTTAGCTCTGGCTTTTCTTTTCTTTCTATCTCAACTTTATCACATGCACGTATGCTATTTATAATGCTTACCAATCACTACAAGACAAGCTAAGAAAAGTCCAAGTTGGCTTATATTTGTTTGATCCGATCTTTATTAGCTGCTCTTTTCTTCATTCGCGTGCAAAACTATCGGCGCAGTAGACTTTCCATTTTGTTTGTTTTCTTATGCAATTATTGTTGGATCACGTTGAGATTATTCAACAAGAAGCGCCTGTTGTGGTTTACTGTGATCGTCTTTTGGACTAACGCTTCGTATCTGCCAAACGACGAAGATCGAGGAATTAATTAACTTGAGGCTAATTAATTACTGCCATTGGGGAAACCAAAATCGGGACTATGATATGATATTATTCTAATCTCAATGCTTAGGTTATGATGTACGTTATTTGTCCTTAATATTTCGAGATTGAACTTTTTTATATTCAAGCGATTTTGGGTTGTTTCGATGCTTCGGTAAATTTAATCGTTACATTAGACGTAATTTTATACGTGCGAGCACGTGATCTCCTTTTTTATCGACCTAAACTTCCATAACTCGTTTTCTTCTTCGTACTAAGGGGGTGTTTGTTTCCAGTGATCCAACATCACCGTGATACTCATATCACCGTAATGTGAATATCACCGTGATGTAGATCAATGTGATGTATCATTACCGTGCTTGTTTTGAGGTGATATTTCATTTTGCATATCAATGTGATATTAGAATATTATGTTTGTCTAATCACGGTGATGTGTGGGGTGATATTGCATTAATGTCATATTTGACCCTATGAATATCATATAAATTATGTGGATTACATATACATATATATACATATATATTGAGATGATTTTTACATAATAATAATTACTATTTTAATATCGAGTTTGATTTTTTTAAGAATTACTATTAGTTTTTTCGTATAGTTATTCAGTATAATTATTTATTATTAAGATTTGAATACTCTAACTATATATTAAAATATGAATAAGGATATATTAGGTATAAATACCAAATTAAGGGGTATTGTTGTCCAAATAAAAGTTTGAAAGATCACCCCATCACGGTGATGTAAGATCACCTAGCTTTTTCGGGGTAATCCAAAAGGTAGAATATCACCCCATTTTCATCACCTAGGTGATCTGTCATTACGGTGATGACTCATCACGTAGCCTAAACAAACATTGTGATGATAAAGCAACGAGAGGATCACGGTGATGTTTTGGAGGATCACCCCAAAACAAACACCTCCTAAGCGTACATGAGCATCATTTCGCATCACATTTAACTTAACTCGAAGGTTGTCAATCATTTGATTCTCTAATGCGACGCATAATAATGCTAGATACGTATACATCGAATAAGATGACTTATGATATTTTAAGTCGATCCAAAGGAGATTATGTGCTCTTCTCTGAATATTACAACATTACGTCTAAACTAGTAAAGATTAAAAATTAACCGAGAGATCGGACGACCTAAAATTGCTAACAATGTCGGCTAAAAGTAATATCCTAAACATTGAGACTACGAATATCAATCGCCCAAAACAAAAATCTGCAAAATGTTTTTCGAGGAAAGTAAAAAGTTCTTACAGCTTTGTCTCGAACTGACTGCAAACGACGCCGTTAATACTCTTCGACCAACCTCGCTCTGGTTGAGAAGGATCGTCGACGGTTTGGGTAATTATGATGGGGAAAACGATGGGAATGAGCACTTTGTGTACAAAGTAAGAGCAAAAGCCGTACAG
This sequence comes from Craterostigma plantagineum, assembly GCA_027422505.1. NCBI lineage: Eukaryota > Viridiplantae > Streptophyta > Magnoliopsida > Lamiales > Linderniaceae > Craterostigma > Craterostigma plantagineum. The sequence goes on from JAPQWV010000157.1 coordinate 173,060, forward strand.
ATACCAAGCCATGACTTCGATCTTTGTTGGCCTATCTTCTTCTTCGTCTTCATCGATCCCACTGTAAATTTCGGACAAGTGTTCATCACCTTTATGAATCTGCTTCATACACAGACTGTTAATGTCTTGGGTAGTACATATGTCGTGATGGTTCGGGGGGGGGGGGCTGTTGATGATATCCTTCTCCGCCATTAATTAACTAGACGTGTAAAATGCTTAAGTTTTCCTTGTATAATGTGTTGATGAGAGAATGTTCGTTGTTTGTTCGTGAGATGTGAAGAAGAATTATGTCGGGATTATCAGTGTTATTTTACTTAATGGTTGTAATGGAATCAACGGGCGGTAGTGAAAGTTTCAAGAGCGTCACACCTTGGTGTTTCCTTATCCGACTTTTGCTTTCAAAAATTGGGGGAGAACGAGAGAATTGCAGAGGAGAACAGCCCACTCTCAAGGCAAATCTCTGCCCCTAAAGCCTATATGCCCCTAAAGCCTATTGCCCTCCAAAACAAGAACATTGAGCTGAGCCACCGCCGATACAACTGACGAAATCCTCCCAGTAAGCTTACTTTTTAATTTTTAGATTTTCTGGTATTTGTGGTTAATTCCGAGATTAGGGCTTCGATAGTTTCATTTCTTGAATGATTCCATGTCGGGTTATGCTTAATTTTTTTACTACGACTCGAATTAGGGGTTTATGGCCAAAATAGGTTTAATTCTTTCATTTTTTGATTTGGGGTTTTTGTATCATTCAAATTAGGGTTTGTTAGCTTCTACTTCCCTGTTCGAAGTAAAGGTACTGCATCTGTGACGATCTTGGTACGAGTTTTGGTTGTTTCTAGGTACATAATTTGAATTGGTACTGTTTGTATATGTTTTTGGTACCACATTACATAATTAATGGTACCGTAAATTCGTTATTTGATTATTTAGTTTTTGTCTCATACAGAAATGGCACTGAAGTCGACGAGGTAGCAGAATTCGGAGGGCGTGGATTGCGGCATACATACTGCAATGTCCATAGATCGACACATCGTTGGACCGGTGGCTCGTGGGAGGTATCTTGACGAAGTTGACGTCAAATTGTATCATGGCTTCATGCTTGCCACTATACTTACAGACGGTCTTAGTTGCATGTTCCACTTATTTGAGTGATATTTATCTGTTTTTGATACTGATACGTTGTTGATCGTCTTACTTTTTGTGACTTCTTTATGTTTTTGTTACAGGTATTTTTGTAGTACCTAAACAAGCAACTATGTAGTACCAATATTGCTAGATTTGTAGTACAATTGGTTTTCTTATTGTAGTACCATCCATAGGTTGTTGTAGTTTCTTTTACGTACCATGGAACGTAATAATCCTTGATTCTAAATGTTAACCCGCCAATTTTGATATCGAATGATCAGCTTAGTATATTTAACCATAGTAACGTACTCACGGACCAAAAAATAATCCGTACGGCGTCGAAATACGCCCTCTAATTTGTGGTACCAATGTAACACTTTTGTAGTACCTATATATGCACTTTTGTAGTACAATGACATATGCTATTACTGTTAACTTATATTACTGGTTTGATTTTGGAAGGAGAACGAAATAGTTTTGGTGAGAGAAGAACGACAGAGGAGGGGAGTTATTGTTCATAATGTTTTGTTATCTCATTGCTCGTTAAATAAAACTACATGCATGCATTGATTTTTATAGCAACACATTGAGGATTCTAGATAAAGCACTAGACGTGTAAAATGCTTAAGTTTTCCTTGTATAATGAGTTGATGAGAGAATGTTCGTTGTTTGTTCGTGAGATGTGAAGAAGAATTATGTCGGGACTATCAGTGTTATTTTTCTTAATGGTTGTAATGGAATCAACGGGCGGTAGTGAAAGTTTCAAGAGCGTCACACCTTGGTGTTTCCCATTATCCGACTTTTGCTTTCAAAAATTGGGGGAGAACGAGAGAATTGCAGAGGAGAACAGCCCATTCTCAAGGCAAATCTCTGCCCCTAAAGCCTATTGCCCTCCAAAACAAGAACATTGAGCTGAGCCACCGCCGATACAACTGACGAAATCCTCCCAGTAAGCTTACTTTTTAATTTTTCGATTTTCTGGTATTTGTGGTTAATTCCGAGATTAGGGCTTCGATAGTTTCATTTCTTGAAGGATTCCATGTCGGGTTATGCTTAATTTTTTTACTACGACTCGAATTTGGGGTTTATGGCAAAAATAGGTTTAATTCTTTCATTTTTTGATTTGGGGTTTTAGTATCATTCAAATTAGGGTTTGTTAGCTTCTACTTCCCTGTTCGAAGTAAAGGTACTGCATCTGTGACGGTCTTGGTACGAGTTTTGGTTGTTTCTAGGTACATAATTTGAATTGGTACTGTTTGTATATGTTTTTGGTACCACATTACATAATTAATGGTACCGTAAATTCGTTATTTGATTATTTAGTTTTTGTCTCATACAAAAATGGCACTGAAGTCGACGAGGTAGCAGAATTCGGAGGGCGTGGATTGCGGCATACATACTGCAATGTCCATAGATCGACACATCGTTGACCCGGTGGCTCGTGGGAGGTATCTTGATGAAGTTGACGTCAAATTGTATCATGGCTTCATGCTTGCCACTATACTTACAGACGGTCTTAGTTGCATGTTCCACTTATTTGAGTGATATTTATCTGTTTTTGATACTGATACGTTGTTGATCGTCTTACTTTTTGTGACTTCTTTATGTTTTTGTTACAGGTATTTTTGTAGTACCTAAACAAGCAACTATGTAGTACCAATATTGCTAGATTTGTAGTACAATTGGTTTTCTTATTGTAGTACCATCCATAGGTTGTTGTAGTTTCTTTTACGTACCCGGCGAACGTAATAATCCTTGATTCTAAATGTTAACCCGCCAATTTTGATATCGAATGATCAGCTTAGTATATTTAACCATAGTAACATACTCACGGACCAAAAAATAATCCGTACGGCGTCGAAATACGCCCTCTAATTTGTGGTACCAATGTAACACTTTTGTAGTACCTATATATGCACTTTTGCGTACAATGACATATGCGATTACTGTTAACTTATATTACTGGTTTGATTTTGGAAGGAGAACGAAATAGTTTTGGTGAGAGAAGAACGACAGAGGAGGGGAGTTATTGTTTATAATGTTTTGTTATCTCATTGCTCGTTAAATAATACTACATGCATGCATTGATTTTTATAGCAACACATTGAGGATTCTAGATAAAGCACTATCTTAAGATGTTCCCTAATTTACTCCTCAACATAAGGAAATGTCTGCCATGCAATAATGCCTCCTCAACTTAGGTAAAGTTGTCTCCCACATTAGAGCTTAATATTATTTTAACATCCCCGCCTAAGCTCGATTGTCCTTTCCTCGTACTCCAAGTTTGTTCTTCAGTTTTTCAAATGATTCTAACGGTAGCGCCTTGGTTAATATATCGGCAACTTGTTCTCGGCTTGCAACGTATTCAACCTCTACTTCATCATTTTTCACGTGCTCCCTAATCGAATGTAATCTGACATCTATGTGTTTGCTCCGTTCATGGTGAACCGGATTCTTCGTCAATTCGATGGCCGATTTATTGTCAACGTAGATCTTGGTAGCTTTTCGCTGTTCCACTCCAACTTCTTTTAGTAGTCTACGTAGCCATATTGCATGACTCACACATGAAGACGCCGCCACGTATTCGGCTTCGCATGTCGATAAAGTTACTATCGACTGTTTCTTAGATGCCCAACCGAAAACTGTATTGCCAGCAAAAAAATGCATATCCAGTTGTACTTTTGCGGTCGTCCGTATCTCCACTCCAATCGCTGTCAGAATATCCCGTGATTACAAAATCGTCTGTCCAAGGATAGAACAACCCATGAGACGCTGTCTTCTTTAAATATCAAAATATTCTTTTCACGGCCTTCCAATGAGTAGCGCTTGGGTCTTCCATGTAGCGGCTTACGAGACCAACTCCGTAAGAGATATCCGGCCTTGTACTCGTCAAATACCGTAGGCATCCAACAACGCTTCGATACATGGTTCCATCTACCTTTTCGGCTTTGTCGAACTTGGACAGTTTTGTCCCGCACTCGACGGGTGTGCTTGTTGGATTGCAGTTGTTCATTCCGAATCTATCCAAGATCCCAAGCGTGTATCGCTCTTGTGACACAAAAATTCCGGTCTTCTCCTGTTTCACCTCGAGGCCCAAGAAGTATGACATTTTTCCTAGGTCACTCATTTCAAACTCGGTCTTCATCTCGAACTTGAACTCGACGATCATCTTTTCGTTATTGCCTGTAAATATTAGATCGTCTACATATAAAACAACATATAAGATATCTGCCTGTCGCACCTTCACGTACAAAGAGTGTTTGTAGGGGCATTGCTGAAATCCTCGGTTCTTGAGATATGTATCGATTCTCGTGTTCCAAGCTCTTGGAGCCTGCTTTAAGCCGTAAAGGGCTTTCTTCAACTTCAGCACCTTCTCCTCTTGTCTGATCTGCTTGTAGCCGGCAGGTTGCTCGACGTAAACTTCTTCTTCTATTGTTCCATTCAAGAACGCCGATTTAACGTCCATTTGATATATGACCCATTTTTGATAAGCCACAATTGACATTAGCAGCCGGATTGTTTCCATCCTCGCAACTGGCGCAAACACTTCTTCGTAGTCGATCCCAGCCTTTTGTTTGTATCCTTTTGCTACGAGCCTTGCTTTATATCGTTCCACTTCTCCTTTAGCATTTAGCTTCTTCTTGTATATCCACTTTACGCCTATCGCCTTTTGTCCGTTTGGTAAGTTTGCGAGCTCCCAGGTTTTGTTCTTCGTGATGGCCTCCATTTCTTCCTTCATCGCCTTTCTCCACCTTTCATCCTTCGTTGCTTCCTCAAATGTAATATTTTCTGCATCAGCGAGTAGACATATGAGGTTCATATTATTCGATGTTTGGTAAAGAACTGTTATGGTCCTCGTTCTTCCTTGTAGGGGCTCATCATCTTCTTCTGAATCTTCCGGTTGGTTGATCACAGTTGTCGTCTCCTCTTCGCTAGATGGATTGGTCACTAGAGGTGGTATCTTATCAACATCTGATTCGATGTGTGTACGTCCCATTTTCCAGTTCCAGCAGCTATTCTCGTCAAACTGCACGTCACGACTTACAATAACTTTGTTAGTATTAGGATTAAAGAGATTATAAGCCTTTGACCTTTCATCATATCCGATAAAGACGAGCTTAATACTCCGATCATCTAGCTTCGTTCTCTGACCATCCGGAACGTGAGCGTATGCTATACAACCAAAGGTTCGTAGATGCCCGACTGAAGGTTTTGTACCGCACCAAGCTTCCTGCGGTGTGATATTTCCCTTCAAGCTCGCTGACGGGCAGCGGTTCTGCAAGTATACGGCACATCGAGTTGCTTCTGCCCAAAACTTCTTCGGCATTTCTTTACTTTTCAGTATACAACGGACCATATTGAGAAGCATCATGTTCTTCCGCTCCGCTACGCCGTTTTGTTGAGGAGAGTACGGAGCCGTGAGATACCTTCGAATTCCGTTTTCCTCACAAAATGCTAGAAACTCTTTCGACGTGTATTCTCCGCCTCTGTCGGATCTGATAGCTTTTATCCGCTCCCCGCTTGCGTTCTCAGCTAGGATTTTAAATTTCTTAAACATGACAAAAGTTTCTGATTTTTCTCGTAAGAAATATATCCGAGTCTTCCTAGAATAATCGTCAATAAATGTGAGGAAATAGCGATGCTTACTAAACGACTCCGGAGTAATTGGTCCACATATGTCCGTGTGAACTAGCTCCAAGACTCTTTTGGCTCGAAATATTGTTTCCTTCGGGAAAGGATTTCTTGCATTCTTTCCAATGATGCAGCTTTCGCACATGCCATCCGCCGTTCCCAAATATGGCATGCCGTTTACAATTGTCTTGTTTGCTAGATCCCTCACGCTATTAAAATTTAGGTGGCCGAACCGTTGATGCCAAAGCTTTACTTCACTATCTTCGGTCACCTTTAGACATTTCTCCTGCACATGTTCGATCTTTAATTTAAACATGCGATTTTCGGTCATACTAACCCGTGCCACGAGTTGCTTGGTGTTGTCTCTGATTTCCATCATGTTATTCTTCATGATTATCGTGAAACCTCGTTCGATTAGTTGCCCAACGCTGAGTATGTTGCTTCTCATTTCTGGCACGTAGTAGACGTTAGATATATATTTATGATGACCGTTCTTGCACCGAATCTTCACTCTTCCATGACCTTCGACTTTAACCTTGGATGCATCACCGAAAGTTACTTGACCTCCCTTCGTTTCTTGTATCTCCACGAACATATCTCGATTGCCACTCATATGGTTGCTCGCCCCTGTGTCGAGGTACCATTCTTGACTTCTATGTGAGCCGTCCTCCTTGCTCGCCATCAGGAGGATCTCTTCCTCAGCTTTCTTATGCTCTTTTGCTTCGCTTCTTTGTTCGTTGAAGTAGCATTCAGCAGCAATATGACCGAACTTTTTGCACGTGTAGCATTGGACATTCCTCTTATTGTGTCTGCCTCGACCTCGTCCGCCTCGATATGTATTCCATGAGTGATTTTTATTTTCTCTGTTGCCTTCATTTGATGAACCTCTTCCTCTTCCTCCTGATCTTCCACGTCCTCGATATGTTGCTCTACCTCGATAGTTTCCTCGTTGTCGGGTTGTGTCATCATCTTTGTCGGGGTTGTTGTCTTTTATATTCATCTTCGCCTGCAACGCTTCTTCCACCGTTTCACGTTTCCTAGATGCCCTCCTTTGTTCATGGGCCTCTAGAGAGCTTGTCAACTCGTTCACAGTCATCTCGGAGAGATCTTTCGATTCCTCAATGGCACATACGATGCTGTCAAAATCTGTGATTAAGGATCGCAGAATTTTTTCGACTATTCTGTTCTGCGGCACCTCTTCACCATTCCTCTTGAGTTGATTGGCAACGGTTTCGACCTTCGTAATGAAGTCGGATACGTTATCTCCTTCCTTCATCCACAGCGTCTCAAACTCCCGTCTAAGAGTTTGTAGGCAAACCTGTTTCACTCGATCCGCTCCTTGATACGCCTTTTCAAGAATCTCCCATGCTTCATTGGAACTCTTTGCACCGGCAATTTTTTCGAAACCCGATTCGTCTACGGCTTGGTAGATCAGGTAAAGAGCACTCTTGTCTTTCTTGCGTGACTCTTTCAGCTCTTTTACTTGGGCTCCGGATAAGCCTGCTACTGATTCATGTTCTGTATACCCGGACTCGACGACTTCCCAAGCATCTTGTGATCCAAGCAACGCTTTCATGTGTATGGACCATTTGTCATAATTCGTCTTTGATAGACGCGGACACATCATATAGTTGATACCGGCAGCATTTGTACTATTGTTTGCCATGGAGCTCTGATACCATTTGTTAACTTATATTACTGGTTTGATTTTGGAAGGAGAACGAAATAGTTTTGGTGAGAGAAGAACGACAGAGGAGGGGAGTTATTGTTTATAATGTTTTGTTATCTCATTGCTCGTTAAATAATACTACATGCATGCATTGATTTTTATAGCAACACATTGAGGATTCTAGATAAAGCACTATCTTAAGATGTTCCCTAATTTACTCCTCAACATAAGGAAATGTCTGCCATGAAATAATGCCTCCTCAACTTAGGTAAAGTTGTCTCCCACATTAGAGCTTAATATTATTTTAACAATTACAGTATCATTCGTAGGTTGTTTGTAGTATCTTTTATGTACCGGGAGAATGGCGTCGAAATACGCCAAAACTAATTTGTGGTACCAATATAAACACATTTGCAGTACCTATATATGGAACTTTGCAGTACTATAACTTACGCTGTTATAGAACCATCCGTAGGTTGTTTGTAGTACCTTCTTCGTACCTTTCGTTTGATTCTCGAAAATACGTAGATTCTTGAGCAATTAAGGCATGTGAGCTTACATAACGTGGCAAATAACAAATACTAAACCCGAACGACGTCGAAATACACCCTCTAATTTGTGGTACCACTTTTGTAGTACCTATATATGGACTTCTGCAATACCGTGGCATATGCTATTGCAGTACCATCCGTAGGTTGTTTGTAGTATCTTTTATGTACCGGGCAGAAAACGTCGAAATACACCAAAACTAATTTTTGGTACCAATATAAACATGTTTGCAGTACCAATATATAGAATTATGTAGTACTATAACTTATGCTATTGTAGTACTGTCCGTAGGTTGTGTGTAGAACCTTCGTCGTACCTTTCGTTTGATTGTCGAAAACACGTAGATTCTTGAGCAATTAAGGCCTGAGAGCTTACAAATGCGGCAAATAACACATATTAAACCCCAACGACGTCGAAATACGCCCTGTATTTTGTGGTACCAATATAAACACTTTTATAGTACCGATATATGGACATCTGCAGTACCATGACGTATGCTATTGCAGTACCATCTGTTGGTTGTTTGCAGTATCTTTTATGTACCGGGCGACCGGCGTCGAAATACGCCAAAACTAATTTGTGGTACCAATATAAACACATTTGCAGTACCTATATATGGAACTTTGTAGTACCATAACGTATCCATTGAAGTATCGTCCGTAGGTTTTTTGTAGTACCTTCGCCGTACCATTCGTTTGATTGTCGAAAACACGTAGATTATTGTGCAAATAAAACATGAGAACTTCCAAAATACGGCACAGAATAAAAATAAAACACACGGTAACGTAGAACATACACACTAACTTCCAATAGATCAAAAATCTTGACTATGTAGTAAGATGTTCTTACTATTATCATATTAAGTGGAAAGAAAGTTGGTCTTTCGATGTAATAATCCTTGATTGTAAATGTTAACCCTCCAATTATGATACCAAATGATCAACTTAGTATATTTAACCATGGTAACGTACTCGCGAACCACAAAATAACCCGAACGACGTCGAAATAAGCCCTCTAATTTGTGGTACCATTATAAACAGTTTTGTAGTACCTATAAATGGAATCCTGCAGTACCATGACATATGATATGGCGGTACCGTCCGTATGTTGTTTGTAGTATCTTTTATGTACCGGACAAACGGCGTCGAAATACGCCAAAACTACTTTGTGGTACCAATATAAACACGTTTGCAGTACCTATATGTGGAACTTTGTAGTACCATAAGTTACGCTATTATAGTACCGTCCGTAAGTTGTTTGTGGTACCTTCGCCTTACCATCCGATTGATTGTTGAAAGCACGTAGATTATTGTGCAAATAAGACATGAGAACTTCCAAAATACGGAACATGATAAAAATTAAACACACGGTAACGTAAAACATAAACACTAACTTCCAATAGATCAAAAATCTTGACTATGTAATAAGATGTTCTTACTATCATCATATTAAGTGGAAAGAAAGTTGGTCTTTCGATGTAATAATCTTGATTGTAAATGTTAACCCGCCAATTATGATACCAAATGATCAACTTAGTATATTTTAACTATGGTAACGTACTCACGGACCAAAAATAACCCCAACGACGTCGAAATACGCCCTCTAATTTGTGGTACCAACATAAACACTTTTGTAGTACCTTTATATTGACTCCTGCAGTACCATGACATATGCTAATGCAGTTCCATCCGTAGGTTGTTTGTAGTATCTCTATGTACCCGGCAAACGGCGTCGAAATAGGCACATAATATAATTAAACATACGATAACATAAAATATAGACAGAACTTTCAATCGATCAAAAATCATGACTATTAGTAAGATGTTCTTACTAGTATCATAATAAGTAGAAAGAAAGTTAGGGTTCAGCGTAATAATCCATAATTTTAAACATCAACCCACTAATATTGATATCAAATCATCACTGAAATGTTTATAACTATGGTAACATAGTCATGGACCAAAAATAATTCGGACGGTGTCGAAAAATTCCTACCCAAATTTGTAGTACCAATATAGATATGTTTGTAGTTCCAATATATAGATGTTCGTGGTACCATATCCTACGATAGTGTAGTACCATACGTATGTTACTTGTAGTATCTTTTTCGTACCATGTTTCTAACTATCGGAATTCCTACCCAATTTTGGAGTACCAATATACATATATGTATAGTACCAATATATAAATATTTGAGGTACCATATCATAATCTAGTGTAGTACCATGATTAGGTTACTTGTAGTATCTTTTTCGTACCATATTTTAAATCATCGAAAACGCGTAGATATTGTGCAAATAAGGCATGTGAACTTCCAAAATACGTCAAATAATAAAACTAAAACACATGGTAACATAATATAAACACTCACTTTCACTCGATCGAAAATCTTGACTACGTAGTAAGATGTTCTTATTAGTATCATAATAAGTAGAAGAAAGTTGGGGTTTGAATGTAATAATCTCTAATTCTAAATATTAGCCAACCAATATTGATACCAAATCATCATTGAAGTATTTATAACTATTGTAACGTAGTCAAAGACCAAAAATAACTCGGACGGCGTCGAAAAATTCCTACCTAAATTTGTAGTATCAATATATATATATATATATATATATGTTTGTAGTTCTAATATATAGATATTCGTAGTACTATACGCTACGATAGTGTAGTACCATACGTGCGTTACTTGTAGTATCTTTTTCGTACCACGTTTCTAACAAACGAAATTCCTACCCAAATTTCTAGTACCAATATACATATGTGTATAGACCAATATATAGATGTTTGAGGTACCATATCATAATCTAGTGTCGTATCATGGGTAGGTTACTTGTGTATCTTTTCCGTACCACATTTTAAATTATCGAAAATGTGTAGATTATTGTGCAAATAAGGCATGAGAACTTCCAAAATATGGTACATAATATAACTAAACACACGATAACATAAAATATAGACACTAACTTTCAATCGATCAAAAATCATGACTATTTAGTAAGATGTTTGTACTAGTATCATAATAGTAGAACGAAAGTTAGGGTTTCAATGTAATAATCCATAATTCTAAATATTAACACACTAATATTGATACCAAATCATCAGTAAAGTGTTATAACTGTGGTAACATAGTCACGGACAAAAAATAACTCGCACGGCATCGAAAAATTCGTATCCAAATTTGTAGTACCAGTATATATATTTTTGTAGTTCCAATATATAGATGCTCGTAGTACCATACCCTACGATAGTGTAGTACCATAAGTGTGTTACTTGTAGTATCTTTTTCGTACCATGTTTCAAACAATCAAAATTCCTACCCAAATTTGTATTACCAATATACATATGTTTGTCGTTCCAATATATAGATGTTCGTAGTACCATAGCTTACGAAATTGTAGTATCATACTTCTGTTAGTTGTACTATCTTTTTCGTACCACGTTTCTAACAATCGGAATTCCTACCCCAATTTGTATTACCAGTATACATATGTTTATAGTACCAATATATAGATGTTCGTAGTACCATACCGTACGATAGTGTGGTACCATACGTATGTTCCTACCCTAAAACGTTTGTCGTACTAATATGTAGATGTTCGTAGTACCATAACATATGCTAATGTAGAACCATGTGTAGGTTACTTGTAGTATCATTGTCGTACCACGTTTTTAATTATAGAAAACACGTAGCTTATTGTGCAAATAAGGTATGCAAACTTCCAAAATACGTCACATAACATAAAATATAAACACTAACTTTCGATCGATAAAAAACCTTGACTATGTAGTAAGAAGTTCTTACTAGTATCATGATAAGTAGAAAGAAAATTGGGGTTTCAACGTAATAATCCATAATTCTAAATATTAACCCACCAATATTGATACCAAATCATCACTAAAGTATATATAACTATGGTAACATAGTCCCGGATAAAAAATAATTTGGAAGCCGTCGAAAAATTCCTACCCAAATTTGTAGTACCAACATATATATGTTTGTAGTACCAACAAATAGATGTTTGTTGTACCGTATCGTGAGCTAGTGTAGTACCATACTTAGGTTACTTGTAGTTTCTTTCCGTACCATGTGTAACTATCAAGACTTCTACCCTAAGAATGCTTGTAGTACCAGTATACAGATTTTTGTAGTACCAATATATAGATGTACGTAGTACCAAAATATATACTAGTGTAGTACCATGCGTAGGTTACTTGTAGTATCACTTTCGTACCCGTTTTTAGTTGTTGAAAACACGTTGATTATTCTGCAAATAAGGCATGCGAACTTCCAAAATACGTCACATAATAGAATCAAACACACGATAACATAAAATATAAACACTAACTTTCGATCGCTAAAAACCTTGAATATGTAGTAAGATGTTCTTACTAGTGTCGTGATAAGTAGAAAGAAAATTGGGGTTTCACGTAATAATCCATAATTCTAAATATTAACCCACCAATATTGATACTAAATCATCACAAAAGTATTTATAACTATGGTACATAGTCCCGGACCAAAATTAATTCGGACGGCGTCGGAAAACTCCTACCCAAATTTGTGGTACCAACATACATATGTCTGTAGTACCAACATATAGATGTTTGCGGTACCGAACCGTGAGCTAGTGTAGTACCATATGTAGGTTACTTGTAGTATCTTTCTTACCATGTGTAAATATCGAGACTCCTACCCTAAAAACGCTTGTAGTACCAATATAGAGATTTTTGCAGTACCAATTCATAGATGTTCATAGTACCATATATGCAAGTGTTGTACCTTGCGTAGGTTACTTGTAGTATCTTTCCATACCATGTGTAACTATAGAGACTCCTACCCTAAAAATGCTTGTAGTACCAATATACAGATATCTGTAGTACCAATAGGTAGATGTTCGTAGTACCATAACATATGCTAGTGTAGTACCATGCGTAGGTTACTTGTAGTACCAATTTCGTACCACGTTTTTGTAGTACCAATATAAAGATTTTCGTAGTACCGTATCGTAAGATAGTGTAGTACCATCGTAGGTTACTTGTAGTATCTTTCTGTACCAGGTGTTAATTCATCCAACAGTAGTATTGATATCAATATATCGACAATATTGGTACCATATCGTAAGCTAGTGTAGTATCAAAAAAAATCGGACGACGTCGAAAAATTAGTACCCAAATTTATAGTACCAATGCACATGTGTTTGTAGTACCAATAGATATATTTTAGTGGTACCTTATGGTAAGCTAGTATAGTACCATACGTAGGTTACTTGTAGTATCTTTCTGTACCATGTGTTTATTCATCCAATAATAGTATTGATATCAGTATCATCCTCCACCAACAATATTACTATCAAACATATCGACAATATTAATATCATTTAACCACCAACATCGTAATAAAGAACATATCGACGTAAGAATGTTGCGCTAACCTATCGACAGCATACCGAGAAAAGAATGTGTCATAACCTATCATTTCATCCACCATAGACATTTGTAGACAACATAGCTTCGTATAATAGGACCTTTAAAATGACAAATAATTACCATATGATACTGCTAGAAAGCTTCACATATACTTACATTGAAAAAATACGGGTACTGTAATTCAACGTACTTTGGTACTGCATATAATAGATTGCTTTAACCAATAAATTAGCCAAATTTTATCCAAATACTAATCTCACTCGACACACACAGTATGCTAATCGTAGAAAACACGAGGAAAATTCAACTTTTTAACAGCTCGACACCCAAATCGCAACACCCACACCTCGATACCCAAATCACGATACCCACAACACGATATCCAATTTAGGTCAATGCCACTGCCACAAACATTCATAATACACCTCAACGGAGTGTTCTCTAACTCAAATTCGTTCGATCGAGGTCAAGAATTTAAAAGGGGTAACCACAGTGAACAAAAAAAAAAAAAAAGCTACATCAACTCACCTAGACCGAGAAGTCCACGGTATATTAGGCAAGGTCGAAGCTTTTCTGGCGCGTGCAGGGGCTTTTCCATTGCCGACGAGAGCTTTACCAGGTGGACATGGGGCTGAAATTGAAAAGTTACGTGGGTGATGCTTTGGAGAAGAAAGAGAGAAGAAAGATAAATAATTGAGGGGCAAAACCGTCCATGGGGAGTTATGTGTATGATTGTTTGGAGTTAGGGAGTTTACTAATAAATAATATGAAATAGGGAGTTAGTCGATAAAAAATAAGGGAATGGGGATTTAGTTGAGGTTGCCCCTATTTTAAATTGAAATATATTTAATATGATATGTTTTCACTCATTGTTTGTGCGAAAAAAGTACTAGTTTATGTAAGAGAGCTCAATCTTTGACACGGTTGACGGTTCATTAACAAAGAACATCACATCAATTCACAACAATGCATTGTAAAATCAGAAAATAAAACTCGAAACTAATTCAAACAAAATGGCAAACAAAATAAACCTCAGTCTCTTTATATAGTATGTTAGGCAAAGAACACTAACTTGCCTCACATTTGCTGGTATTAGTTTTGGAATGAATACTTATGCGAAAATAATTACAAATCTCTCTCACTCTTTCATTCCTTTTTGCTTGGCAAATACCTAACCTACTAGGTATGAAATTGTGGTATAGTAACATTTCTTGGCTCATTATATCGCGTCGATACGCAGATATACATGAAATAAAACGTTACTAAAATCTAGACAGCACGACCTCTTACAGTCATTCCAACGAGGAGCCTTCTTGTTCTATTTCTCCTTGGTACAGCAAAAGGGAAGAGTGGATGGCTGCTCCTAATAAGAACACCTTCTTCTTCGTTTGCCATCATCATTGAACGCAGCTCTCCATTGGCATCATCATCGTCACTTCTTTTTCTCTTCATTCCATGAGATGATGAGATTATTGGGGAGACAACAACACACTTATTCTCTTCTTCTTCGCTCGCTAATAACTTAGTCTGATCGTCAGAGCGGATTAAACCGTCAAGCTGTTTGTCATCAGCATTTGTTGCTGATGGGTAATGCATTCCCTTCTTCTTCCATTGTTGTTGACCTGCAAAAGAATAATAAAAACCATAACGTTATGTATTTCGTCATATATATATATAATATATATATATATGTATGTATATATACCTTGCATGAAATGGAGCAGAACTTGTAGTTTGGATCGATGAGTTTTCTGTTGCAACTCATGCACCGATTAATACCACTTTGCCCTTTGTGTAGTCCGTCGTGGTTGAGGAATACTATCATGTTTCGATTAATTACGTATCTTTGAATTTCAGATACGTCGTAGTGAATTGCAATTTCGCCTACTTTTATCGCCACCCTCTTGGATGCTTTGCAGACCTTGCAGATAAAAAGTTAAAATAAGTAATCATTTTTTTTCTCTTTATTTAGACAACCCTAACGTCAAGAGAAGATAATAAGATAATAATATTGATGATCTTGTGTATATGTCATCAAGCAAATATATATGAATACTTTTACCTGCAAAACTCCATGATCTTTGGTGCAAGGATTCGTAGATTCCTTCCAACATCTCTCACACGATGTTTCGTTATTGCAAGTGTAGCGTCTTGTATTGGTGAATGTGTTTCCTGCATTTTTCTTCGTAAAATCCCATCTTAAGCCAAGAATTAAGCCATGGGTTTTTTTGAGTCTCCATTTTCAATGAGAGGAAACAAAAAAAGCGAGGAACGGTTCCTATATAAATAGGGTTTACATTGGAAGGAAGCTTGCTTGCGTGTTAGGTAAATTATTGCCTCCAATTTAAATTTGAATGAAAAAATATTTGATAGAAAATATCGGCTCATTCTGTTACTAGAAGACTTCGTATTTAGCTATTAATTGACCTAAAGTCTTAACTAGTACTACTGTTATTTTCTGAAGTACACACACGATGTAACACAGCGTATATCCGACAGTTACATATATTAGTCCGAATTAATTAACAGATTTGTTTACAAATCGGAGAAAATTCAATGAAAAAAAGGGGTAAAGGCGATAAATCTAATTTCGAAATTTAGCTTCTGAATATTCAAAATTTAATTAAAAATTAAGGCTTTTCATTGGGCTCACCCATCGTGACGTGGTACCATTCGGTTGTTAATTACGGGCCAATATCAAAGATTCAGTTTATAACACCACGCCTTACATAGGACTAGTATTTATGTATGCGTGTGTGCATACATAAATATATCATGAGTATATAAAAAACCAACTCTAGACGATATAATTGGAATATTTACAACAACTGTTTATGTATATATTTAAGTATATATTATTTTCACAAACCAACGTGTATATCGACGTTACAAGTTCAGTGTACATTTAGGGACCCAAGATTTCATAGCAAGAGGGGCTCCGTTACAATATTATCTCTGTTAGTTTACATGAACACAGAACACGGATACCCGCAAACGGTTGGTTTCACATAATACTATTTTCTCAAGTCATCTCTAACTTCAATAAGAAAGCTATTATAATCCATTTACGTAGTAATGTTGGATCATCAATAATATCACTATCTAATAATTCTTCATCGTCCGACCACTTTTGCCACTCTAGTCTTCATCAGTACTAACTACAAATATGTACTAACTTTTGAAGACAATTTTGAGTTCCTTTTTATTATAATAATACATTTATTTATATTTGAGTCCTTCAACATAATCATAACAAATGCAACTGCAATATTACAATTCTTCCAAGTTTAAAAAGAATCATAGATATATAAACCTAAGTGAATGAAATTATAAAACTATCATAATACAAAAATAAATAATCAAAGAAATAATGTAGGTGATAAGATAAATAGAACTTCGTAGCGGAATAAATAATTAGAAATATAAAAAAATTCAAATTCAACCTTCAGTCGCAATGGTGTCATGCTGCTTGCTTCTGTTTTGTATGTGTGTGCTTTTGTTCGTCTTCTTTTCGCTCTTTTGTTTTTAGATTTTCTTGTGGTAATTTTAAGGAAGATTCTTGATCGACACGTGGTGTGCTAATATAATTTGCAAGTGCGACAAGTGATAGTATAAAACGAATACTTAATACTATCACCAACGGCGATACGCAGTGGACCTATCGTTTGTAGTGCAGTAAAATGAGTAAACGAGTATCGAACACGAGGAATAAACTGAGTACTAGTAGTAACCTATCGGCTCCATATCTAGCCTAAATAATATATGCAGATTGTTTTACGAACTAGCCTAATAGATCGCTCCTAAATCAACGAGCGACTAAGAGAATACGCCTAAACTGATGAGAGTACTTTTAGATGATAAAAATGTGCTCGGGATTCGAATCCCGCTAGGTATATCGACTAAGACAATGAAATATCGTTCTTACGTGGTTAAGACTAAGTTGCAGTAATTTCCTACCCACTCACGAATTTGCTGTCGCCCTAAACGCTCGCGGGGATCTAAATTTCAGTAATTACTAACGTCGAGGATCGAGTATTTAGCTATCGCCCTAAACGATTTTTCGTACATTCACTTTAACACGTAGACATATTAAAGCGAAGAAACAATTTCATAGACGGATAAATAGTCAAATCACATGAGTCACGATAAACTAATGTCTTAAATACGAATTAACTAGCGTTCATCTGCTCCCAAACACATAGGGAATTTAGCTACTCATAATTAACGGGAAAACAATGAAGGAGATAGAAAATAGGGAAGGAGGACTCATGATCTTGATATACTGATGGTCTGAGAGGCTTGCGTGGATGAATCTTCGTTCCCCGTTCAATTCGGCTTGATTTCATGGTTGATCCATCTCTTGCACTTCTCGGGAATTCTCCATTCTTGGCGTCTCTATTTCGTCGTTGATGGATTAGGGTTGATATCTGGTAAGTGTCTCCTCTTTTTGAATCGAAATTGGGCTTTTATGCTGAAATTCGATACCTTCACGACCTGGGACATTGTCCTTCACGGCCGTGAAAGTGTCGGGGCACAAAATGAGCTCACTGCCGTGCGTCACGGCCTCGTGCAGTAGTGTCACAGCCGTGACACTTTCAATAGCCTTGCGATAGTTTCGTATTTCTCTCAGATGGTAGGGGTAAACGATGTCCGATTGACCTGAAATTTTAACCATAGATAGAAAACTCTCCAATCTTGACTTTGACCATAGGGATTCTCAATCCGAGGTCTGGATTAGGGTATATGAAATTTTTAATGCTGTTGCTGCTTTGGGTCACGACCTGGTGCAAGAAGTGTCACGGCCGTGACGGCGTTGAATATTGGCTTCGAACAATGGTCACGACCTGGTGCATAATGTGTCACGGCCGTGATTTTCCTGCCAGCATCGTAACTTGTCCGTTTTGATTTGTTTTTGCTCATTTTCGCTCATTTTCACTCGGTAGACATCCTAAGGTCCTACAATGTGCAAAGATGTGTAAATAGAGCATATAAATGCATGAAATAATGAAGAATACTCTATTACGACCCAAATAACTAGTACAATAAACGTATTAGTAGACGTTTATCAAACCTCCCACACTTAAGCATTTGCTTGTCCTCAAGTAAATTAGAAATCGGAAAAGGCATCAAATCATGATGACGGCATAATTGTTCGCAACTTATCATATAGCTAGAAAGCACAAAATGTAACCAAGCAAACAATCATAAACAGTACACTAATGATTGGCACCTATCAACCTGAATTTCCTTAGCACTACAAATCAAGACCCACACCTCACAATGATTCACTCAAATCGCTCCGTGTATAGGGTAGTATATCAGTGAATCCCTCAAATAGTGCACTAGTCCAACTCCTACCATAGACTTGCAAGTTAATCGCATATCTTCTACTTAAGGTGGTAAGCGTAAATTCAAGGGTCTTTTGGGTCGAAATGAGGTCAAATAATAATGAGATGACAAGCATAGACACTGACAAACGTAATCCTAAAGCTAAGACACATGAGCGAAAACTCAAATAAATAGCATGATCAAACTGACAGTCACATGCCTCAACATAAGACTTAACATTCTCGCTCTGAAATCCTAGACTTTTCTGCCTGACCCTCTCAACTCAGTTCCCTTTCATTTTCTGCCCTTTCACCTTAGTTACGATCTGATTTTGTGCACTGCCCTTATTTCCGAAAAACGTCAAGGTTTGACTTTTGCCGCAAAGAATAGATCGTCACAGCGAATGCCGAGTATCCCTAGTACCTAGGGATACTTATTACCAAAACCTATATCTTGCAAAAGGTTTATGGCCAGGCTTCATGCAAGGGATCAGGTCATTTCAGAAAACGGTCAAGTAGGATCGTGTTATTTCACCGAATAAGAGAGAAGAACATTAAATCAGATATTAAAGCATTAACCATCAAGGTCTACATCTGCTTCCGGTGCTTAGTATCTCTGGAGGCTTATTCGGGTTAGCGGCTTATTTAGTGTACATCGTGAGAAACGAATAGGCTCAGGCTAAACGTGGTTAACTACGGGGATAGTGTGGGTGGAAAAATTTGGCCCTGGACTTATTTCCTAATGCCCTCGTCATTTCCACACTAACACACCACAAGCAGCTTCAACGCGTATCAAACATGCAAGTTCTAGAGAAATATAGACTAGTCAGGCTCAAACTCTTGCAATGGAAACAGGTTATGTGTTCGGATCTCTCAAAGTTGCGCTATGTCTTTCCAAGCAGCCATGATTTAATCACTGCATCTCAAACTTTTTGCCGATGGTCATCGTGGGCTCGTCGACTTCCTCCTTGCTCAAAACCTGTGATAAACCTTGCACATAAGACGAGAGATCGTGCTCCAAATCATCTAAGTAATAACACTTAATCATGCTCATTACACTTTTTCATTGAATCAGCCATATTAAACGTAACCTTTTCACCATCTATCGTCAAAGATAACGTCCGTTCCTAACATCTATCATGGTCTTGCCTGTAGCTAAGAATGGTCTACCCAGAATCAATGAAACACTTTCATCCTCGCCCATCTCTAGGATAACAAAATCAGTAGGGATAATGAACGTATCGACCTTAACTAGAACATCTTCGATAACACCTAGAGGGCTAATGATCTATCGACCAATTGAATACTCATCCTAGTGGGTCGTGGTTCACCTAATCCTAAGCGCTCAAACATAGAATACGACATCAAGTTTATACTAGCGCCTAGATCAGCTAAAGCATGCTCGAATACTAAATCATCTATCAGACAAGGAATAGTAAAACTCCCTGGGTCCTTGAGCGTTTTCGGTATCTTGCTCTGGAGTATTGCCGAGCACTCTCCTCGTAGGTATACCGTGGAGACATGTTTGAGCTTCCATCGATTCGTCAAACAATCCTTCAGGAACTTCGTGAAACTGGGCATTTGCATAATAGCTTCAACAAATGGTAAGTTAATATGTAGTTCTTTGCACATACCCATAAATCTGCTAAATAGCGCATCGTCTTTGTCCTTCTCCAAACGTGCTGGGTAGGAACCTTCGGCTGGTACGACCTCACTGGTGGTCGCGCATTCTCCCCCGCCTTTTCTTTTTGAGGCGTGGCTTCCTCCTTTTAGGTTCGACCTTCTCTGGTGGTCGCGCATTCTCTGTTTTAGTTTTCGTTTCCCTCAACCGAGCTGGATACGGAATCTTCGGCTGGTATGGCTTCACGGATGGTCGCACCTGTCCCTTGTCATCCTTGACCTCCTCGACTCCGTCGCCCTTACTTTCCTCCACTTCTGGCTCGTCGTGGCCCTCGAAATCAACTTTCGCCTTTGAATTTTGCTTGGCGGGAACTTTTTGCAATCCTCTCCCACTCCTCAGGGTTACCGTGTTGCAGTACTCCTTAGGATTTGTCTCGGCGTAGCTCGAGAGTGATCCTTGATTTTGCCCCGCCAGTTGCTTTGCTAGTTGGCCAACCTGCTGCTCCAATTTCTTAATCGAGGCGTCTGTGCTCTTGCCTCCATATACTCCTCCATCTTTGTCATTCTACTCTCGTGAGCTACGGTGGTATTGTTGAAATTTGTCAG
Organism: Craterostigma plantagineum; assembly: GCA_027422505.1. Taxonomy (NCBI): domain Eukaryota; kingdom Viridiplantae; phylum Streptophyta; class Magnoliopsida; order Lamiales; family Linderniaceae; genus Craterostigma; species Craterostigma plantagineum. The sequence continues at coordinate 194,021 of JAPQWV010000157.1, forward strand.
GAGCGTCTTCATCATGTCCTTCATCTTCTACATATCATCGGATCCTAACCCTGCGGGTGCATTCTGGTATTGTCGTGGCGCCCCGCTTTGGAAACCGGATGGTCTAGGTTGAAATCCTGGCGGTCCTTGCCCTTGGTGGTTCTGATTTCCATATGCCAAATTGGGGTGTGCTCGAGGTTGGAAACCTCACTGTATTTGGTGGTTTCCCATGTAATCCACGTGCTCCAGTGACTGCCCGCGTTGGCATTCTGACATCTCGTGGGCTGCGCCACAAATCCCACATTGTGTTTTATAGGGCATATGCTGCGTCGGTGCGATGGTCGTCTTCGCATTCACGGGCTGTGTCTGCCCGGCTTTTGGAAGTAGTGCGCCAATCACAGTCTGCATGAGAGTTTGTTTCTGCAATTTGTTGTTGGAGTGCCTCAAATTTGGCATTTGTGGCCGTCTCCTCGCTCACTCCGAACACGCCTGGCGTCTAAATCCTCGTATTGCCTCAAGCTGTTCCTCGAGTAGTCCTCGATCAGGCTCCAAGCATCGGTCACAGTGAGCTTCACAAGCCCTCCTCCTGCGGCTCCGTCTAACATGTGAACAGTCTGATCATTGAGCCCCTCGTGGAATCGATTGATCTGGGCTGCCTTCGACATTCCGCATTGCGGGCACTTCTTCAATAGCACCTTGTATCGCTCCCACACCTCGTAGAGATTTTCTGAGTCATTCAGGTGGAAAAGCGATTTCTCTGTTTTCAATCTTAACACCTTCGACAACGGAAAGTAGTGGCCGATGAATGCGGCTCGCATCTTCTCCCACGTAGTGATCGATCTCGGCGGTAACATCTCCAACCAGTCCTTCGACCTGAACTTGAGCGAGAATGGGAATAACATTAGCTTGATCGCATCGCTCGAGACACCATTAATCTTGATGGTGTCTGTCACTATCAGGAAGGCCTTCAGGTGCGAGTAAGGATCATCGTCTGGGTCTCCCTCGAACTGGGCCATCTGGAAAATCATCTGAAGCCAAGAAGGCTTTAGCTCGAAGTTGTTGTTCTCAATCGGCGGAATAACGATCATCGATTCTGTATCGCCTAGTGCGGTGTTCTTGAGTAGATCTTCTAGTATTGCTCCTCCTCTGAAACGTTGTGCACAGGTACTCTGTGGTCCGCCATATCTACTTCTGTATCCGGGCTATCTGAGTTGCCTTCGTAATTTACGCTCGAAGTCTGGGTGATGCGTCAATGATGGGGCCCGATGGATGGCTCGGGTCCTTCACCGTTGAATTGTGTACCTTCAATGAACGGGAATAAAAAAATCAGGGAAGAACAAATCGGTACGTAAAAGAAATAACGAAAATAACAATGACTAACAGAACAAATAACGCAAATAGTAAAAAACAAGGAAACTTCAGTAAAAATGGCTAAAGTACCGAACTACGGTGTTCCTAATATCAATCTATTCCCCGGCAACGGCGCCAAAAACTTGATCGACACTTGGTGTGCTTATATAATTTGCAAGTGCGACAAGTGATAATATAAAACGAATACTTAATTACTATCACCAACGTGCGATAGGCAGTGGACCTATTGTTTGTAGTGCAGTAAAGTGTAAACGAGTATCGAACACGAGGAATAAACTGAGTACTGGTAGTGACTTATCGACTTGATATCTAGCCTAAATAAAATACGCAGATTATTTTACGAACTAGCCTAACAGATCGCTCCTAAATCAACGAGAGACTAAGAGAATACGCCTAACTGATGAGAGTACTTTCAGATGATAAAGATGTGCTCGGGATTCGAATTCCGCTAGGTATTATCGACTGTAGCGATCCTCGTTTTCTAATTGGAACTAATGGCGGATTTTCGCAACGTAAGTCCCAGAAGACCCGTCTAAAAAATTTTTTCCGAAAAGATAATATAATACAGCAAAATATTATTTTACATAGTAATATCTGTACAAAGTGCGTAGCCCCAAAATGTCAAAAGAACAAAACCCTAACGCCGCTCCACATGTCTTCATCCATCTACCGCCCCGCCCCCAAAAGTCCGTGGAGCACCGCCATCAGCCGCCTCAGTCACGACGCGTATCAGCATCGGACTCAGTACCTACAACACGTAAACACTGAGAAATTTGCCCAGTAGGTGAATAAAATGCATGTATGCAAGTGTGCACTCAACCACAATCCCAATATCTCACATGCCGATGCACACTCTTTCTTTTCCCACATTCCTATTCACCTCACACGACACAGGGCCCTAGTTAGGCTCACGCGCGCAATAAATATCATGGGTGGTCACGCGATCACATCCGAATCCAATGTCATGGGTGGTTAAACCCGTTCCGTAAGTCATGGACGATAACGCCCGTATATCATGGGTGATAACACCCATATCCCTTCTGGCGGTGTACACCTCAAACCGACCAGGTTCGAGTAGAAAGATTGATCACGTCTGTCTCCGCCAGGAATCCTGTGAGCCTAACAGGTCACAAATATTCTCAATCTACCCCACCTATTAACATACCGAATCATCACCGTCTCAATACGGTCGAAATCGTCTCTCAGCCTGATATGATATGCACATGCCATGCCATGCATATACGTGATGGTACATAAAAACGTGGTTTCACATGAAACGTACATACATCACGTAAATCATGTAAGTCACAGAAATCATCGGATCACATAAAGCACATAAATCACGTATGTATTTACGCATTGTAGATGAATGTCCACCTACATGTCCTCCCGCTATAGTCAGTCAAGAACTCGGATGGAATCTCTAACGGTCGATCCTCTGAACATATAATTACTATCAGTATGTATACATTCTCGAATAAGCTAAGTTTCGAAATTGGATTCGCGGTCAATGGTCAATCCGCGAAACTCTTTACTGATTCGCGAACCTCGTCTAATTCGCGAAGGGTCCACGGTTCGCGAAAGCTTTAGAGTTCGCGAAGTTCTTTGGCCCGTGAAAGGCTTATGATTCACGAACTCTCAGACCCGCGAAATCCCTTACCGATTCGCAAACTTCGCCTGATTCGCGAAGTGCTCCCAGTTCACGAAAGCCTTAAGGCTTGCGAAGTTCGTTGACCCGCGAGGTAGGCCGGCCCGCGAAATCGGACTTTTGGCCCGAATTCATCTCACACTCGCGAACCTTTCCAGTTCGTGAAGTCGGATTTTCTGCCCGTAAAACATCACACCCTAATAATTCGTGAAGCTTAATTCGCGAAACTCGATTCGTGAAATTCTTGACTCGCGAAACACACTCAAAATTTATCCGAAGTCCACAAATAGTGATTCTTTCAAAAACCCTAAAATTACCAAAACTCATATGTTCATGTTTATCCTCGAAAGCTATTCTTAACCCAGAATATGATACACCTTTCGAACTCTCAAGAACACCCATGTTTCTAAAATTATTCTACCATCATAGTTATCTTAGAAGATCCGAATACTCCCAGAAAGATTACCTCTTAAAATAACAGATTTCTCATGACTATTTCGTCATACAGATACTCATAAATATGAACAAACTCTGAAACTAGAATATTCTTGATCATAACGAATTTCAAAAACTCCCTAAGAGTTCTCTTACCACGTAATATCGTATAAGTATTGAAAAAAAACTAAGCACTAAGTGTAAAGGGTTGTACCTCACTTCGAAACTATGGTTATCATATCGCTATCTTCCTTATGTTGTTAAATTTCCCAGCTTTGCGTTGAGGGTTTTTCTCCTACTCCACTTCTCTTCTTCTTCTCAGGTTTTTTCTTACTACATGCCTTTTGATATAACGATTACTAGATAAGTATCAATACCAATGATGGCATGGGACATGTGATGATCTTAGTTTTTCTCTAGGCTCAAGTCACGTTTTTATTAGAGCTTATCGTGGAACGTTTTGGCCTAGGTAATTTAGGTTCGCACTAAGCATAGCCCAATCTATGGTATCCCAATATTACAAATTTTATCTAGCTTTATGACAATTTCGTAATTAAGTCAAAAACTCATATAAATTTATACTTTTGTTTCACAACTTAAATTTTTTTTATCAAACTACATAGCTAATACACCAAAATCCTCGTATTAGATTTTACGGTTATGTCGAAGCTTCAACATTTACTCACCAAATAATATTTAATACTGCTATTTCATAATTCTGTATTTTATTCCTAACATCTAAAACACGAAACCTTCCCCAAAATTCTATTCTAGTTACATATTAAAGACGCGTTAAACCTTGAGACATCAATAGTATATTAAACAAATTTAAGCTACTTCACATATAATATTCGTACCTTACTTGGAGCTTCGATATCAGAATGTTCAAGTCGTGTGTTTCACTTGCTATTCGAAAGGGTTTCTTTTTCTCTTGACGATCTTAATATATGGTGTGGATTAGATAAGTATAATTCTCTACGTTGTTGAACGTATTTGATTATATACAAATGCTTAAGAATTCGTGTGATATGACTAGATAATAATCCTCATTTTACCTAAGCCTTAAGGAACTTGCCACTAATAGGTCCCCTTTTATTTCGAGAGATTGGGTATTAATACCCCATTAACTAATTCAAATATGGCCCAACATTGTAAGTCCCTATATTTATTATTTTTGGGTAGCTTTGTTTAAATTTAGAACTATTTTCGGAATGATTAAAATTTATATTTTTGCTTCACAACTAATTTATTTCCTAATTCACAAAACTACATATTTAATTACATCAAAATCCCATAACAAAATTTACGAGTATTACATCGACTAAGACAATGAATATCGTTCTTACGTGGTTAAGACTAAGTCGCAGTAACTTCCTACCCACTCACGAATTTGCTGTCGTCCTAAACGCTCGCGGGGATCTAAATTTTAGTAAATTACTAACGGCGAGGATCGAGTATTTGCTTTCCCCTATACTCGATTCATATCTTCTACGAACGGCCTAATCGTTGTTTAGCTGTCGCCCTAAACAATTTTCCGTACTTTCACTTTAACACATAGATATATTAAAGCGAAGAAACAGTTTGATAGACAGATAAGTAATCAAAACACACGAGTCACGATAAACATATGTCTTAAATACGAATTAACCTAGCGTTCATCTAATCCCAAACATATAGGGAATTTAGCTACTCAAAATTAACGGAAAAAAATGAAGGAGATAGAAAACAGGGAAGGAGGACTCATGATCTTGATATACTGATGGTCTGAGAGGGTTGCGTGGACGAGTCTTCGTTCCCCGTTCAATTCGGCGTGATTTCATCGTTGATCTGTCTCTTGTGCTTCTCGAGTGGAATTCTCCGTTCTTGGCGTCTCTATTTCGTCCTCGATGGATTAGGGTTGATATCTGGTAAGTTTCCCCTCTTTTTGAATTGAAATTGGGCTTTTATGCTGAAATTCGATACCTTCACGGTCTGGGACATTGTCCTTCACGTTCGTGACACTGTCCACTGCCGTGCGTCACGGCCTCGTGCGGTAGTGTCACAGCCGTGCCACTTTCAACAGCCTTGTGATAGTTTCGTATTTCTCTCATATGGAGGGGTACACGATGTCCGATTGACCTGAAATTTTAACCATGAATAGAAGACTATCCAATCTTAATTTTGACCAAAGGGATTCTCAATCCGAGGTCTGGATTGGGATAAATTAATTTTTCATGTTGCTGCTTTGGATCACGGCATGGTGCAAGAAGTGTCACGGCCGTAACTAAGTTGAATCTTGGCTTCGCACAATGGTCACGACCATGTGCATAATGTGTCATGGCCGTGACATTTTCCTGTCAGCATCGTAACTTGTCCGTTTTGCCTTGTTTTCACTTCTTTTTTGCTCCTTTTCGCTCGGTAGACATCTAAGGTCCTACAACGTGCAAAGAGGTGTAAATAGAGCATATAAATGCATGAGACAATGAAGAATACTCTATTATGACCCAAATAACTAGTACAATAAGCGTTAAGACGTTTATCAATTCTCCCGAATTTTAATGCAGTGTCCTTTCCTACTAGAAATGTTATTTTTATAACTCCATATAAAACGGCCCAAATGAGGTGAGAGCCACTATATATAACTAGCTATCCTGCATAATCTCACACGTGTGCAAAACCAATAATTAAATTTAAAACGATAGTTTTAATAATTTAAATATTAGGCGTTATGTAGTGGTAGTGGATAAAGTGGGTTGTTATATTTTCGTACAATAATTTTATTATTTATTGTTTTCTTTAGATAGAATAGATTATTATTTTATTAATTTGAAATTTTACATACCAAATCAATTTGGAATTGACGGTTTGTACCAGCCCTCGCCAATTATACAATAGTATAGATAGTATAGATGAAAGATATCTAATTTTGTATTATAAAAAAAAGTAGCCCAAGCCAATAGACATAAGGCCACTAAGTAGCCCTAATTTCTTATCTTCTTCCTCATGAGGGAAGACACCATTGAAGCACGGACGGGTTGAGGTCAATGGACCTCCGAGTAGACTTGCCCATTTTAACCTTAACCGCCGGTTTGCCGGTTACGGTTTGTAAACCGGAACAGTAATAAACGTGAACCGCAACCGCATATATGACAATTTCATCCGGTTCGTAGAGGGCAAAAAACCGTAACTGGCTGTTTACTTTTTTTTAATGATTTTTTATTTTTCTAACACTCAACTGCTAGTGGGTGTCAGTTAGTTTTTTTTTTTTAATGTTCTTTTTATTTTGTTCTTTTCCTCTTTGTTTATATTAGTTTTAATTATCTAAGTGTCTAAACTCTAAGTCTAACAGCTACGTTTTGAACTTTCAGCTTAATATATATATATATATATATATATGTTTTAAATATGTACTAAAGCCTTCCCTTAAGGAGGTATTTAACGGCCAATCTTATATAAAAATAATATTTATTATTATAATTAGATTGATGGTTGATATTAAGTATCCTTCGTAAATTTTACCTATAAATATGTGTATTGAGAAGTTTTTTATCGATACGAGAATATTCTACTAATGGAAGTAAAGAGTTTTCTCATCTCTCTCACCTAACTCTCTCCAACAGCAGCTGCCGCACAATAAAAGAGTTTTCTCCGCCATCATCCATTAATGGAGGCGGGGAAGGTCTTTGTTCTGCCCTTCTCTTTTTTTTTGCTTTTCTTTTTCTTTTTTTTTTTTTTTGCTTTTTTTGGTCATCGCCGCCTCCCTCCCCCGCCAACCTCGTCGCCTTGCTTCCCCGCCAGCCTTCCGCCTCGCCTCGCTTCCCACGGAAGCCTTCCGTCACGCCTCGCCGCCCCGCCCGCCACCTCCCTCGTTTCTCTCGACCTGCGGGTCGAGAGCTTTTTCTCCTTTCTAGAGCCCCAGTCCGATGAAGATAAAAATCCAGAAGTCGAAGGCCCAGTGAAAATGAAGAGTATTATAGATTTAGCTTAATAGCTTTTTCTATCATAGGTTTTTTAGTTCTTGATCGTAGATAATGGATTTTGTTTTCTGTCGATTTTTGTCCCTTGTGAACCTTTTTCTCCTCACGTGAGAGTATTGTGCTCCCACTGTGGGGTTGTACTGTACTCGTCTGTGAGCCTTTGTTCTCCCGGTTGACGATGTATCCATGAGACCATTTGGGCTATTTAGCCCCTGTATCTTTGTTGATTTATACAAGCTATCATTTCGGAAAAAAAGTTGATTTTTATCTCAATCCTCATCTAACTATCATATAAAGTTCTCGCAATCTCATGTTATAATATCAAGCTCACATTTAATTACTTAACATCACGTTTATTATTACTTCACTCCATGTTGGTATGAGGAAAAAAACCGGCAAACCGGCGGTTTGGAACTGAAACCGTCCAAACCGTAACCGGCGGTTCCGGTAATCGGAACTGGATTTTAGAAACCGGAACTGGATTTTTAGAAACCGAAACCGTACCCCTATGACGGTTCTAGTGGTTTGGAGGTTCTCCCAAACCGTAACCGGCGGTTCGTAAACCGGATGAGCAAGTCTGCTTCCGAGCCCCTACATAGGTCAGCCCTTGCCCTAATTTTACGACATGCGACAATGGCTTATCTTATATAAAGAAATTTAGGTTGCCTATAAATGTGCCACGTGCCCTTTTAATTTATTAAACAAAAAATCTTTATTGTCCACTAGGTGTGTCCAATTTTTTTATTTAGATAAAAAAAAAAAAACTTAGTATGTAGCCATTACCTTTGTGGTATCGGTTACTGACTAATACAATTAACGTATTTGTCAGAAAAGAAAATTATAAATATTCACTGGTTCGTTCAAGTACGGGTAATAAACTAGTTCAATTATTATGATCGTGAAATGTTTATTTTTGTCGTCCAATTTGACTCCTATTGTGATTCGAGACGTGCAAATCAGTTTGCAAAATTGTTCACTTTTTTAAAATGACCCTATAATTGATAAAACTCGTAGGAAGTGTATCATTTATACATCTAATTTTCGAATCATTCATCTTAATTTTTATTAGAAGTAAGTCTTGTATCCTAATTTACGTTGTTTTTGTTTTCATTGTGCAACGTCATAAACTCAATCTTTGGTAAATATTGTCGAAAAGGGACAAAAGGAGATGGGATTAACAAGGAAAATAAATGCGGTTATGTCTAATTTTACTTTATTTAATGAAATCATACGCATAATAACCACTACTAAAGCAATAATAACCCTAGTCGTTTTGAGCAGTTGAGATTGCCTTCTAATATATCTGTCATCCCATATTTGTACTTAAAACCCTCTCCCGTCAACTTTGATAAATCACATTTGCATCTTCCATTATCAGCTCCAACCTTCAATCTGAATAACAAAATCAAAACAAATTCATTTACCAATCTCAATATACCTATGTAGATATATATTGATATTATAGCGTGACAAATGTATTCACACTTACTCTTGTGGAATCTGAATTCGAGGATCGATTTCTTGGTAGCAATTTGCAGTGTCTTCAAATGTAGGGCTTTCGACGGCGCACAAAAAACGACCTTCATCGAGTTTTCCCTCTCAATGCAAAATATATGCGCCTCGCAAACATTGTCGATGTGAAGCAAAGGAATCGATCCCAACATTTCTTGAATTAAGCTCAATATATCGAAAGCATATCGTTCGCCCGTTAACTGAGACATCATAGGAACTATGCTCGAAGTTATATTCGAAAGAAGCGTATCTCTTCCCACTAATCCGCAAACTAAGCTCACCACCTCAAATTCTCCGACGACTGAACTATGACTAAAGTCATTGTACTTTAGTATCTCTTTATCCGATATTGTCTTGGATTTTATCAATGTTGTAAAATTCGCTAGGCGCTAGTCGGGCGCCCGAGGGGGGTCTAGCGCCTAGACGGGCTAGGCGGGGCCTAGGCGGTTTCTAAGCGGAAATCAGTCGGTATACAATTTTTATATATTTTTTATTTATATGCTAATATACCAAAGTAAAATATTTATCAAATTTAAAGATTTAAATAAATAATGTCAATACCCAATAATATTTTTTGTATTTACAAAAAAATTTCCCAGAAAATGTTTTTAGAAACTTTTACGAAAAAATTTAAAAAAATTGAACCCTACTCTCACGTCATTTTATTATTATAAAATAACTCCAAATCTATTCATACTGAAAATAGTTAAAAAATAGTGCATAATGGGAATTGAACCAAGTCTCATATAAGCCCAATACTTACTCTTTCACTTCCAACCACTGGGCTAAACGTATTTTTCAGCATTTAAAATTTTAGACAAATAATAGCTTACATAAACGAAAATATCCGTTTCATGTTGATGTGCAGTAGTCCCACATTAGTTATAATATTTCTTTTTCAACTGGGCCAATAAATTTTAAAAATTCGGCCGATTAGTCGGATATTTGGGCCGATTAATCGGATATTTGGGCCGATTAAATGGTGAGCCGAATAAGTGGCCGAATACGTGGTTTTCGCCACGGTGACCCTCCGAGTAGTAAGCGGCCGCCTAGGCCGAATTTTACAACACTGGATTTTATATAGTTCTGTAAAAAGAAAAAATCGCCATGAACAGCAGAAATATATGTATGATACTTCTCTGAAAATCTGAGGGAAAAACGAAAATCATTACCAAGGTATCATCACTTATTTACTTATGGGAGATTCACTGCGCTCCAACAAGATTCATCCATTTGAGCTTTGAAACCTGAACCATCTTCCTTTAATGGTGAAGCTGCTAATATAGTAGACGTATAAACTAGACGCTTAACAGTTTTCGACCGTAGGCAAGAATCAGCTATGCTTTTAATCCCAGCTACAGCTGCTTCACTAGTATCCTTGTACTGAAAGGAAAAAAAAAGAAAAAATAATAAAAAAAACTATTTTCTGCTCGGAAATTTTAAATAAATTATATGATCAATTGATGTATGACCTTGGAGTCATGGTTATGGGACAAGGGAGTAGCCAAGTGGAGAACATAGTCGCAACCATTTATAGCCTTTTCAAACTCTTGAGGATTGTATATATCTGCTTCGGATATCTTCAAATTGGTTTCACCATTTGGTAGCATGGTTCGCCGTCGCGGCGAGATCTCGGCCGTCGCGGCCGCACCCGAGCGGGATCGGCCCTCCCCGTGCCCAAGATACGGGTTGATGCGGGTATGACTCTGACGCGGGGGAGATATCGGCGGCACGGCGAGATATCGGGCGGCGCGTATCGTCGCGGCCGAGAACTCGGTTGCAGCGGCGTTATCTCGGCCGCCGGCGCTGGGAGGACCTAGGGTTGGTGATGGTGGCGTCTTGACATGACGAAGAAGATGAAAACGTGCCCTAATTAGAGTTCAAATTGGTTGTAATTTAATGGATTATCATTTACTGGGCTTTCTTACCTTTTTAAAAATGTAACGGCCCAACGCTACTATTATCTTGTTCTATTTTAATTAGTAGCAAAATAATAAAAAAATCGTAAAAAACTCAATTTCACAAAAATTGATATCTGACTTCTTTCTATCTTCTAAGATATTTATGAAGTTAACAAAGTAACATTGTAATATCTTGTTATTATATTTTTTTAATTTTATAAAGATCTCTAGAATGATTATTAATCCTTCAGGTGTAGAGTGATTTCAATATAGATGATTAGTTCTATTATTTGTCGATTTGTTGCATGAAATTTTTCTAAAGAACTCTAAAATAATATATATATAATATTTCAAAATGAAATCCTCAAAAGTCATTAGTGTATACTTATGAGGTATTTTTTAGTTTTTCACAACTATTATCTGGTATAATTGCAAAAACATATTTAATTTACTATTTTTTCACAAAAATTGCGTATCGCCCGCGACCGCGCCACGATAATGCAACGTATCTGTATCGCCCATGTCCGCATCAACGTCCGCATACGCGACAACGAACCATGTTTGGTAGTGATCTTAAAAGACTTGTTTTGGTGGCATCGCCTGAAAATGAAAGAAAACCCAATATCTTTTGTTAGGTTTAGCTAAAAAGTTAATATTAAAGGGGTGTTTTTTTTTACATATATAGATCAGATACTAACTCAAATTCCTGAGTGTTGCGTGTACGATGAGCTGGAATTCCGCCAAGCAACAGAGCGGGCGTTGATAACGGAACAGGCGAAAGGAGTAGTTTGGGAATCCCAAGAAGCAAATCGGAAAGGGAAAGCCAGCAAGTAGGAGGAAGCATCCAGAAGCATTAGTTCTTTGGCAAGGTTCGAAGAACAAAGGCAATCGACAGGTTCAGCAGATGTGGCGCCGAATGTCTATCAGGGACCGACCCACGTCCCCAATCGACCACCGATGCCAGCGCTGCAGGGACAACAGTGCGGACGAAATCACTTCGGTGTCTGCTACGGACCTCGACTTGTGCCGAATCTGCAGTGCTTCCGGTGTGGAGAGGCTGGACATATCACACGGAGCTGCACGAAGGGTCAACCTCTACTACAGAATCAGCCGCAAAATCTAATCCGACCTCCACCCGTACCTGCACGAGTTTTCACGATAACCAGCGAGGAGGCGGAGGCGAATCCAGCCGTAGTTACGGGTACGTTGAATATTTTTCTCGTACCATCTTCAGTTCTGATCGATTCTGGAGCCACACATTCGTTTGTGTCGGCTAATTTCGTGGCCAGGGCGGGAATCTATCTCACCCGTTCTTTATGCAATTATGTAGTATCCCTACCACACGGAAATTCAACTCGGACGAATTTAGTGGTAGAAAATTCTCCTATTAGTATCGAGGGTAAGGAATTGAATATATACCTAATAGTAATCCTGATGAATGATTACGACATCATAATCGGGATGGATTGGCTCTCAAAATACGGGGCCTCATTTATTACTCGAAGAGGGTAGTTAGGTTCCGATTACCCGAGGGAGAGGAATTTGAATTTTGGAAAAAGAAGAATAGTAAGTCAATCCCTCGGATTTCTGCATTGAAAGCTTAGAGACTCGTTAACACGGGTTGCGAATCGTTCTTAGTATTTGCGGTGAAAGCTAAGGAATCTTCCCAGCCAAAGCTTGAGGAGGTTCCTATAGTAAACGAATATCCCGATGTATTTACCAAGGATCTCCCAGGATTACATGCGGATCGGATCGAAAATTGAATTTGTTATTGTTCTTGTACCTGGAGCTGCCCGATCTCTATATCCCTGTATCGGTTAGCACCGAACGAATTACGAGAATTGAAGGAGCCATTGGAGGAATTGTTGCAGAAGGGTTTTATTCAACGCGGTTTCTCACCGTGGGAGCCCCAGTACTATTTGTTAAGAAGAAAGACGGGTCGATGAGACTATGTATAGACTATCGTGAACTCAATAAAATCACGATTAAGAATAAATACCCGTTGCCAAGGATAGACGATTTATTCGACAACTACAAACCACCGAACACAGACTAATATTGGCGATGCCATAGTCAAGTCCTTTCCCATTCAACCCAGAACAGGAAACCCCCAGAAGGAACCTATTCTTTCGGGATTCAGACCTTCTCGCTCTTTCGAGTTCATAAGGACGTCTGACCGTACTCCGAATTTCAAGGGGCAACGGCATTCTCGAAGATTGACCTACGTTCCGGTTATCATCAGTTGAAGATCCGTGAGAATGATGTTCCCAAAACAGTGTTCTGCATGAGGTACGACCATTATGAATTCTTGGTCATACCATTCGGGCTAAAGAATGCCCCGACTGCTTTCATGGATTTGATGAACCGGGTATGTAAGGAATTTCTGGATCGTTCCGTTATCATCTTTATTGACGATATTCTCATCTACTCTAAGACGAAGGAGGAACATGAAGAACATTTGAGAACGGTCCTTCAATTCTTCGGGAGAAGCAACTATTCACCAAATTCAAAAAGTGCAAATTCTGGTTGGAACAAGTGGCTTTTCTGCGGCACATCATTTCGGGAAGCGGAATTTCAGTAGACCCCAATAAGATTGAAGCAATAGATAAATGGCCACGGACGACCACTCCCATTGAAGTACGAAGCTTTCTCGGGCTTGCTGGGTATTATCGAGAATTTATCAAAGATTTTTCCAGTATAGCATCACCACTTACCAACCTGCCGAAGAAGAATGTCCCATTCAAGTGGACAGAAGAATGTGAACGAAGTCTCCAAGAGCTGAAGAAAAGGCTGACGACTGCTCCAATGTTATCAATACCTTGGGATACCGAAGGATTTTCCTTGTACAATGATGCCTCGAAGAATGGTTTGGGATGCGTGTTAATGCAAAACGGACAGGTAATTGCATATGCCTCCCAACAGTGGAAATTGCACGAGAAGAATTACCCTACCCATGGTCTTGAACTCGCTGCAGTAGTGTTTGCTCTCAAAATACGGCGACGCTATCTTTACGGAGAAAGGTGCGAGATCTTTACGGATCATAAGAGCCTGAAGTACTTCTTCACACAGATGAGTTAAAAATATGAGGCAAGGAGATGGCTCGTTAAAGACTACGACTGCGTGATAAATTATCACCCAGGAAAAGCTAACGTCGTCGCGGACTCATGAAAAACACATCGAGCAAGTGTGTTGCTCTAATTTTTTTTTTTGCTCAAAACTCACAATATTTTCTGGGTTTCTGTCTTATGATACACACTATTCTCCTGGAGCAGCCAATGTAACCAGATAACCATGCTAATATCACAACACATAACATGCAAGACTTTAACACTCAATTTGGTAAATCTTATCACGACAAAAGTAAATTTTAAAAGTTTTCATCACCGACAAGAGATTTCACTAGTGATGTTCAAATCAAACCTTCATCAGTTCATACCATTCAGAAATTGAGGCATCGATACCTAAATATGTAAGCATATAAAATCTAGCATGTGTCACCCCACCCCCAAAATAATTATCACATTGTCCCCGATGTGTTAAAATAAAACAAAGACAGAGTTTAAGTGACACTGCCCTGAATAATGCGTCGATCGATGTAGAGTGCGACATGAAAAATGACTTGATCGCTCCACAGCAAACGAGCCACCTTGGTGAACATACTACCCCCAAACTAGTTGCGAGCCTGCGAGAGAACAAGACCAACGGCAACAACGAAAGTAGTTTAAGATGACAAAAAATATAATAAGACAAAAACTTAAAATTATGAGATAATAATGCATAGATAGTGCTTCGCTTGCCAAGACCCACGTTCCTAGAACGGTGGAATTTAAAATTTTACGGGGTTTCCCATCTATCCAAGATCGCTCGGCTACAAACACGAGAAAGTAATGACATAAAGAGATAAGCTATCAGCCATGATATCTTATTGAAATCTCTCGACGATGGCTAGCTTCGAATCTTTCGAATCCCCGAGGCGTAGTGCCGCTCTCCTACGCCAAAAGCACACGATCAGGACGGCTTCTTTGCACAAGATCGTCATGCCGACACCTCACTAACGTCACAACTGTCCTGTACATTTAGGCGAAGAACGAGCTGCTTGCTGCCCCGAGAGAAAGAGTGCGAGAGAGAAAGTGATGAGAGGAGAAAACTCTTAGTTTTCCTCTCTTGAACTGAAATTTGAACATTTAGCTTCTTCTATTTCTAGGATCTCGAAAATCCCTATTAATACTATTTAGGATTGGCCAAAAATATGTTGAGGTGGTGGGAGAAAAATCCTCGAACCTCCCCTTTTACCAAGTCTTCGTTTTTACCAAGTAATGAATTCAAAATTCAAACTTTAAATGTAATTAATAAATATCCAATATCTTAATTAATTAAAATACTATATTTAGTATATTTTAAACATATAATATCCAATATAAATATATTTAGTTATTTTCAAAATTTTATCTAATAAAATTCGAAACGTACATATATATGATATATATATATTTATTATTTAATTCCAAATTAAATAATGTTATTTCTCTAAGACAATATTGGTATCCACTAATTCCAAATTAAATCTAATTTAAATCATATAGTAAATATTAAATATCTCGTGAGGTGAAAAGACCATTTTACCCCTACTAGTCAAACTTAGTATTTCGGCCGATCAGGTTTTGGCCAAGCCAAACCCTAATGTCTCAATCTAGGACTAGCCTTGTCTCTCTCTGATGATGACGTTGTGTCGGTTACTTTTTAAGCCCGACTCTCTTGGTTCGTCTCAACCGGCCTAGGAGCTATCTAGGAGTTCCGTATTCACCTAGCAAGCCCCGTGTTACCGAACAGATCTCAAGTTGAGTACGAATTTGATCTAAATCTACGAACCGACTATAGATTTTCATCATAGGTATAAACCCTTTACGTTTGTCCCGGTCGAGTGAAAGTCATGCATTGTCAAACTTACAGAACTCGACTCTATGTCGTTTATGTCGCTGAAAATAATTTAACTGCCCTCCAAGAATATCGTGAGTCAGTTATGTGCTCTGGCTAGACTTGGATAAATTCCCGCACATTAAACTTGCCATAGGACGTTAACCTTGAATTTAATCGAGACCATAAATTCCGCTCCGCGGTTCAACCAGCAATCGCATCGAAAAGTCAAGACGGCATTTCGCCGCTGACCCATGCCACGGCAAGACGGGCCTGGCAAACTAGTGACAAGTCAAGACCTCAAGACCAACCCCCAAGTTAACCCTTTCATTCGTTCACGCAGACTACTACAGTCAATCGATCGATCAAGGGCAGTCCAAGCGTGTGATCATTCAATTACGAGTCAGTATCCAAATACAGATAACCCAATCCTCTAAAATTTCGAGCGCAAAATTACAGTCGCAAAATTTCGATTTCAATTTTGTTCTCGGTTGAAAATTTTAGCGGCGAAAATTTTTTTTTTCGACAATAAAATTTCTCGATTGTAAAAACACGCCGCAAAATTTTGATCAATTGAAAATATTCTCGATGGTTGACTTAGTCTATAGTTGACAATTTTCTCGATTGTAAATTTCCGCAGCGAAAGACCTTTTTAAATCGAAATTCTTTCTCGCTCGATAACTTTCATAGCGAAAAATTTATTCACGCCGAAAAATTTTTCGATCGTAAATATACACGGAAAGTTTTCTCGATTGTAAAATTTATCGGCTACAGTTCAAAATTTTCGATCGCAAAAATCCAGTTCAAAATCACATATAGGAAATTCAATTGAGAATTTCAATTCTCGCGCGATAAAAAGCACGGAGTGAACAGTGTTTTACAGTAAAATTTCGATCAAATCTTTTTTGAGCTAACATACATATGTCGAATAAAAATTACAACGTCAAAAATTGCACTCTATATGACCTATATGTGCATTCATATTTCCACTACAATTTTATCAAACATGTTATTAATAGCTTCATCATTATGGTTTGTATTTCAGATGGATCATTACCCTACCTACAACCAGATCTACGAGAAGGCTATGTACCTCAATGTACACGACACGAACTTCCAATTAGATCTGACCACCTTCCGGTGTACAAACGACATCATCGTGTCCATACTGCAAGGCCATCCACTATGGCATGCTCTTACGGTGACGGCCTCAGTGCCGATGGTCTACCTCCAGCAGTTTTAGGGCATGATCAAGAGCCTCATCTTGGACGGGGCGTATCATTTTACCACAGTTGTAGGGACGAGGCACGTCTATATGAGCAAGAACGATTTCAGACTTCTGCTCGACCTCCCTCACAGCCAAAACTACGACCCCCTCCCACCAGCTGCATAATGGTGCATGATTTCCACCAGATGAGGTACCGTCCGCCGCTCACCAAGCTAGCTCAGATGCAGAGCAACGGGATTCCCCATCCGTGGAAGACACTTTTCGAAATAATCAATAAGTGTCTGTCCCCTAAGCACGCCGTCTTCGACAAAGACAATGGCCACATCCTCCGATATTTCACGGAGTAGTGTTCTCGCGAAACTACGACTTCGCTCAACTGATCTTGAACGACCTCACAGAACAGATCAGACAGAAAGAGAAGTAACGGTCCAAAATTGTGCCATATGCGAGATGGTTCTCCGTCATCATCCGTCAGCAAATGGAGATGTACGATAGGAATATTCCTCGCCTGCCTCCGGGAGGAAACTATCAGCCACCAACGCTCAAGTTCTTCCACAACCCAAGGCTGGTGGATCTAAATCAGCCATCGATGGCCATTCCACTCGACCTTCTTCGTCTTGCCGACCCCGCGGGAGACGAATACCAGAGATACTGTCGGGAACACCATCTCACTGAGCAGATGATTCGAGGGCCCTCCACAGATTTCCAAGTGAGCCCAATACAACAACACTCAAGTCCTGAGGCCATGATGATTGATGCAGTGGCGCAGGAGCTAGAGCAGGAGCTTCCAACTCATGACAAACAAATTCCTGATATAGACGCCACGTTGATCAATGCTGTGACGGCAGAGTTGGAACAAGAAGCTCCAGAAGAATCATTCCAAGTGGAAGTGCCCGTCCATGTTGGCGTGCTCGAAGAAACCATTGAAGAGGTTCTTTCAACAAGTAGCACAGCCGAGGCAGAAATGGGGCAAAGCTCACTTCCACTGGTGACGGATCAGGCTCTTGAGGACGTTGAACGTGACCCTACTCCTCACACAGCCACCTCATCCGACACGGTGTCCGTGTGAGGAGATCAGCTTGATAAGACGAACACCCAGACGACTTAGCATACAAATTGAGTCCCTCTTCACCGTCGACACCGCACCAGATACCGCGCCGATCATCTCTTCAAGTGCTGCAGCCACTACTTCGCTCAACCTTGAGCCGCAACACAATCTACCGGTGTCTGATTCGCAGGCCCAAACCGAGTCTGCCGCAACATCCATAGACGCGAATCTTATAGATTCAACTCAAGGATTGGATGGAAGTCTCGAACAGTCACAACCTCTGGTGACTACGAGCCACCTGAGGAGCCGGTGTCTGCTCAAGGGTTGTCAACAGGCGACATTTGTTGTCCTGGTACATCGACGGAGGCATCCGCTCCGTTTGTGACTGAAGACCACCTCAAGGCCGCTCTCTCAGCAATATTCAAATATTTCAAAGGTAAAATTATGGAGAGCGTGCGTACGACAATCGAGACGTCCCGTCAAGATCGAGGGAAAGCACCCGTCTCGGAGCCAACTTCAGCACAAGCCGACCTCACAACCTCACAACCCACTCCCACCGACCCTCTACAAAACTCGTTCATCCTAATCAACCCATACACCATCCAATCACCGAGCTCCACGACATTCTTCTAGCCCGCCTCATTGGTCTTACCATCCGGTCGCCTAAGGAGGAATCACTCTATAGGCGACTGGTGGACCATCCTGAGCCACCTACCCAAATGTGCGAGGCTAAAGCTCTCACTCCAGAGACGACATGGCGACCCTAACTATCAGGATCCTCATGAGGGGGAGAAGAGGCCAAGACATCTACGACAAGTGGCCAAGGACTAGGCTCGTGTACAACGCAAACAGGATCTGGAGGAGGTGAAACACAACCCACCCAAACGCAACCACCCCAACTACCCACCACGTACCGCACCACCACCACTCTAACCCAAATCGACCCACCAACCTTTCACCTAAGGACGCCTCCATCCACACCACTAACCTTCACAAGCCCCTTGCTTCCGGAAGAAGAAGCAAGTGCTGCCATGCTCGTCGCCCTAGCGCAGACTCAGGCGACTCCCTCAACTGCTCCAGACCAACCGGGCTCTTCAGTACATGTCGTCAACACATGAGTTCCTCGACGAATTTATATTTGAAGGACAGTGGGCGACCCATTATATGCCCGAGCATCAAGTACAACGGCTCAAGGAAGTTCGACAAATTTTGCAACAAGCTTCGGTAGACCTCGTGTTGATAGAAGATGACGAACTTCAGGAAGGTGTAGACCATGAACAAGATCCCACAGGGCTTTCAGAGCTGATCACAACGAGCGGTTCTCGCACAAGACAAATGCCAGGACCGTTCCGATCGACACGCCGTGGGAGAATATTCGAATAGAGATACCCTTCCTTGAAGAAGTTCGTGACAATATTTGGAGGTCACCGGACATAGTCAAGAAGCCGAACGAGTTTGAGCTAAGAGGGATCTCTCACTGGGATCAGCAGAAGAGGATGACCTACCTCTGGATGCTGACTCAACTTGGACCTGATGTAAGGCTGGGGATGACTAAAGGACAAGTCAAGAGCCACTATAAGAGTCTCTCCCCGATTTGCCAGCTTCTCATCGTCTACTGTGCTAAAGGAGGTCTTCCAACCCCAACTTACATCACTCCATTCTTTTGTGGGAGTGTAAGCCGTGGTGAACTGCCTTTTGATGCCCGCACCTTTGCAGAATTCAGTGAATACTTTGCCAGTATATTCTCCTCCATTATCTGACTGAAGACACTTGATTTTTCTATCGGTTCCAAGTTCAACTCGCGGCTTGTATGTTTTAAAGGTAGGAAACACGTCGTCCTTCTTCTTGATTTGGTACACCCAGCATCTCCTGGAGTAGTCATCAATGAGTGATACGAAGTAGCTGGCTCCTCCAAGGATGCAACCGGTGCTTGCCATACATCAGAATGAATCAATTCTTGAATTTGTTTGCTTCTAGAATCTGATGGGGAGAACTTCACGCGATGTTGCTTGCTCACAATACAATGCTCGCAGAATGGTAGCATCACTGTCGTGAGACCAGGGAGTAGATTCAGCAAGAATTTTCATGCCTTGTTCAGACATATGACCAAGTTTCTTATGCCAAGTCATCGTGGATTTTTCATTTGAACTTGTCGTAGCAACAGATACTTGCCCTTCCTGCAGAGTCTCTCCCTTTAGTGTGTATAGATTTGCAGCTATCTTTTCTCCCTTCATCACCACTAGCGCTCCTTTGGAAACTTCATGATCTTGTTTCCCAATTCAATTTTGAAACCAAGATCATCAAGTTGCCCCACGGAGAACAGATTTTTCTTCAAACCCTCCACATGTCGCACAGCATGGATAATATGTACCATGCCGTCGTACATCTTTATTTGAACAGTACCCACCCCGACAATTTCAATGCTTGGTCATTGCAGTTATAGACATATCCTCCAAAGGTTGGCTCGTATTGATGAAACCATTCCTTTCGAGAGGTCATATGGAAAGTAGCTGCTAACTCGATGAGCCACATCGTTGAATCTTTCCTTTTCAGCGATAGTGGTTGCGACTTCACACACCAAGGCAATTCCTTTGTCGGTAGTGTGGCAGCATTTCCTTGGCATTGGGATTTTTATCTAGAGCCCAACAATCTTTCTTCAGATGACCTTTCTTGCCACAATGGTAACATTTTATAGCTTTCTTATTTTTGTAACAACATTTTGACGTTTTTGACTCCCACTTGGACCATACTCTCCGAGTCTTGTCCGTTTTCGGCTCACATTTGGACCACGTACTCCTGATCTTACCCTCATCACCGTCAATGCTTCCGCCTGTTGGGACATTATCAACTTGTCTTCTTAGTTACTTCGTCGACTTTCTTCTTCGAGAACAGCAGCTGCAATATTGTCGAAGATAAGTTTTCCCGCAGCTTGGTTGTTGCTCAGATTGATGACGAGTTGATCGTAGGAGTCTGACAGGCTTTGCAGTAGAAGCTCAGCACGTTCACTTGGCTCTGTTTTGTAGTCCAAGTCTTTAAGTTGAGATAATAGAGTATTCAACTTGTTGATGTGCTCGGTCACTGAAGAAGATTCCTCCATTCGAATATGATATAATTTTCTTTTCAAGAAAATTCAGTTGTGGAGTGACTTGACTTGATACAACTTCGCAAGATGGTCCCAAATGTCTTTCGCATTGGTTTTATCTTCGACACTTGATAATATGTCATCTGCTAATGTCAGATGAATATTGGCGATGGCCCTCCCGTTTATCTTCTTCCAGTTGATGTCACTTGTGATTGTTGTTGGTCTGCCAGTGATCGCCTCCAAACAATTTTCTTTGAGTAAAATTGCCTTAACCCTCATTTTCCAGAGTGGAGTAGTTTCTCCCGTTGAATTTCTCAATTTCAAATTTAGTTGCCATTGTTTTTCTCTCTCTCCGGAAACCTTAACGGATGAATAATAATAATCTAACAAACTTTCTGGTGTGGAGGGTCCAATATCATTGGCAACCACAGAGCATACGATAAGTAGATTTTATAAACACCCAGCCAAAGCTCTGATACCACTTGTTACGAAACTGAAAATGACTGTGAGGATAAATAGAACACATGAATTTACATGGAAAACTCCTTCTTGACTTGGGGTAAAAAAACCACGGGCGAGGTAGAAATTTATTACTGTGGTAAAAACAAGGGTTACAACCTCTCAATTTATAAAGGATAAAACATCATTATCTCTCTTTATAGTTGGAACAAATAATGAACAAACCCTCTATTTTCTCTCTCTCTCTCTCTCATCTCTCTCTCTCTCTCCTCTCTCTCTCTCTCTCTCTCTCTCTCTTATTTGTCTTTCTCTTGCTTTGGTTTTTTTTGTATTTCCTAATGCATCTCATAGCCTTTATATAGGCAAATTATTACACTAATAGTAATATAATATTATACTTTTGATTAATAATATGATTAAAATGTGCCATGAACCACGTGAAGACCAATTTCACGTGGTTTCAGCACACCTTTGCTGACATCCATGAACTGGATAACTTTCGGGAAAGCCACACGTTGAAGTTGATCAACAATTTTAGCAAGGTTATTTCAACCTGAAATGAATAAAGGCTTAAATGTGATTCAAAGTGAATATGCTATTACGGTGGAGTATGATAGGTAGAAGATTTTCATCGGTAGATAGTGGAGATTGTTTGATCTAATGTTACTATGCCTTTGTTTTATCCCACATAAGTTGTGAACGAAGTTCTGCCAATTTGTATGCTTTTATGGTAAAGTTGCATGTAGATTGTTGGGCTTATGTTGTAATGCCTTTGTTTTTATCCCATTTAAGTTGTGAAAGGAGTTCCGCCGATTTGTATAGAATAGTATAACGCAATCATCAATAAGTTACTTTTTTTCGTTCTATCACATGAAGGCCACATATTTTTGGAAAACCATTTGTTTGGGGCCCTACTTCTATGATTGACGTTTATATTTAGAGCCTTCCTCTATTCGAACTAATAAGGCCACCAAAAATGAAAAAACGGCCATGCATGTCAGGAACACTGATCCGTTAAGAAATATCTGCTTAACACATTTTTTTAGAACACTTTTAAGAGCTTTCGCATCTTTTTTAATTCGAAATATGTGACTATGAAGATATAATTTGCAATCTCTAACTAATCCTTTAGGATGCGTTTGGTTTGCGGACTTCGATGCAGAAAAGGAAAAGAAAATGTAATGATGCATCAGATTGTTGTACATCACGTTTCGCGTATCATACCATCACACATTTTATTTTCTTTTCCACATTGAATTTCGCATACCAAACATACCCTTACTAAGCCAATAACAAGTGGATGCACTAACTAATTCATGGTTCTGTTTTCATGCCAGTTGTATGTATATATAACCAATTAAATATGTGTTTGGTAGGTCAATGATATTCAGAAGAAATAAGGAGGAATGAAATCGCATCTGAATAAAGACATAGACCATCTAAATGAAATTCTTTGTTACTTTTCCCGTCGAAATTTTTACCTTGTGGAGTGTTGCAAGGACACCCTAGAGACACCTTCTTGGTGATTATAATGGATTTACAAAACCAATCAAGTGAAGAACGTGGGAATCAATCTTATGGGAGATATCATGTTCTTCTTTTTGTTATTCTCATCCTTCCTTGTTTTCTTTACCTACATGAGTAGCTAAATCATTTTACTTAAGGTTTGATGAAGCGAGGTTAACCCTTTTGTTTTGAATTATTTATTGTAGTGCTTCTTCTTGTTTATGATTTGTTTATGAAATATCTTGCCTTCAGTTATGTCTATGTGATTGAAGTCTTTATTAATATTGACTTGATAATGTCTATATGATCAAGATATCCCTCGAAAATGGTGAGTTGCACTCGAATAAGGGACGAATGATTCGACCATTCGTAAATGAGCAGAATTCATTGTGATTAATGCAATATTATGGTTTGTTGTTACGGGAGGTTACCCAACTATTGGATATGTGATTAGAAAGTTACTTCCAGTTACATGAACATCGTATGCATGCGTTATGAATTCTCACGCTCTAATAATGAGGAAGAACTACATTAATTATATTGATTAGGTTGATCGAGCTAGGCGATTCAAAGTCTCAAATATCTTTTTACCAAAAAAAAAAAAAAAGTCTCAAATATCTTTTTTTTCCAATGAACCTATTTATTATTTACCTTCGTAGGTTTATCCAATTCTTTAGTTTACGTTTTTATGCGATCATTTTTTGACAAGGATATTTAAATAACGGCTTAATTGCATATTTTCTTTGGGTTCAATACTCGAATACTTGTCGTAATTATTTTTGGTAGGTGCACTTGCCTATTGACCGTGGCATAGTTTGCATTATTTCATTTAACAAATTTTATAACTTGCACGCTTCGCACATATCATACTGCCACATAAATTTGTTGAATTCTGATTCCTTTCGTCCGTACATCTATTGTATGTTATTGACTATAACTGTCTTTGCATAGAGTAGAGAATAGTAATTGAGATGTTCCTTTTTGGTCATAATATCTACACGCCCCTCGAGTCAAAAATGCTATTTACACTCTCTTACAATTTAATACTTTCGATTCTGATTTTTAAAGAACATGATTTTTTTTAAAAAAAAAAAATTCCTCTTGAATTCAACAATAATAATTTTATTAAATAAACTATATTAAAACTGCCTTAATAAGTAGATATCTAAATAACTCCTTTCACAATATTTAAAAACTTTTAATATATTTTTGAATAATATAATTAACCTACTTAATAAATATATCTTATTAATTTAAACAATAGTTACTGAAAAAGATTTATAGTTAACTTAGTCAAATACACAATGATATATTTTTTGAAGAAAAATTATATATATAATCTTATAATGCTACAGTATAGATTCTAAATATATATAATATAGAAAACAAAAAAAATATTATAACTGTTTTTGCGTTTAGTTTGTTAAAATCGTTAGAAAAGAAAAGGCTAACAGATAATAGAAATATGTTAAATTTTTCCTTTTTTTTTCAGATTGTATGTAATATATACGTGAGAAAATATAGTTAATAAAGAACCAGTCAAATTTGGAAAAATACTATTCAATACTTAATAATAAATACGGGAGTCTCGAATAGAATTATCCCTTCCTTTTTCCAAAATTCTTTGGCAACTTGAACGTATATGGAAACTTAAAATTGTTCTTTTAACATAAAGAGCTTTGCGTTTCCCAAATTATATTAAACCTACACATAATCGTAAGAAACAGAACTAGGTACATTATAAGTTTCATCGAGACTTGCTTGGTATGACCAATTTTGAATGTATATATGTGATTTTCGTTATTGGGCCTTATTGGGCCGCCCACAAAGGAAGAGAGTTGGCCCATATATGATGTGAGCTTCCATCCTAGAATCAATTGATGATAGATGTAGTTGTTTATCTACTTATTATAATAATACTCAAAATCTCCTCAATTATCCGACGTGGGACAAATGTGATGTTACTAGGTTTGTAATTCTTAACAATATAACAATCCTGAAGACATAGTAAAAGACCATTTATATTGCTGGAAATCGTGAATTTAAATATTCTGATTAATATTTTGGTGAGTGAACTTAACTTAAATAAGTATACCGGTTAGACATAGATGAAACCGGATACAGCCAGCAGATCATCAGCGCAAGTTGAAACCGCACCAAGACAGCATACCGAAAGTACATCGAAGACCTGACTGCCTGATACCGGATGTGCCACGCTGGACAAATTCAAACACATTCAAGGCGCAGTAAGTTGAAGACTTCTGACGCATAATTAATACAAGGATGTCAGCTAGAGCCACTTGAAGTCAAGCCAAGCTGAATAAGAATAAACTAATGGCACAACGCATACTGCTGCAATACTGGACACCCATTTTGGTAAAGCTAAAAAATGCTATGCCTGGTGCACGAAGAGCTATCTCACAACGGCCTTCACCTTCAACCCATCTATAAATAGAAGGGATGCAAGCTGATAAACGTATTTCACCAATTTTGAATTTTTAGAATGAGAGAATTAGCTCAAGCCTTCAAGCGTTAAATTCTTTTGCGAGAAAAGAATTAAGGTGTTGTCATCACTGCTTTAAACCAGAATGTTTAGTGAGTGATTTTCTCAATGGACTGTAGAAAGCTCTTGAAACTGTACAAAGCTGTCTAGAGTGGTCTAGGAGTTTGGTTAGCATAATATAGCCGTGACGGTTGTATTGAGTCAGTCAGCTACGGATGTTGTACGACAAAGGTTGTAAACCGAGGCTTGTAGTTGAAACATTCCTTGCGAGGAAGAAGGGGAGACATTGGAAAATTTGCTCCGAAATTTCAGAAACAAATTCTGTGAATACCGCAAACACATACACGCCACGTTCACATCCGACCTTGGTTCAAAACCGACCAGTTCCTTCCGCACCAGTAATATTCATTAACATCAAGCACCAGTATTGTTCTTTAACAAGACAATAACCGAAATTAGATATAAGGCATACATGTGTTTATTCACCCCATCCCCCCTCTAAACACGTAAACTGATTCTAACATATATATATATATATATATATATCATGATACAATCAGCCACGGACCTACGTTGGGGCTCGGGGCGTCACTTGCCCCCAACCCCAGCATACGTAGTAATAAATTTATGAATAACCATAAACATATCTCATTGCCCTAGTGGTTGAAGGATCTTGCGTAAAGTTCTTCTTATCCTATAGGTGACAGTTCGATTCTAATAAAATTTATTTTCTTTCCTTTTTACAAACTTAAATGGGCTAGGTTGTCTGGTTGCCCCTTCTAATTGGGCTTCATTGCCCCTCCAAGCTTTGAGTTATGGGTCCGTCCCTGGATACAATCGACTAATATCCAATGGATGGATTCCTAAAACGATGCTCCTAACCGTTTGGAGCAATTGAGGTTTCCTCGTAATATATCTTTCATCCCATATTTGTACTGAAAACCATCGTCTCTCAACTTTGATAAACCACATTTGCATCTCCCATTACCAGGTTCAAGCTTCAATCTGGAAAATCAACCAATTTATTTTGTCAGCATCTGGACAATATACTAAATCTAAGGTTTAATATCCTAAAGTAATTTGACATTAGCCTAATAAAAGGAGTCAATCAAGCAAGTTTGTTGATACTAATTTAGAAACGACAACTTCCACACGTAGTTACTCTTGTGAGATCTGAATTCGAGGATCGGTTTCTTGGTAGCAATTTGCAATATCTTCAATCGTAGGGCTTTCGACGACGCACAAAAAGCGTCCTCTGATCGAATGTGTGCCTTGCAGACATCATCGACATGAACCAAAGGAATCTGTAGAGAATATATGAAGTGAAGGAAATATGCTCGAATTCGTAGAAGCAAGAGGCGTGTTTAGACTGTCCTAAAGAAACATTCCATGATCGCTCAAGAAGTTTCCCCAGGATTCAACTTGCTCTTAAAATTTGTCACACAAATTTGGATTCAGGAGATAAGAGAATTTATAGAGTTCATGACCAAGTTATGAAGGAGGAGAGAAGTCACGTAGCTTTCTCTTTGGCTATATCAAGAGTCACATTTTTCCTCTTCAAGTGCCCTTTTTAAGAAGCCATTAAACCCTTATAATAAAGTCACCTTTTATTCCCATGTTAATGCTTTTCAAGCCTCTTGGTCTACTTGAAACCCCTATGGGAATTATTATCATTATTATTATTTATTATTTTATTTGCTACATCCCCCACCAAATAAGACATGCATGCAAGTACTTATTTGCACAAACTAACACCTCAAGAAATTGTTGCATAATTCAAGGTGTCTCCTCTAGAAACTATGAACCAAGAACTTAGATACAAAAGTTTACTTCCACTAGAAAATGAGTAGGGGCCTTATTATCACAACAAATTTCTATTATTCTCTAATCTCAACGCGGTCATGCGCCTCTTTTAGCCATGCGCAATCCTGTTTTATTCGAGTCAGCTCTAGAAGATTTTTGCCATGATCTTCATATAGGCAGCCATACCTAACTCACTTATAGGTGAATTTCTTAGCGGCACAATTCTCCCTCAAAATTCTTAAGAGATTTCTCTCAACCCTACAAATAAAATTATATTTATTTATTTAGCATCTTCTACACCGTAAGTATGGATGAATTTAGGGATGATGCTGCATTTTTTATAATTGCTTCGATTCCCTTATGAACTTGTTTCATGGGGTCACCAGTCACGGAAGTAGGGCTTCCACAATTATCAAAAGTCAATAGGCATTAGACCCATGCTCCTCGTACTGTTTTGAACTAATTGCCTCCCTAATGGCTTTGTCAGAGGGTCGGCCAAGTTAACCTCCGACCTAACAAAGTCAATGGACGCCGTTCCATTTTTCAACATTTTTCTGACTACATTGTGCCTTAGGCGAATGTATCGACTTTTAGCAATGTAGGTTTTATTTTTAGCAATTGCAATGGTTGCCTTGTTGTCACAATGCAAACAGATAGAGGTGATCAGTCTCTCATCTATTTTCACATCCTTTAGTAAATTCTTTAACCACTCGGCTTCTACACAAGCCAACTCTAAGGCGATAAATTCAGAATCCATAATCGAGCGCGCTATGAGTGTTTGCTTCGTGGATCTCCAATCCACGGCACCACCTCCCATCATGAACACATATCCACTCATGGATTTTGTGTCAATGGAATCTGAAATCCAAGTTGCATCGCTATAACCCTCAGTAATTTGAGGAAATAAATTATAGAAAATACCAAAGTTAATTGTTCCTTTTAAATATCTCATCAACCTCACCAAGGCTTCCCAGTGATTATCACTAGGGTTTTTAGTGTATCTTCCTAATCGTGATACAGCATATGCTATATCAGGTCTTGTATAGTTGGCTAGATGAAGTAACCTTCCTATTATTTGTGCGTACTTAACTTGAGCTTTTGGTTCTCCTTTATTTTTTATAAGCTCAACGCTTGCATCATAAGGAGTTTTCTCCGGTTTTAGGTCAAAGTACCCAAACTTTTTCAAGACCTTTTCAATATAATGATCTTGAGCAAGCATGATACCATTATTTTTCCTCAAGATCTTTACACCAAGTATAAGTTTAGCTTCTCCTAAATCTTTCAAATCAAATTTTCATCCACCTCATTTCTATGTGGTTCAACTTGTTGTAATACATCAAGTTCATTCTCCCTTAATTGTTTTAAAGGAAAGATGTGCTCAAAAAATTCGGCATTCTTTGACTCTGTAATTGTATTTTCCTCCATCACATCTGATTCTATTACTAAAAATCTATAAGCGACCGATTTCAGCATAACCTATGAATAGGCAATCACATGTTTTAGAACCCAATTTTCTTTTCTTTGGTTCAGGCAATAATACCTTGGCTAATAAAATCAGATTCTCATATGGTTCATTTTATTTTCTTTTAGAACCCACACTTTGAAATATTTCACATTAGGCGCATATCCTTTACAAAGCTCATATGGTGTTTTGCCTATTTTTCTGTGAGGAATTCGGTTTTGAAGAAAACAAGCCATTAAAATAGCTTCGCCCCACAGATTCTCATAAGCGCTTGATTGCAATAACATTACATTCATCATTTCCTTTAGGGTCTTATTTTTCCTCTCAGCAACGCCGTTGGATTGAGGCGAGTATGGTGGTGTTTCTTCATGGATTATTCCATGTTCTTCACAAAAATTGTTCATAACAATGAATTCACCACCTTGATCGGTTCGCAACCTTTTTATTTTAACCCAAGTTGGTTCTCAACTTCGTTTTTATATATCTTGAATTTCTCGAAGGCCTCACCTTTGTGTTTCAGAAGATACACTTTTGCGAACCTTGAAAAATCATCAATAAAGGTAATATAATAATTATTACCTCCTCTTGTTTCACATATTTTTAAATCTCCCAAATCACTATGAATAAGTTCAAGTGGTTTTGTTTTTCTTTCCACATTCGAAAATGCCTTCTTTGCCAATTTTGACTCAACACAAACGTCACATTTGTTTGTGCTTTCAAAATGGACATTTTCTAAGACTTTATTTTCAGCCATTTTCTTTAAATAATTTTTGTTTACATGTCTCAATCTCTGATGCCATATTTCATATGACTCGACATAAGCAGAAGGAGATGCACTTTCATTCATTTGAGAACCACCATTGAGTACAAAGAGATTATTGTTACGATAACCTTTTCCAATGAACACATTGTTCTTGATTAAGATTACCTTTCCACTCTCAAATGACACTCTAATTCCTTTCTCATCTAGCCTAGGGACCGAGAGAAGGTTAGCTCTTATGGTTGGAACATGAAGCACCTCATTGAGAGAGAGTACCTCCCCACTTGTGTGCTTGAGATCATTTTGCCCTTCCAACCATAGGCGCTTTACTAGAGTCGCCTAGAAAGACTTATCTGTTCATATCTTCATAGTTCATGAATGCATTCTTTTCTTTGCAAATATGCTTGGTGGCCCCAGAATCCACTAGCCAAGTGCTAGCCGAGGTGGCTACAAATGGTTCAGTTATTACCCCGGCGAAGACTTCTTCGTTCTCATTAACAAGATTAGCCTTATTTTTGTTCTTTTCATATGGTGTTCTCAGTTACCCTTTTGCGGCATTGAGCCGCATGGTGGCCTAACTTGCCACATACAAAGCAAAAACCTTTTTCTTGTTAGAAAAATTTGATCTTGGCTTAAGGAATTTGTTACCTTTGAGGTTTTCATCCCTCTTGGCGACATCGGGCTTCTTTCCCTTGTCCTCTACCAAGTTGGCTTTGGAATTAAATTCCTTGGTCACCACGTGAACTTGTTTGCGATGGCTTGACTCTATCATGATATGTTTTTATCACCTCTTCCAAGCACATCCCCTTGTTCTTATGCTTAAGTTGGTGCTTGTATTCATTCCACAAGGTGGGAGCTTCTCAATAAGCAACTCGGCAACATAAGCATCGGGAAGAACGATATTTTCAAGCTTTGGCCCATCAAGCAAGTGCAAATACTCATATTAAAAATTGCACATGAACCTCTTTATGTTCTTTCATCTCCCATCGATAAAAACTCGAACATGCTTGACGGCATCTTCGGCCGTATATTTAGTCATTAGAGACTCCCACATGGATTTAGCATAACTGTGGTTCATATAGACCTCAAATAGAGAATTAGTGAGACTTGAAAGAATAGTATTACGACATATCTTGTTTGTTTGCTCCCAAATAAGGTTGTTTCCCTCGTTTCTCGGGGTGGTTAGTGCCCATGCAACGCCATATACGTCAAGTAAGCAAAAGATTCGTTCCTTCCACATCTTGTAGTTTTCTCCGGAGAACTTCTCAATTTGTGAAGTGTCGGGACAAGGTGGAAAATAGTAGGGATTACGTATTTGTTGGAATACCTTGTTGTGGAGCGTTGAATTGTGGCAGATTCCCTTGATGACCATTGCTAGCTTGATTTAACCCACCATTTCCTTCTTGATTTCCATTCACTTGGTTCACCTCCTCATTACCAAGATTTCCATGTATGTTGCCATCAAGATCATTTGTTGAAGAGGCCTTGGATTTCTTCCTCAATTCAGCCAGGAGATGCCATGGAAAAATGTTTCTATAGATTGTAGAGAATATATGAAACATTTTCATGATCGCTCAAGAAGTTTCCCCAGGATTCAACTTGCTCTTAAAATTTGTCACACAAATTTTGATTCAGGAGATAAGAGAATTTCTAGAGTTCATGCCCAAGTTATGAAGGAGGAGAGAAGTCACGTAGCTTTCTCTTTGGCTAAATCAAGAGTCACATTTTTCCTCTTCAAGTGCCCTCTTAAGAAGCCATTAAACCCTTATACTAAAGTCACCTTTTATTCCCATGTTAATGCTCTTCAAGCCTCTTGGTACTTGAAACCCCCATGAGAATTATTATTATTTATTTTTATTTGCTACAGAATCGATCCCAACATTTCTTGAATAAAGTTTAATACATCGAATGCAGATCTTTCGCCGGTTAATTGAGACATCATAGGAACAATGCTCGAAGGAACAATGCTCGCCGGCAAACTAAGCTCACCACCTCAAGTTCTCCTTTTGAACTTGGATTAGTATCATTATACTTAGTATCTCTTTATCTGATAAAGTGTTGGATTTTATATAGTTCTGCCTAAGCACAAGTCGAAATGATTATAAACTACTCACCTTCGTTTGTATATTATGATACTTTAGTATTCTTGAAATGATGTTACGGAATAACCAAATAAAAATCGTTGTTGCACTTGTACGGGACGTTCACCGAGCTCCAACAAGATTCATCCATTTGAGTTTTAAAAACTGAACCATCTTCCTTTACTGGTGAAGCTGGGAATATAGTTGACGTATAAACTGAGACGTTTTACAGTTCTTGATCGTAGGGAAGAATCGGCTATGCTTTTAATCCCAGCTACAGCTGCTTCACCTTGTACTGAAAAAATAGACATTATATATTGATGTGGACTCAACTAGACTGGACCGAGAAAACAAAAAACAGAAAGAAGCCCAATAAGCCCATGAAGAAGAAAAGCCCATAATAAGGTACAGGATCAGAACCTGGGAGAAAGGACTTGCGACGATCCCCCAGATATAAGCAT
Source organism: Craterostigma plantagineum (assembly GCA_027422505.1). NCBI lineage: Eukaryota > Viridiplantae > Streptophyta > Magnoliopsida > Lamiales > Linderniaceae > Craterostigma > Craterostigma plantagineum. The sequence continues at coordinate 226,130 of JAPQWV010000157.1, forward strand.
TATCCGGACAAAGAAAGTAGGACTCTCGGGTATTTCAGGACGAAAGAACAGTAGAAAAGAAGGAAGGAAGTCACAGAGACGCACTCATTATAGGAAGGTACCACTGACCACGTCACTGAAGCGGCCGCCTTTCACTTTTCCTATTGTCCTAGGTCGTACGTCCCCCAGAAAACTGGAAACATAGCGTCATACAGGCGGCGGGGAGCTACTATAAAATGGAGACTTAGCCACATTTTCAGCAGATCTCAATTTTCTTTATAAAAGTTCATATAGCATTTTCTCTCTTTAGATGTGGCCAACATACTTTCTACGTTCGAGGAGTGAAAGTAAGGATTATTTGAGTGTGTAAAACATTATAACTTAGTGAAAGGAAGTTCCCTGCGCCCCGTGGACGTAGAATCCAATAGGATTCGAACCACGTAGATCCTTGTGTCCTTTTTATTTACATCCCCTTCACACCATCAACAACACCTCGTGTACTTAAAAAATTGCATAACTATCGATCTACCGTTAACTAAACATCCAGAGCCCCCACACTTAAAAATCTTGTTAATTGGTAGAGCCCCATATCAAATGGCGTCGTCTGTGGGAAACCGGAGTTAAAGGCGTGAGAGATTTCTTAAGCAAGGTACGAGGTTGCGTTGAAAACTTCTAGTGTGTTTTTATTCTGTGTTATAGGGACGAAGCAGGGAGCACAAAGGCGCTGATGGAGGGAGATTCTACCACACCAAGAAACCTAGACCCACAGTTTGAAGAAGTCGCGGGAGGAGATCTGGTAGAGCAAGTCGCCACCCCGCCAACTACTCCTGGTGTGATAGCTCCGAGCCGATCACCCTGACCGCCATGCAGTTGGACCTCCTGGTGCGCAACACTGTCAACAGCACCCTAGCCGAGAGATGGAAGAAGCGGGGGCAAAGAAAAAAGGCGCAGCCACGTGTCGAGACTGAGCTGGTGGACGGTCGATTCAAAGAGGTAACTGGGGAAAACGAGACACAGGCGCAACCCCAAGCGATGCCCCCAGAACACAGCAGGCGATTGTCCGAATCTGAGAATGAGTTAAGGAGGGAAGCGGAGCCTCCCAAACACCCTGACGGAGCTGGGGAACAAGTCTGGGGGAAGGAAGAGGAGCAAAATAGGACAGATCAGTCCGAAAAGGACGTTAGGACCCCCAAGCAGACCTCCAGTGAGTCTGTCAGCAAAGCCTCGGACCATGCTCAAGAGGTAGGGAGCTCCAAAAGAAGGAAAAAGGTCAAGCTGCACCCAGAAGGAAGGGAGGAAGCTTGGACCAAAAAAGAGAAGGAGCTGTGGGATCAACTTGCGGACCTCAAGCAAGTGGTAGACGGTGTCAGAAGCAGAACCATGCCACCAAGTATAGGAGTAGGACTGGTAGCAGGAACGCCCTTTGCGAAGGAGCTACTGGTGGGAGAAGTCTCGTCCAACTTCAAACAGCTACCATACGAGTATGATGGGACAACGGACCCTGTAGAGCACGTCCTACGTTCTCAAGTCCCCATTCCTGCTGCACGACTTCTCGGATGGGATCAAATGTAGGGTGTTCTTAACCACCTTGGTGTGGGCGGTCCAGCAATGGTTCAGCCAGTTAGCGCCAGGATCCATCAAGTCTTTTGAAGAATTTCAGTTGATATTCATCACCCAGTTCGCCAGCGCTAGAAAATAGTCTAAGTCCGACATGTCGCTCTTCCAAGTGCGGCAGTGGGAAAACGAAAGTCTTCGAGCATACATAAGCAGGTTCAATAACGTCACTTTGGAAGTACCAACAGCCACGCCCTCCGTCAAGGTCAGTGCCCTGGTAAATGGGCTCCGGGACGGGGACTTCTTCGCTTCCCTCTCAAAGAGACCACCGCCGACTTTCGAGGACCTACTACTGAGGGCAGACAAGTACATCAACTTAGAGGAAAGCAAGCTAGCCAAAGCATAGGAGGAGAAGCAGATAGCCACGCCAAAAAAGGAAGGGACCGTGAGGAGCCAAGGGCAGGGGAGGCCTCCTTTGCTACTACCCCACAAAGAACCTTGGGGATCTCCACCCAGGGCCCCACGAAAGTTCGCTCCACTGCGCGCTAACCCGGAAGAAGTTCTAGCTGTAGTGGGACGACATCCTGCCTTAAGAAAGCCCCTCGCCGAATCTTCAGGACCTTCTAGACCCTATTCTAATTTATATTGTCGTTTCCATAATGAGTATGGGCACCACACTAACAATTGCTATCATTTGGAGGATGAGATAGAGAGACTTATACAGGCAGGACACTTGAAGGCGTTCGTTAGGCAGGGATCTGAGCCCAGCCCACGGAAGAACTAAAAGGAAGAGGGGGGACCTGTGCCGAACAAGGGGAGGCCGTTGCCCCCACCGGCGAGCAAAGGCGCCCCAGGTCCACCCAGGGCTCCCATCCTGATCATCATCAGAGGTCCCAGCGGCGGAGATTGCAACCGAGCTAGGAAGTCCTACGCTAGGGCAACAGGGGAACAGGGAACTCCGACCATGGGGACTGGTAGGACATACGGAGGCCGTTGCAAACGTACAGTTCGGATCGGAAGACGTGGCACACGTCACTAGGCCACACAACGATGCCCTAGTCATCACAATGGACATCGTCTGATATGATATGTCCCGAGTCTTCATAGAGGGGGGAGCTCGGCCGACATCATATTCCTGGACTGCTTCAAGAAAATGGACCTAGGAGTGGAGTTCCGACCAATCTCCACCGCCTTATACGGATTCGGGGGACCTGGGATACAACCCATGGGAGAAATAACATTGCTCGTGGGAATGCGAAGAGAGCCAGTTCGGATTGTAAAAATGATCAACTTTCTTGTGGTCGACATCACCTCCTCCTATAATGTCATTCTAGGACGACCCGCCATCAACGAATTCAGGGCAATCCCTCTACTTATCACTTAAAGATCAAGTTCCTCGTAGGGGAGCACGTCGGGGAAATCTTGGGGAACCAGCAGAGCTCCCGCCGATGCTACGCCAATGAAGTCAAGGCGGTGGCCAAAGAAAAGGAGGTTATCAGAGAAGGGAGCGGTCGTGACAAGAGGATCAAGACCGAATGAGGGGGACCTACGAGCTTACAACCTGAGCCAGATGAAGAGCTAATCAACGTAGAGTTGTACCCCGACCAGCTAGGAAGGACTACCAAAATAGGGACACACTTGGAGGAACAAGATAGACCAACTCAATAAGGCCTGCCCTAAGGATCACTACCGCTGCCAAGATAGACCAACTTGTGGACTCTACCTCCGGGTGTGAGGTCCTTAGCATAATGGATGCCTACCAGGGATTCCATCAGGTAAGTCTGGATTCAAACGATTTTGATAAAGTTTGTTTTGTGACACCAGGGGGAACATACGGGTACATCCGAATGCCCTTCGGACTTAAAATGCTGGAGCTACATACCAACGGATGGTGGATAAGGTCTTCAAGCAACAACTAGGCAGGAACATGGAGGTGTACGTGGATGATATGCTCGTAAAATCCATACACCTCACAGAACATACGAGGGACCTGGAAGAGGCGTTCGGAGCAATCAGAGGAAGTGGAATGAAGCTCAACCCCGAAAAGTATGCGTTCGGAGTAAGATCAGGGAAGTTCCTCGGTTATATGGTGACCCAGCGAGGCATCGAAGTCAACCCTATGAAAGTAAAAGCTATTCTGGAGATGCAACCGCCCCAGTGCGTCAAAGAAGTCCAGAGGCTCACGAGGCTCGAATGGACCAAGGAATGCCAACAAGCCTTTGAAGAACTGAAGGAGTACCTCCACAACACGCCCCTTTTGATTAAGCCCTTGATGGGGATGTGTTGGTACTATATTTCTCCGCATGGGACCACACGGTGAGCTCCGTCCTATTGAAGGAAGAGGGGACCTCCCAAAGGCCCATCTACTTCATAGGCAAGGTGCTGCTAGACGCTGAAACTAGGTATTCGAAAGTTGAGAAAGCCGTCTTGGCAATAATGGTCTCCGCCCGCAGACTTCGGCCTAATTTCCTGTCACACAAAGTGAACGTGCGGACTAACTTCCCGCTGAGGCAGACACTAAATAGGCCAGGCCTATCAGGGAGAATGGTAAAATGGGCCATTGAGCTAGGGGAGTACGATGTTGAGTTTGAGCGAAGGGCAGCCATAAAGGCCCAGGCCCTCTCAGACTTCGTCCTTGAAACCACTAAGGACCACCAAAATGCCAGTGGAAAGTATACGTGGATGGGTCGGCCACTTCTCAAAGGTCGGGAACTGGGGTCCTCATCATCAATCCGAAAGGAGAGGACTCCATTTCGCCATCACATTCCACTTACAGGCCTCAAACAACGAGTCAGAATATGAAGCCCTCATCCACGGCTTACGAATCGTGAAGGAGATGGGAGCACGCGACATCATGCTGTTCTGGGAATCCCAGCTGGTGGTGCAACAAGTGAAAGGGAACTACGAAGCAAGAGATGAAAAGATGGTCGAATATGGTAAGAAAGTTGAGGAACTAACAAAGGCTTTCAACTATTGTGAGATTGTGCAGGTCCCAGGGAGGAAAACCACAAGGTCGACTATTTAGCAAAGGCGGCAACCTCAGGATCGACTCTTAAGGAAGAGGGCATTACATACCTCGCTACAGACAAGGAGGAAATAAGGGAGTTTGTGCGGACATAGAAGAGAGGGACGATTGGAGGGGCCCATCATAGCCACTTTAAGGGACGCCGGCCAGGAGGACAGAAGGGGATACCGGTGAAAATTCTCCCTACTAGACGGATATTTGTTCAAAAAATCCTTCGTACAAGCGTATGCCCGATGTCTCTCCAGTGAAGAATGCAAAAAGGTACTCGAGGAAATCCACGAAGGGTGCGCTGGGGATCACGCAGGATGCAAAAGCCTGACTAGGAAGGTAGTAAGAGCTGGATACTTCTGGCCTAATCTTATCAAGGATGCAAGGCACCTGGTCAGAAGGTGCAGTAATTGCCAGAAGTACGGCCCCAGAATCCACGTCCCCGCCGAAGCTTTGGGACCATGTACTCTTCATGTCCTTTCAATAAATAGGGGATTGACATCGTCGGCCCATTCCCCCGAGGAAAGGCACAAAAGAAGTTCATTATTGTAGCAGTGGACTACTTCAGCAAGTGGATCGAAGCTAAAGCAGTGGCGCGAATAGACGAAGAGAAGGTGATGGAGTTCCTGTGGAAAATATCTGCTGCCGCTACGGAGCTCCTAGGATCCTCATTTCGGATAACGGAACTCAATTCTGTGGAGCTAAAACACGAAGATTCTGTGAAGGTATGAAGATAACCCAGAGGTTTGTACCAGTAGGGCATCCTCAAGCGAACGGGCAAGCTGAGGTTTCCAATCTAACAATTCTCAGGGGGATCAAGGCCCGGCTCGAGCAAGATGGAAACAAATGGGTGGAGGCGCTGGACGCCGTCCTTTGGGCGTACAGAACTAGCCCCTATGAAGCAACTGGAGAAACGTCATTCGAACTAGTGTATGGATCATCCGCCGTAATACCTGCGGAGATTGGCATTGAGACACACCGAATGATGGCATATGACGAGCGGGAGAATGCACAATTAAGGAGGGAGGACCTGGACCTTGTTGAAGGAATGCGAGAAGAGGCCCATGTAAGAACGGAAGGATATAAAAGCCGTATAAAGGCGATGTACGATAGAAGGATTCGACCCAGAGGATTTCAACGAGGGGACCTAGTGCTCCGAAGAGCCGATGTCCTACGGCCTCTGAAGAAAATGGAAGCGCCTTGGGAAGGGCCCTACCGAGTTACAAAGGTACTAGGAGGTGGGGCTTATGAATTAGAGGATGCCAAAGGAAGGTCCATGCCACGTCCGTGGAACACCACTAACTTGAAAAAGTTTTATGTGTAATATCACTATGTAAAAAGGGGAGGGGACGTACTCTTTTTCCTTCATCTGGGATTTTTGCCTCAAAGGGAGGTTTTGCCCAGATAAGGTTTAACGAGGCATACCTCCCTAATGAAATATAAACGTTTTGTTATAACGAACAGTACACTTATATTTGATACCAAGGGTCGACGGACCTACGGCGTACAAAGACATCAAAGACTGATAGTCTACGACGTGAGATGATGCCAAAGACCGACGGGTCAGCGGTGTACCCGACATCAAAGGCCACGGGTCTGCGATGTGAAAGATGCCCATGAGGGCGTACAAGATACCACCGCTGACGGGCTGTGGTGTACAGGACATCAAAGGTCCTTAGCAAGACCTGCGACGTGAATAGGTACCTAAGCGGAGCTGGCGCTATAACCAGGGTAAAACTACGGGGGATCTCCCCACTTTGCATTCTCGACCTTCGGTCCTACATTGAATTTGCTAAGGATAAGGAGAGCCTAGCGCATAAATGACACCTTAGGATAAGGACGACGGCCCTTACAACCGAAGGCGTGTATAATTCGTACTTGGTTCACGAATTGATTAAGGTGCTTATGAAGTGCGATAAAACTTAACAAAAAGTAAAACACGGGATACTTAATAAAGAGGTCCTATATTACAAAGGGAAAAAGGATACCTCAGCAGAAACACGCAGAAATAGGGAAGTTAAGCTCCCCCATAAGAAAAACAAAAACCTAAGAATGTCCGCAAAAGCATAAAGAAAAAGGGTTCGCTACACAACACCCAAAAGAAAGACTAAGCAGAAGGATCTTCAGAAGGCAGAAAAACAACGCCGGGGTGGTCGGAGATGTCGGCCTGGGCAAAAGCCCCCATATGCTTCTCAGCTGAAGGGAGCCAAAAGAAAGGATTCTCCTCAGCCATCGGATCCCCTTTGAAGGACACAGGGGAGGAAGGTCCCTGAGGGCGGTGGCCGCTCCAACACCGGCAGATCCCGCACGATGGCCCCCCCAGAAAGTAATGCTGCATGAAGGGGACGAAGTCCCTGAGGGAAGTGGGATCCTCCAGATACGCCAGATGCGAATCTTCGGCCAGGCCCCTCAGGAACTTCTGACCGGCCGCTGTGGACAGGAGGTGTTGCTGGCAGATCTTGGCGCCCATGGCCTTCATGGACTCCAGCTTAGCCGCCGTACGGACCTCCGTCATACGGACGAAATCTTCATCCCATTTGCTATTTTATTGGCAAAGGAGCTCTGAAGCTCCTCCTCACGCTGCTTCAGAAGGGCCGCATGATCTTCCCTCTCCTTCTCTAAAAAAGTGCACAGTTCTTCATACTGCCTAGCCAACTCAACTTTCTCCTTCTCCAATCCTTCCTTCTCACGCTCAAACTTGGCCTGAGTTTCTTCGGCCACCTTCTCCTGAGTGGCCAAACTGGCCTGAACCTTTTCTAACTGCTCTTGAAGGGAGCGGGTGCGCTCCTCCAACTCCTGCACTGATAAGCTCGCAGAAGGCCGTACAGACACCAAGCCTATAACCTGGATACCACAAGAAGGAGCTCCAAGACTAGGCAAACAGAGGAAACACCAACCAGAAGGTGGTAGGGAGTATACCTTGAGGAGGTGGTGGGCAAGCTCCGCCTCATTCTCCGCTGCGGATCTTTGGGAGAACACCTCCCTGTCCTCTGGGGGAACTAGATGGCCCACACCTCCATCCCTCCTCTAGTCAGTGAGTCCCCAGAAGGGGGGTGCCACCTTGTTGAAGCCCCTCCTGAGAAACCTCCATCTAAACCTCGCCGCCCTCGCCTTCAGACAGGGGTAGCTTCTTCCTAGATATTTTATCCAGTTTCGCTAAGGAGCCAGCTTTTCGCTTCGCCTTGGAAGCAGGGGCAGCCTGGGCAGCTCGGAAGTCCCCGAATCCTTAGGAGGAGACTGATGAACTTCCGCACGAATATCCTGAGCACCCAAAAGCAGGGGAGGGTTAGGAACTAGGGCAGACCCCTCGGCCCCAGGGGATGGGGAACCAGTCCCTTCTCCTATGTTCGCCAGTAGATTGAGCCACGAGCATGTCATCCCTACATCCAAAATCCGCAAACAAAAGGTCAACAGAACGTCAACGATAGAAAAATACGGAAACGCAGCGACAACTGTAAATGCCCTAGAGAGAAAAGCTAGCAAAGAAAGGCAAAAACCCAAAACGATACAGGACCCCGGGAAACTTGACCAGAGAGAAAGGATTTAAAGGGCCATGCTCCTCAGCATGAGCATTCAGAAAAGACAGGGGTTTTAGGTTTCTCTTCGAACACTTTCCAGAATCGCGAGGAGGAGCACCATTCGCCCACCTATCACAAGAAAAGTCCCACAAACCATCCGGGGACTCCACGAAGAAATAAGGACCTTGTCAGTCCTTGTCCATCTTGTGGTTCTTGCCGAAAAAATGAGTTTCCCCTCTTAGACGAGAGGAAATGGAGGACAGATAAAAGAAGATGCCATGAGGCTTAAGCGAAAACTGCAAAGTACTATATCAGGGGAAGGAATGCCGCCCGCAGCCCGCACCACCACAAAAAGGATATGGGAAGGCAGATAGTGGAAGGTTGGAACTGGTTCAAGGGAACCTTGAAAGCCCTAGATACTTCGGAGAGAAAGAGTGGGAGGGGAAGCGCAGCCCAGCCTTAATTTGGGCCTCCCAGAGTGCCAAACATGAAGGAGGCGGACGGTCGGCCCTCTGATCAGGCGAGGGTATGTTCACCGAAAAACCCTCAAAGACGAAGCCTACATCCACCAAGACGTCCAGACCCGCCGACAGGCACGTATAGGCCCTAAAAATGCTAGGAGGGGTCAGAATAGAAAAGGACAGGACGAATCTAGGGTTAAGAGGGGCCGCCGGCTTAGAGTGCACGACCAAATCCTGGGAATCGGCTGGCGAGTCAGTAGATTTGGCTTCACCCAGAGGAAGAAGCCATGGCAGAGGCGATGACGGAGCAAGTTCGCGGTCGATTACTGGTTTGTGGCGCGGCAGCACGCTTGGCACGAATCTTTGGAGGAGAATCGGGCCATGAAACTGGAGGGGTGGACGATGTATCAGAAGAAATCAACTGGAGGGGATACGTAGGGGAAGACAAAGGATTCGCCGAATCTGAAACTGTGGAAGCCATAGAGACAAAGGAAGAAGATGAAATAAAAAGGAAGACGTACCTGATAAATGACGAAGTGCGTTTGATAAATAACCTAAGGAACATCCAGAAGCCGCCCTTAAAAAGAAGCAGTTCCCGAGGCACTGAGAGGAAGTAACAAAGAATACGTCCTTACAGGGAATCATGACGGTAAGTCCTTCGGGGGAGATAAGGTCTAGCTTATCATTTACTCTAATTCACTTTTGTCCCCGAAAAATGAATTAGAGTAGGGGAGTGGTTGATGTGGACTCAACTAGACTGGACCGAGAAAATAAAAAACAGAAAGAAGCCCAATAAGCCCATGAAGAAGAAAAGCCCATAATAAGGTACATGATCAGAACCTGGGAGAAAGGACCTACGAAGATCCTCCGGATATAAGCATTATCCGGACAAAGGAAGTAGGACTCTCGGGTATTTTAGGACGAAAGAACAGTAGAAAGAAGGAAGGAAGTCACAGAGACACGTGTCGACTCATTATAGGAAGGTACCACTGACCACGTCATTGTAGCAGTCGCCTTTCACTTTTCCTATTGTCCTATGCCGTACGCCACCCGAAAAACTGGGAACATAGCATCATACAGGCGGCGGGGAGCTACTATAAAATGGAGAGTTAGCCACATTTTTCAGCAGATCTCAATTTTCTACATAAAAGTTCATATAGCATTTTCTCTCTTTAGATGTGGCCCCAACATACTTTCTACGTTCGAGGAGTGAAAGTGAGGATTATTTGAGTGTGTAAAACATTATAACTTAGTGAAAGGAAGTTCCATGCGCCCCGTGGACGTAGAATCCAATAGGATTCGAACCACATAGATCGTTGTGTCCTTTTTATTTACATCCCCTTCACGTCCCCCCATCAACAACACCTTAAGTTGCATAACTATCGATCTACCGTTAACTAAACATCCAGAGCCCCCACACTTAAAAATCTTGTTGATTGGGAGAGCCCCATATCATATATATATATATATATATATATATTGTGGAAAAAACATTAAAGTGGTTATATTAATATCATTGCTGTGAAAGAGATTCTGACCTTGGAGTCATGGTGATGGGAGTAACCATGTGGTGAACATAGTCGCAACCATTTATAGCCTTTTCGAACTCTTGAGGACTGTATATATATCTTCTTTGAATAGCTTCAAATTGGTTTCACCATTCGATAGTGATCTTAAAAGACTTACTTTGGAGACATCGCCTGAAAATGAAAGAAAAGCCAATATCTTCTGTTAGGACTAGCTAAAGGGTTAAGATCAAAGGTTTTTTTTATTACATATATAGATCAGATACTAGCTCAAATTCCTGAGAGTTGCATGTACGATGTAGCCTCTATGTAGTAGTTTCTCCTGAATAATCTCAAGGAAACTAACAAAGTCAGAAATAACACAATGAGAGTTGAAACTACAAATGGAGAAATTCAAATAAAGCAAACAAAGTCATACAAAGAAAATAAAATAGCAGTTGAAGAAGAAAACACGCGTGGATGAAAAATTAGAATTTCGTATGTTTTATCTATTTGTCTTGTAGTATCTAGTTAGTAGTATAAAAGCATGTGGCGTGTAAACATCAGAAGAGAAGCAAAAAGAAATATATCTTGGAACTCTGTTCAATGTTTGTTTCACTTGAACTAAACACCTCTCTATATATAAAAAAAAAGCTTCGTTCCTCTCGATATAAAAAAAATACAAGCTCGTATACTCCTCGGCCAAAACACTCGCAGACAGTACCAATTCTCAGATCTTTCACAGCATATACGAATAACAAATTGGTATCAGAGCCATGTCGTTCGGTAATATGCCAGTTCCACGCCTCACAAAATCCAATTATGATAATTGGAGTATTCGGATGAAAGCACTGCTCGGCTCACAAGGCGTGTGGAATATCGTTAAAGACGGGTATACAGAACCCGGAAAATACGACGAGTACACGTCAATCCAGCTGAAGGTGTTGGAGGATTCTCGAAAATTAGATGATGTTGCGCTCACCATCATATACAACGGCCTAGAAGATGCCGACTTCGAAAAATTCAAGGACGTAAAGAAATCGAAAGAAGCATGAGAAAAACTGGAGCAGCGTACAAAGGCGCCGAACGAGTAAAACAGGCTGCAAACTCTTCGTGGCGAATTCGAAATGACGAGAATGAAGAACGGTGAAGGCGTGTCCGACTATATAACGAGAATACAAACCATCTCAAATCAGTTGAAGAGTAACGGTGAGGCCCTAACGGAAGCCCGCGTCGTCGAGAAAATTCTCCGCTCTCTGACGGACGAGTACGAGAACGTGGTATGCGCAATTGAAGAATCCAAAAATCTCGAAGAAATGACGGTCGATGAACTCTCCGGTTCGCTCGAAGTTCACGAGCAACGGAAGAAAAAGAAGAAGCAGGAATCGCTGGATGAGGCTCTACAGACGAAATTATCGTTGAAAGATGACAAGGCGCTATATACACATCACGGCCGAGGACGAGGACGTGGTCAACGAGGACGAGGCTTCGGCCAAAATTCAGGCCGAGGACGAGGATACAATCCCGAACAACGACAAATGAGTAATCAAAATTGGAGAGGATGAGGTCGAGCTCAAGGACGAGGTGGTCGCTCAAATGACCGAGCGTTGAGTGCTACAATTACGGGAAGTTCGGACATTTCGCAAAAGACCGTTGGTCCGAAAAAAAGGTGGACGAAAATGCGAATCTGACCACACAAGAAGAGCCAAAAGACGAAGGCGTTCTCTTGATGGCGCTCGACGACACAAGTCCAGGCAACGATATGGTGTGGTATCTTGACACCGGTGCCAGCAATCATATGAGCGGGCATAAACATCTCTTCACGGATTTGAAGAAGATCGATGACGGCCATGTGTCTTTTGGAGATGCATCGAAATAGAAGTCAAAGGCTGAGGGAAAATATGTTTTTCTCGAAATGATGGCAAGCAGGGATCGGTCGAGGACGTTTATTTCGTACCCAACTTGAAGACGAAAATCTTAAGCATGGGTCAGTTGCTTGAGAAAGGATGTTCAGTGTTCATGAAGGATCGCTCATTACAACTAAGAAACAAAGACGGAAGAATGATCGCACGGGTCGAGATGGAAAGGAACCGAATGTTCAGAATCAACCTGAAGGCGATTCAAGAAAAATATTTGCAAATTGACGTGGATGACAAAGATCATTTGTGGCATATGCTGTTTGGTCATTTGCACTACCGTGGCCTAAAGGAGCTCTCCAAAAGAGGCGTGGTCCATGGAATTACCGACAAACACATTCGAAAATCTGAAACAAATGCTTGGGATGAAAGAGCGGAAGTCGTTGAGATTAAGGGAGGAATCGGTTGAATAATCTCAACGAAACTCACAAAGTCAGAAATAACACAATGAGAGTTGAAACTGCAAATGGAGAAATTCAAATAAAGCAAACAAAGTCATACGAAGAACATATAATAGCAGTAAAAGTTGAAGAAGAAAACACGCGTGGATGAAAAATTAGAATTTGGTATGTTTTATCTATTTGTCTTGTAGTATCTAGTTAGTAGTATAAAAGCATGTGGCGTGTATTTGTTTTAACATCAGAAGAGAAGCAAGAAGAAATATATCTTGGAACTCTGTTCAGTGTTTGTTTCACTTGAACTTTTATACACCTCTCTACATATAAAAAAGCTTTGTTCCTCTCGATATAAAAAAAAATACAAGCTCGTATACTCCTCGGCCAAAACACTCGCAAACAGTACCAATTCTCAGATCTTTCACAGCCGGGCCCGTAGCTCATAGGAGGCCAATGAGGCGGTCGCCTCGAGCCCAACTTCGGAGGGCCCAAAATTTTTTAGACATGTATATATATACATATTATCAAAAAGAATATTATAGTTAAAACTTAAAAATAGATCTATAAAAACTGTTAGTGGACTGCACAAGTCAGGTGGGCCTTGATGTTAACAAAAGAAAGCCCAAATATTGTAATTTATTAAAAAAATTCAGTTCAGCCCAAACAAGACATTAAAGATTTTTATTAAGGAAAAAAAAAAGAAAACATGATGTGGTTTCTTCTTCTATACTAATACAATGTAAAAAGGGTTTCGCTTAAGTTAAAGGATGTCCTTATCTAATAAAATCCTTCACTATTTTCTTATGGGACCGACCAAACATCTGTGTCCAGTTATTTTTAAGGTATATTATGCGGCTACTTATTTTATTTTATTTGTTTGGCTGCAGGCACAATTTAATTTTTTTTTTCTCGACAAACAATGTTTTTATATTTAGGTTAGATTTTGTTCCATTTCATTAGGGGTGTTCATTCGGTACATACCGTACCGAACCGAACCAAAAATTCGGTATACCGAAATTTCGGTACACCTACTTTAGGTACCGAATACCGAACCGAATTTCTCGGTTCGGTATTCGGTTTCTACCGAAATTTTTTCGGTAAATTCGGTTTTTACCGAAATAACCGAATTTCCGATAAGAAAAATAAAAAAAATTCTGTAATATTCAAATAATATATATAATTTAATATAATTATATTTATATCAATATTAATATAATATAATATATTTAATTTAAAAATTTTGGTAATTCGGTATACCGAACTTACCGAACCTAAAATTCTATACCGAACCGAAATACCAAAATTTTTAAACCTATGTACCGAAAACCGAACCGAATTTTTCGGTTCAGTTCGGTTTGTACCGAATTTTCGGTATCTCGGTTTTTCCGGTCGGTATCCGAACTACGAACACCCCTACATTTCATGTTGTTTTTTTTTTTCGGACCTTTGAATTGTTTTTGCTACATCTCACGTTCCATAAATCTTCTTTGTTCCTAACCGAAAAAACAGAACGAAAAAACCGAACCGAATTATAAAAATCGAAGCGAACCAAATTAAAAAAATTCGGATATCGGATTAAGTATTTTCGAACATTGTACTATAAAAATATTTATTTTTTTGTTTATTTATTTTACTTACATTTACCGTTGAAATTTGCATTATATTATACGTATCATACTGCATCTGCAAAAAAAAATACCGATCAGGAGCCCGAAATTTAAGTTTCGCTTCAGGCCCATGCTTTCTCAGCCACGGCCCTGTTCACAGCATATACAAATAACAGTTTCTTGATCATCCACGAGCCCAAGTAACATGAATCTCCCGTTACACAAACTTTGCTGCTGTTAAATTTTTCTCCATATTTTCAAGGCTAACTCTAAAAATTTTCAGAATGTTTTTTAGTATGATTTTGGGTTCTTCACTTTCTAATCATATATAGTAGAAGGGCGAGATGTGCAGATAAGATTCGAAGGTTGTAACTTTCCGTTACCAATCATCATGTGATTTGGTGAATGTAATTTAAATAAGATTTGTCTAGTGATTGATATAAGATAAGATAACTTGTAATTTTCATGGCCCACAGTTGCCCTTTCTAACACACACATGGCAATAATTCTTTCCAGGGAGTTCATCAAACTAAGCATAATCTCATCATTAAATTAGTGATAAGAACGTCAACCCCTCTTTGGTTATAGGCAAAAGGTTAACATGGTTTTCTACATTTTGATTAGGTTTCTTTCCTTCTTTGCTCTTTAATAATAGGGACGTGCAACCCTCTTTCTTAATTCTTTTGAAGTTGTTTTTTATTCTTTTTAAATTTCAAAAACTTATGACGATGAGGCTATATGCAAACTCTGATTAAATCCTTTAGTAAGCCCAACTAATTACAAGTGGAAACGCTCACTAATCGTGGTTCTCTTTTCGGACCATCTCCAATCGATATATAACCAATTAAATATGTATTCGTTGGCCAATGATGCTCGGAAGAAAGAATGGTGATATGGTATTAATTAAGACGGGCCGAGAAAAATAAAAACAAGGAGAGGCCCAAACAAGGCCCATAAAGAAGAGTCCATGATAAGATATAAAATCTGGGAAGGAGCCGCAAGGACCTGACGGACACTAGCATGAACTGGACAAAGGAAGAAGAACCATCGTGTATCAAGATAAAAGGTACAGCAGGAAAAGGAAAAAGAGATAAAGGGACACGTGTTGTCTTAACAGAGGAAGAAATCACTGGGTGTCCCACTGTAGCCACTGCAGAGGTCAATCCATCAAGCAATCCGTCATTTCCCTCTGCAGTCCTTAGGTAGTACGTCCCCCGGAAAAGCTGGAACATAGCCTTCAGCAGGCGGCGGGGAGCTGCTATAAAGGGAGGACTTAGCATATTTTCCAGAAGAATAATCTCTCTACAAAAAAACGTGCGCGCATCATTTTCTCTCTAAGATAACTTAAACATATTTTCTACGTTTTAGGAGCGAAGGTGAGGTTCTGAGTGTGTAACGTGTTCTTACTTAGTAAAAGATAGTTCCCAGCGCCCCGTGGACGTAGAGTCCGATAGGATTCGAACCACGTAAACCCCTGTGTTCTTTCTGTTTATGTCCCAGCATTAACAACCCTCGCTTACCTAGCAAATAGCAGAATAATCGATCTACCGTTAACTAAAAATCCAGAGCCCCCACACCTAAAAATACTGTTGATTGGGTTTGCCCCATATCAAATGGCGCCGTCTGTGGGAAATCCGGAGTTAAAGGCGTGAGAAATTTCTGAAGCAAGGTACGAGGTTACATTGAAAGATTTCTCGTGTGTTTTCTGTTTTTTGCGTTACAGGGATAAGGCAAGGAACGTAAGGACGCTGATGAAGGGAGATTCTTCCATACCGAAAAACTTAGACGCACAATTTGAAGAGGTCGCAAGGGGCGATACAGCAAGGCAAGATGCCACCCCAGCACCTACTCCTGTTGTGATATCGCCAGAAACACCGATTACTTTGACGGCCGCTCAGTTGGACCTCCTAGTACGCAACACTGTCAACAGCACTTTGGCTGAGAGGAGGAAGAAAAGAAGACAACGAAAAAGGACCCAGCCGCGTGTCGAGACCGAGCAAGTTGACGGCAAATTCACAGAAGTAATCGGGGGAAACGAAACGCAGCCACAACCCCATACAACGCCCTCTGAACACGACAAGCGATTGTCCGGATCAGAGAACGAGTCAAGGAGGGAGGAAGAACCTCCGAAGCATCATGAGGGACGTGGGGGAGCTGCGGAACAGGTTCGGGAAAAGGAAGAGGAGCCAAACAGGGCGGATCAGCCAGAAAAGGATGTCAAAACCCCCACATTGATCTCCGCTGAGTCCGTCAGCAAAGTCCCGAACCCTGTTAAAGAGGCAGAAGGCTCCAAAAGGAGGAAGAAGGTCACGCTACCCCCAGAAGAAAAAGAGGAGACTTGGACCAAAAAAGAAAAGGAGCTGCGGGATCAACTGGCGGACCTTAAGCAGGTGGTGGATGGTGTTAGAAGCAGAACCATGCCACCAAGGATAGGGGAAGGACTAGTAGCGGGGACGCCTTTTGCGAAGGAACTGCTAGTGGGGGAGGTCTCATCTAACTTCAAACAGTTGCCGTACGAGTATGATGGAACGACGGACCCCGTGGAACACGTCTTACGCTTTCAGAACACCATCCTGCTCCACGATTTCTCGGATGGGGTCAAGTGTAGGGTATTCCTAACCACCTTGGTGAGGGCGGCCCAGCAATGGTTCAGCCAACTAGCGCCCGGATCTATCAAGTCCTTCGAGGAATTCCAGTTGATATTCATTACCCAGTTCGCCAGCGCCAGGAAACAGCCCAAGTCCGAGATGTCGCTCTTCCAAGTGCGGCAGGGAGAAACGGAAAGTCTCCGAGCTTACATAAGCAGATTTAACATCGCCGCCTTAGAGGTGCCAACAGCCACGCCTTCCGTCAAGGTCAGCGCCCTGATAAACGGGCTTCGAGATGGGGACTTCTTCGCTTCCCTGTCCAAGAGACCGCCGCCGACTTTCGAAGACTTATTGCTGAGGGCGGACAAATATATTAACTTGGAAGAAAGTAAGATGGCCAAAGCGCAAGAAGAGAAGCAGATAACCACGCCGAAGAAGGAAGGGGCCGTGAGAAGCCAAGGACATGTGAGACCACCTCTGCGTCTGCCTCACGAAGAGCCTTGGGGATCTCCGGCCAGGGACCCACGAAGGTTCACTCCATTGCGTGCTAACCCGGAGGAGGTCCTGGCCGTGGCGGGACGACATCCGGCTCTGAGAAAACCTCCCGCCGGATCTGCGGGACCTTCTCGACCTTATTCCAATTTATATTGTCGTTACCATAACGAATACGGGCACCACACTAACAACTGTTACCATTTGAGGGATGAGATAGAAAGGCTGATACAGGCAGGACACTTGAAGGAGTTCGTGAAGCAAGGACCAGAGCCCAGCCCCCGAAAAGGCGAAAAGGAAGAAGGGGGACCTGTCCCGAATAAGGGTAGGCCGTTGCCCCCACCAGCAAACAAAGGCCCTCCAGGACCATCCAGGGCCCCTATCCTGATTATTTTGGGAGGTCCCAGCAGTGGGGATTCTAACCGAGCTAGGAAGTCCTACGCTAGGACCACAGGGGGACCCCAGTCGTGGGGATTGATAGGGCACACGGAGGCCGTTGCGAACGTACAGTTTGGGCCAGAAGATGAGACTCATGTTACCAGGCCCCACAACGATGCCTTGGTCATAACGACTGATATCGCCGGACACGATGTGTCCCGAGTCTTCATAGACGGGGGGAGCTCGGCCGACATCCTGTTCCTGGATTGCTTTAAGAAAATGGATCTGGAAGCAGGTCTGCGGCCAGTTTCCACCGCCCTATACGGGTTTGGAGGACCTGGAATACGAACCATGGGGGAGGTGACGCTGCCTGTCGGGATGGGGACAAACCCAGTTCGAGTTGTGAAAATGATCAACTTTCTGGTGGTTGACATCGCCTCCTCCTACAACGTCATTCTGGGACGACCCGCCATCAACGAATTCAGAGCAATCCCCTCCACCTACCATTTGAAAGTCAAGTTCCCCGTGGGGGAGCACGTCGGTGAGATTTTGGGGGATCAGCAGAGCTCCCGCCAATGTTACGCCAATGAAGTTAAGGCGGTGGCCAAAGAAAAAGAGATTGCCCGAGAGGGAGCGGTCGCGACAAGAGGATCAAAATCGAAGGAGGGGGACCTACGAGCTTGCAGCCTGAACCGGATGAGGAGCTCGCCAAGGTGGAACTGTACCCCGACCAATCAGGAAGGACCACCAAAATTGGAACGCACTTAGGGGAACAGGCCACGAAGGAGCTGGTAGGATGCTTGCAAAGGAACGCCGATCTATTCGCATTTTCCCCCGAAGATATGACGGGAATTCACCCTGATATAGCCAAACATCACCTGAATGTCCTACCCAGCGCTAAGCCCGTCAAACAAAGGCTGAGGACATGTGGGACGGAAAGAGCGCAGATCCTGAGGGAGGAGGTCGACAAACTATTTCAGGCAGGCCATATCCAGGAGATCCAGTTCCCCACTTGGCTGGCCAATGCCGTCCTGGTAAAGAAAGGAAATGGGCAGTGGAGGATGTGCATTGATTTCAGGGACCTCAACAAGGCCTGCCCCAAGGATCACTATCCGCTGCCCAGAATAGACCAGCTCGTAGACTCCACCTCCGGGTGCGAGGTCCTCAGCATGATGGACGCCTACCAAGGTTATCACCAGGTAAGTCTCGATTCAAATGATTTTGATAAAGTTTGCTTTGTAACACCAGGGGGGCCGTACGGGTACGTCCGAATGCCCTTCGGACTCAAAAATGCGGGAGCGACGTACCAACGGATGGTGGATAAGGTTTTTAAGCAGCAACTAGGTAGGAACATGGAGGTGTACGTGGATGATATGCTCGTAAAATCGGTACACCTCACTGATCACACCAAGGACCTGGAAGAAGCGTTCAAAGCAATCAGGGAAAGCGGAATGAAGCTCAATCCCGAAAAGTGTGCGTTCGGAGTGGGATCGGGGAAGTTCCTTGGTTACATGGTCACCCAACGAGGCATCGAGGTCAATCCTACGAAAGTGAAAGCTATTTTGGAGATGCAACCTCCACAGGGCGTCAAGGAAGTCCAAAAGCTCACGGGACGATTGGCGGCCCTTAGCAGATTCATCTCCCACTCAGCGAAGAGGAGCCTACCTTTCTTCAAGGTGTTACGAAAGAATAAACAATTCGAGTGGACTAAGGAATGCCAGCAAGCCTTTGAAGAATTGAAGGAGTACCTCCACAACACACCACTCCTGACCAAACCCTTGATGGGGGATGTGTTGATACTATATTTCTCCGTAGGGGACCACGCGATAAGCTCCGTCCTATTGAAGGAAGAAGGAACCTCCCAGAGGCCCATCTACTTCGTAAGTAAGGTACTTCTGGACGCTGAAACTAGATACTCCGAGCTTGAGAAGGCCGCTTTAGCAGTAATGACCTCCGCCCGCCGACTCCGACCCTATTTCTTGTCACACAAAGTGAACGTGCGAACTAATTTCCCGCTGAAGCAAACGCTGGACAAACCAGACTTATCAGGAAGGATGGTGAAGTGGGCCATCGAGCTAGGGGAGTACGACGTAGAGTTTGAGTGAAGGACAGCTGTGAAGGCCCAGGCCCTCTCAGATTTCGTCCTTGAAACTACGAAGGGACCTTCGGAAGGCCGATGGAGAGTATACGTGGATGGATCAGCCACTTCACAAAAATCAGGAGCGGGGGTCCTTGTCATCAACCCAGAAGGAGAGGAGCTCCGTTTCGCCATTACGTTCCATTTTCAGGCTTCCAACAATGAATCATAATACGAAGCCCTCCTTCATGGCCTGCGAATCGCGAGGGAGCTGGGGGCACGAAACATTACTTTGTTCTCGGACTCACAGCTGGTGGTACAACAAGTGAAAGGGAACTACGAAGCAAGAGACGAAAAGATGGCTGAGTATGGTAAGAAAGTCGAAGAGTTAACCAGAACCCTCGACTCTTGTGAGATTGTGCAGGTCCCCAGGGAGGAAAACTACAAGGCAGATTATTTAGCAAAGGCCGCTAGTTCAGGGCCAGCTCTCAAAGAAGAAGGTATCACCTACCTCGCAGTGGATAAGGAGGAGACAGGGGAGTTCGTGGCAAGCATAGAAGAGGGGGATGATTGGAGAGCCCCCATCATAGCCACCTTAGAGGATCCCAGCCAGAAGGACAAAAGGGGATACCGACAAAAGTTCTGTCTGATAGATGGGTGCCTGTTCAAGAAATCTTTTGTACACGCATACTCCCGATGCCACTCCAAAGAGGAAGGCAAGAAAATACTCGAAGAAATCCATGAAGGATGTGCGGGGGATCATGCGGGGTACAAGTCCCTCACCAGGAAAGTTGTCAGAGCCGGATATTTCTGGCCCAATCTCATCAAGGATGCCAAGGACCTCGTCCGAAGGTGCAACAACTGTCAGAAGTATGGTCCCAAAATCCACGTCCTCGCCGAGGCTCTGGGAACCATGCATTCCCCATGCCCTTTGGACAAATGGGGAATCGACATTGTCGGTCCTTTTCCCCGAGGGAAGGCGCAAAAGAAGTTCATCATTGTAGCAGTTGACTACTTCAGTAAATGGATCGAAGCTAAGGCGGTGGCGCGGATAGACGAAGAAAAGGTGATTGAGTTCCTATGGAAGAACATCTGTTGCCGATATGGAGCTCCCAGGATCCTTATCTCCGATAATGGAACTCAATTCTGCGGAGCTAAAACGCGAGGATTCTGTGAAGGCATGAAAATAACACAGAGGTTTGTCGCGGTGGGACATCCCCAAGCAAATGGGCAAGCCGAAGTCTCCAATCGAACCATTCTCAGGGGGATCAAGGCCCGACTCGAACAAGACGGAAACAAATGGGTGGAGGCGCTGGACGCTGTCCTTTGGGTCAAGACTAGCCCCCGCGAAGCAACAGGGGAAACACCATTCGAACTAGTATATGGATCGTCCGCCGTGATACCAGCCGAAATCGGCATCGAAACGCACCGAATGATGGCATATAACGAGCAGGAAAACGCGCAGCTAAGAAGGGAGGACCTGGATCTTGTCGAAGGAATAAGGGAAGAAGCCCACGTGAGGACCGAAGGATATAAAAGTCGCATAAAGGCAATGTATGATCGGAAAATCCGACCCAGGGGATTTCAGCAGGGGGACCTAGTGCTTCGAAGAGCCGACATCCTACGGCCCCTGAAGAAAATGGAGGCCCCCTGGGAAGGACCCTATCGGGTGACGAAGGTGTTAGGAGGTGGAGCCTACGAGTTAGAAGATGCCAAGGGAAGGTCATTGCCCCGCCCTTGGAACGTCTCTAACTTAAAAAAGTTTTGTGTGTAATATTACCATGTAAGAAAGGGGGGGGACGTACTCTTTTTCCTTCATCTGGGATTTTGCCTCAAAGGGAGGTTTTGCCCAGATAAGGTTTTAACGAGGCGTACCTCCCTAGCGGAATATAAATGTTTTGTCCTAACGAGGTGTACTTACAAACGATACCAAGGGTCGACGGACCTGCGGCGTACAATGACATCAAGGGCTAACAGCCCGCGACGTGAAACGATACCAAGGGTCGACGGACCTGTGGCGTACAATGACATCAAGGGCTAACAGCCTGCGACGTGAAAAGATACCAAGGGTCGACGGACCTGCGGCGTACAACGACATCAAAGGCTAACGGCCTGCGACGTGAAACGATACCAAGGGTCGACGGACCTGCGGCGTACAAAGACATCAAGGGCCATAGGCCTGCGACGTGAAAGATGCCTACAAA
Source organism: Craterostigma plantagineum (assembly GCA_027422505.1). Taxonomy (NCBI): domain Eukaryota; kingdom Viridiplantae; phylum Streptophyta; class Magnoliopsida; order Lamiales; family Linderniaceae; genus Craterostigma; species Craterostigma plantagineum. Next base: position 247,817 of record JAPQWV010000157.1, read on the forward strand.
GGTGTACAAGATACCACCGCTGACGGGCTGTGGCGTACAGGACATCAAAGGTCCCCAGTAAGGCCTGCGACGTGTATAGGTACCTCAGCGTAGCTGGCGCTATAACCAGGATAAAACGGTGGGATAGTCCCCCACTTTTTAAGACCTTCGGGCTTACATTACTGGATTCGCTAAGGACAAAGAGAGCCTAGCGCCTATGTGACACCTTTGGATAAGGACGACGGTCCTTACAACCAAAGGCGTGTATAATTCGTACTTGGCTTACGAATTTAACGAAGTGTTGATGAAGTGCTACTAAATTCAACAGGGAAAAGCACGAAAGGAAAAAGATATTCAATAAAAGAGGTCCCATATTACAAAGAAAAGGGGGACCTTAGCAAAGGCCTACGAAAGCAGGGGAGTTAAGCTCCCACCAGAAAAACTATTGTCTGCAAAAGCATAAAGGGAAAAAGGTCCATTACACAACACCAAAAAGAAAAAAAAAACTAAACAGAGGGATCCACGGGGGGATAGAAAACAACGCCGGGGAGGTCAGAGATATCGGCCTGGGCGAGAGCTGCCATATGCTTCTCAGCAGAGGGGCGCCAGAATAAGGGGTTCTCCTCAGCTAGCGGGTCCCCTTTGAAAGATGGGGGGAGGAAGGCTCTTGAGGGCGGTAACCACTTCGACGCCCTCAGATCCTGCATGATGGCCGCCCAAGAAATAGTGCTGCATGAAGGGGACGAAATCCCTAAGTGAAACGGGATCACTCAGGTAGGCCAGGCGCCAATCTTCCACCAGACCTTCAAGGAATTTCTGTCCAGCCGTGGTCGATAAGAGGTGGCGCTGGCAAATCTGAGCGCCCTCCGCCTTCATGGCCTCCAGTTCAACCGGCCCATGAACTTCGGTCATACGGACGAAGTCTTCATCCCACTTCGCTTTCTCCTTGGCAAAGGAGCTCGTAAGATCCTCCTCACGCGACTTCAGAAGGGCCGCATGATCTTCTTTCTCCTTCTCTGAGGACTTAAGCAGCTCCTCATACCTTCTGGCCAGCTCCGTCTTCTCTTCTTCCAGTCCTTCCTTCTCGCTCTCGAACTTAGCTTGAATCTCTTCAACTGTTTTTTCGCGGGCGGCCAGACTGGCCTGAACTTGCTCTAACTGTTCCTGAAGGAACTTGATGCGTCCCTCCAACTCCGGCACCAACGGATTCTCAGAGGACTTCACGGACACCAAGCCTATCACCTAGATACCACAAAAAAGAAATCCTAAGACCCGAAAAACAGAGAAGGCACGGGCTACTCAGAGAAACCCTAAAGACGAGACAAAAGTATCCACTGAGAGCGATCAAAGGCATACCTTGGAAAGATGATAGGCAAGTTCTGCCTCATTCTCTGCAGGGGACCTGTTGGCAAACACCTCCCTGTCTTCCGCGGGGACCAAGTTGCTTAACGCAACCATCCCAACTCTGGCTGCTGAGTCCCCAGAAGGAACCTCAGCCCGATCCTCACCTCCCTCAGATTTTGAAAGAACCTGTTTCTTCTTGGACTTCTTGGCTGGTTTTGCTAAAGAGCCGGCCTTTCGCTTCGTTGAAGGAGCGTCGACAGCCTGGGGCAGCTCGGAAGATCCCACGCCCTTGGAGGCAAACTGCTGAACCTCCGCGCGGATGTCCTGAGCACCCAAAAGCAAGGGAGGAACCGAAGCCGAGACAGAACCTTCAACCCCAGAAGGAACTGGAGCGTTCCGCTCCCCTACGCTCGCTAACAGATTGAGCCATGAACCTGTCATCCCTGTACCACCAAGCCCACAGACAGAGAATCAACAAAATAATAACTCTGTAGAAATGATAGAAAGCGCAATGGAGATTATAAAATACCCTCGAGTGAAAAGCTAGCAGGGAGAGGTGAGAACCCAAAATGATATAGAACGCCAGGAAACTTGGGCAAAAGGAAGGGGTTCAGAGGACCATGCTCCTCAGCATGGGCGTTTAGAGAGGCCAAAGCCTTCGAGTTCCTTTTTGAGCACTTTCCCTGGTCCCGAGGAGGTGCACCAGTTACCCACTTACCACAGGGAAAATCCCACGAACCGCCCGGGGACTTCACAAAGAAGTAAGGTCCCTGCCAATCCTTGTCCATCTTGTGATTCTTGCCAAAAAAGTGAGTCTCACCTCCCATACGAGAAGAAATGGAGGAGATGTAGAAGAAGGCACCATGAAGTTTGAGCGAAAATTGGGACAACACACGCCTCCGGCGGCTCGCACCGCCACGAAAAAGGCCACAAGGAGACGAAGGGCCGAAGGCTGGAATTGGTTTAACGGAACCTTAAAGGCTCTCGACACTTCAGAGAGAAAAAGGGGAACGGGGAAGCGTAGCCCAGCCCTAATTTGGGCCTCCCAAAACGCCAAACACGAGGGAGGCGGGAAGTCAGCCCTCTGATCAGGAGACGCCATTTTCACGGCGAAACCCTCGAAAACGAAACCCCCCTCCACCAGGCCGTCCAGATTCGCCGGCACGCAGGTAGAAGCCTTAAAGACGCTGAGGGGAGCGCGCGAGGAAGAAGAAGGAACGGATTTAGGGTTAAGGGGAGGCGACTATCCGGAAAACACCACCAAACTTCGAGAATCGGTCGGCAAACCCGCGGAATCGGCCCCACCTACAGGAACAGAGGCCATTGAAGAAGCAGTGGCAGAACGAGTACGCGGACGATTTGCCGGTCGCGGCGCAACGGCGCGGGCGACTGGTTGGGAAGAGGGCTGTGAAGAGAGAGACGCAGATGACGAATCAGAAGAAATCGATTGGTGGGACGGAACAGGGGAAGACCGTGTTTTTTCCGAATCTGAGGTCGAAGAAGCCATAACCACGAGAGATGAAGATGAAATAGAAATGGAGAAAGAGAGAAAGACGCACCTGTGCCGTATCGAAGTAACCCTTCAGAAAAATAAACCTAAGGAGCTTCCAGAAGCCCCTCTTAAAAAGAAGCGGTTCCCGAGGTACTGAAAAGAAACGTCCTTTCAAGGGAGCATGACAGAAGGCCCTTGGAGGGAAGTGAGGTTTGAACTCATCCTTTTTACTCTAATTCACTTTTGGTCCCCAAAAATAAATTAGAGTAGGGGAGTGGTTGATATGGTATTAATTAAGACGGGCCGAGAAAAATAAAAACAAGGAGAGGCCCAAACAAGGCCCATAAAGAAGAGTCCATGATAAGATATAAAATCTGGGAAGGAGCCGCAAGGACCTGACGGACACTAGCATGAACTGGACAAAGGAAGAAGAACCATCGTGTATCAAGATAAAAGGTACAGCAGGAAAAGGAAAAAGAGATAAAGGAACACGTGTTGTCTTAACAGAGGAAGAAATCACTGGGTGTCCCACTGTAGCCACTGCAGAGGTCAATCCATCAAGCAATCCGTCATTTCCCTCTGCAGTCCTTAGGTAGTACGTCCCCCGGAAAAGCTGGAACATAGCCTTCAGCAGGCGGCGGGGAGCTGCTATAAAGGGAGGACTTAGCATATTTTCCAGAAGAATAATCTCTCTACAAAAAAACGTGCGCGCATCATTTTCTCTCTAAGATAGCTTAAACATATTTTCTACGTTTTAGGAGCGAAGGTGAGGTATTTCTGAGTGTGTAACGTGTTCTTACTTAGTAAAAGATAGTTCCCAGCGCCCCGTGGACGTAGAATCCGATAGGATTCGAACCACGTAAACCCCTGTGTTCTTTCTGTTTATGTCCCAGCATTAACAACCCTCGCTTACCTAGCAAATAGCAGAATAATCGATCTACCGTTAACTAAAAATCCAGAGCCCCCACACCTAAAAATACTGTTGATTGGGTTTGCCCCATATCAAATGGAATCCCATCTGAATAAAAGACAATAGTCCATTATATATACTAGTAATTTCGCACACTCTATACATGTGTGATTTACAATATATTTATATATATGTTACTTTAATTTGATAATTATAATATTTAATATTTAATGAAATATAAGTTTTTATATGATTGTTTATCTAACTATATTTTTCTTAAACTTTCAGCTCCTCTTTTAATCATGGGCGGAGCCACCACACGCCTAGTGCCTACCCTGAAATTTCTTTTTACCTAATATATATATATATATATATAATCTGAACGATGACCATGGAGGCAAACCTTTTTTTTCCTATTGCCAGCGAAAGATACAATGTTACAGTGTAAGATAAAATGAAAAGTATGGACTTTTTAGAGCAGATCTGAAAGCGACGACCATGGAGCAAGATAGGGGCCAGTTTGATCAATTACAATTATACGCATAAAATTGATCAAATTTGCAAAATTGCCATTGTAGCTTTAGCCCGCATAATTTAAAAAAAAAATAAAAAAAACCTGAAAAACCAAAAAAATAAATAAATAAATATATTTAATATATTTCAACTTCAGAAAATATTAATTAATTTATCTTTTAATTTTATAAATCATAAAATCTTACCAAAAATTATAAACAATTATATAATTTATATAAAAAATATATAATTTATATATAAATATATATAATTATCAATTAATATATAATATTATTATTGGCGGGCCGGCCCAGGCCGGCCCGCCCCGCCCCACCGAAGCCCGCGGCCCGTGCGGGCGGGCTTTCTAGGCCCGCCTACCCGCCCTTTTGGCGGGGCGGGGCGGGCCGGCCCGCGGGCCGCGGGTAATTTTGCCAGTTCTATCCTGGCCCATGTCAAAAAAAATTTAATTTCAGGGATCCATTTCACAATTTATGTTAGAATTAAGGTTGTTGGACGAAAATACCCTTATAAAAGAGTAGTTATGAGTAACACTTCCTGTTCCGTTATCGAATTCCAGTATATTGTTATCAGTTATCACATAACATGAAGTATTACTCAGCACAAATATTGTGTTATTATATGGCTAATAAGTGTTATTAACATAATAAAATGAGTATTGGCAATCAAAATAAGCATCCGTTGCAAATATTAGAGTTTATTTTGATAATACGTCGTCAAATTTAAGATTTGCGAGGGTATATTTCGAATCTAATTGACGCAAATCTGAATAAAAAACTTAAATCGGTCCATGTTTTCGGCTAAACCTGCAGCTAATATGTATAAATTTGAGAGACCCATAGCTTGGATATTACGTCGCCACCGTGTCGGTCCATTGTTCGTCGTTCAAGGTTAATCGAGTTGAAAATGAAATCGCTAGAAACATTTTGGCGTAAATAAATGTTACTTAAAAGTGGTATCGAGACAGGTTTATGTGTTACCTGTTGTCCTCTATTTGGTATAGTTTTGAGTTAGAAATTTGCTGGGAAACACTTCGTCCTTTCTGGATAACACTTCTTTATTTCTGGATAACACTTTTGTTATTTCACATGAACATGTTATTTTGTTTGATTTAAGTGTTATTTTTGGGGTTTTTAATTAAATAATTAAAACAAATCAAACATTAACAAAATAAACAAGAAATAAAAAGCATTAATAAAATAACAAAATTCGTAACCTGAGAATACGAGTTACTAATTCGTATTCTCATATTATGAGTTACGTGGCCCCGCTGACCTGCTGACCCTTACATGACAAAGTAACGCGTCCCTGAGGATACGAGTTAGTAACTCGTATTCCCAGACTACGAGTTACAAATGCTTGGCCCGCTGACCCGCTGACCCTCTGAGGATGTGGCAGGGCCGGTAAGACTATCATGTCGACTGTTCGGGGCTCCATCGTGATACGATTAACACCCCGTACTGACTGAAATGGCAAAATCCTCACATATGCCCCTGCCTAAACAAATCACTTGTTGTAAATAAATGTTTAAAATAACTATAAATTTAATCAAATTTTCTATATAATTACCTGCAACAGCCGTAGGGGTCCAACTATATTTAGCTTTTTCGGTTCGCATGCCGAACAAAGCTCTCTGTATAGGAATGCCAGCACCGCACTACCCCAACTAAATGTGCTCACCTCCTCAATATCCTCCAACAGCTGAAGGTAAGTCAATGATACGGTGCTGGCGCTACAATCGGGAACATCACGGCACCGAAGAGGAGCAGCATAATCCCGTGCTGACCACTCGACCTCTTCTTCGTCACTATCATCCAAAATTGGATAGGCTAATAACCAACTCGCTAACGACTTCATCGACATCGATGACCCCTTAATTTCCAGGCGGTCTAAAACCTAGCAACCGCTCACACTGGTCCATCCACTGTGTGACCGTCCTAGTATCGATCAAACAGGAGACACAAATACCAACTACAGGCAACCCCCACAAGATACCTACGTCCTGTAAGGTAACGGTCTTCTCCCCAACAAATAAATGGAACATATGGGTCTCCTTCCTCCAATGCTCTACCAATGTTGTAATCAAATGAGGATCAACCATCTGCGACATACAGCTTTAGACGATGTATAGACCAATATTGTTCAACTTCCCTACTAAGCGACCGTGTAACTTATTCGGTGCTTCTCTCATACCCCACACTACATTCTCTAAGGACCTAATCTTAGTAGTTCTATCTATCCCTACTACGGTGGTTTGACTGCATACACCGAACTATCAAAAGGCCCGTAAGAAGAATCGAAATCCATTCTACATTTAAAGAAAAAAAGAAACCAAACAAATCAATGATCAATAAAAGCATTTGATAATGATGAAATTAACACAAAAAATCGTATTTTGGATCGTAACGGGGTACCCGAACTAATCGCGCGAAGGACGTTGTCTGGGCGGCGGGTTGGCGGGTCGCAGCAGGGCAGCGTCGCCGGGCGGCAGGTGCGGCGGGGCACCATCTCGGGGTGGCAGGGCAGTGGGGCAGCTTGTCACGGCGGGGCAGCGTCTCGGGGTGGCGGGGCAGTGGGGCAGGACGGGGCGACGGGGCAGTGGGGCGCGGCTGGGCAGCGGGTTGCAGCTGGGGCAGCCACGGGTTGGGGTGAGCGGCGGCGTGGAGGCACGGGGTGGCGTTGTTCACGTCTTCTTCGTCTGCTTCGTCGTCGTCGTCGCTTCGTCCTCGTTTGCTTCCTCGTCGTTGTCGGTTCGTCTTCTTCGTTGCCGCTGTAGGGTTTTATTCAAAACCAGATCTAACTCGTAATCCCATATTACGAGTTACATAACTCGTATTCTGGGATTACGAGTTACTCCACGTAAGGCGCACACGCCAGCGAGTTACGTAACTCGTAATCTGGGATTACGAAAAGCATTATTTTATTAATGCTATTGTATTTATGTTTATTTTGTTAATGGTTATTATTTTTTTAATTAAATAATTAAAAAAGCATTTTTTTTGGCAACATTCGTTAAAGTCAGTGTAGAAAGTTTTACTCGATATGCACAAAAGGTTATCCGGAGTGTTAATTCCCAAACATTTCAATTTGGGATCGCGTCAAAATATTTACCCGATTTCTGCAGGAACACTTAAGGTTATGCTGTACTCCTTCTCTGTTCAGCAGTACCACTTCATGGGTCTACAAATGATGTACCACTTCTCTGTTCAACAATACCACTTCATGGGTCTACAGTACCAGTTCTTCTCTGTTCAACATTACCACTTCATGTGTCTACAAATGTTGTACCACTTCTCAGTTCAACAGTACCACTTGCGTCTACAGTACCACTTCACTGTTCACCAGTACCACTTCATGGTCTATAGTACCGCTTCATTGTGCACCAGTACCACTTCATCGGTCTACAGTACCACTTCATGTACACTCTATATCATTTCTTCATGGTTGCTTTGCTTGTTTGAAGAAGACGATGGTAATGATTCATAATTTTTTTGTTTATAAAGGGCAAATATGTCTTTATCATGGATTAGGTCCTTATTTCAAAATGAAACTTAAATTTAGGTACTTAATTCTATCTCTATGAAACCTAAATAGGACATGAAATAAAAAAACAAAACTACTAAATGGGCTACCTCATTATTTTCTAGTCGTTGGTTAGTGACGTGGAATATTGTAAGGTATAATTTCCCACGTTTCAGAGACCCAATTTTTTTGGGACTTGAGAAGTGAATGAATGATCTATTCTTGCAATATGATTGATTTCGCCCCAATAAAAAGTATGATTTCTTTCTAGGGGCTTTTAAGAATCTGGCCCTCTTTAAGTTTCATAATATAGTTCGGCCCCTGTCAGTATAAAGTTCATTACAAAAGAACCCGGTATCTTTCAAAGTTAGAGAAAAGGACCAAAAAGTTGATCTGACCAAAATACCCCTACAAAAGTTGTATAATAAGTGGTATCCAGAACATGTTTTCTGTTACCATCGTTAACCACTTTATTTACGATAAAAAATCTTCGCAGATTTCTATTTTCGTTCGAACGATCCTTGGAAACAAAACTCGATCTATCCACGAGGGTTTATTTTGATATTCAGGTCTTGAAATGTTCGATTTTACGGGTATATTCTTCGAACTCTTTTGACGCAAATAATAGGAACATGATAAAATCGACTCCCGATTTGGTCGAAATTGAAGATATTTTGTACAAATTCGAGAGATCCATAACCTAAATAAATCTCTGAAACACAATATTGGCTCTATTGTTCGTCGCTCATGTTTTGCCGAAACTTAAAATCGCTGAATTGTTGCCTAAACAACTGTTCCCAGAACGTGGTATGAATTGTCATACATCTGTCATCGTAAAATAGTTAATAGGTATTGATAAGCTGGCATATGGTGTATATACTGATTTAAAGGTCACGGTAAGCTGGATTTGGTACCAATGCCTATCATCTGGTATCGATATAACAGTGGAAGCTCGATCGAAACAATTGGTCGTATATTATTTCCATCTGCACGAACACAGATCCTGCACCAAACCAAGTTGGGTCTGTCCTAGACGGTTTATCATGTTATTTGGGTCTCGAATGTTCGATTTTACGGGTAAATTTTTCGCATTCTTTTGACGCAACTAATAAGAAAACACAGTGAAATCGAATTCCGGTTCGGTCGAAATTGAAGATATTTTGTACAAATTTGAGAGACCCATATCCTGAATAAATCACTGAAACACCGTATTGACTCTATTGTTCGTTGCTCAAGGTTTGCCGAAATCTAATCGCCGGATTGTTGCCTAAACCACTGTTCCGAGAACGTGGTATGGACTGTCAAGCATCTGTCCTAGTAAAACAGTTAATAGGTATTGAAAAACTCTCATTTGGTATACGTTTAGATTTAAAGGTAGCAGTAAGCTGTATTAGGTACCAAATTTCTATTATTTGGTATCTTTATAACAATGGAAACTCGATCGAAACAATTACCGTATACAATATTTCCATATGCACGAACATACATCCTACACCACACCAAGTTGAGTGTGTCCTAGACGGTTTATTATGTTATGAGGTCTCGAAATGCTCGATTTTACGGGTATATTTTCGGAATTATTTTGACGCAAATAATTAAAACCGGTGAAATCGAATCCCGATTCGGTCGAAATTGAAGATACTTCGTACAAATTCGAGAGACATATCCTGATCAAAGCACTGAGACACCGTGTTGGCTCTATTGTTCTTCGCTCAAGGTTGCCGAGATTTAAACACAATTGCCGGATTTTTGCCTAATTTTTTGAAATAAGGAAGTGGTACCAGTAAGTTATTAATTGTTATTCTTTGTGTAACTTGTGTTATCCAGTTTAGGTGGGATTTCAATAATGTAGGCGGGATGTTCAATAATTTAGGCGGGAATTGTCATATTTGGCAATAAGGGAGCTCGTCAAATAATGTGGTACATTCCTCTAGTTAAGAGGTATAAAACGTGGACGGTACCAAATCAGTCATTTCGAAATAAAATAACAGTACAAATGCAATTTTTAATACTATTGTAGATACTGATACTGCATAATAAGTTTTGCATACCACAATAAAAATTTCATTAATCTCGCTCACAAATCGATAATTTTTTCGATTATTTAGGGTTTGGGGTCTCGAATTTTGAGTTTATGGTCTACTAAATATTGTTCGTGCTTTAATGTTGAACTTTGAATACGTTTGTGATGACATTCATAACGTTATGTCTCATCAAAGGAGATACTAGTATATTTTGTGAAAGAAGAGCTATGTGTTTACATGACTTTTGCTCTCAACTTTCACATATTGATATCAACATTCACATAACATGTCTTTAAGTGATTTTTTGTTAACTTAATGAAATCACATACTTACATCAACATAAATCTTATACATTCGGAAAAAAGTGAACTTACGAACAAAATTAATCTAATTGATGATGTTATACTGGAAAACGTATTATGTGGTATCTACACCAAACATTGTGTCATAAATTCGATTGGTCTTGTCTTTTTATATCAGACATGTGGTATTATTTGCAGGTAATGTGGTAATATTCTAAAACATTTCATTATTTACGCTCAAAATTCCATTTTGCTTCGATCGTTTAGTTTGAGGTCTCAAATTTTCAGTTTATGGTCTATTAAATGTTGTCCGTGCTTTAATGTTGAACTGTGAATACGTTTGCGATGGAATTCATAATGTTATATGTCATCAAAAGAGGTACTAGTATATTTTGTGAAAGAAGAGCTATGTGTTTACATGACTTTTGATCTCAACTTTCACATATTGATATCAACATTCGCAAAACGTGTGTTTTAATGAAATTTTGTGATTTGGCTTCATCATATCACCTATTTCCATGAATGTCAATCTTATACATCCCAACGAAATGAATTTACGAACGAAATTAATCGAAATAGCAATGTGGTATTGATTAGCTATTTTGTGGTTTTTGTAGCTACAATTGTGGTATAACCTTTGTTTATATTGTTATTGTTTATCGGACATGTGGTATTATTTGCAGGCAATGTGGTAATATTAAGTTATTGTACTGTTAATATCTCTGACAATCTAGAACCTTCTAGAATGTTCTTAGTTATGTGTTACCCAGAATGCGTGAATTGTTACCCAGAATAAATGAAGTGTGACCAACCAACTTTTTATTTGACCAACGTTCCAATATTTCGCATCCAAATTTGTCGTGACTAACATCGATAATTATTGTCGATTATAAGACCCACGCCCGAATTGGTGTGAATCCACATTATTTGAGCATAATATTCGAGATTTCACTAGTTTTTTTACCAAATTGTCGAATTGGGTTTGAAGCATTATTTCAACATAACATTGAAAATTTTCCTTGTTTATGAGGACCCATGAAAAATTGAGATCGGTTTTACCTTTTCCGATTACTAACGTATGATTTCTTCAATTTCGGGAAGTTTTGTGCAGCATACGAATTTTTAATCTTTCTCTTGACACTTTAGTCCGTACCAGTTGCATGTAGTAATTATAGGAAACAAACCATTATTTTTCTTATTATTTGTTATAAATGAGGCAACACTTGTTACCATTTATTAGTAATCGGTTACAATATTTGGAGGTAGAGTTTTGGAACTTGCATAAAATGGTACCCAGATAAAGTGATGTGTTAATGAAATTGAAAAAAATGTTTCCATCTTAGCTCGTAGCAAAATTCGTTGTTATTTCACCTCGATTACTAAGACCCACATCCGAATTGGTGTGAATACTCATTATCGAGCCTAAAAGTCGAGATTTCACTCGTTTTTTTACCACAATTTTTGGATTGTGTTTGAAGCATTTATTCCAAATTAACATCGAAAATTGTCCTTGTTTATGAGGACCCATGAGAAATTGAGACCAGTTTTACCTCTTTCGATTATTGACATTGAAGATTTCTGCGATTTCAGAGAGTTTCTGGTGTCGTACGAATTTTTGATCTTTCTCTTGATGCCCTATTCCGTACTAGTTGCATGTAGCTAATAGGAAACAAACCGTTATTGTCTTGTCATTATTTGTTATAGATGAGGCAACATTTATTCCTCAATGTTAGGAATCTGTTATTGTTTTTTAGGGTAGGGTTTCAAAAATAGCGGAAAATGGTATCCAGATAAAGGAGATGTGTTACTGAAATTAAAAACGTTTTGATCTTAGTTCGCAGAAAAAATCATTGTTATTTCATGTCGATTACTAAGATACACATCCGAATTGGTGTGAATACTCATTATTTAAGCATAAAAGTCGAGATTTCACTCGTTTTTTTACAAATATTTTCAAATTGTGTTTGACATATGTTATTAGTGTTGAGGATGGGGTTTCCTAAATAACAGAAGTGGTACCACGATGACCTGATGTATTACAGGAATTTTTTATCTTCCTCGTGACACTATTTTCTAATTATTTGTTATAAGAGAGGCAACATATATTCGTCGAAGTTAAGAATTTGGTATAGGTTTCCAAGGTACAGTTTCCGTTCTAGCCGAAAATGGTACCCAGATAAAGTTATTTGTTACTGAAATTGAAAATGTTTGGATCTTAGGTTCGGGCAAGATTCGTTGTTATTCCATGTCGGTTACTAAGATCCACATCTGAATTGGTGTGAATACTCGTTATTCGAGCATATAAGTCGAGATTTCACTCGTGTTTATCAAATTTTTCGAAGCTTTTTTGAAGCATTATTCCAACTTAACATCGAAAATTTTTCTTGTTTATGAGGACCCATGACAAATTGATATCGATTTTACCATTTTCGACTACTAACGTTCAAGATCTCTGCGTTTCATGGAGTTTTGGGTGTAGGAAGAATCATCGATGACAAAACCTTTGATGTGAAGATGATGGTACAAATATGTAATTTTTTGCAACAGTCGAGGGCAAATGGGTCTTTTTACCACGAATGGGTCCTTAACTCTAATACAAACTTGAGATGGGTCTTTTAAACTGAAATTTAAAGTAAGAGGGCCTGAATTCAAACGAAAGTTGCTTAAAAGGGCCTGAATCATAATTTACTCTTCTTTCTACGGTAATATGAGTAGAACCTTCCATATTAATCAAGGATATTAATTTAATAGAACAATACAGACTGATCCATTATTTTGATATAAAGAAGATTATAATAAGGGGTGTTCAAATTAACCGAAAAACCGAAAAAACCGACCGAACCGTAAAGAATCGAACCGAAAACAACCGAACCAAATAGTAAAAAACCGAACCGAACCAAATTAAAATGGTTCGGATATCGGATTAAGCATACGTAAAACCGAAAAACCGGAAAAACTGAACTGAAATTATCATACTACATTAAAAATAGAAAAATATCAAAAATCATTTATTTTTCTCCCATAACGTAAACAACCCAGTAAATATTTTGGTATATTTTTTTCCATTTTTAGGTGAATGTTTTCCTCACCAATCAAATACTATTTTTCTCCCAAATAATTTATAGTATCTTCAGATGAATGTTTTTATATTTTTGTTAGATTTTGCCCATTCTCATGTTATATTTTGTTTTTCGGACCTTTGAATTATATTGCTACATGTCATGTTCCATAAATCTTCTTTGTTTTTTTTTAATAACCATAAATTGTTTTATGTATTTTCAGCTCATAATATTTTTTTGTTTATATTAAATTCCTAACCGAAAAACCGAACCGAAAAAAACCGAACCAGAATTATAAAAAACCGAACCGAACCAAATTAAAATGGTTCGGATATCGGATTAAGCATACGTAAAACCGAAAACCGAAAAACCGAACCGAAATTTGATAAAACCGAACCGAACCAACCGATGAACACCCTACAATTATAATAGAACAATAAATTCAACGATGCACAAACGACTCCCTCGGCTTCGAATCAATCTCTCGATTTATTTCGATGGCACACGTTGGACAAGTTTATGATTAATATGGGAATATTCCTCTATTGTAATAATGAACAACATTCAAACTCGACGGTTATCTATCTCAATCACGTCCACAAGCTCGCCGAAATTAAATCCCGGCAAACCAAAAAACACATGCAAATAAACGATCAATCGTATCTTCAAATCAAATCTCGTATAAAGCCTCATTTAAAACTCACAAAGAAATGGAAGAATTATATCTTTTTATACATATTGGAATCATTCCTTCTTCCTCTCCCTATCTATATATCTCTCTGCATGTAATAATATCGGTTTAAATCCTCGTCAAGCATTCCACAGAGAGAAGATAAGAGAGAGCATAGAAATAACAATAACAAGAAAAATGGCAATGAAATCAAAGATTGAATTATTGGTTTTGATCATTTCGATCATTTCAACAATCTCATTGAAAGCTGTCGACGGCCATGACGTTGGCCACGTTGCTGCCCCAGCTCCTGGGCCCACAAGTGACGGTGAATTTTTATTTTTATTTTTATATCTCCTTTTATTTTATTTTAGTTTATCTTCATTTATGAGATTATTAACATGGACAAAAGTCTACAATAATGGATGATGTTATGTAACATCAACAATGCTTCTTGGTGGAACTTTTAGGTGTTGTTTTAGTCAATTTTCTGATTTATTGGTGGAAATGAAGCTGTCTTCATAGACATCATTATTATATTATAGGGTTTTCTATGGGATTAAATCATCATGGACTATATCTCAAGCTTAAAAATTTAAAATAAAATTGGGTTCTTGTCTTGGTCCCTTCTCCCAACAAAGAAGTCGGAAGTTTTTAATGGTTTTACTATAAATTAGGTGAAACTAACAATTAACAGACATATATATACCTCTTTAATTGCAGGTGTTACTATTGACCAAGGCATTGCATGTGGTTTGATGCTGTTGGCGTTGGTTCTTACATATATGATCCACTCTTTTGATGCCCCATTGCGTATGTAATTATCTATTTTTATTATTATCCGTTCACTCAAATTTGAATTTTTCAATATTATCCTATAATGGGATCGATCCAATTGACATTATGATGATCCATGCGTATATGGGATATCGCTTCGTTCTATTATTTTTTTTGGATGGATTTGATTAAGAATAATAAAATGTTTATTACCAAGTGTGAAACCTTAAAATTTTGTTTCCAAGCAGCTCAAAACAAGAAATATTTTCGATTTCTCGGCAGAAATTAATGAAACTTTTAACCAATACCAACCATCATATATATATATAATATATATATATATATATATATATTATATATATATATACGTTAAGAGATAAGCGAGTTGTGTTTAGAACCAGAAAGCTCGTTCGATGTAAAACAGCAGATTATGAATTGTGCAGTTTATTCAATAATCAGTCACTAACACTTAACAGTAGATTAAGGAAGTGACAATGTAATAAAATCCCCGAGAATAATCCACCACTTAACTTTATCTTGGCTTCGTTTCACCGTGATTGGGTTGCTCATTAGTTGTTTCTGCAAGGGAGAACTTCGTAACTTTCTGAAAGGGAAAGAGATGGATAGAATCAATCAAACTAACTGAAGTGATATGTGATTATCATGTCGATTCAGTCGAAGAACTCTTTAAAATGAAGCTTTTAGACAAAATCAGTAATTAAAATGAAGCTCTACACTCAACTTAAACTGCCGATGATGGTTCTTCTGTATTTCACCAGATTCAGTATTAAAAAGGGCACAGACAAGCCAATATGATTCTAATAGCAACTTGGTCCAATAAGTTGTGACGGGAAACTTTTTAAACGGATCAGGTAAGCGTATAAAGCACTCGAGAAAGAAAAAAACACGAAATGGGATATTCTCAGGGCAAACACTATATATCTCAAGATAATCTCATGCAAAACACGAAATGGGATATTCTCAGGGCAAACACTATATATCTCAAGATAATCTCATGCCAAGTATCGCATACAAGTTACAACACAAAACAATTGGATATTGCTTCTTGGCAGACTCACACTATTCAAAGAATAAATGTAAGAACTTGGCAACAGTGGGTTTTATGTATCCCAATCAGAGGCAAATATACAGAGTAGCACAGCTGAGAGAAATAAATCATAAAGAAATGTGGGAGCTGGCACAAATATACATCATAAACGCATCAACTTTAGCAAAACCCAGAAAATGTCGGACTTCATAAACAAACAGAAGAGCTGAAATTTAACGTTCCATTAACCAAACGGCCGAGTTTTTGTTAATTGGTACCTTATCGAGCACGCATTGGCGCAGGGATTGCAACAGAGAGATGCATTTTTCATGATCGTAGGGCGATTGGGCAATACAATTAAGCAGGTCTAAGGCTTCCTTCCCGCAAATCGCCTGCTTTCGATTGTGTGCTGAATCCATGATTTGAATTCCTAGGGTTTATGATTTTGGAAATGGGTGGTTCTGGGGTTTTTTAGGTAGGTAGAGAATTCTAATTTGGGGTAATTTAAGAAAATAGCATTTGACGTGGTCAACGTTAAAAAAGTAGTCTCCAAAATGGAAAACGACTTTAATGCCGTTACTAATCGGGGTCCCAAAAAAATGCAGGGTCGCTTGCTACATAGCACGGGTCCCCTAAGTAGGGGCCAGTTCTATGCTGTAAGAGACCCGTCCATGCTGTGCATCAAATGGGCGGGACCAGTGCTATATAGCAGGGGTCCCTTGCCCAGCATGGGCGGGTCTCATGCAATAGGCACATAAGACCCGCCCATGCTGCAGGGGGCAGTGCTATGCTGCAAGAGACCCGCCCATGTTGTGCATCAAATGGGCGGGACCCCTGCTATATAGCACTGGTCCCTTGCCCAGCATGGGCGGATCTCATGCCGCCGTAGGCACATGAGACCCGCCCATCTTACAGGGGGCCAGTGCTATACTGTAGGAGACCCGTCCATGCTGTGCAGCAAATGGGCGGGACCACTACTAGCATGTGTGTGACCCCTGCTATATAGCACCTGCCGAGGTCCCATTCGTCTGGATAGCCTTATATATAGAAAAAATATGTGTTGGTGATTTGAACCCACGACCTACTACTTGAACGTCTGACTACACAACCACTGGACTACACCCCACCGCCGACCCTAACGCGGTCCCGATTTAACATATTGGTTTTTACTATGTAAAAAAAGACACCATATTAAAAGAGGAAAATACCCTTAAAATGAAGGTTACTTTTTAAAAGGTGAAACCGAGGAGGCTATTTTTTTTAAGTTGACTCAAGTCAAAGGCTACTTTTTAAAAAGACCCTCTAATTTGCTTGCTTTGGTCTGCCCACTGTTTTCTAGCTTTCACCTTACTGTTGCCGAACTTTCCTGATGTTTCTTGTATATAGCATAGTTTTTGGGCAGCCTCAACTAAATTCCCCTTCCCTTATTTTCTATCAACTAAGACTATCTTTATCAATAGGCCGACCGGGCAACCGATCATGCATTATTTATAATTAAAATAAATCAAACAATTAAAAGTAGACCACAACCCGGTTGGTGGACAACCTAATCACCAACCAATTGTGCACAGTTTTCAGTAAACTATTTTTGTGGTTTTTATTAATTTTTATGATACATTTAATTATCCATTTTTATTTTTTCTACCAAAATGAATTATTTTTTTCTCTACAAATAGAGACTAATTTTGAATCACAATTTCAAATTATTTATTTCTCTATTACATTCTATAATCTATCATAATTCATATTATTTTTCTTTCTCCAATGACCAAAGTATCTAAATATTATATCATATAATGTAATTTATTTTTCTAACATTGAAATACAACCAAAAATAATTATAAAATATAAAAATTATAGGTTGTGATGGGTTTGTTGATAAAGTGTGAAAATTGTTAGGTTGAGTTGAGGTGTAGGTTGTGTGTGTGCAGGAGAGAGAAATTAATATTTTATTCTCATGAACGGTTGTGGAGGTCATGGATAATCATTGTCTAGCTCCTCATTCCATATTTATTAATTAACAAACTCCCTAAATCAAAACAATCATACACATAACTCCCCATGGACGATTTTGCCCCTCTATTATTTATCTTTCTTCTCCAACCCACTAATTGAAACACCCACGTAACATAACAACCCTGAACTGGTAAAGCTCTCGATGACGACGTAACAGCCCCTGCCCGCGCCGGAAAAGCTCCGAGCTTGCCTAATTTACCGTGGGTTTATCGGTCTATGTAAGTTGAGGTAGTTTTTTCTTGTTTTTTTCACTGTGGCTCGGATCGATCCAGCCGCTGTGTAAAGGGATGCGGCGGTGTAGGGGCTTGGTGATGGGGATTGTGGGTAGGTCGAGGTCGGCCGCCGCCTTGGCTAGCCTGAGCGTGGCGTTTCAGATGAGCGTGCTGTAGTTTTATATGGAGGAGGTAGAATTGTAGTGAAAGTGTTCGTATAAATGTCTACAAAAACTACAACACTAACATGGTCGTCCTAATTGAGGAATTTATTTTTGTTGAATCTATTTCCAGATGAGCGTGCTGTATTTTGATGTGGAGGAGTAGAATTTTCTTTGTTGAATCTATGTCGTAAAACACGCCAGCAAATTGTAATGTGGCTATTGAAATAGAAGTTTTTGTAATATTGTGATGATGTTGTGTTATTGCTGGTGTCCAGTAAACTTTTGGATTTTGTTTGTTGGTGGGTTATGATATTAATGCTAGAAGGTATTTTTTTTCAGCTTTTGACCATGGTACCACAAGACAATAACATTTGGTACTCCCGACTATCTTACCATATTTATAGGTATTATATACTGGTGCTACAAACAACCTAGTGATGGTACTATAACAGCATATATACCGGTACTACAATTGTCCACATAAACGTACTGCAAATATCTTTACATTGGTACCACAAATTAGAGGGCGTAGTTTGAAGCCGCTAGCACGGTAAATAAAAGATACTACAAACAACCTACTTAAGGTACTACAAAAGCATATAATATGGTACTGCAAAGTCCATATGTAGGTATTATAAACGTCTTTATATTGGTACCATAAATTATAGTTGGCGTATTTCGACGTCGTTCGGGTTATTTTTTAGTCCGTGAGTACATTACCGTAGTTAAACACACCATGTTTATCCTTTGGTATTAAAATTAGTGTGTTAAAAATTGTAATCAAGGATTGTTACATTGAAATGCCAACTTTCTTTCTACTTAAATGATGCTAGTAATAATATCTTGCCACATAGTCAAGATTTATGTTGTCATATGTTTAATTTTTGTTATTTGCTGCATTATGTAAGCTCTCAGGCCTACATTGCTCAAGATACTACACGTTTTCGACACCAAACGAAGGGTGCGACGAAGGTCCTACAAACAACCTAGTGATGGTACTATAACGGCATATATACCGAAATTACAATTGTCCACATAAAGGTACTGCAAATATCTTTATATTGGAACCACAAATTAGAGAGGGCGTATTTCAAAGCCGCTAGCACGGTCCGTAAAAGATACTATAAACAACCAACTTACGGTACTACAAAAGCATATACTATGGTACTGCAAAAGTCCATATGTAGGTACTACAAACATCTATGCCTAGGTACTGCAAATATATGTATATTGGTACCACAAGTCAGGGTATGAGTTTCAATAGTTAAAACACCATAGTACGGAAGATACTACAAATAACCTACGTATGGTACTAAACGAGCTAACGATATGGTACCGCGAACATCTATATATTGGCACTGCAAATATATGTATATTGGTACTACAAATTAGGGTAGGATCTTCAATAGTTAACACATGGCACGGGAAGATACTACAAGTAACGTACGTATGATATTACACTAGCTAACGATACGGTACCACACATATCTACCTATTGGTACTATAAATATATGTGTATTGGTACTACAAATTTGGATATGAATTTTTCGACGCCATCCAAATTATTTTTGGTCTGGTAAAGATACTACAAGCAACATACTCGTGGTACTACACTAGCGTATGATATGATACCACAAACGTCTATATATCGGTACTGCAAATATATGTATATTGGTACTACAAGCGTTTTTCATGTATTATCAAAATAATTGGAGCATAAACAAGTCTCAAGCAGAACCTCAACGTCAGAAACATACAAAATGTCTAAGAACAGGTTCACAGAACCTCAACCTCAGAACAACATATAAGTCTCAAGTCTAAAATCTTACGAACATAGATAACATCATTAAGCAAGTGGAACATAAAACCAATAGGATCTCTAAATATTGTGGAAGTCATAGAGCAACGATATGCTTCGACTTTGATCGCAAGCGTGTGCGTTTTAAATAAATGTTCGTGCAAGTACGTCAAGTAATAATTAAACGAATATGTTATAACTATTACCACGCGTGATAGGCAGTGTACCTATCGTTTGTAAAATAGCTATAGCGAGTATCCGAGTATCGAACATGAGGAATAATCTTGATTACTAGTAATAACCTATCAATTCAATATCTAGCCTAACAAATGATTGACATTTTTATATTTGAACTAAGTCACAACAACTTAAACTAACACAGAAAATTAATCAAAACACAACTAAAGATTTAAGAGTAACTTTGAATAAAAGAAATGTGCTTGGGATTTCGAACCCTGCTAGATATCGTCGATGAAGTCGTAACTACCGTTACCACATGATTAATGGCTATGTCACGATAATCCGTACTCGTTTCCACATTAGCTTTCGCCCTAAATGGTCACGAGAATATATAGTAGTTTATCTAAGGTGAGGGTCGAGTATTTGCTTTCGCCTATAGTCGACGCCTAACGTTTACGATAGAACGAACCGTTATTTAGCTTTCGCCCTTAACGGTCTAAACATCACACCAACACATAGACATGCCAAATGTGATTCTCAAAACAATACATAGACATATTGAATCGGATAAAAGCTGTCATAAACGATACAAAGCCATATCATGCTTCCACGAGTATTTTACGTCCAAACTACGACGCTATCTAGCATTCTTCTCATCCCAAACACACAAAATGATTAGCAACTCATAGTGAAGGAAGAAGCCACGAAATGTATATGAAACAAAGCAGAGAAAGACATAGATTCTTCCCTATTTAACGAGCTCAAGTTTATCCCTCGTATTTTGTTCGATTCTCCGGTGTAAATGAGCTTCAAATCTTCACTTTAGCACCTACAGATCCTTTGAGATTGATCTCTAGGGTTCTTGAGTCGTCCTTGAGGTGTCTTGAGTGATTAGAAATGAGTTGTGGCGGCTTAGATGATCTTAGGGCTTCAAATTGCGGCTTAAGTACAAATAGAGGTTTACACGGCTTCAAACACGACCATGTATAACTCGGGCTTAGAGTTTAAGGCCCAACAATGTTGATCAACACGGCCATGTATCAGGCCATGTTGAAGGGCCGCAACTATGGTTTTCCTTTATGCTGACAAACATGGCCGTGTGTCAGGCCATGTTGAAGGGCAGCAAATTTGTTTTCCTTTCTCTCACAAACATGGCCATGTATCAGGCTGTGTTGATGGAAAATTGTTGATTTCTGCTCCATGTTTACGCTGTTCGTCCCAAATATCGCATCATATACCTTTGACATCAAAATATGTAAACATTATGAATAAACGCACGAGACAACTCACATAAACCAAATATTCAACATGAAAAATGATGGAGATAAACGAATGAAAATGCGTTTGTCAGACTTCGACATCGTCAAGATACCTTCCACGATCTGTAGGTCCGACGATGTATTTATCCATGGACATTGCAACATGTACTCCGGGCTACGCTTTTCGACATTGGCACTCAACCTCCACTTTCTCTATTAATCGGGTAAGATGATATCTGAAAGTTTCTTAGGTCAGCGGCTTATAATTCCCAGGGTCCTCTCAAATAAAAACGGCTCACGCTCAATGTGGCTAACTATGGTGATCAGACGTGGTCGGAAACTTTGGCTATGGACTTATCTCCTAATGCCTTCCTCATTTTCACGCGGTCTCACCTTAGTAATTTTCAACATGAATCACGAGAAAGTTTAAGAGGGAATTTAACATGCACTTTACACAACCAAAGAAGTGAGCAAAAAGCTATTCAACACAAAAATCTCACAAAGTGGGTCACGCATATGAATCTTTCATAGTATCACCAAACTCGTTTGTGTCGGAAGAAATCAATCGTTGTGCATGTTCAAATTACTCACATAATTCCCTAGCATGCAATCCATTTTTGTAAGATAATGAACAACTGATCATGCCAAACATTAAAAGAACATGCATTTTCTCAACGGATCACGCACATTTGAAACAAAATATTCTGTTCACGCAAAATTCCCCCTCCCCACACTTGAGAATAACGTTGTCCCCAACGGAAAATTATAAGCACAAAAAGAATGGAAAATTATTGAAAAGCGTGAACTCCCCTGATTATACGAGGTGAGCATGATGGCGAAGTGTGACGAGGTTGAAGCTTGAATGGTAAGTCCTCCTCCCTCACTTGAAGTTGAGATTGGGCGGTTGATTCCAAAATAAATATGTTGCGTGCGATCTTTGCATACGTAACGATATTTGCCCTGTAAGCCGACGGTTTAAAACAAAGGATGTCAAAACATTGTAAGTCAAAAACAGATAGTGGGATATCAAAGCATCAAAGTCTACAAGACAAAAATTAGAAATCAGGGTTCGGCGAGGATGCTAGGAGTCATCCTCGGGGGACGATGGCTCATCGCCTTTATCAACTAGCTTGCGGGACTACGCAAGCAACTTCATGGCATATTGCTTTCTTCAGCGCTTTCTCCTGACGATCCATCCGTTTCTGAAGTTTCCGTTCGGCCTCCTCGCGTCGGTGATGGGCAGCTGCATTCTCCTCCCGATCTGCGGCTCACTGTTGGGCTAGTTCTTCGCGGAGGGCGGCGACACGATCATCGACGTAAGAGGTGACACCAGCAAAATCTCGACGATTAAACGTGGACGGGCCGGCAGAATTAGTATGACTACCAGCACTCTCGTCGATTGGATGCGGGAGCGGACCTTCCATGGCAAGAGGCAACGGGATATCGGTGTATGCACGGTAGTCTTCGTGCCATCGATAGAAATAGTTCTCCTTCTTCCACCCAGGCAGCTTTTCGATTATCTTCATCATGTGAAGTGCCGTTGCATCCAAGTTCTTCGATGCATTAAATATTGTCATGTTGGGCTCCTCGTCTGGCTAGTAACCCAATCCTTTCACCAGCTTAGTGATAAATGGTGCCACCGTGGTTTTTCCCTTCTCGCGTCCCTCGGATTGCTACCGGAATCTGTGGGCCATAGCTAGTCCGAGATGGACCTTGTATCCATTGCGAATGCGGTGGAGGTAAAAGAGATCCCGTAATGTGACCACACCGTGTGACTCGCCTCGTGCGGTGACTGAGGTGGTGCAAAGCCGATGGATGTATCGTAGACCCAGCATCATTAGCGAGGAAGCCTTCGATTGGGTACTTTTATAATCTGCTTCGGCTGACCTAGAAGTTGGGGGCGTATCATCTCGCGCCAAATTTCATTCTGCACAGCCGTCCCATCGAGCTTGAACTTGTAATGATCGGTGACATCGGGTTCGCCATGTACGTAGCTTGGGACTTTGAGACCGAGCGCTCTACACAAATTATCAAGACTGACCACATGCTCTTTATTGAAGGTATGAAAGCGGACGACCCTTTTGTAGTCGTGCTCATCGAATGAGAAGGTGGCGAGGAACTCCAGTGTGAGCACCACATATGCTGGCTTGTCGATGCTGAGAAGTGCATCCCAGCTACTCGTTGAAAGATAGTGGTCGACCTGGTTAAAGATGCCGAGGTGTTCAAGGGTCTCTCGGTGGAGTCGGTCGGTGCGCATGAATTTCATGCCTTTGAGCTTATTGTACTGCTGTCCACGGGCATCGTCACCAGTGAAAGTGGCCATAGCGGTTAGCAAATCCACCGTTTCCGTTGCCCCGCATCGCCGGTTGCGTGCCAGTGGGCTAGATGTGGTGTTGCGTGGTTGCGGGAGGAGTTAGCACGTGTGGGGTTTTGTCGAGACATGGTACCTATAAAGCGAATTTGAGTCTCGAGTTGAAAAATTCAAATCAAATCTAGCTCGACCCAATCAAACATCATCTTCATAATGCACACAAAAGAATAAAATATAAGCTTATCTTCATCAAATCCAATTAAGTAGGCAACAAATAAACCCAACCCAAGTGACGCATTTCGTCTAACACGTGCTATGCGCAAATAATGAACATGAAATTACTTAACAACATTGTGGAAATTAGCTAACCCATCATGTTTGCAAAGTGAAATATTGTTTCCCAAACCGAAAACCCGCATGTAAACAACAACATTAACGAAAATCATGCATGCCCAAATCTCGAAATTAGGGTTGGAAAGGATTTTACCTTCCTTGCTTAAATCGATGTTAATAGATGTTAGAGGCTTCACCGGAGCTCGTCGCCGGAACTCTTCACCGGTCGGGAGAGACGTATTTGGTGAGAATGACGATTTTTTATTGTGGCAACGTGCGTTGAGTGAAGTGTGTGTGGTGTGCGGAACTTAAAAGGAAGAATTTTTATTTTTTTTTATATATAGAGAGGGAGTATCACACGACCATATTAAAGGCCGTGTGGAATTGCCGTGAAGTTGAATTGAGGTAACACGGCCATGTTCGTGGCCGTGTAGGAATCGGTTTTGTTCTTTTTTTTAGTTATTATTTTTAGTCTGATTAATATTTTCATTTATTTCTATATATTTTTTATTTTATTTTTTTATTCATATATATAGTTTTTAATTTGCTTGTTTTTTTCATCTTTCTTCTTTCTTTTTTTTTTTATTTTAGAGAGACGAACACGGCCATGTGTGTAGCCGTGTAAATATCGCGCCTTTATTTATATATATATATATACATATACCCATTTCTTTTATTTATTTATTATTATTATTTTTTTTGTTTTTGTTTTTATATACTTAGTTATTATTATTCGCTTTTTTTTAGTTTTTCATTTTCATTCATTTCCCCTTTTTTTTAACCAAACACGGCCATGTCGGTGGTCGTGTGTGTAGGCCGTGAGATTGTCTTGCTCCTACACGGGCAGACACGGCCATGTTTGGGGCCATGTAAGATGGCCGCAAGGCCGTCTTGCTCATACATGGCTAGACACGGCCATGTATGGGACCGTGTAAAACAACAGTAATATTTTTTTTTAATCCTAAGGTACAAACGTAGTTTAAACACTAATGCAATTACCTGGGTTGCCTCCGAAGAAGCGCTTCTTTAACGTCGTCAGCCAGACGTACCTTTTTGTTCTACGATAGCTTGAAGTCGAGGTACATGACCTCCTTTTTGCCCGTGTCTTCTCCTCCACTGTAATAATGCTTCAGTCGTTGGCCATTCCCTGGTCAACATTTGAAATTTCGACAGTACCATAGGGAAAAACGCGAATAACCATAAAAGGTCCAGACCAACGAGATCTTAGCTTTCCGGGAAAAAGTCTGAGACGAAAATTGAAAAGGAGGACTTGATCCCCCTCTTGAATTCTCTATGTTGCTTGATCTTCTTGTCGTGATACGCTTTTGAGCGTTCCATATTCATTTTTACATTGTCGTATGCCGACAAACGCCATTCATCGAGCTCATTGATTTGGAGCTTACGTTTTTCACCGGCTTGCACCAAATCGAGGTCTAAAGACTTTATCGCCCAGTAGGCTTTATGTTCTAGTTCAACAGGAAGGTGACATGCCTTTCCGTAAACTAGTCGATATGGGGTAGTGCCTATTGGTGTCTTATATGCAGTCCTATAAGCCCAAAGTGCGTCGTTAAGCCTATTCGCCCATTCCCGTCGATTCCCATCTATGGTTTTCTCTAGAATGCGCTTCAACTCACGGTTAACAAGTTCTACTTGACCACTTGCTTGTGGGTGATAAGAAGTAGAAGTGATATGCTTAACACCATATCTTTCTAAGGTACGTGCGAATTGGATGTTGCAAAAATGAGTACCCCTATCACTAATAATGCATTTAGGTGACACGAACCGTGAGAACAATGCTCGTAGAAATCTAACAACAACCCTAGCATCGTTCGTGGGTAAAGCTTGAGCTTTCGCCCACTTGGACACGTAGTCAACAACCACAATAATATATTTGTTGTTGTACGAGCTAGGAAATGGACCCATAAAGTCTATGCCCCAAACATCGAACACTTCGCAAACTAAGATAACGTTCTGAGGCATTTGATCGCGTTTAGAGATGTTACCTGCTCGTTGACATTGGTCACATCTGTTGACGTACATATTAGCATCCTTAAAAATTGTCGGCCAATAGAAGCCGCATTCAAGTACCTTTTGGGCGGTTCGATTCGCTGCACAATGCCCTCCGGTTGGTCCTCCGTGGCAATGCTCGATAATCTTTATTGTTTCGGGGGAAAGCAACGCACCTTCTGATTATTTGGTCTGCACATCTCCTGAAAAGATAAGGGTCTTCCCAAAAGTAGTACTTCAAATCAAAAAAGAATTTCTTCTTTTGTTGACTCGTGTACTCCTTAGGTAAGATCCTCGCAACAAGATAGTTAGCTAAATTTGCAAACCAAGAGATTTCTTCGCTTACTGTTCGTACGGCGTACAAATGCTCATCCGGGAACGTATCGACGATTGTCCTTCTATCGATATCTTGTATTTCATGCTCCTCTAGTCGAGAGAGGTGGTCTGCGACAACGTTCTCTGCACCTTTCTTGTCCCGAATCTCGATGTCGAACTCTTGAAGGAGTAAATTCCATCTGATGAGTCGAGGCTTTGCATCCGGCTTCGCTAGCAAATACTTAAGTGCAGAATGGTCAGTAAAAACAATAAGTTTCGTTAAAATAAGATATGATCTGAATTTGTCGAAGGCGAACACGACAGCTAGGAGTTCCTTTTCGGTGGTAGTGTAGTTGGCTTGAGCTGCATCTAATGTCTTACTCGCATAAAAGATTGGTCGAAAATGTTTATCCTTCCGCTGCCCTAATACAGCTCACTGCGTAGTCACTAGCATCACACATAAGTTCAAAAGGTAGCCCCCAATCGGGAGCGGTCATAATGGGTGCGGATACAAGTCTCTCTTTAAGCAACATGAAAGGATTAATATATTCATCATTAAAATCGAACAAAGCATCTTTTCTAATAAGTTAACATCGGTCGAGCGATTTTTGAAAAATCCTTTATGAATCTACGATAAAATCCAGCATGACCTAGAAAACTTCTAACAGCCTTTACGTTCAAGGGGATTGGTAATTTTTCTATTGTCTCGATCTTAGCTCGACTTCAATCCCCTTAGGGGATATCTTGTGTCCCAAAACTATGCCCTCCCGAACCATAAGTGAAATTTTTCCCAATTAAGTGCTAAATTCGTTTCCTCACAACGTTCTAACACACTCTTAAGATTAATTAAGCAATTATTGGAAGAGGTACCGAACACTGATAAATCGTCCATGAACACTTCCATATTGTCGCCAACCAATTCATCAAAGATCGCCATCATGCATCGCTGAAGTGTGGCAGGAGCGTTGCACAGTCCAAATGGCATCCGCCGATATGCAAATGTTACGAACGGGCAAGTAACATGGTCTTCTCTTGGTCCTCCGGTGCTATAGGAATCTGCAATAACCTGACAGACCGTCGAGAAAACAATAAAATGCACGTCCAGATAACTTTTCAAGCATTTGATCAATAAAGGGTAAAGGGAAATGATCTTTTCTCGTGGCATCATTCAACTTCCTGTAGTCGATGCATACACGCCAACCGGTTACAGTCCTCGTCGGAATCAACTCGTTCTTTTCATTAGGGACGACCGTCATGCCTCCCTTCTTTGGGACCACCTGAACTGGACTAACCCACGCACTATCTGAGATCGGATAAATCACTCCGGCATCTAGTAGCTTAATAACTTCCTTTTTGACTACGTCCTTCATGTTCGGGTTTAACCTCCTTTGTCGTTGGGCTACAGGTTTGAAGTCGTCCTCCATGAGAATTTTGTGCGTACAAAAACTCGAGCTAATCCCCCGAATGTCTGATATCTTCCACGCCAAGGCCTTCTCGTGCTCTCGCAACACTTCTAATAGTTGGTCTTTCTGCCCATCGTCGAGGTTTGAGAATATAATCACCGGTAATTTTGAATCGCCGTCTAAAAATGCATATTCGAGATGCTCGGGCAATTGCTTGAGTTCAAGGACCGGTGGCTCTTCTATTGAGCTCTTATCCTTATCGTCCTCTTTACTTTCCTAGACAGTCGTTACGGGCTCCTCAATGTCGTCGTCATACTCATCAATGGCCATCATTGTGGATATTTCTTATCGTTTCCGCCAATAACCTGCAATAAGTCCTCCAACGAGAAGAGAACATCGTGATCAAACACATCCACGTAATAACATTTATCATCAAGTGAGCTAGGGCTTTTCATAGAATCTTCCATATTAAAAGTCACTTTCTCACCGTCCACCGTTAGAGTCAAAGTGCCATTTCTGACATCTATCATCGATTCACCGGTGGCTAAAAAGGGTCAACCGAGGATAAGAGGAATATTTTCGTCTTCCTCCATATCCAAGATGACAAAATCGGCGGGGATAATAAACTTATCTACTTTAACTAGGACATCATCGATAACACCTCGAGGGTATTTTAAAGATCTATCGGCCAATTGAAGGCTCATCCTAGTGGGTCTGGGCTCGCCGAGACCTAGTCTCTTAAACATTGAATATGTCATTAAATTTATACTAGCTCCTAGATCGGCTAAAGCGCGTTCGACAACAACATCGCCAATAAGACAGAGAATAGTAAAACTCCCTGGATCCTTAAGCTTCTTCGGCATCTTTCTTTGAAGGATGGATGAGCATTCTCCTCTTAGGCACACAGTGGACACATCCTCAAGCTTCCTTCGGTTGGTGAGCATGTCCTTTAGAAACTTCGCGAAACGAGGCATCTGCGTAATGGTTTCAACAAACGGTAAGTTAACATGCATTTGTTTACACATACCCATGAATTTACCGAATTGTTCCTCATCTCGATCCTTCGTCAATCTAGCTGGATAGGGAATCTTGGGTTGATATGGCTTTGGTCGGCTAATCTCCTTCTCATTCTCCTTTTCAATTTCCACTCTTTCGGGCTTCTCTTCTTCATTTTTCTTTAAAACCTGCTCTTCATGGCGCTCGATGTTACTCTTCTCCGGAGATTGCTTTCTTATAGTCTGCTCCCGTTCTTGTAGCTCCTTCTCGTTCCTTAAAGTGACGGCCTTGCACTGTTCCCTAGGATTCGTCTCGGTATAGCTGGGAAGTGAACCTTCAGGTCGTTCAGCCAATTGCTTTGCTATTTGGCCCACTTGAAACTCCAATTTCGTACAGATGCATCTGTATTTTGAGCTCGAATATTGATGGATTGGAATTGTTCTTCCATCTTTGTTAATCGATTCTCATGGGCTTCAGTAGTCTTGTCAAAGAGGAGTCTCTCCATCATACCCTTCATATCCCTCGTGTCATTTGATCATGAACCCTGAGCTGCATTCTGATAGTGATTGCTTGATCCTCCGGCTTCAAATCCCGGTGGTGGCCCTTGTTGGAAACCGGATTGCCTTTGCACTTGATGGCCTTGATTTCCATAAGAAAGATTCGGATGTGCTCGAGGTTGGAAGCTTCTCTGTCCTTGAAAATTTCCCATGTAGTCAACGTGTTCCACCGGTGGTATGGCTTGACATTCCGACGTCTCGTGGGCTGCAGCACAATTACCACAATGCGGTATGTAAGGCATCTGTTGCGGTGGTTCGGCGGTCATTGGTGTCATTAAAGCATTAGCTGTCGGTGGTTGGGCAACTTTTGGTAGTAGCGCATTGATCATCGTCTGAAGTTGAGTTTGCATCGTGGCTTCTTGTTGAAGTGCGTCAAACTTAGCATTCATCGTCGTGTCCTCACTTACTTCGAACACTCCAGGCACCCTCATTCTTGTGTTTCCTCGCATGAAGCTGTTCCTTGTATAATCTTCAATTAGGTTCCATGCTTCTGTGGCACTGAGCTTCACAAGTCCTCCGTTTGCGGCCCCGTCTAGCATATGGGCCATTTGATCATTGAGTGCTTCGTGGAATCGATTAATGATTGCGGCCTTTGTCATTCCATGCTGCGGACATCTCTTTAATAAGGCTTTGTACCTCTCCCAAACTTCGTAGAGGTTCTCCGTGTCCTTCTGATGAAAGAGCGAAATTTCAGTTTTCAACCAAAGTACCTTCGATTGTGGGAAGAAGTAGCCAAGGAAAGCTCCTCACAGCTCGTCCCAAGTAGTGATAGACCTAGGTGGTAATAGCTCTAACCACTCCTTTGCTTTGTCTTTGAAAGAAAATGGAAATAACATAGCTTGATGGTGTCATTTGGAACTCCCTTAATCTTGATAGTGTCCGTAATTGTCAGAAACGCCTTTATATGTTTGTACGGATCATCTTCAGACCTTCCTTCGAATTGGGCCGTCTGAAATATCATTTGAAGCCACGAATGCTTTAACTCGAAGTTGTTGTTCTCGAAAGGTGGTATCACAATTGCCGATTCCGTACCACCAAGTGTATCGTGCTTGAGCAAATCTTGCAGTGATTGCTCCTCATTATTAACTTCTTGATCTGCCATTTTCTTTGGTGTTCCCGAACTATCAACGGACCTCTCGACGTGAGAAGTGCTTGCCGTGTCCTGAGAACCTTCTGTTGTGTCTTGACAATAATCAACTGCTGAAATGAGTTGTCGGACGAAGAACTTCCAATTACTTCCTGCCTTAGTCTTCGTCGCAACGTACGCTCGAAATTCGGAGATGCTTCAATGAGTGGATACGATGGATGATTTCGGGGATGTGAATATTTGGGGATCATCTCGCAATTTTCTACTCAATTTGGGGCAGCCCTGCAATATACCAGATTTTCCTATTATTTGGCACTCTATCACGTGAAGACAAATAAGGAAAGAGGAATTATACTGCCAAGAATCACGCTGACCAAAGGAAAGTATTAAAAGATCAGAGAATTGGTCAAAAATTCAAAAAGAAGATTCCAATCTTGAAGATTTTAAGTCGGCTGTTGAACTTATAAATAGAGAAGCGAGTAACAGAGGAGAAAAAAAAGAATTGGCAGCGAATAAAAAGGGCAGGGACCAGAGCAAAGGGAAACCCACCGCCAAAAATAAATAGAGCTGCGACGAAAAGAGACGATCGACACTCGCGAGGCGTTCCTTCCGTGATAAGCGAATTTTATATTATTTCTCTATTATGTCTTTGAATATTTTATGCTTCTATTTTATTAATATGATAGCTTAGATTATTTTGTGATTAGGGCCATGGTAGGCCGAATAATGACTACGCATTAATATTTTTCTTATTCCTATTTGATCGTGCGAATCGAGTTACGTGTTCCTTGTTTGCGCTTAATGCTTTTGTATGCCTGATCAACATATGCATGTTTATTTGATTGGTTTATGAGACGGACAAAGTGATTAGATCGGTTAGAACAATAAACATCGAACATCACTACGTAAAACCGACCAGAGATGGAATTCGGTTTCGTATGTGTGGTTTCCGAATCCTTAAGCACCGAAAGCGTTTAAGCTCCGGGAATTTCATAGAGATTTAATGCGTGCGTAGACACTATATCCTATAGACATATACGGGTTGGTTCTCTATCGCATAGGATCGCTATTGCGGGACAAACGAGTAGCGATTGTCTTAGGAAATTTTACCTTGACTGAGATTCATGATGGTTAGATAGGATAGAGTTTATGAAGACGTAGGAATTATTTGTGCTGAACATGTGCCTTGGTCACTCGTCGTTAATTGATATTTATCTCATCTATTTTATTTGCGTCTATTTGTGCTTTTATCTCTTTTAATTAAATCATCAAAACTATAAAAATTCTTTAGTCTAAATTAGAATTAGGTTTATTTTGTTAGAATTAATCAAGCTATCTTCGTGGATCGATACTCGGACTTCGTCCGTTTTACTACTTGCACGACCTAGTACACTTGCTAGTATTTGAGCGTGTCAAGTTTTTGGCGCCGTTGCCGGGGATAGCTATATTATTAATTTTAGGATTTTATTCTTGAGTTTTAGTTTAGACGTTTTATTTCTCGTTTATTATTATTTTTTATTATTATTTTTTACTATTTTTGCCAATTCGCTTACGCTGATTTTTCATCTTTTGCAGATAATTCCTATTAGTGCCTGACACGAAGCTCGAGGAACGTACCATTGCTTTTTGACGCAGAAATTGAAGCGATGTGTCGGCGAAACAATCGGAATCGAAGACTGAGAATGGACAATCAAGAACACGAGGAAGAACAGATGGTTCCTCCACGGCCTACTTTACTAAGTCGAGCGCTCCCAGGAATTTTCGATGACAGCGACCCGATTGCCATACCTCCGGGACCAAATAATCATTTCGAGATTAAACCCATTACTATACAGATGGTGACGGGTTCAGCACAGTTTCATGGGCTTACAAACGAGGACACAAATTCACATATTTTGAAATTTACTCAAATTTGCAGAACTATTAAATATCCTGGCGTCTCCACATGCATCTATCACTAGTTGGGAGCAACTAGTGGAGTGCTTTCTGGGCAAATATTACCCACTGTCAAGGACCAGCGAGATCAGGAGCCAGCTAGTAAACTTCAAACAAGAAGGTGGCGAATCTCTGAGCGATGCATGGAGTAGGTACAAGAGCCTTCTTAGACAATGTCCAAACCACATCATACCTGTGAGCATTCAGATGCAGTCATTCTTCTTAGGGCTGAGCACACCAAATAAAAGGATCGTCGACGGCGGATGCACACAAAATTTCATGGAGTTAGGCGATGAGGAAGCACTCCAAGCCATCGAGCGAATTGCAGCCTATCCTACAAGATATACTGAGCATGATCTGGACCGACGGACGGCTGGAGTACATGAGATAAGTAGCTCGTTGGAGGCGCAACTCGAAGCCATACATAAAAGGTTAGACCAGATACACTCCCAGGACCCTGAGACGGTCAATCACATCCATAATAGGCAGATGAATGCATACTCCAACACATAGGATCCGAACTCGAGAAGCCATCCTAATTTGTCGTATGGCAATTCGCACTACTTGAAGCCTCCAGGAGTTCAGAATCAACAAATTGAGCCACCAACAAATCAAAAGGCCGACTGGGAGATAGCTTTGGAAAAAATGGGGGTGGTTCAAGGCGATCAAAATCGCAAGATGGAGGAGAGACTCCAGGGTCTAGAAGGGAGAGTTCAGGAAGGCTTCCATGATATACGGGCTGCAATAAAGGACTTAACAATGCAAATGGGACAGCTCTCACATACAATGGGAAGACGCTAGAATCAACTCAGGAAGCCGAGGAAATGAAGGAAGCAAAAGAGACGGGAAACGACGATGGAAGCAAAATCACGGTCACTGACACGGCTCATCACTGCCAAAGGAAGGATCAGCGAGCCGAAGAAGTCAAGGACGAGCCGGATCCTCTCGCGGTGGAAAAGAAGGTCGACCCACTCCCACCAGTCAAGCTTCGACCTCCATATCCCACTGCATTACGAAGGGGAAAACCGGATAAGCACTTCGAGCGTTTTATTAATATTTTTAAGAAGTTAGAAATTAACATTCCTTTTTGTGAAGCACTTTTGCAGATTCCGAAGTACGCCAAAATTTTCAAGGAATTGCTATCAAACCGGAACAAGTTAGAGCAATATGGCACGATAGCCCTTAACGAAGAATGCTCTGCAGTGCTGCAAAAGAAGCTACCACCAAAGCTCAAAGATAGGGGAGTTTTTCTATTCATTGCTCTATAGGCTCATTATCATTTACTAATGTTCTTTGTGATTTAGGAGCGAGTATTACTTGTTACCTTTTTCACTTGTGAAAAAGCTAGGGATTGGCGAACCAAAGCCGACATCTACAATCCTCCAACTACCAGATAGATCGATCACATACCCACGAGGAGTATTGGAGGACGTGTTGGTGAAGGTTGGAGAGCACTACTTCCCAGCCGATTTCGTGGTACTAGACATGCAAGAGGACACCGACATGCCCCTTATTCTAGGAAGACCGTTTCTGAATATGGCAAGAGCCCTTATTGATGTTGGTAATGGTAAGCTCATCCTGCAGGTTGGGGATGAGAAAGTTATATTTGATGTTTATAAAGCAATGAAGCACCCTCCTGATGATGATTCTTGTTCCTTTATTGATAGTATTGAGACATGTGCTCTGGAGTATTTTAAAATTTTCAGGAATAAGGAAAAATTGGAAGCATGAATCGAACCCACCTCATCGGAGGTCGGCCAAGCCCAAAGTAGAGCGTCTCGATCGATCATCAGCCACGCAACCTCGACCATCAATCGAGGACCCTCCGATTCTAGAACTTAAACCTTTACCTAGTCATCTTAAATATGTTTACCTTGGTGCCCTTGATACTTTACCAGTGATTATTTCTTCCACTTTGACAGATCTAATGGAAAAAAAGCTAGTGAGGGTGCTAAGAGAACACAAACGAGCATTCGCGTGGAAGGTTGCTGCATCAAGGGAGTAAGTCCGACCGTTTGCATGCACAAGATTCTGATGGAAGATTCTTACAAGCCGGTCGCACAACCACAGAGATGCCTAAACCCAGCGATGCAAGAAGTGGTGAAAAAGGAGGTAATTAAGCTTTTGGACGCAGGTATTATCTACCCTATCTCTGATAGCGCGTGGGTTAGTCCGACCTAGGTTGTTCCTAAAAAGGGAGGTGTGACCGTTATAAAGAATGCCTCTAATGAGTTGATTCCCACGAGAACTGTTACGGGGTGGCGTGTATGCATAGATTATAGGAAATTGAATGATGCCACCGTAAGGATCATTTCCCCCTCCCATTTATTGATCAAATGTTAGAAAGACTAGCTGGACATGAGTTTTACTGCTTTCTAGATGGTTACTCAGGTTATAATCAGATTTCTATAGCGCCCGAGGATCAGGAAAAGACTACTTTTACTTGTCCTTATGGTACTTTTGCATATAGACGCATGCCATTTGGATTATGCAATGCACCAGCTACTTTTCAGAGATGCGTGCTCGCTATTTTTCATGACATAGTTGGGAAATTTATGGAAATATTTATGGATGATTTTTCTGTATTTGGGTCTACATTTGATACATGCCTTGATAATTTAGCATCTGTTCTATCTCGGTGTGAAGAGACTAACCTTGTCTTAAATTGGGAAAAGTGTCATTTTATGGTACAGGAAGGTATAGTTCTCGGGCACAAGGTATCGCATAAAGGAATTGAGGTGGATCGAGCCAAGGTTGACGCGATTGAGCAGTTGCCACCACCTACGTCAGTGAAGGGGGTTCGAAGCTTCTTGGGACATGCGGGATTCTACCGACGCTTCATAAAGGATTTTTCAAAAATAGCAAAGCCTTTATCTAATTTACTTGTTAAAGATGCTATTTTTAACTTCACTGGTGATTGTGTGCAGGCTTTTCGAACTTTAAAGGAGAAACTCACCACAGCCCCAGTGATGGTCGCGCCAGACTGGACACTCCCATTTATATTGATGTGCGATGCTAGAGATGGTGCTGTAGGTGCGGTTCTAGGACAACGCAAGGATAAGGTATTTCAGGTCATTTACTATGCTAGTAAAACTCTGGATGATGCACAGAGGAATTATGCTACTACTGAGAAAGAGTTACTAGCCGTGGTATTTGCAGTAGATAAATTTCATTCTTACCTAGTGTTCAATAAGGTAATCATCTACACTGATCATGCTGCACTTAGATACTTATTTGCTAAAAAATATGCTAAGCCTAGGTTGATTCACTGGATTTTACTACTTCAGGAGTATGACTTAGAGATTCGTGATAAAAAAGGTGTTGAGAATGTGATAGCTGATCACTTATCTAGATTAGATAATTCGCATGAGCAGGATAAAGAGCTACCTATTGACAAATGTTTTCCTGATGAACAATTATATGCTTTAATCAATACATCATTACCTTGGTACGCGGATTTTGCGAATTATGCTGCTACAGGTGAGGTTCCTCAGGCTTGAGTTTTCATCAGAAGAAGAAATTTCTCTCTGATGCGAAACACTACCTGTGGGACGATCCATTCCTATACAAGATCTGCTCTGATCAGGTAATCCGACGATGTATACCCGCCGAAGAGGTGAGCTCGGTTTTATCTCATTGTCATGCGGGGTTGACGGGTGGACACCATGGACCCACTAGGACTGCATTTAAAGTATTACAATCGGGTTTGTTTTGGCCTACTTTGTTTAAGGATGCTCATGCTTATGTTGCCTCATGTGATCGTCGTCAGCGTACGAGTGCTATGTCTCAAAAGCATGAAATGCCATTGAATATCATGTTAGAAATAGAGCTCTTTGATGTGTGGGGCATTGATTTTATGGGACCTTTTCCTAGCTCATGCTCAAATAAGTATATCTTGGTAGCAGTAGACTATGTGTCTAAATGGGTAGAGGCAGAGGCATGTAGGACCAATGATGCACGAGTAGTCATTCGATTTCTTAAGAAGCATATTTTTACTCGTTTTGGTACACCAAGGGCAATAATTAGCGATGGCGGTACTCACTTCTGTAATAAGTTATTTGCTAATTTGTTGTCTAAGTATGGTGTGAAGCATAAAGTGTCTACCCCATACCATCCTCAGACTAGTGGACAGGTAGAGGTTTCGAATAGGGAGCTGAAGCAGATCTTGGGAAAGACGGTGAACGCCTCAAGGAAAGATTGGTCGCTCAAGTTAGATGACGCGCTATGGGCGTACAGCACCACATATAAAACTCCGATAGGGACTTCGCCGTTTCGTCTTGTTTTTGGAAAAGCATGCCATTTACCTGTAGAATTAGAACATCGTGCATATTGGGCTATTAAAAAGCTAAATTTTGATTTGTCTGAAGCAGGTAAAAAAAGGTTGCTCCAGCTGAACGAGATGGACGAGTTTCGTCAACAATCGTACGAGAATGCTAAGTTATATAAGGAGCGGACAAAGAAGTGGCATGACAAGAAGATCATAAAAAGGGAGTTCAAAGTCGGCGATCGCGTCTTGCTATTCAACTCGAGGCTACGTCTCTTTCCAGGGAAGTTAAAGAGTAAGTGGGATGGCCCCTATAGTGCAGAAGTATTTCCATCCGGGGCCGTACAAATCCTTATCAACGGGAAGGACGGGCACATAGTTAATGGGCAACGCTTGAAACTCTACGACGATGGGGAAATGGGCAAAGCGAACTTGGTATTCCTTGAAGAACCTAATGCTACTAATATTCCTGCTTTATGTTGTTCTGTGCCTTTCAGGGACACCTCGTCTGGAGAGAATACCAGCGAGCTGAAGGACCTCCAGAACACCAAAGCAAGCCTAGGCATCAAGCCACCCTGATCGTCTCGAGAGTCGAACTAACGACTTTAAAAACAACGCTTCTTGGGAGGCAACCCAAGTATTATCGATGCATATATTTATATTTAGTCCTATTATTCTGAGTATTTTTTTTTATTTTTCATCTAATAAAACTCGCTTTCACGGTGCACCTAGTCATGTTTTCTCGCAGGCTCATAACAAGTTTGGGGGTTGCACGTCGCGATGGTTGCTTGCTTACTGCGAATCAACAAAGTCCTCTACATCGATCAACGGAAAATTCAGGGCAGTGTCCTTCTACTCTCTCTTTGCTTTTAGTTTACATATTGAGGACAATGTGCTATTTAGTTTGGAGGTGGGATGTGACACATGCTAGATTTAATATACTTGTAGCGATGCGTTTCGGTCATTTTAAGGGGTATAACTGATGAAGGTTGCAATTTGAACGTCATCTGTGGAATCTCCTGTCAATGATGAAAAATTTTAAAATTTTATCATGTCGTGATAGGATTCGATGAATTGAGTGTGATAGTCCTACATGTTGCATTGTCGTGATATTAGCATATGATTATTTGGCTATATTGACTGCTTTAGGAGAGTATTGCGTATCATGAAGCACAAACCCAGTTATATATGTGAGTTCTTGAGCCTTCAGAAAAATTCAGAGCAACTCATTATGCTCGGTGTTTATTCTTGTGTGACACGCATGGACTGAATATTTTCGAACTTGCTCTGTTATGCATGTCCATGGTTATTATGTGGATTTTGTGTGCGAAAATGAGAAGGGCACTAGGATTGAGTCATTGGCCTAAATATTCCCTACCTTACGTATTTACCACTTAGTGAGCCCCTTTGAGCCTTATTTGACTTATTTGTTGATTTGGAGCCCAGATATTTAGCAGCCTAATTGCCTCAAAATTTAGCCTGTACGACCCCGTATCAACGTGTTAATTTATCGATGTCGTGAAAAGTGGATTGTTGGTTGAGAAGGAGCTAATCGTCGGTGCATGTTAGTTATGAGCTCGTCTTATGATATAGATTTCTCGTCGTAATATTGCAGCGGACTAGAAATATCTCCCTTCGAAAAAAAACGATATGAGGGGCTGGTTCGAAAAAAAAAAAAAAAAAGGAAAGGAAAAAAAAAGGAAAAAGAAAAAAAAAAGGCGTGAAAAAGCGAGCGATAAGAGCTAGAGAAGAAAAGGGGATGGGTCGAGTGAAAAGCAGATGCGACGTTAGAAGAGCGGAATAAGTGGTTAGAGGAGCGCTTCGATGATTTACATGTTTGATACTTTTAGCTCACTTTCCCATATGGCGCACCTTTCAAAACCCGAGCCCCACTAAAACCTTTAATGAAAGACCCTTTGATTCGTGCATGACTTCTATTATGTAACTATGATGTGATATATTTGCAAGTATAGAGTAATATCTTTTCATGTCGTATTGAGCGTTTTTTTTATACAGATCCCTTTGAAAAACACTTCGAGCGACTTGAGCGACCCTTGTGAGAGTTGTGGATTGATGCGTAGTACGATTCTAGAAATGTCTTTCATGCTATGATAAGATTGCGACATATTACCTCATGCCTCGTGTTTTGACTAGATCGTTCATTAGTTGATGATTATCCCGACTTTATATGCTTTTACGTTTTCTGAGATGAAGCAGGAGAATTTCATTGACAGATGTTCTATAATCCTAACTTGATTTGGTTTAATTCTGCTTTTATGATCGAGGACGATCGAAGCTAGTTTGGGGGTTGTTGATAAGTTAGGAGTTAACGTAATTTAATTACCTATAAAAATGCATTTCCGATCGTTATTTGCAAAAGATTCCCTCTCGAATATCCTTTATTTATGTCTAAATTTATTTTTGATAGATGTCCGAGGAAACGAGGTCGACGAAGGAAAAATAAGGGCACTTTTGGAGTGATTTGAATATTTTGGGATCGTCTCGCAATTTTCTACTCAATTTGGGGTAGCCCTGCAATATACCAGATTTTCCTATTATTTTGGCACTCTATCACGTGAAGAGCAAATAAGGAAAGAGGAATTATACTGCCAAGAATCACGCTGACCAAAGGAAAGTATTAAAAGATCAGAGAATTGGTCGAAGATTCCAATCTTGAAGATTTTAAGTCGGCTGTTGAACTTATAAATAGATAAGCGAGTAACAGAGGAGAAAAAAAAAAACTGGCAGCGAATAAAAAGGGCAGCGACGAGAGCAAAGGGAAACCCACCGCCAAAAATAAATAGAGCTGCGACGAAAAGAGACGATCGACACTCGCGAGGTGTTCCTTCCGTGATAAGCGAATTTTATATTATTTCTCTATTATGTCTTTGAATATTTTATGCTTCTATTTTATTAATATGATAGCTTAGATTATTTTGTGATTAGGGCCATGGTAGGCTGAATAATGACTACGTATTAATATTTTTCTTATCCTATTTGATCGTGTGAATCGAGTCACGTGTTCCTTGTTTGCGCTTAATGCTTGTGTATGCCTGATCAACATATGCATGTTTATTTGATTGGTTTATGAGACGGACAAAGTGATTAGACGGGTTAGAACAATAAACATCGAACATCACTACGTAAAACCGACCAGAGATGGACTTCGATTTCGTATGTGTGGTTTCCGAATCCTTAAGCGCCGAAAGTGTTTAAGCTCGGGGAATTTCATAGAGATTTAATGCGTGCGTAGACACTACAATCCTATAGACATATACGGGTTGGTTCTCTATCGCATAGGATCGCTATTGCGGGACAAACGAGTTGCGATTGTCTTAGGAAATTTTACCTTGACTGAGATTCATGATGGTTAGATAGGATAGATTTTTATGAAGACGTAGGAATTATTTGTGCTGAACATGTGCCTTGGTCACTCGTCGTTAATTGATATTTATCTCATCTATTTTATTTGCGTCTATTTGTGCTTTTATCTCGTTTAATTAAATCATCAAAACTATAAAAATTCTTTAGTCTAAATTAGAATTAGGTTTTTTTTCTTAGAATTAATCAAGTTGTCTTCGTGGATCGATACTCGGACTTCGTCCGTTTTACTACTTGCACGACCTAGTACACTTGCTAGTATTTGAGCGTGTCAACAAGATAGCTCCAGACGAGGCACAGCCAGAAAGGGAATTTATCAGGAGAAACTGAACTAAGTTCCACCATCTTATGGAAGACATCAGAGATTTCAGAGCAAACTAAGGCTCAAAGCGCCAGTCAAGATGCTCGTTCAAACCTCAGTTTCAAACACAATCATCAAGGATCAAGGCATTGGAGGATATTGGCCGAAAGACATGAAAGAACTGAACCGGTTTTGATACCAGCTGAGTTTGGAAGTCTAGTCCAAAACCGGGCCAAATAGTGGTCAGCACAACACAGGTGCTTAAAGACAAGGTGAAATTGACCACCCAAGGGATGTCGACAGATGGAGGAAATCAACGGAGAAACCTTCACACCAGACGCAACAACAAAGGTAGTCCAGTTCGTTCACAGCACACAATGGGTTCAGGCAAGGAACAACTTAAAGAGAAGAAGTAAGAATGAGCGATCAGAAGAGCCAACTTCAACGAGCTCACCAAAATTAAGGACGATGAGCGTGTGAACGATAAAACTGAATACCGAAGGAATATAAGTCAGTTATACCTGACGTTCAGTAGATCAGATATCACGCGCAGTCACGGTATCTATGGATGAACCCAGTTAGACTACAAGAACTGTACGATTGGCGACGACATCGACTGCAAGCTAGACCAAAGCACCAGTACATTACTATGCCTCGATGACCAGTCCAACTTCGAAGCCAACAAGCAAGTCTAAGTGATCACATCAACTGAAGCAAAACTCAGACTGGCGAGAAAATGCTACTTTCAAAGGGAAACGGTATCAACCAAAGGACCATGGCATTAAGGAAACTGATACACCCATGATTCTGAGGAAATACATGTGGGGGCCGACACAATCCAGAATCCGGTTTTCACTCAGAGCAAACCAAAACCGGGTTGACCGTCAGTTGACCGCGTTGACCAGTATTGACCGACAGTTGACCGACCCGGTTTTTCGCCTTGAGCTCACATTTCATATCTGTTTTTCGAATCGAGCTCATCCGCACACTCAGTAAATATAAGGATGACAATCCAACCGGAGCACCAGCTGGCGCAGATCAGCAAAAGGAGGCTTAGAAGACCACAACCAGGATATGAGTAAACACTCAACATCTCTTGGAGGGATAATGAAGTAAGAAGAATCAAACACGAGAAGCTTGATACAACTACAAGACCAGTACTTCACTCAAGGACAACAATGATCAAACTTTACCAGAGATCATGGGACCTAGGAGGGAGACTGGAGAACACCTCGACAAAACGGCAAGCAACAGACATCTACACGAAACCGCTCCTCGAAGCTAAGTCCACTCACTCCCTAAGTGCTTTTAGGACTTATTGACTTACTTTAAAGGTCCTAGCATGAAGTCAGGGGGAACAAAGTTATATCAATCTGATTGATATAATAAGTTGCCTAGACATTACAAAAATTGATGCATGGAGATGATTTTAGTGCAAAGCCTGTCTATTAAAACGGTCATTTCTTCATAATCTCGGCCTATACACTTATCCTAGTCGATTTCTTCTAAAATCGGCACTAGTCAGTATACACTGAAAGACTTAAACATATGAGATGCATGTTGTTTAAAACAAGGCTATACAAGTCTGATACCGGGGTACTTCTGAAACCGGAATTATCTCTTAACCAGTGAATATACACATAACCCTTACTGGCCAGGTAAAGACCGAACTCTCTGAATTACTGCACTTCATCGATGCATATATTATATGTCGGGTATAGCTTGCTTCAAGTTTGCAGGATTATCAGAGTGCGTGAATAGTCTTGTCATTAAAGAATCTCTGTCACCGGACAAGACATAAAGCTTTGACGCACTAAAGGGAAGCGATAAGGATGGTATGGGTTACTGTCCACCCGTGACACAAGGCGACAGAACTTTCACAAGTATTTAAGGACCTCGTACCCTTCTTTCAAGTTCATCATCTCAAAACTGACTAAGTTCACAATGCCTAAACTTCCAAAACATCCACCACCCTTAGTCAGAATAAGCCTCACAACCAGAAAAAGCCTAACAAGTCCGAATCTGGTAGTCTTATCCAACCACTTCAAGGCGGTATTGACACCGCACTGGATGCAGATCGAACCAGTAGGGTACTCAGAGACCTCTTGGCCGTCCAAAAAAGATGCAAAGACGCTGCTTTGGACTAGCAGGGCTTCTAAAGCAAGTCTGCCGGCACAAAAGGCTAGATCCATATGGCATCTCTGTGGACTGGGAGAGATGGGAGTGACAAACCCATGGGCCACAGAAGGTGGGAGCCGAAAAGAAGATGCCGCGGACCGGGCAAGCCACCCTGTCACTAAAGGACCCAAAGGAAAGGGTGGCGGCCGTACCAGTTTCTTGGTGGTGGAAAGGCTGAGAACCCATCAAGAAACTGCACTAGAGCTGGCGAGCGGATACCGGGGATTGAATGTCATGCCAGGTGGTATCCCTCAGCTCCTGTCAGATTCGTTGTGCTCTCTGAGGAGAAAGTGAAGATGGTTGTACTGCACAACGACTGGCTCCCCAAAGAAACCCTCGACAAGGCATGGGTTCAGGGGATACCGAAGCTCTGAAGGCGAAGAGCTGCTAAGACGGAGTGGGTCGAACGAAGACTTCTTCAGACCTTTAAGAGTCTCGTCGAAGCTGAGCGATTTCTATGAAGACTCGCCAGCACAGCAGCAGAGCTACCGGATCCGTTGCGCTTTGCGGGGAGAAAACAACAATAATGAAGATTCTCCCATGCAATGATGGTGCCAAGCGCAGCCTTCCCTCATACCGGATAAAGTGATTGTCAAAAAGGGGGAAGAAGAGTACTGCCAGGGCAGATGGCAGTACTTAGACGAAGCAGCAGGCATACCGGACGTACCAGACAGACCGGGGATGCCAACAACCGGAAGACCGAGGAACTGGCATAGCCAAGCCAACACCGGTTGTAAAGTGCTAGGGGAAGAAGAATACTGCTAAAGCCTGAAGTCAAGGTAAAAGGGCAGAAGGCAGTAACGAAGCAGATAGTCGGTATTGCTAAAGCCTAAAGATGACGAGCAGTACTGATAAGGCGGAAATCGGACGTACCAAACGTACCGGTATATGCCATCAACCAGAAGATCAAAGAACTGGTCAAGTCTAGGACTAGATAGACTGACAGTAACGGTTGTAATAGATCGGTAGACTATGTATCAAATTCGTTTGATATAATAAATACCCTTCTGCTTCATTGACTTTTGACAATCACCAAAAAGGGGGAATTGTTAAAAATCATTAATCGAAGAATTCAGATTAAACAGTTTTGGTGATTGTCCAAACTTGACTGAGTATACCGGTTAGACGAAGACTCAAGACCGGGTACCAGTCAGCAGTTCACAAGCGCGCCAGAAATCGGAAGTAAAGTGCCTGTACCGGAGTACAGATACCAGACCTGCAGAGTACAGAAACCAGATGTGCCACGTAATCAAGATTCAAATTATTCATGGCGCGACAAGTTGAAGACTTCTGACACATGCATTTAATGAAAGGCTGGAAGCAGAGCCAAGTTGAAGTCAAGCCAGAGCTAAAAGAGGAATAAAGCAATGGCACAGCACGAACTGCTATGAAGACCGGACAGTACCCATTTTGGGTAAAATGCATTTAATGCACTGACCGGTATAGAGAACTATCTCACAACGTGCTTCTTCAACAAAGTTCGGCTATAAATAGCAGAGAAGAGGCACTGAAGACATACGACACTCTACCACGAGAAATCAAAGCCAAGATTCAAACCTCTCTAAGTGAAGAAAGAGATTAGAAAGTGTTGTCCTCACTGTACGAAAACCAGTTTGGTTAAGTAAGTGAGTTATTTCCGACGGACTGTAAAAAGCTGTTGAAGTAGGTGGATTGTACTACCTCCGTCCCATTAATTTTATCACATTTTGCCATTTCGGGCGTCCCACTAATTTTATCACATTTCCTTATTTAGTAAAAAACTATCACAAACAATCAATAAAATAATATTAAATATTCTTAAAAGACGTGTCAAAATACACACTTTATTACCTTTTCATTATACTATATTAATATAATAATACCACCTTAATATCCGTGCCCACCAATACATGTGATAAAAATAACGGGACGGAGGTAGTATTATACGACTATCTAGAGATTCGCTAGATAAGGCTGAGGGCAGCTTGGTAGGTTGTACAGTGAGTGTAGAACAAGTCTAGTGAACCTTCCTTGCGGGGAAGAAGGGGAGACGTAGGAGATTTAACTTCGAACTTCCAGAAACAAATCGTTGTTTTCCTTACACACACACGATAACACATCACACCTACCATCGGTCTTGGTTCAAAACCGACTGACTTGCTTCCG
Organism: Craterostigma plantagineum; assembly: GCA_027422505.1. Lineage (NCBI taxonomy): Eukaryota > Viridiplantae > Streptophyta > Magnoliopsida > Lamiales > Linderniaceae > Craterostigma > Craterostigma plantagineum. The sequence goes on from JAPQWV010000157.1 coordinate 292,317, forward strand.
CACAAATCATACTTAGAAAAATATCAAGTATCGGTATTAGCCATATCCGGTTAACTACCAAAAGGCGACAAGCGTTTATTCACCCCCCCCTCTAAACTCGTCTATCGATCCTAACATTTTCCTCGTGTACATAAATAAATAATGAATTTACAGTACCATTAATTATGTAATGCGGTACCAAAAACAATGAACAAACAGTACCAATCCAATTAATATACGGTATCAAGACAACAAGCAATTAACTTACAATCGAAACTTGTTATGTCTCTCTCTCGTTCAACAGATGTGTTGGCAAATGAAAGCCTTCAGCTCGCTGTCTTGAAACCCTACTTTGAAAGTATCAAAACACCAAATGGAACAACGAAAATAAAACTCTGATTTTAGCCGCAATCCCCAAATTCAAGCACTAATCAAAGAAATTTACATTGTCCGACATGTAATCATCGAAGAAATGCACGTATCCAAGCCCTAAGCTCTACACTAACCCCAAATGCCAAAACAATCGAAAAAAAGCCAAAATTTACAGTCGAAACTTGCTCTCTCTGTGTCGTCTCGTTCTCTGTCTCGTTTCGTTCTCTGCATCGTTCTATCGTTCTCTGCCTCGTTCTAACGTTCTCCGCCCCGTTCTATCATTCTCATCCTTATTCGATCGTTCACTGAATTTTGAAGTGAAAGAGACGAGTTTGGGTGTTCAATGGTTTTTTAGTAATATTGTTGTTTTTATAAGGCTAAAATTGTCCATTAGGTAGCTATGTGAGTTAATTGTTTGAAATGGGGAGTTTGATGATAAATGAATTGGAAGGGGGAGTTAGTTGATGGATAGTTTGGGGTGTAGGGATTTATGTATAGATTTGCCATAGTTTTGTTCCTTATGTGTCTACTTTGTAAATGTTTAATTTGGATGATAGCTTTATTCTTCAGATTTTTCTACAAGCATGAATTAACATTACAAAACTTTCTAATGTTACATATTAAATGAAATAATTAGATCACAAATAAGGTCACAACTCACAAGTAAACATCAACCAAAACAACCTTAAGTTACAAAAGCAAACTACAAAGGTTCATAAGAGCATCTTCAACCCACGGCATAAAAGTATATTTAATTTTGCAAACAGTTGCTAGAGTGGTTTTACTCCAACCCATAAACTCTATTTTCTACACCAATTACTCTAAAAATCAAAGTCATATATTAACCTTTATATTATAATAAAAGGCAATAAATAATAAGAATTAATATTTAAAATTAATTAAATTTTAAAATTAACATATTATTTATATATAATTTTATTAAATTAAAAGAACAATATCAGTAAGTTAAAGGAAACTAACATTATTTTACTTTTATTATAATAAAAATATCAAATATTTATATCTAATTAAAATATTTTTATTAAATAAAATATCAATAAATAGAAAATACAACACAATTTCAGTGTTGAAAATTGTATTTTACTCTACACTAGAATATCTCTGCTATTCATCACAATATAATGTTTGATAAAGAATCCCACCCAAGTAGAAACGTTACACAAAACCGGTTGGAGATGCTCTAAATATGAAATGTACAACGTTATACTCAAGTCATAATCTTACGACACAAAGAAAAACAAGAGAGAAAAGACATCTCACTTCCTAACAGTAAGCTCAGCCCTGAGATGCAACACACCATTAACAAAATAAGGGCTATCATCAGCAACAAAAGCATTCCAAGGCACCCCAAAAAGGTTCCTATAGCCCACAGCTTTCCCACCCACAAAAGTATAACTCCCTTTGTACTTACAAACAAAATCCTCCGAAGGCTTCGTCCTCGAAGCAAACTCATAGTCCACCGTGAAAGCCATCGAACTCTTCTCTTGCATGCCCAAGAAGAAACCGAAGCAATGCGATGAAATCTGCTGATCAACGTTGCAATGTCCCGACAGGAAAAACACTTGTCCCCCAAGATGAAACGCCTGGGAATAGATACGGTTCGAAGGGTAAAGCTGTAAGCACTCCTCCCTTCTAAGGTCAAGGTACACCACACACTGTGGGCGTGGAGATACGAATTCCATGACCCTAACGGGCCTATATTTGTAGGCCCGTTGGACAAACGGGCGGTATGGGGACGTTGATTCGACTGATACTAAGCACCTTCGACGGAATGGTTCTTCAGATATGAAGAATAAGGCGTCAAGAACGAATTTTTTTGCTACTTCTGCGTCGATGTCTAGGCAGGTGAGGAGTTTCTTGAGCTTACGACATGTTATGTAAGAGAAACGAATGTAAGGGAGGAGGTTTGTGCTTAGGATCTCTTTTCTTTCTTCTGATTTTGGGTAATGCCTTCGAGCCCATTTTAGGACTAAGTCGTAGACAGCGTCTTCTGAAGCTACTTGCAAGCCGTCACTTGAAAGGATGGCTTCGATGCCAGTTAAAGGCAGGTTTAGTACCTCTTCTTGGAACCTGAAGAATAAATTAGGGGACAACTAGTTGGTATGATATCAAGATTGAAGTAAGCTAATCAAATAGAGAGTAAATATTGATTTTAGGAATTAAATAGGTGATTACTTGCTGATGTCTTTGAATCTTGTAGTAAGGAAGTTTTTCGCATCGTCGATAAGTGGTTGAACAGTATCAGCCATCAAAATGGACAAAGGAAGATCCAAGTACAGCAAAGCAGATTCACAAGACATTGGTAAGTTCCTCAACAAACGGCTGCAATATCTCATACATGAAGATACTTCGAATTTGTCAGCAGCCATCGTAACATCCAACAAAGCCATGGGAGTGGTTCGAGGCAGCGTATTGCTATACATGAAATTCAGTACATCCATGAATGCAGCTTCCTCTAAAGCACATGGAGAAATAAGACAAGGACATTATCATTTGTAGAACATATTTAGTTTTTGTAGACATACAAATTAGGAAATAATAAAAGTAAAGCCAAGCATCATGAGAAAAGTAAGCCCGTTTGTGCATATGTATTGTCCAATGTCAATTGTTTCATAACTGATATCAAAAACATTGAAGAACAGAATTTAGTTCATTTTACGAATGCCTTTCTGTGGAAGATATATCATGAAACACTAGGAGCAAAATAAGGACATATATCATGAGACAAATCTTTTACATGTTGGAAGATGAAACACTTGAAAATAACTTGTAATGAGAATTACGGAGCGACATGGATTCGTATGGTTACATTTCGTATGGTTACATTTTGTAATGAGAATTACGGACCTAATAAGGACATAGTTCATTTTGAAATTGTTCAACAAAATAGATGAAAGAGACTGTGAAATGTATACTAACCAGAGGCATGGATTCGTATGGTTACATTTCTTTGCTCTGATTCTCTCATCCCATTGGAGAACAACTACAGCCATAGACGTCCAAAAGATAAGCAAACATGAATTGCGACATAAAATGAGCAAGCAAACATGAATTATGAATTTACTAGCATGAAGAAGGTTGCTAACACTAGTCTTTTCCAACACTTATAGTCTTTTCCAACACTTATGTTCTTATACATGTTTTAGCTGAGGTGTGATGTATAGAACAGTTTGAGTACGTGGTAAATGAAAAACTCATTCTACCAAAAAAACATGACTTATGACAGAATATTACCTTGCAAAAATACGGACTCTTTTCTGCCAAAATGGGAGAGCTGATGTGAAAAGTTTTCAGTTGTTCTACTGAATAGTCCATGCTAGATGACGTTTCACACTCTTGACCAGCTTCATGACCTATGAATTTCATTGTTCTGTTATCTATATCTACATCACTTTGGTTTTAACACATTCAAATTCATGCAGTCCATATTAGGATATTCTGAAGCTATGATTGATTGAATTCATTCAGCTTCATGACCTATGAATTCATTGATTGATTGTGTGAAACGTCATCTAGCTATGATTGATTGAATTCATTCAGCAACCCGATATTCCGATCATCTCTCCGGCGCAGCCGATTACCGATCCAACCCGATATCGAGTCATCAGGGTCGCGTCTCGAACCTGAAGAGTCAGGCAAAATCTCGATTATCAAAACCCTGTCCGAAAAATTCACCTCGTTGAACGCAAACCCAAAATCAGATGGTCGATTTTCTGGCGAAATCGCGTCCATGATATTCAAGTTTGCTAGGATCACGTAGAGGAAACAACTTTAGATGTAGCGAAGGAAAAATTTGAAGAGGGAAAGAAAGGCTTTGCTTGTTCCCCATACTGTTTTGGGCTCATGGATGGGGAAATTTTGAAAAAAGCGACTTAAGAAACCTAAAATAACTAAACAAAAGGGGCGGGGTAGAAATTAGAAAATGACTAAATATTCTTACTAAAAAATATTTAAGAAGGTTAATTATCAAACGGTTCAGTTTAACCAATTTAATAACAGCAACACTTTACGAATAAATTATATGAATAATATACTATCGAATAAGTTATTCGAATAAGTTATACGACTCAAATAAATTACATGATTCGAATAAATATCTACTCACGGAAAATACATCATTTAATCGAATAATTTATTCGAATAACTTATTCAAATAAAATCATCAATAAAAAACAACATTAATTAGTCTGATTAAAACACATCCGAACCCCAGCTTTTCTTTCTTAACACTCGAAATATTCAGTCGAAACCATTCCAGAAATTTCGTAAATCTGAGACCAATTATCAATGACGAAAACGAAAAGAGCTACGCCAGGTGTGGTTCGACGGAACCGGGTCGATGAGATGGTCGAAGATGATAAAGTCACGGTGAGTTTTGGTGTTTAAACGTTAATGGATTTTCGGGTTTATATGTTCATATACTTAAATCGACGGATTTTCATGTGAAATCGATGGGTAAACGTCGAAATTGATCGGGTTTATGAGAATTTTGGTATATAAATTTGATTTGTGCTTATTCGAGTTTCCTATTCGAATAATTTATTCCCCTTTTCGAATAATTTATTATCGAATAGTATGTTCGAATAAGAGTGATTTTTTGTTGCAATTTCAGATCTATTTCCCGACGAAGTTACCGGCGGATAATTTCTACCATGCCGTTGCCCTCAAATACATGTTTATATTCGTACCCTTTTGAATGAAAGGAAAATGGCGGAGATGGTAACTGCGACGCAGTTCGGGAATCTGATAAAGGTGGCTCGAGACCACTACAATTCCAATATGATTTTATGGTTTCGGATGAGCCGACAGGTCGACTATATTCCTGAGTTGCATGAGCTGTGGATGGTTGTTCGCGAGCGACCGTTACGATTCTCGTTGGTCGAGTATTGCTTACTCACCGGCCTTCATTGTGACGCTACATATCAAGTGATACCGTCACCGAACGATTTTGCAACGAGACATTGTGTTAGGAATATTTATTGTGTTCAATTAGTTATTTAATCTTAGCTTTGTAATTCATCTTAATATATGACCTAATTGTAAATATATCCGACTTGTGGATATATTAGTAATATCGGGCCCAAGAGCACATTAGCGCTTATGTATAAATACCCTAAACACATCAGTGTTTAGGGTTGCTGAATCATATTTGAGTTGACGACTTTTCTGAAGAACTCGCGCGCTCCCTTTCCAACTCAACAATCCCGTCTATTGGTATTACTCCTTTATTGCTCTTGTAATTCATCGTACAGGTAATATCAATTCATTGATTCAGATCAAGGTTGGATAAAATCGGCCTAACAAGTGGTTTCAGAGCCGAAATCGTGGATCAAATTCATCAGTTTTCTTTCTCGGTTCTGAATTTTTATTTTTCTCTTTCGCTCTGTGTTTCAAAGATTATCAATTCCTCCTCGTCCAAATTCCCATATTTTTCTCGGCTTCCGAAGAACGCGTAGGTGTATATCTGCCTTCCCGTAATTCTTGATCGAAATTATCAGTTTTTTTTCAGCCGAAGAACAGATTTTGACGACGAACAGGATTTTTTGGCGAAGAGGAGATAATTCTAGAGATCTTTATCGAAATCTGCGGCCAATTTTAAGGCGCTCGAAATATTGGTCGAAATCTTGTTCGACATTGATCTCGACATTTTCCTCGACATATTACTAAGTTCTAAGAGTCTCGATTTTTTGCTACTCGACATTTGAAAATATCCATCTCGACATCCTTTCCATCTCGACATCTTTTCCATCTCGACATCCTCCTCTCTCGAAATCCTTTGATTGTAATCGACGTTCTCGACATAATTGGCTGATCTCGACATCTTATTGATTTTAATTTGAATTTTTCGTAAAAGTGCATGATCTCGAAATCATCTACTGTCTGTTCACGATCTCGACATCTCACGATCTCGACATCTCACGATTTTACAAATTTTTGTAGTCATTAGCTGATTTTAAAAGTTCTCGATATCTTTTGTTTTTAATTTGAACTTCTCGATAAATCGACCCTTCTCGAGATCAAATCCGATTCACAATCTCGAAATCTGATGATTTTATTATAATATTTCTCGAAACGCATTGCACGATTTCGACCTATTCAATTCATTGCACAATCTCGAGGGCATCTTCACATTTACGATTTCAAATCTCCGAAATTCCATTCAATTTAAACTCCTTCGAAATCCTTTTATCGATACAGAATATTACAAAGGTGCCATCGACATTGGTTCCTTTGGAAAATCCTTTTATCAAAGCTTTAAAATTGAAACAATAGAATAAAACCATTGAAACATTTTAGGCCAATCAGCATACTCCACTCATCATCATAATCATTATACACGTATACTCATTCTTTCTCATCATCCACGTGCCATCCACTTTTATTTTCATTACCCATATCATTACACGTCATCATCCACTAAGCACTATTCATCATTATATTTTCATTACATCTCCCTATTTAAAAAAAAAAACGAAATTCAGATCTACATCAATCAACGAAAATTGCATTTCCCCAGTTTTTATTATCCTGTGATTATCTTACTAACATTTTTTAATTATTTTTGTTAGAGATCTAAGATTTAGCTGATCAACACGATTAAGATCCATATCCAACCAAAATAATTCTAGAACTGAACTTTTAATATCCACTTTCAATATGTCATATATGCCGTATCATTGGGAACAGAAAGTGAACAAACAAGCTAAAGAAATTGAGAAATTAAAAGCTCGCTTAGAGAATAATCATAAATGTCTCCTTGTTAGCTTAAGTGAAAAAGCGCATCTCAATTGCAAGCTTGAAGCAATGCAAATGAGAGTCGATGATCGTGACAAAGAAATAGAAAGACTGAAAGTGAAAATTAGTGAGTCAACATCTAGTTTGAAAAAGAGCGAAGACGAGATACTCACTAAGACTTGTCAATATAACTTCATATATAGCAAGCGTAACGAGTTATACTCTAAAATTAGGAATAGAGGACATTCTAACAAAAAGAGGGCAAGCGGATCAAAATTTCTCTAAGAACCTAGCGTCAAACGGGGAAAATATTTTACATTCTAACAAATCTACTTCTTTTGGGAAATCCAAGAGGTTACTGATAAAATTTCTAAGTTGAAAGCAACTTTGTAATCAGAAAGAGTAGGTTTTCAAGCAGAAAAACAAATACAGTCGGGTACTGTATTCATGGCAGAACAGGAATCATGGCTCAAGGATACCTCTGAAAGTGAAGACGAAAACCTGGCTCTCATGGCAAACGTCGAAGCTGACTCTGAAGATGAAGCACATACCACTGCAGCTACTCTCCCAACTGACTCATCTTCTGAGACTGAGGTACACGACTCTCACTCCAATTTACGTAAACAGTTATGTCTTCTTCAAGATAGACTAACATCTATGTCTAGTGAAAGCCAATAATTAGGAAAACTAGAAACTAGGTTAGCGAACAATGAAAAGGTCTTGCGAACCGAACTAGTAGAAAATGCTAAGTTAAACTCATTTCTAGAACAAGCTCAGGATACATCCCTCAGACATGAGACTAGGATAAGAGATCTAAAAGAAAAACTTTCCGAAAAGGAAAATGATTTCAAGAAGAGTGAGGAAGAGCGTAATTCCATATCTCAAAAATATGAATTCTTATCTAAGGATCGAAATCGTCTATATTCGAAAATAAAAAAACTTGAGGATCTTCTAAACAGTAGAGTACAAACAGATAGAATGATTCTCTTAAATAATGCTAGAGACACAGAATTTTATGATCCCCGTGAAGGAATATGACATGTTCCAGATTCCGTGCAAACAGTAAAGAAACCCCTTCCCCTTTATGATATCAGGTTCCTAGGTTTAAATATTCCTAGTCTTATGCCTTTCACTAGCTCATCTACACTTGACAATTTAGAGCAGAAAAGGAGAAATAAAGAGGATTGGGCTGAAATTCCAATTGACTACGAGGAACTGAATAAAAGTTACCAAACCAGGAAAATTGATCTATCTGATGACTACTTTTCTTTATATCCACCCTCTACAGAAGAAGTAGTTGTCCAAAGATCAAATACCTCTAGTACATATATCCCTGCAGTTATCAAAGAAATCTATGATTTGCGCTCAGCTCTTGAGACCGAAAAGATTGCCGCTCAAGTGGAAAAAGACGTACTTCTGACAATCATCTCTTCACTCGAAAAACAAGTCGACAACCCCATAGGTTTCTCCGCACCATTGCATTCAGCTAAGTCTAAGATAGAAGCATCACTCCACAAGGAAATTAAAGGGAAAGAAAAAGCCAAAAGACATGATATGCTATTTGAAAATTACGCGTCCCCCTCAAATCATTACTATTCCTACGATGATGCACTTGACTTGAATTCCCGTTTTCGTTTTGCAAGCGCAACCCCAATCAAGAACGACACACGGTTCCTCTGTAAAGGCAAGACGGACTTTCTAGCCGAAATTTCACGCCTCCAGGACATCAATAAATTACAAGCAAATGAACACCAGAATCAATATGAAATATTCAAGTTCGAAAAAGAAAAACTTCTGAATGAAATTTCCCTCCTAAGAAATCTCAACGATCATTCATCTGAAGTTGGTTCATCTTCGACTTATGATTTAACTCCTAATGATGTGTCAAATTTAGCTACAGGCAAGAAACTAACCAAGAAGACGAAGACGATGGACAGGGTCAGGAAATCAAAATCTAAAACCTCTCCTACCAAGGCCTTCTACTCTACAAACTATGCTTCTGATGAACATAATTTTATTTCTTCGAAGACAACTAATTATTATGAAGTTTCCCGTCTTAATAAATCTAATATTTATAAGTTGCATCACTCCTCTACTCGACAACCATCATCTAATGCAAGCCACGTCTCGAACACTCCCGTATTCAATCGATTGATTCAGATCAATGTTGGATAAAATCGGCCTAACACATTGGCCTCAATCTCGTCATGGGTTTAAAGTAAGCCGGGTGACGACCTTCCCTGAAGAAGTCGATAGGTAAGCTGTGAATTTTTTCATTCTTCCAACGTATAATAGTATATTTATTTTGTGCTTTTATTGAACACGCAGCGGAGAATGTGGTATATACATGCTTCAAACAGATGTGTCCGTAATGCTCGGTAGTAAGGACAATTGGCGCGAGCTTTCGGACATTATATGCGAGCCTTTAGAACTTATTTTAGTTACTTGCATTTTGAAAAATAATTGGAAATGAGATGATAATTATTGAAGTATATGAGACAAATACTTGCATTGTTTTTTATTTTGGCCATACTATTTCGAACTAGATAAGCTTTATTCGAATTGTTCTGTTATTCAAATTAGATAAGCTTTATTCGAACTGTTCTGTTATTCGAATTAGGTTGTGCCCATACCGTTATTCGAATTTGGTTGTGGCACAGCCTTTGAATCATATATTATTATTCGAATTAATTTGCTATGCATTAACATTAATTATGATATTAAACTATTCCAATACACGCGATCTTAACAATTGGACATAATAAATAAATTAATATCACTTGTCACATAAAAAATTACAAAATGATTACCTTCTAAACATCGAAATATTGATATTTCTACACTTAGATATTTAGATAATCATAATTTGAATTTTTACCGAAAAAATTCGAATAATATACCTTTCTCAAATAATCTATTCGAATCTTTTCGATTTTCCCTTAATCGAATAGGTTCATTTTCAACTTTGAATCTTTAACAGCCTTCGAGTAACATTTTCGAACCTATTCGAACTTCCATATTTAATTAGAACACTGTGATTAAAATCCAGATATTATTATTACAATTACATGGAATGTTAAATGTGTTGCTTATCTTAGTAATAGTAGTGTTTTACAGAATCATGAAAGTAAATTATATCAAACTACCATCTCTACAAACGTATTCTTATATGAAGACAAACATTGTCAGACATTGTATTGTAATTATCAAACATCGTTTTTGTCATTTCGTTACAACTCATGCCACGATTATTATCAAACCTTATTTTTGTTTGTCAAGCGACTTATTAACTTTGTCAGGGCTCTAAACATGGAAATATTGATATTCTTCACCTTGATATTTATATAATCATAATTCGGATTTAAAAAAATCGAATAATAGACCTTTTTCGAATAGTCTATTCGGTTCGAATGTTTTCGATTTTCCAAACTTACTCGAATATTTTCATTTTTATCAATTTCGAATCTTTAACAGTATTAGAGTAATGCTTTCGAACCTATTCGAACTTCCATATTTAATTCGGAAACTCTGATTAAAAATCCAAATATTATTATTATTGTTATCATGGAATGTTAAATGTGTTGCTTATCTTAGTAATAGTAGTGTTTTACAGAATCATGGAAGTATACTATATCAAATTAAGATATGATACCATCTCTACAAACGTATTCTCATATGAAGACAAACCTTGTCAAACATTGTATTGTAATTATCAAACATCGTTTTTGTCATTTCATTATAACTCATGACAAATCATTATCAAACCTTGTTTTTGTTTATCAACCGACTTATTAACTTTGTCAAGGCTCTAAAATATCGAAATATTGATATTTCTACACTTACATATTTAGATAATCGTAATTCGAATTTTACAAAAAAAAATAATCAAATGATATACCTTTTCCGAATAATCTATTCGAATGTTTTCAATTTTCCAAACTTACTCGAATAGGTTCATTTTTGTCAACTTCGAATCTTTAATAGTATTCGAGTAACGTTTTCGAAACATATTCGAACCATATTTAATTCGACAAACAGTGATTAAAAATCCAAATATGAATCATTTCCCAACGATACGATCTTAAAACATCCATCACAACATTGACTTGACACATCACAATATAATTAACGTCTACTACCAATCTCATCGATGGATGGAAACCTTCTTTCTTTTCTCCATCCACGCCTTCCAACGAACGGAGGTGGCAACACGAATTCCTCTACGATATCCCATTCGAATTGTACGATCATCCAAATAACTTCTTCGAATTTAATAATGTAGTAAATCGAGCCACTCGAATAATATGTTGAAAAAATACAGATTTGAACAACTTTTTCGAACCAAAAAAAAATCGAATAATATATTCGAAATAAATTGAAATCTTCGAAAACAAAATTATTAGAGTAACGTATTCGAATAATACGATTGTTCGAACAACTTGTTCAAATTTGATAATGTAGTACATCGAGCCATTCCAATAATATGTTGGAATATAGTTCTTGAACAATTTTTTCGAACAAAAAAACCGAAAAAGATATTCGAATAAATTGAAATATTTGAAAGAAAATTATTACAGTAATGTATTCGAATTACACGATTATCCGAATAACTTGTTCAAATTTAATATGTTGAAAAAGACTTATTTGAACAACGCTTTCGAACAAAAAAATCGAGTAATATATCCGAATAGCCGAAAAAACGACATTTTCCTTCGAATTCACACAGACGACCGTGAAAATGCTAACCACAACTTCCCAATGATGCGAAATTCAAATTTCCAATACTCGAAATGTAAAATGTGGTTAACATGAACGAAATTTGCAATGCCCGAAAGTTCAGTTTAACGAAATTGCTCGAAATGCCATATTACTTACTGTATATGCATTGAAGAACAAAATCAAGATTATTGGTCTTGGGTGTTCCGGATCTAATGGATATTCGTTGGATTATTCGGTATTTGCTCGGTTTTGGCTCCATTTTTTGTTTTTTCTCGTTATTCGTTGGTTTGATTTTATATTAAAAAAGATATATTTAATAATTATTTAGTTAATTTAGGTACTAGTTAATATTAGTTAATTAATTAAACTCAATCCATTTTCTTTAATTGACAAAGTCATACTCCCTTTTTTTGAAAGAGATAAAAAAATAATCCCTTCTGTTAAATTAACCCGCATGAATGTCCATGACTAATGTTGGGTCTATTTATGTTATTTATATCCTCTTACAATGAAAATATCTTTCTACTTTACTATGAGTCGCCCCATTAGTAACTGTTTTGTTACGTCAATTTTATGTAGTGGCCTGATTGTGTATGTGTGTGGTAGTACTGTTTTTTGGTATTTTCTATATGATTTAATAGAAGAATGATAGTACGAAGACAAATAAATTGATGTGTTCCATCGACCTTCGCGTTGGCGCTCAAAGAAGACAGTTGGTTCCTGTCGCCACCGGACGCCTGAAATCAAACACTAGGAAGGCGCCGTTTCAGCGACGCCCCTCCGATGATCAAGTCAGATAAATCATCTTCTTCAGAAAAGGGTAATTATAGGTTCTAGGCTCAAAAACAGTTTCAGTGTTTTTGAAGGCATGCCTACGAAACGACTCGGCCGTTACCTTTTATACCAACCTCGCTTTACCTCGCCTTGACCTGGTCGTCACCCTAGCCCACTACTTTCGCGGACTTCTCACGGCAACATGGTCTTCCCCACGTTCTTTCCAACATTCATCTTGCGAAGCACGACCAGCTCGAAGTGCCCACTTCGCGTCTTAAGATTAACTTGCTCGGCTCGTTCTTCGCCGACCTGCTCAGTCCGCTCTCGATTCTCTATTCTCGAGGTCTCTCAGGCTCCTCCTCGTTATCTTATCAAGTGTATAGTTTTTCTGGTGAGATAGCGTACCTTTTCGAGAGAAGAAACGGGTATTTATAACTTATTTGAGTTCTCATCTAGCCGCCCCACCTCTCTTTATTTGTCTCGCACGTCCTCCATTCATGGGTGGAATTTCTTACTTGGTAATCCCACGATTGATGACACATTTACATGTTCTTATTTGCCCACATAAAGCCTTCTAGAATGTCTCACTTCGGTCCTTAAATCCACTCTATTATTCCACGTGGGCATATGCGCTCCTCAGCTCTGTCGTTCATGCGATGTCCTCCTCGATATATTATTCGAGCTAGGCATCGTTCCTCGCGAGCGCCTCTTCGGGCATGGATCGCCTCGGGACGTTTCTTGTAACGCCCCGTTTTTTTGTTACTTTACTTGCGCAGCGATTATATTTTCCACATAAAATTTTTTTCGCCTTTTTACAACCATACTTTTATACATAAACAGAAGCGTACATCTGGTCTAGTCATTTCCACGCATATCATACATATATATGCACATATCTACCTATTTTACATACACAAAATCACTGGTGTTTCATATACTACATGCACACGATGAACTTAGGGGAGTAGGAGAGAGCGTAGCCGGCCAACCTTGAATCCATGCTGTCGTATGACGATGCACTCTAAGTTGGCTGCGAATATCTACAGCAGCTGAGGAAACAAATGTTCAGAGTATGATCGCAACATGTTATTCCATATACAAATAATAAATAAAACAGTAGCAAAAAAATTAATTTCTTTGTTCCGTTTATTTCCATAGACGTTTTTATAGAATATATCATCGTTCGTTGAATCCGTAGATTCACAACACTTGTACTGTAAACATCTTAATTCACATAATCATCACGCATAATCATCGAAGTTTGTCACGCAACCATAGTCAATAGAATCATTCAAACAATATGTAGACCAATGCAATTCTATATGATCATTTATTTCTGATACTTCCGTTATGAACCTGCTAGACTCGTACTTTGACCCCGTAGGGGCCCATGCATGGGACTCTGTAACTGTAGATATATTTTTGTGTGCCTGTACAGGACTCTGTAACCCCCGATTTGTAGGGATGTAACCATAGCTGTGTATCAAGTCGTCCGATGTCGTAGCAGTCATAACGGTTTCTCTTTTCTTTATTATTTGTATGCAATACTTTACTTTCACCTTGTACGACATATAAGTTCTATCTACCATCAAATTGCACATATCGCAAGGTAACACATTAGTACCATATAGTTCACGTTACTTTCAAATGATACGTCTATCAGAAAATCATCAATCATTTAATTAACATACAACACATACGAACAGAACACATGTTGCATATCATACTCACAGTACGATTTAATGCCTCGTTCGTTACTCGACTTTATCCTTGCCCTTTTCAGAACTCGAACCTATTGAAATATTATTATCAATAAATATAAAATCTAGAAAATATCATGTATGATGATATAATTATACATGATCCCTTCTTATTAATTATTTATTATTTTATTATTATTATTTTTTTATAATATCTAAACTTTTGCTAAATTAGCTGACTATATGCATTCTTGAATTTACTAAGTATTGAATATTCTCGTTTCCGAAATATAATATTTTAATTATGCAAGTTTAAATTTTCTTCAAAGACTCGATCACTTCTAAAATTAATTATTACCCGTGAAAACTCCTTTGACTCGCTAAACTCATTTCCAATTCGCGAATTCATCATTTAGCACGAGAAGTCTTTGTTTCGCGAACTCTCGTTCAACCCGCAATCTACTTCCAATTCGCGAAGTGCTTTCTTAATTCACGAAACTTATTCCAATTTCTATTTATTACTTCGAAACTTTGCGAACTCCTTTATAAATCGTCAACCTCTTATTTCACGAATCCCATCCTTTGAAATTCAGTTCTACTTCACGAACTCATTCTCATATTTATCCTTAACTACATATAATTATTATTATCTTCACTTACGGTTGTTTTCTAGGTTGTCTCAATTTTCTTCAAAAGTTGTCTCCACTCACACATATAATATAATACTTTTCCCATGACAAAGACATCCAATTGCTATTCATATTAGTTTATTAATAGAATTACTTTCCACCCTTCAATATTAACGTACATAGCTGGCCTTCATGCACTATTATAATAATATATACCAACTAATGAATTCGTGAAATCCTACCTTTCTCTCAATTTGCTACATTTCCCATTCGTGAAATGTTATCAATTCGTGAACCTACGTTTTAATAGTTATACATGACAAATTCCTTAACCAATACCAACCCCTTCACAAGTCATGAATTACTTCAACCCGCAAACTCTAATACTTCGCGAATCCTCAGTTCACGAATCATCATAGTTCACAAATCATCCCGCGTTACGAATTAACACTCAACTTCACACCTCCATCACTTCACGAATGCTCTACTTTACGAATTAACAGTTCGAAATCGTCACCTCACAAATTAATAAAATTCGAGCTATCACAAACACTTTTTAATCCTAAAAACATTATAACTCTCAATCAAAATCGGGTTTTCTTCAAGAACAATTTAGTTATCACCCAAACTTTATTGTTTTTAATCTTCAAGAATTAAACGTATATGAAATCTAAGCGATATATATATATATATATATATATATATATATTTCGTGCTTAAGTCTCCTAGGATATGTTAATACGTAAATAAAAACATAAACTCAAAGTAAGAGAATATACCTATTCCAAGCTACGTTAACAGCACCTCTTGCGTTCTCCTTCTTCTTTCTATAATCGTTTCTCAATTTTAACTTAATGAATCACTATGTTCTATCCTCAAAGTTGTTATTATCTTAAATTAACTATAATTTCCTATCTTGAATTGAAGTTTCGATGTATTTGTACTTTTCCTAAACTAACTCATCTAATAGTTTCTAAAGGATAATAATTACCTAATCCCTTGACAAAAGAGTTTCAATTCAATATTACTTTTGGTACAAGACAATAAGTGATGTTGATGTTCACTTTTCATTTGCCAATAGGATTCTCCACTTACATTCTTAATTTGTCAAGTTCGTGAACAATTTCGTGAAAAGCCTCCAATTCGTGAAAACTATCCACTCAATTCGTGACCTCAATCCAATTCGTGAAATGGTCCTCACAACTTTGTCTACACAATTCCTCTATCTCACGACTTATCAATTTCACGAATCCTTCACTTCTACTTCACAACCAACTTCACGAATCATTGTTCGTACACACACACACATATATATATTTTATTAATTAATCACTTATCTTTCAATCTTCACAAACTAACATCCGAATTCGCAGCTAATTCCTTTCTTTCACCATTCGTGAAATGCTAAATCCATAAATCTTATACCGCACAAATTATCAGCCCCCACATATCCTTAACAAGTCATACATCATTAATTCATAAACCAAAATCACAACTCGTGAAACTATCCATTCTAACGAGCTTTCATAATCTGTTCCTCTACCTTTGCCATGTACTTCTATTTACTTCAGCTACTAGTTTCCATAACAAACCCTAAAACACCCTATTCAATTTTTATTATCATCTATTTCATGTGTTATAAAATTACTTCTATAACGCATATACTCCTAAAAATGCATGAAATCATGACATAAGTTTTCAGGTTTTGACAATTCTCCACCTCTAAAAAAAATTTCGGCCTCGAAATTTCGTACCGTTATTAGAAAATAGCCATGGATATTGTGTCTTCATATTCTCCATCGTTTCCCAAGTAGCCTCACGAACAGAGCGATTTTTCCATTTTACTTTTACCATTGGAATTACTTTATTCCGTAACTGTTTCTCTGCATATTCCAAAATTTCCGCTGGTTCTTCTACATAGCTGAGATCTTCATAAACATTTACCGGTAGAACATGTGAAGGATCCGATCTATACCGTCGCAACATGCTGACATGAAAAACATTATGTATTTGCGACAATTCTGATGGTAACGCTAGTCGATACGCCAACGGTCCAATTCTTTCAAGTATTTCATAAAGTCCAATATAACGTGGACTTAACTTTCTTTTCTTTCCAAATCTTAAAACACCTTTCCATGGAGATACTCGCCTAAATACTTTCTCTCCAACTTCATATTCCATTTCGCGTCAATGTTGATCAATGTAACTCTTTTGTCGATCTTGAGCTGCTTTAAGTCGACTCTTAACTACTTTTATCTTTTCCATCGTATCCTGAATTAAATCTGGTCCTTCTAAACCCGTTCACCTTCTGCATCCCAACATACTGGGTTTCGACATTTTCGACCATACAATGCTTCGTACGGTGTCATACCAATACTTGAATGGTAATGATTATTATAGGCAAATTCCATTAGAGCTATATAATCATCCCATGATCCTTTAAATTCGATTACACATGCTCGAAGCATATCTTCCAATGTCTGTATCGTTCTTTCTGATTGTCCATCGGTTTGGGGATGAAACGCCTTACTAAAATGCAATTTAGTCCCGAGCGCTTCTTGTAAACTTCCCCAAAATCTCGAAGTGAACCTAGGATCTCGATCAGATACAATAGATATAGGTATTCCATGTAGCCGAACTATTTCATTGACGTATCTTTTCGCCAAAAATTCTAATGTAGAACCCCATTTAAATGGCAAAAAGTGAGATGACTTCGTAAGTCTATCAACAATTACCCAAACAACATTATTTTTCTTAGCCGCTGGAGGCAGACCATAGAGAAAATCAATCGTTATTCGTTCCCATTTCTATACTGGCATGGGTAACGGATGTAATTTACCTGCAGGTACTTGATGTTCGGCTTTAATTTGTTGACAAGTTAAGCATTTCAGAACATATTCGGCCACGTCTTTCTTCATTCTTGGCCACCAATAATGAGATTTGAGAGTTTGACACATTTTTGTACTGCCCGGATGCATAGCGTAAGGGACAGTATGCGCTTCCTCCATTATTTCCTGTCGGACATTATCAATATTGGGGACACATAATCGGCTATTGATCATTAAAACACCATTTTCATCTACGATGAACGACTTTGTTAACCCTTGTTTTACTTTTTCTGCAATGCTAGCTAACTTTTCGTCCTTGAATTGAGCTTGCTTTATTCGATCCAACATAACGGGATGAATTAGCATGGAAGCACAAACAACACCTATATCATTCACTTCCATTTCAACATTCATTTTCCTTAGACTGATCAGATTCGATAGTGAATATAATTTTCGACTTAGCGTGTCTGCAACGACATTTGCCTTTCCAGGATGATACTTTATAGTGCAATCATAGTCCTTTAACATCTCAATCCATCGTCGTTGTCTCATACTCAATTCTTTCTGACTCAACAAATATTCAAACTTTTATGATCAGTGAAAATCTGAAATTTCGTGCCATATAAGTAATGTCGCCATATTTTTAATGCGAACACTACAGCTGCTAACTCCAAATCATGAGTTGGATAACACACTTCATACGACTTTAGTTGTCGAGACGCTTACGCTACTGCCTTTCCATGTTGCATCAAAACACATCCTAATCCTTGATGAGATGCGTCACTGTAAATTACAAAACCAACTGTTCCCGACGGAATTGTCAACACTGGAGCTGTAGTTAATCGCTTCTTAATTCTTCAAAACTCTTCTGACATTCTTCGGTCCATTTAAAGACCGTTCCTTTACGTAATAATTTCGTCATTCGAGCAGCTATGAGAGAAAAATTCTCTACAAACCTTCTGTAATACCCAACTAATCCTAGAAACTACGAACTTATGCCACGTTCTTAGGACTTTCCCATTTGGTTACTGCTTCAATTTTCTTAGGATCAATTTGAATTCCCTCGCCAGATACCACGTGGCCTAAAAATACCACTTGATCCAACCAAAATTTGCATTTTGATAATTTTGCATAAAGCTTCTTCTCTCGTAAAGTTTGAAGCACGACTCTCAAATGTTGTTCGTGTTCCACTTTTGACTTGGAATAGACCAATATATCATCAATGAAGACAATCACGAATTGATCCAAGTACGGTCGAAATACATCATTCATTAATGCCATAAATACTACAGGAGCATTCGTCAATCCATAAGGCATAACCAGAAATTCGTAATGTCCGTATCTGGTTCTAAAAGCAGTCTTTGGAATATCATCTTTTGCAATCTTTATTTGATGGTAGCCCGATCTTAGATCAATCTTCGAAAAGACCTTAGATCCTTGTAGTTGATCGAACAAATCGTCGATTCGGGGTAATGGATATTTGTTCTTCACCGTCACCTTATTCAACTGCCTGTAGTCAATACACAATCTAAGCGTACCATCCTTCTTTTTAACGAAGAGCACAGGCGCTCCCCATGGTGATACGCTTGGTCGTATATACCCCTTGTCTAATAATTCCTTCAACTGTACTTTTAACTCATGCAACTCTATTGGTTCCATTCGATATGGTGGAATAGAAATTGGTGCCGTGCCAGGTTGAAGTTCAATCGTAAATTCTGTATCTCGATCCGGTGGAATTCCAGACAGATCCTCAGGAAAAACATCAGGGTATTCGCTAACCACTGGAATATCTTCCACTTTAGTCCACACAATCATGTATGTATAATATACGCCAAATAACACTCGCACCATTTACTTATCATTTTGGATGCTTCTAAACTTGATATCTGGTATGCCATCCATACATCCTTTTCTCCTTTAAGCACTATACGTGTGTGATCCGAAGGAAATATTTCAATTTCCTTTTTAAAACAATCTAATTTCGCTCT
Source organism: Craterostigma plantagineum (assembly GCA_027422505.1). Taxonomy (NCBI): domain Eukaryota; kingdom Viridiplantae; phylum Streptophyta; class Magnoliopsida; order Lamiales; family Linderniaceae; genus Craterostigma; species Craterostigma plantagineum. The sequence continues at coordinate 312,062 of JAPQWV010000157.1, forward strand.
ATATCGAGACAACCAATCCATGCCTAATATTACGTCAAAATCCGTTAAGGGTATAACTAATAAGGTCGCCTGCATCTCTACCCCATCACTAACAATTTTACATTTCGGATACACTGTATCTACTATGACCACTTCACCCGTTGAAAGTCTAACATTTATCTCATTTTCTAGGGGTTCGGGTTTATCATGCAATTATGATGCAAACGTTCGTGACATGAAATAATGCGTTGCGCCTGGATCAAATAAAACATATGCATCAATATCACATGTAGTAACTTACTCGTATTTATACGTGACCCCTCTTTGGCCTCTTCGCGAGTCATTGTAAAGATCCGACCATGCGCTGGCGGTCTATAAGCTTGTCCTCTAGATTCTCCTCTTCCTGAACCAGTGTTAAATGGCCCTCGGCCCCTTCCCCTTCCACGATTAGTGGAAGGTCCGCTAACTCTTGACTGATCCACCGTAGGTTCAGTTTTTGACATTGGACAATTTCTAGCCAAATGTCCACATTTGAAGCACTCGCCAGTGAGCCATCTACATACACCCGTGTGATTCGTTCCACAATGTCCACATATCGGTATCGGTTGAGATATCTCGGTACCTCATCCAACAGTTCTTGTCCCACCCATACTACTTCTGGCGGGACCACTTTCTGTGTTCATCGATCTCGGCGGATTATAGGTATTCTTCAATTTCTCGCTAGACGATTCTTCGCCTGCCCTCTTTTACTACTTTGATAGTCTTTCGATTCCGTTTCTAACTTTTCAGCACGAATAGCTGCTGCCCTTAATCTGCCATAGGATTCCTTATCTGAGGGGGTGATTCGATTTCGAATCATATATCGAAGTCCTGCTTCAAATCTTCGACATTTATTCTTTCAGTAATAACCATATGAGGAGCATAGCGAGACAGCTGATTGAACAACACCCCATATTCACCTACAGACATATTTCCTTGCTTAAGTTCCAAGAACTCCTTTTCCTTCTGATCCTTATAGACGTCTGGCATATAGGTGTCGTTAATTCTTTTAAGAAATCCTCCCAAGTCAACACTGGAGGTTGTACCATACTATTTGGGACTGTTTCCCACCATTCATATGCATGCCCTTGTAGAAGTGACATTGCATAATCAAACTTCTCCTCTGGCGTACACTGCATCAGATTAAAAACCCTTTCTGTTCGTCGAAGAGGAAAGTCCTCGCCCTGATCCGTCCGCTGATCCCGACGGAGGCCCGTGGAACATTCCTGTAACGAAACTCATTGATGTCGTGATTGCCAGACTCCGCACTGCACCCAAGCTCACCGAATATGAAGCGGAGGTCCTTCGACGTCTTGAGCTTCCGTTCACCTGCCGAGGCGAGGCCCGGCCATCTGGTCTGCCACGTGACGACCCAGACGGAGGGTCGTCCTGAGGGGGAGAGGACGCAAGACAAAGGGCCTCAGCCTCAACAGTCACAGTCACGAGTCACAAGAGTACCTACACCCACACAAACAAAAAAGCTGAACTACTACCAAAACAACCGAACAAGTCTCCTCACCAGATATAAGCCTTTCATTTCCTAGTCCCAAAAGTCAAAAAAGCCTCTCCAATCCTTCATTCTCACCTACTCTATACATTCAGCCGAATGAACCCATCCTATCTCTCGAATCTCTACACAATCCTCACACAACCGTAGAAAAGTACATCTTCAACGATGACTGGTTAACAATGCCGATGGATCCAGTCATGGCCAAGTACTTAATGGAGAATGCCAGATACTTCCTAATGAAGGCAAACATGAATGAGCCTGGCTCTTATCGACGATGATGAGCTCGAGGAAGGTGAAGATTACGAAGCCGAAATTCCAGAACTTCCCGAGCTTCTCAAACACACCGTCATAGATGATGAGTGCCCTCCCTTGAAGTCGAAGATAAGAGAAGAATTGAATCTACCATGGGAAATGCCAAAGTGATTGCTCTTTATCCAGAAGAGATACGAAGGAGAATCTGGAGGAAGGAAGGAGAATCTGGAGGAAGGAGAATCTACCATGGATAATCTAGAGAAGAATTGAATCTACGATGGAAGGAAGATACGAAGGAGAATCTGGAGAAGAATTGAATCTACCATGGGAAAATGCCAAAGTTTAAACGAGCTTGAACTCAGAGGCATCACTCATCTCTCAAGAACAACTGCTGTTCGATACCTGCTCTCTCTCCGTCGAGGACTTATGTTCAAAGGGAAAGGAACTGATGTTGATACTCTTCGAAGAGAAGAGAAGGAAAGAGCCAGAATCAGTGCAGCGGCTTGACTTCTATGAATTCCCTATCTACAAGGTACGGCGAGAAGATGGAGCGATCGAGGAACTGACTGAAAGCAATCTCTCCTACATCAGAAGTGAGGACATTGATCAGATGCTGGGAAGCTACAGGCTGTTTGGAACACTTCAGAATCCAGACCTCAAGGCTGGATACGTCGCTCTTAAGCGATTTATGATGCGCCAAGTCAAATTCAACGCAACCCACGACCTCCAAATGGCAGTGTAAAGCAACATGAAGAGGATAAATCTCACGAAGCCGTCCTTCGAAGTCCCAGACCCAAGTTTTGGGGAAGGCCACATAATCAAATGAAGACGACGATCCGTCAATGGTCTACATTAACCACAAGGGCGAGAAGAGGCTAATAAAAATGTCAGAGATTAACAAGTTCAGCGACGGAACCCTTCTAATCATTCGAAACAAACTCAGAAGCATTATTGAGCAGCTAAGATACTAAGAACACGAAGTCCAAGCAAAATACATGAACCTGATTGATACCATCTCTGAGAGCGTATCCTTTCGAAGATGTTCGGTCGTATGAGCATTTCTTAGGACTTAGAAAATCTCTATACGTGCTGGTGAGCCCCAAGAAAAAGAAGATCCAGAGGACATCAACAAGAGGACGAGGACACTAAGGTGGAGATCGTTAGGAATTAATTGTAGTGTCCTCTAATTATTTAAGTCTTCGGTCTATATTTCTATGTTTATGGATTGTAGTTTGGGGAGATGATTTGTAATATGTAGAAGTTTGGTACTTGGGCTTTAATATACCAAAGAGTTGTGGTATATAAAGCCCATAATTACCCTTGTTAGGGTTATCAAAAGAATTTTTCTTTGAAGCCGATCTCGTTAAGCACACACACAAACACACACTAAAAGGTGCTTCATACGCTTTAATCTTTCTAATAATCTTTTGATCTTTATTTGGTAACTAGTGGACCAACACCATCTACAAGTCCAAAACTCCACCTTCAAAAACTGTAGCTGATTACTCATAAATGGTAACAAATCTCGCCTCACGTATGACAAATAATAAAAAATAATAACAGTTTGTTTCCTACAATAACTACATGCAACTGGTACGGACTAAGGTGTCAAGAGGAACATAAAAAATTCATATGCTACCCAAAACTCCCTGAAATTGAAGAAATCTTCAATGTTAATAATTAAAAAAGGTAAAATCAATCTCAATTTTTCATGGGTCCTCATAAACAAGGAAATTTTCGATGTTATGTTGTAATAATGCTTCAGACCCAATTCCAAAATTTGGTAAAAAAAAATTAGTGAAATCACGACTTTTATGCTCGAATAATGTGGATTCGCACCAATTCGGGTGTGGGTCTTAGTAATCGACAATAATTATCGAAGCAAATCACGGAATACGGACAAATTTTGATGCAACCTAAGATCGAAACATTTTTAATTTCTGTAAAACATCGTTCTTGTTTATCGGCGACCTAAGATCGAATGTTGACGTTATTAGTTTGATTATCTACCTTAATAACGAACAAAAAAATTTGATGTTAATTATAGAATAATACAAAACTTACCTTTTTTTAACTGAATAATACTTCCTGGAACATTTATACCACGCGTACATGCAAAGAAAACACTTAAGAATATTATAGAAAGTTCTGGACTGCCTGATAAGCTAACAGAAATGGCAGAAAATTACAACAGGATTTTTGTAGAATATTACCACATTAACTGCAAATAATACTACATGTCTGATATAAAGAAACAAGACCAACCTAATTTACGGCACAATGTTTGGTATAGATACCACATAATACGCTTTTCAGTATAACATTGTTAATTAGACGAATTTTGTTCGTAAATCACTTTTTCCGAATGTATAAGATTTATGTTCATGTAATTATGTGATTTCACTAAGTTAACAAACCAAATTCCCTGAAAAAACATGTTATGCGAATGTTGATATCAATATGCGAAAGTTGAAATCACAAGTCATGTATAGCTCTTCTTTCACAAAATATACTAGTATCTCTTTTGATGAGAGATAACGTTATGAATTCCATCACAAACGTATTCAAAGTTCAACATTAAAGCACGAAAAACATTTAATAGATCATAAACTCAAAATTCGAGACCCCAAACCTTAAACAATCGAAATAAAATATGGATTTGGGAGCGAGATTAATGAAATTTTTATGTGGTATGCAAAACTTATTATGCAGTATCAGTATCTACAATAGTGTTAAAAATTGGATTGTACTGTTGTTTTATATCGGACATTCGGTATTATTGGCAAGTAATGTGGTAATATTCCTTGAGAATATAGAACATTCCGAATGGAGTTTTCTCTTTTATATATACATGTGTTATTTTATTTGCAGAATGTGTTACTTACCTTGAAAACGCTTCAATTCGAGAAAAAAAAACCAAATTCGCATTGTCTTCCATTAAAATATATGATTTGATGAAGCTAAATACATAATTCATTGGAAAGTCATGTTATGCGAACATTGAGGTTAGTAGTCCAATGTTGATATCAATAATATTGTAATCAAGATGATCACCTCCATTGGAATGTATATACTACACCCTATCCTTATGTTGTTAATAAAGATCCATTGTATACATTTCACATTAAAACGTTATTAATATCAGCATATCCTCCGAGAACTACCGAGGAGCCATTGACGTTAAAACCATAAAATTAAACCCGTAAGTCTAAAACGTAATTCGAAATGAATGATTTGGTACCAGATAAGCCACGTTTTATACCTTTTAACTAGAGGGATGCACCACATTATTTGACGAGCTCCTTTATTGCCTTTATTGTAATCCCGCATAAACTGGATAACACAAGTTACACAAAGAGTAACAATTAATAACTTACTGGTACCACTTTCTTATTTCTAAAAATTAGGCAAATATACGGCGATAGTATTTAAATTTCGCCAACATTGAGCGACGAACAATAGAGCCGACACGGTGTCTCGGTGCTTTGATCAGGATATGGGTCTCTCGAATGTGTATGAAGTATCTTCAATTTCTACCGAATCGGGATTCAATTTCACCGATTTTCATTTGCGTCAAGAAAATTCCGAAAGTTCGTAAAAGCGAACATTTCGAGACCTCATAACTTAATAAACTGTCTAGGACACACTCAACTTGGCGTGGTGCAGGATGTATGTTCGTGCATATGGAAATGATATATACTGTAATTGTTTCGATCGAGTTTCCATTGTTATAATGATACCAGATAATAGGAATTTGGTACCTAATACTGCTTACTGCTACCTTTATATCTAGACGTATACCAAATGAGAGTTTTTCAATACCTATTAATTGTTTTACTAGGACAGATGCTTGACAGTCCATACCATCCGGAACAGTGGTTTAGGCAACACATCCGGCGATTGTGTTTAAATTTTTGCAAACCTTGAGCGACGAACAATAGAGTCAATATGGTGTTTCAGCGATTTGTTCAGGATATGGGTCTCTCAAATTTGTACAAAATATATTCAATTTCGACCGAAACGGGATTAGATTTTCACCGTGTTTTAATTATCTGCGTCAAAGAATTCGAACAATTTACCCGTATAATCGAACATTAGAGACACAAATAACATGATAAACTAAACAAGGATACACCCAACTTGGTTTGGTGCATGTTGTGTAGATGGAAATAATATATATGATCGATTGTTTCGATCTAGTTTCCACTGTTATAGTGATACCAGATATTTGGCATTAGGTACCAAATCCAGCTTACTCGAACCTTTAAATCAGTATACATACCATATTCGAGCTTACCAACACCGGTTAACAGTTTCACTGTGACAGATGCATGACTACCCATACCACGTTTCGGGAACAGTTGTTTAGGCAACAATCCGACGAATTAAGTTTTGGCCAACCCTGAGCGATGAACAATAGAGCCAATACCGTGCTTCAGCGCAGAATATGAGTCTCTCGAATTTGTAAAAAATATCTTCAATTTCGACCGAATCGGGATTCGATTTCACCGTGTTTTATTATTTGCGTCGAAAGAATTTGAAAAATTTACCCGTGAAATCTCACATTCGAGACCCAAATAACATGGTTAACTGTCTAGGACACACCCAACTTGGTTTGGTGCAGGATCTTGTGTTCATGCAAATGGAAATAATATATTGGATCGATTGTTTCGTTAGAGTTTCCAATGTTATATCGATACCGGATAATAGGCATTTGGTACCAAATCCAACGTACCGTTACCTTCAAATCAGTATATACACCATATGCCGGCTTTCAATACCTAACTCTTTTACGATGACAGACTCATGACCATACACACGTTCTGGGAACAGTTGTTTAGGCAACAATCTGGCGATAAAAAATTTGGGCAAACCATGAGCAACGAACAATAGAGCCAATACGGTGTTTCAGATATTTATTTAGGTTATGGGTGTCGAATTTGTACAAATATATTCAATTTCGACCAAATTGGGATTCGATTTCATCGTGTTTTTATTATTTGCGTCAAAAGAGTTCGAAGAATATACCCGTAAAATTGAGTACTTCGAGACCTAAATATCAAAATAACTCGTGGATAGATCGAATTTCGTTTTCAAGGACCGTTCGAACGAAAATAGAAATATGCGAGATCTTTTTATCGTCAAGAAAGTGGTTAACGATGGTAACAAAAATATGTTCTGGATACCTCTTACTATACATCTTTTTAGGGGTATTTTGGTCGGATCAACTTTTGGTCCTTCTCTCTAACTTTAAAAGATATCGGGTCCTTTATACTGAACTTTATATTGACCGGGCCTGAACTATGTTACGAACCTGATTCTTAAAAGCCCCTATTATTTATTGGGGCAATTTGTCATCAGGCCCTACGAAAGTTTAAATATAGTGATCTGGTCCTGTCATTATATTTTTTCGTTTTAAGGATCTATTTAAAATTTAAAACTGAAGACTTAATCTATGTTTTGACTAAAATACCCTTAATAAAGAGTTCTCTGAAGGATTATTTGACGCCGGTTTTATGTTACAGAGATCCGACGACTTGTTACCGTAAAAACCATAAGCGTTACTTTAAGCTGATAATATTACTTATCGATAGTAAAATTATTTTTAACAGATTTATATTTATTTCTTCGGAATCCATTCTCGCAATAAATCGAGCACAATCGACTACCCCATCAACAATCAGTTTCGACGTGTCACGAAAGATTTATTCTAATATTGATGAAGTACGATGTAAGAATTGAAGTGTAAAACATGCCTAAGAGGGGGGGGGGGGGGGGGAGGGGTAAATTAAGCTATAAAAAATATTGACTTGTTCTTCTTTGAAAAATACTTTTCTTTAAGAAGATATTTGTAGTGCGTTATTTCCCGGAAAGCAGTAGAGTATCAACGTTATCTCCCTAACCCTGTTTCAGAAATATCACGTTATTTTCATAAGGTGTTCCAACGATATTACCTCGATACAGATGGTCCAACGATATTTTCATTTGTCTCACAGAAAAGTAAATAACTGAAAGTAAAGTGAGACGGGGCTTTTATACAGGTTATATCACCAACTGGGGTTTAATCACTAGTACAGAAATACAGATGGTCGACGGTTGTTATATGCCATGGGCGACGGTTTATGTGCGTCGCTCAGAGCCCCGTCACCCATGTGCGTGATTTTGGGCGACGGGTGTGCAGCCGTCGCCGAAGATAGGTTATGAGCGACGGTTGCTAGTAACTACCGTCGCCCAAAGTACCCCGAAGGGTGCTGTGATGAACGAATGGGCGACGGTTTCTGTCACAACTAGTGTCGCCCAAAATCATTTTTTTTTAAATTTAATTATGGGCGACGGATTCTGTCTTAGAAACCGTCGCCCAAAACATCAACTGAAAAACAAACGTCGCCGTCGCAGACAGCACTGCCACTACCAGATCCGGCCTTCGCCAGCCACCACATAGGAAGTCCGGCAGTAACGCCCTGTTTCCTATTACATTTATACGCAGCTAAAATATTCATATAAAATTTTTCGCGATTCCCGTAACCATTTCCTTTAACAAAAACGTCGTACATCCGGCCTAGTTCTTTTCACAATAATGTACATATATATACCTATCATACGAGGTACAAAATGTAACAGTCTAAATCCATTTCTATTATATATGCTAATGATGAACCAGAGGGGAGCAAGAGGAGAGCGTAGCCGGCCAACCTTGAATCCATGCTTTATGATGATGCTTCCTACGCAGCCCGCTAAATATCTACGACGACATGTTAACTAATAACAAGTAACAATAATATAAATGGTAGTCCATTCCTTTCTATCAATATCGTATTTATGCCATCATAATCGTGTATATAACTGTCATTCATAGGATCCGTAGATGACATGCCATTCTATTTGTCCATTTATTTTGATACTCCCGTTATAGACTAGCTAGACTGTACTGTACGCCTAGTCGGCGCCCATGCATGGGACTCTGTAACCATGTCGTAATCCCCCTATTTGTAGGGATACGTATTGCCTGTACAAGACTCCGTAAAATCCCCCGATTTGTAGGGATACGTATTGCCTGCACATAAGGCACATAAGGTACATGTTGCAAATCATACTCACAAGTTTCGCCTATTTTCTCTGTTCGCATAAGCGACCTTGTCCTTGCCCTTATCGGACTCCTGACCTATACAATTATTTTATCCGTAAATATGAAGTTCCTATAATGATGCGTGCTTTGATATGCATGCTTCTTCCTATCCGTAGCCTTTACCAGAAACCCTAACTTTTTTTATACCACAACCCTAAATATCGAACATTTTATGTGATATTAAAATTTCTTATATCTGTATCACAATTCTCTTTCTTTCGAAATTTTATTAAGTTCGGTATTCTTACTATTATAAAATTCCCGTTTATCTCGAAATTCTACCTAATTACATTATTTAGTTTCGAAATCATATCTCGAATTTTTATCTAATTGAATTTCTAACTCGAAACCATAACTTGAAATCTTCTGAATTTATTTCGAGATTATATATCGAAGTCTTCCTAGTTTGTTTCGAAATTGTATATCAAAATCTTTCTAATCTATTTTGATATCACACCTCGATATTTATAGATCACATCTCGAGATTTGTTTAATTTATTCGAGATTATATCTCGAAATTTATCTAATTCACTGAAAATTATATATCGAGATTAAACTTTTCGAGATAATGTTCCACTTATTGGTCTCGAGATCCTCCTCTTTAAATATCAAAATGTCTCGAGATCAAATCTTGTGATAATATTCGACTTCTAAATCTCGAGATCCTCCTTTCTAAATGTCTAATTGTTTCGAGATCAACTCTTAATACATCTCAAGATTATACATCGAGATCTACTTAATTCTTTCCGAGATCATATCTCGAAATCTATCTAACCATCTTTCTAGATTTCGAAGTTATATTTCGAAGCCTATACCTATCGAAAATTTATTAGCACATGTCGAGAAATTCAATATGACATCGAAATCTTAAATTTCATATCTTCGAAATCACGTTTCAATATCAATCAAAATATGGAAAACGGTACACTTAAAAACAAAATTTTCTTTCAAAAATTCTCCAAAGTCCGATCAAACCCTAATATTCTTAAGGACATCAAGAACGTTCTTATAAACTTCAAATATCTATATACTATCAGAAATTAAACCTAAACATATCATGAACAAATACGAATTTTTCAGACGTGGTAACACCTTAAATTGTTAATCATAACTATAAAAGTCGTAATAATCCATACCCTTATCAGCCTTCGTTGTTTAATGTGTGAACTTTTCTCCCTTGTCTCCATCTTAGTTTCGACAGTGTGTTTGTGAGGTGAGTTACTATCTTTCGTTTCCCTCAGTTCTTAGTTCTCGAGTTTATCTTACAATTTTGCGTGTTACTATTATCAAATAACATCGATATCCACTTTATCAATACTTATCTTTCTTCTTATGAAACATGGACTATATTATTATTATTTTCCTTATCATTCCTTTATCATGAAGTTTACGTAAGTTAGATTTCGAGATCTTTAATTAATAAAAAAAACTTCTCTATCGAGATGTATGATTCTCGAGATAAGGTATGCATTGTGAATATTAAGTTCTCGACATCTATCTTCAGGAATTGTTTATATTAACATACGTTTCATGTCGAGAACTAGAGTTCTCGTAATTTCTACCTTAAAGAATCTCGAATCTTTACTGAATAAATCTCGAAGCCTTGGTTTGAGGAGTTTCGAAATCCTTATTGGACAAATTTCGAAACCCTTATTCAAAGAGTTTTGACATTTTACTTGGGATTTTGAATGATCCATTCTTTAGTCATACTTTAATCTTATTTAAATATTTCTTCCCAACTTATTTAATCAATTTAATTACACACATGAATTTTTTTTTTAAAACCTAAGAAAACCCTAGATAATTCAACTACCAAGCACTTAATTCCATAGATGAACCGAAGACTTTTATATATGTACAAAATAATCCCACATCTAAAAATTTTACGAAGTTGTTATATTATTCAGTGTTTAACTAAACCTTCTGACTAGAATACTCATCTCGTTCTATTTCGAAATTCGTACTTAGAAAAATTCTAATATCCATAATATTCAGTTCTTTACTACTTATACCTCTTTGAGAACTTAGTACTATAACACTTTATTCTACACGTACCTCTGTTTCAAAATGACTTATATGAATGCATGAATTTATATACATGCATGATATTATGATATAAGGTTTTTGGTTTCGGTTCCTGACAATTCTCCCCCCCCCCCCTTTCAAAAAATTCCGACCTCGAAATTTCGTACCTGTATCAGTAAACAACCATGGGTACTGTGTTTCCATACTCTGTACCGTTTCCTGTAGCTTCACGAGCTGAATGATTTTTCCATCTCACTTTTACCATTGGAAACATTTTATTTCGTAACTGTTTGTCAGCATATTCCAGGACTTTTGTCGGTTCTTCTACATAATTAAGATCCTCAGAAAAACGGTTCGTCATGCAGAACATGAGCAGGATCTGATCTGTATCGCCGTAACATACTGACGTGAAAAACATTGTGTACTATGAAAGTTCAGGTGGCAGTGCTAATCGATATGCTAACGGTCCAATTCGTTCAAGTACCTCATATGGCCCAATGTAACGTTGGCTCAACTTTCCTTTCTTTCCAAATCATAGAACTCCTTTCCACGGGGATACTCGCAAAAATACTTTTTCTCCAACTTCGTATTCCATTTCTCGTCTGTGTTGGTCTACATAACTCTTTTGTCTGTCCTGGGCTGCTTTGAGTCGACTTTTGACTACCTTAATCTTTTCCATTGTATCCTGAATTAAGTCTGGCCCTTCCAATACTTGTTCTCCTTCCATATCCCAACATATTGGGTTACGACATTTCCGACCGTATAAGGCTTCGTATGGGGCCATTCCAATACTTGAATGGAACTGATTATTATAGGCAAATTCCATTAGCGCTATATAATCATCCCATGACCTTTGAATTCGATTACGCATGCTCGAAGCATATCTTCCAATGTCTGTATCGTTTTTTCTGACTGTCCGTCTGTCTGTGGATGAAACGCCGTACTAAAATGTAATTTAGTTCCGAGCGCTTCTTGCAAACATCCCCAAAATCTGGAGGTTAATCGGGGATCACGATCAGCTACGATGAAAGTGGGTACCCCGTGTAGTCGAACTACCTCATTAACATATCTTTTCGCCAAATATTCCAACGTAGAACCCCATCTAAATGGCCAGAAGTGAGCTGACTTTGTAAGCCTCTAGACAATTACCCAAACAAAGTCATGTTTCTTATCGGTTGGAGGAAGTCCATAAAGAAAATCCATCGTTATTCGCTCCCATTTCCAAACAGGTATGGGTAAAGGATGTAATTTACCCATTGGCGCTTGGTGTTCAGCTTTGATTTGCTGACACGTTAAACATTTCAAAACGTACTTGGCTACGTCTTTCTTCACGCCAATAGTGAGATTTAAGGGCCCGATACATTTTCGTACTGCCTGGATGCATGGCATAAGGAGCAGTGTGTGCCTCATCCATGATTTCTTGTCGAAGATTATCGATATCGGGAACACATATATGACCATTTATCGTCAAAGTTCCATTCTCACCTATTACAAAAGACTTTCCCAATCCTTGTTTCACTTTATCAGCAATTTTGGCTAGCTTTCGTCTTTAAACTGTCCTTTGTCTAATTCGATCTATCATAATAGGTCGAACTACTATTGAGGCACAGATACCATCGTGTCATCTACTTTCATCTCTGTATTCCTCTTCCTGAGGTCCGCTAGACTTGATAAAGAACATACAGGAGACGGTACCGTATGGTTTCCGACTCAAAGCATCAACAACGACGTTGGCCTTTCCAGGATGATACTCTATAGTACAGTCATAATCTTTAAGCAATTCAATCCAATGTCTCTGTCTCATGTTTAATTCTTTCTGGCTTAACAGATATTTGAGGCTCTTGTGATCAGTAAATATTTGAAATGTTGCTCCGTATACGTAGTGTCGCCATATCTTTAGTGCGAACACCACGGCCGCTAGCTCTAAGTCATGAGTTGGGTAGGATGCTTCGTATGGCTTCAGCTGTCGAGATGCATATGCTACTACTTTCTCGTGTTGCATTAGCACACATCCCAATCCTTGATAAGACGCATCACTATAAATCACAAAACCGTCTGTTCCTGATGCGATAGTTAGCACAGGAGCTGTCGTTAGTCGTTCCTTTAATTCTTCAAAACTCCTTTGGCATTCATCAGTCCACTTAAATACAACTCCTTTGCGTAATAACTTTGTCATTGGGGCTGCTATTAGTGAGAAATTTTCGACGAACTGTCGATAATATCCGTCCAATCCCAGAAAACTACGAACTTCTGTTACATTTTTAGGGCTCTACCACTTGATCACTGCTTCAATTTTACTGGGATCGACTTGAATACCTTTATCAGAGACTACATGCCCAGAAACACTACTTGACCTAACCAAAATTCACACTTCGAGAGCTTCGCAATAACTTTCTTTCCCGTAAAGTCTGAAGTACAATCCTTAAATGTTGTTCGTGCTCTTATTTGGACTTAGAATATACTAGAATATCGTCAATAAAAACGATCACGAACTGATCTAAATAGGGTCGGAATACATCATTCATTAATGCCATAAAGCGGCAGGAGCATTCGTTAATCCAAAGGGCATAACTAGGAATTCATAGTGCCCATATCTTGTTCTAAAAGCAGTCTTTGGAATATCACAATCCGCAATCTTCAATTGGTGATATCCTGATCTCATATCGATTTTTGAAAAGACCCTAGAACCTTGCAGTTGATCAAATAAATCATCAATCCGAGGCAACGGATATTTATTTTTCACCGTTACCCTATTCAGCTGCCGATAGTCAATGCACAATCTGAGTGTCCTGTCTTTCTTCTTGACGAAAAGAATGGGTGCTCCCCAAGGCAATACACTTGGCCGTATATAATCTTTATCGAGTAATTCCTTCAACCGTACCTTCAACTCCTTCAATTCGATTGGAGCCATCCGGTATGGTGGAATAGAAATTGGCGCTGTGCCTGCAATAGTGAACTCCGTATCCCGATCGGGAGGTAATCTTGGTAACTATTCGGGAAAGACATCAGGATATTCACTGACTACCGGAATTTTCCTATTTTCAATTCACTTAACTGCGCATCTATAACATAGGCTATATACCCTTCGCATCCTTTACTAATCATCTTAGAAGCTTCTAAGCTTGATATCCATGTGCCGCCCGTACGCTCTTTTCTCCCTTAAGTATTATATGGGTTTGATCTATAGGGGTCAATTCAATTTCCTTTTTGAAATAGTCAAGCTTTGCCCGGTATCTTGACAACCATTCCATGCCTAATATTACGTCAAATTCCGTTAAAGGAATAACGAACATGGTTCTCCGCATTTGTATCCCGTTACTAACAACTTTGCATTCTGGATATACGGTGTTTACTATAACTATTTCTCCTGTTGGAAGTCGAACGTATAACTCATCCTCTAGGGGTTTGGGTTTATCGGGTAATAATGATGCAAATGTTCGTGACATAAATGAATGAGTGGCACCTGGATCGAATAAAACATATGCATCAATATCACAGATAGATAATTTACCCGTAATTACGTGTGATCCCTCTTTGGCCTCGTCACGAGTCATAGTGAAAATCCTTGCTTGTGCTGGCGGCCTATAGGCTTGGCCTCCGGAATCTCCTCTTCCAGAACTTGTACTAAACGATCATCGACCTCTTCTTCTTGCACAATTTGCATAAGTTTCACTAACTCTTGATTGATCTACTGTGGGTCCTGTTTGTAATGTTGGGCAATTCCTTGCTAAGTGTTCCGATTGCCCACAACGAAAACATTCGCCTGTGAGCCATCTACAAACACCCAGATGATTTTTCCAACAATTTTCGCATGCTGGTATCGGTTGAGAAATTCCTCATCTGATAGGTCTCATTCTGCCCGTACTTCCCTTGTGGAACTACTTTGAGTACTCATTGGTCTAGATGCACTATATGTCTTTTTCATCTTTTCGCTCGACGATTCTTCTCCCGGCCTCCTCTTGTTACTTTGAAAATTTCTCGATCCTGTCTCTAACCTTTCGGCGCGAATAGCCGCCGCCCTTAATTTCTCGTAGCACTCCATATATGATGGTGTAATACGACTCCTAATCGTGTAACGAAGTCCAGCTTCAAACCTTCGACACTTATTCTTTCCAATAGCAACCATATGTGGAGCGCATCGAGATAGCTGATTAAACATCACTTCATATTCGCCCACAGACTTGTTTCCCTGTTTAAGTTCTAAAAATTCCTTCTCTTTCTGATCCTTAAAAACCTCAGGCATGTAAGCATCGCTAAACTCTCTCAGAAAGTCTTCCCAAGTCAACACTGGGGGCTGTACTATACTATCTGGAACTGTTTCCCACCATTCATATGCATGTCCCTGTAAGAGTGAGACAGCATAGTCGAATCTCTTTTCTGGGGTGCATTGCATCATATTAAACATTCTTTCCATTCTTTTCAACCATGTTTTTGCTTCAACAGGGTTTGTTGTGCCCATAAAATCCACAGCATCCATCTTTCTTAATTTATCATAGCGTCGTTCTCGGGGAGTTGTCAGTGGGTGTTCGGATTCAAACTGTCTAAGAGTACGCGATGAATGGGATTCAGGTATGGCCGTTCTTCCTCCTCCCTCAATAGTAGGTTCATCACGTTCTATAGGTATCGGATCACCTATTGCCCTTTGCCTATATATGCAAGAAAAGTTTAAGGGCAATTCATAACATGCACATACTATGCAAATGTCTACAGAACCTAAAGCCTAGGCTCTGACCACTACGAGTAACGCCCCGTTTCCTATTACCTTTAGATGCAGCTATAAAATATTTATATAAAATTTTTCGCGATTCCCGTAACCATTTCCTTTAACAAAAACGGGTACGTACATCCGACCTAGTTCCTTTCACAATAATGTACATATATATACCTATCATACGAGTACAACATGTAACAGTCTAAATCCACTTCTATTCTATATGCTAATGATGAACCAGAGGGGAGCAGGAGGAGAGCGAAGCCGGTCAACCTTGAATCCATGTTTTATGATGATGCTTCATACGCAGCCTGCTAAATATCTACAACAACTGTGAAGACAACGATTCAGAGTATGATCGCAACATGTTAACTAATAACAAGTAACAATAAAATAAATGGTAGTCCATTCCTTTCTATCAATATCGTATTTATGCCATCATAATCGTGTATATAACTGTCATTCATAGGATCTGTAGATCACATGCCATTCTATATGTCCATTTATTTTGATACTCCCGTTATAGACTAGCTAGACTGTACTGTACACCCAGTCGGCGCCCATGCATGGGACTCTGTAACCATGTCGTAATCCCCCTATTTGTAGGGATACGTATTGCCTGTTCAAGACTCTGAATCCCCCGATTTGTAGGGATATATGCCGTAGCATCCGTATCATACCATCTGTAGTCATTGCAGTCATAACGATTTCTCCCTTATTTTATATGTATGCAATGCTATATAAAATACTGTTGGTCCCGATTGCACCAAACAAGGAATCAAAGAGGCTTAGATGGAATGAAAAGGGAGTGGTTCTCACCTTTAAGTGTGTGTATTGTGTGAAAAAGTGGGTTAGCCTTTTGATCTTTGATTACTTTAAAAATTGTGTTGGTAAAACCTTATATACCACATTAACCCTAGGTATATTAAGGCCCAAACAATAAAGATTAATTAATTACATTCTAGTCCAAAGCCCAAGCTAAAAGGATAATTACAAAATAAATCCCAAGACTTAAACTATTGACACAATCTATAAATATCCTAACAATCTCCCCCTTTGTGTCAATTGTTGGGAGCTTGGATCTTGGGCGTTGTGATGGCGGATTAGCGAGTGTGTGTTTCGCGAAGTCCTAGCTTGAACTCGAAGGCGCGGAGATTCCTTCGAAGGACCATTCGTTCAGCTATAGCGTCAATGAACTTCGCGAACTTGGATCGACAAAGTGGATCTTCTTCCGAATGGATGCGGCAAATCCTCATGAGTTTGTCTTGGATGATGGTGAGCGTCCCATCCGAGAACTTTGGCACTTCGGAGCAGTGCAGCAGCCTCATTTTTCCTTTGTAGTTCGAGTAGGTGACCGCCGGATCATCTCCGTCGATCACATCACCCTCTCGATAGTCGTCCGCGTTATTGAAAGATGGGCGTGTCAGGTTCACCTTCTTCAGGTTGTGCTCTACCGCCATCTGCAGATCGTGGGAGGCGAAGTATCTCACTTGTCGGAGCATATGTCGCTTGAGAGCTACGTAGCCCATGGTGACCGGTTCAGCCCGTACGAGATGTCCAGAACTTCTGAGGACGAGTCTGAACTGCTTCATGGATTCCAGCATGTTGTACAGATCACCCAGGCGTAGAAATTTGAAGTCCGCCTCGCTTACTTCACTGTAGCTCTCATACTGCCTCATTACAGTGAACACTGGATAGTGGACACGTCCTTTCGATTCTTGGCGAAGGTCGGTGACTTTGCAGATGGGGGCCCGATCATTTCCAGAGCGATGTTTTCCTCATCGGTCAGCGTCCTCTTTGTGCATTTGTGGCAAAGAAGGCTCCATCGATAGAGCTTCTTCTTTTCCTCGCTCCAATTTTGGATGTTCATCAGCTCATATTCGTCGAAGGTCGTGATGATCTGCTCCTTGCGCCGCCAGATCCTCTTCCTGATCTCTTCTTGAAATGGCACAATGATCTTTTTGTTTTCCCACGGTGCTTCCGGTATATCGCCGTGGGCACATCCGGTTGAGCAGCAGGAGCCTCAGCTTGCTGCGCTTGAAATTGTAGAATATTCTCGAGCTCGGCGGGTTCGGCATCATACTCCTCTCCGTTCTCGTCGTCTGCAGTGTTGATCAGCGTAAGCGAGGCTTCCTTTAGCAGACGTCGAGCATTTTCCACCAACTTCCTGGCTGCTACTGCATCGGCAGGTGTGTATAGCCATTCATCGTTAAAGATGTAGGCCTCGATCTCGTTCTGTGCACAGTAGACGTCCTCGGAAGCCACGTTGGAATCGGTATTGAGAGGGGTATGGCTGTGTGGTGGCGAGGGTGTTGCGTCGGAGGAGTTTGTTGATTGTGGGGATGGTTGTGGTGGAGATTCTGGTGGCTCGGTTGTGGTGATAGTTTTGGCTAGGATGATTTGGGTGTCGAGTGGTGTAGATGTGGTGGTGCCTCTATCGTCGATGTGATAGTTAGAGGTTCCGGAATGGTGAGTGGGGAAGGTGTGGTGGTGGTCTCTAACGTCGATGTGACAATTAGAGTTTCGGAGAAGGTAGTAGGTGGTGGTGAGGGTGATTTGGCTAGTGACTCGGGGTTAATAGGGTGGGATTTTTGGCTAGTGGGGTGTGAGGTTTCTGTTGTGGGCGTCGTTTCAGGTGCAGAGGAGGAAGGCAACGTTGATTGTACTGGTCCTTGAGTTTGTGAGGCTTGCTGCCTATTCTCCCCCTCGCGGCGATCTTGATCATCGTGTTGATCGTTGCACCTGATCCCGCTAGACTCTCCTTGAGTGCGGCAAGTCATTGGTTGAGTCATTATTTTCTTCATTTGCTGTTCCTCCTCGTCGAGTTCCGTCATTGACTCGAATCTTGCTCGTAGGATGTAGAAGAGCTCCTTTGCGGAAATGGAGGAGAGAACAGCTTCTATGTCCACATTTTGCGTTGGTGGTGACGTCTCCGGGGCCACACCTTTGCCTTTGTCGATGGTGGACGCATCGAGACGCGCATAGACTTTGTCGAGGATGGACGTCTCAAGAGTCTTTGCAAACTCTTGAAGACGAGTCTCTAGCGCGGTCTCGGTGACGAACTGGGGTAAGTTTAACAAGTTGGAATCACGAAGAAATCCAACTGTCACCGAATCAGAGAAGATAGCCGTTTGCACAGGACGGGAAAAGACGGGGTCACTAAGACTTCCCGTTGGCATCATCGATGAGACAGACTCAAACGAATGATGGCCTAGGCTCACGGTTGTTGTGATGTTGGCCGTGCTAGGTCTTCCGCTCTCAATCACAGAGACATCATCGAGCGTTCCGATAGAATCACGAAGACTCTGTAGTGCAGTAAAAGGTGTATGTGTCCTAGAAACGTGTGAAATTATGGGGAGTGAGGGCACTAGACTCGATGTGATTGAAGATGATGCAGTCTGAGGTGAGTGACTGCTCGTTTCAACATCGACTATCTCCAAGTGGGATGTCGATGGCATAGGTGGCTCCTCGTGGAATGAAATATCTTTCTGTAGAGAGGAAGATAAGTGGATTGGTGGGGTCGTTTGCGTGGTTGAGCCAAATGGGTCTTCTACTCGGGAGGTGAACACATCACCTCCTGTACCTATGGTTTGGGCTCGGCTTGTCTCTGACTGAGGAGGTCGATCGTGTTTTTGTTTTGATCGACGCTCCGTGGTGCGGCTTACGTCATCCTTACGCGACCGTTTTTTCGGCACGCGAGTGGAAGAGGATGCGGCGTGACCCGATGACTTTTTAGAAGTTGTGGTGGGGTTTTGGCTAGTCCCGGGGTTAGGAGCAGTGGGGTTGATCTGCTCCGTAGGGACAATGGATAGTGGATGGGGGCTTTCGCGGAATGAGGCGGTGGAGGCACGATATTCTCGGACGTGCGGATTGGTCGGGTCTGCATAGGCGAGAACGTCGTCTGGGATTATCATTGCGTGTCGATCTTTTGCCGGAGTGTTTTTCTTAGCGAACTTCTCAACAGTGGGGATTATGAAGTGTTCAGTTGCCGGGCGGGCGTGGATGTTGGTGGAGAACAGGCGGAAGTGTTTGATGAGCATTGGGAGCCACCGCATGTAGGGTACGAAGCGGTTCGTGACTCCCTTGGCGACTTCCCGATCGCGACGTTGAATCATGGAGACGAGATCCATCCATATGATGTCGGTGTAGTTGTACTTGCGGTTGTGGGCGATGCCGGTTAGGATGGAGGATTTGGTGGTTCCCACGGTCCTGGCCGGCATGCTTCCCTGACATGCACTTGTTTAGTAGGAGATATAACGTTCGCCAGGGTTGTGGTAGGTTGCGAGTGGTGACTTCACTGAGAACGAGTGGGCCTTTCTTCTTTTTGTTTTCAGGTTGATAGCCTAATCTGTCGATGTCCTCGATGAGTTGTTCATGAGTTGGTAGTGGGTCGTATGGTGAATAGACAGGTAGTTGAAGCATTTCTTGGAATCTTGCGAGTGAGGACCACTGTTTCTTGATCGATTTTGGCGAACAATGTTTTAGCAAGGTGGAGTGGTCCAGCTATCTGCAAAGTGTGCCAGAGCTGTTGGAGATAGACTTGAGCTTCTGGCTGGCCATGAGAGAGGGCGTGTCGGAGGGGATGTCCTTTGAGGATCTCTATGATAATGGGGGCATCGCACAGAAAGTTGTCTAAGTCCACCATGTGGTTTTTTGGCATCAGCAACCCATTGACTCGTTGGGAAGACCTGCTCGATCAGTGGGACATAGGTTAGCGTATTGAGCTCGATGCGAGCGATGTCCCTTTGGATTGCTGCCGCCTCAAGTGCTTCAATTGTGTCTTGATTTTTGTTGGTCATATCTGTGCTTGACAGTGATAGTTAGTATGGACTAAATTGCAAGAAGATGGATTATAGGTAATTCATGAATAAAACGAAGCATAAAAATGCCCAAAAACGTAAAGAGAAAAGTAAAGTTAAACTCAAGGTAAGTAAGAGTCCTTTTGAGATAAAGGCATTAAGATTGCATGATGGTCATGTGATGGCGGGTTTCGACAATTTTAGGAATTCATACGAATTTTCTAACACTTGGAAAATTTTTAGGATTGAAGATGTTTATCTGAGATGAGAAAATTTTGGTACTTGAGCAAGTCGAAGAAAAAACAATTTCACATTTAGTGTAGCATTTCGCTTAGGGAAATTTTTCGCAAGTTAAGATACTAGCAAGTTGTCCAAAATTTTCGCATATAATGAGAAAATTTGCTGATTATCACACATAGACAAGTCAGGAGGACGTTTTCATATTTAGTGTAAGATTTTCGCATGTAGTGGGAAATTTTCGCACATTAGGAAATTTCGCAAATTTTCGCATGCAGTGAGAAATTTTCGCACATCAGGAAATTTCGCAAATTTTCGCATGCACTGAGAAATTGTTGCGTTCAAGTTACCCAAATATTTTCGCATGTAAAAAAAAAATTCGCACGTTAAGGAAGTTTCGCATTCAATTTATCCATGAATTTTCGCGTATAAGGAAAATTTTCGCACGTTAAAGAGATGTCGTATTCAGAGTAATGTTTCGCATATAGTGGGAATTTTCGCATTTAAAGTTTCACATTCTCGGTTAACATATTTTCTCAAAAGTTATTAAATTTTCGCAAGTAGAGAAATTTTTCAAGTCAGCAAACTTTCGCAAGTTTTGAATTTTTCTCAAGTGAAATGAAAGTTTCGCGGAGTGATAAAGCTTTGAAGAAAGTTTTTGCAGATAAAATTTCTCGGATAAAATTTTTGCAGATTGAGAAAGTTTCGTGATCCGCGAAAGAATTGATTTGTATGGGTCCGAGAAAAAATTTCAGTTTGCAGATTGAGAAAATTTTGGTTACTGTAGTTGCAAAGAGTGAAGATGCGAAAAAATGTAATATACGTGAGGTGTATGAATTTCGCAGGCATGACTCACTGTAGCAGCAAAAGTTTTAATCGTAAGAAATTCTTCGATGAAAACTTTCGCGGGACTTCACAAACTGTAACAACGAAAATTTTAACGCAAGAAATTTCTCGGATAAATTTTCGCGGAACTTCACACACTGTAACAGCGAAAATTTTAACGCAAGAAATTTCTCGGATAAAATTTTCGCGGACCTACTCACTGTAGCAGCGAAAAATCTATCTAAGTATTTTTCCTGAAAGTTTCTCGGTGAAGAACACTGTGCGTAAACGTTCAAAGCGACGCTGTGATTTTTGCCTTAGACCCACTCAAATCTTAACCAAAATGCAATAAACTGGACCCAATCGACTCGAAATTTGACGGGCATACATATTTTGAGGTTTAAAACACCGAAAACCTAACATGCGTCCTAATTAAAGCCGGGAAAAATAATTTAAAACCTAAAATTTAACAGTCGCGGCAAAAAAAACGGAGTAAATCGAACGAGAAGCAGTTTATTTACGATGTATTCATACCGAAAGCTGATTTTGACGATGGAGAATGCAGAAAAACGGAGTTTGAAGACGGATTTGAAGAAGATGACGATTGCGAGGGTTTGAGAAATTTCGAAGTTTCATTGGACCTTTGTATTTAGTCTTGACCGTTACTTTCGTACTCGTCTTCAACCGAGCCAAGAAATAATTCGAAGAATGGATTTCTAACAACCTTGTAAATGATACGATAACATCGACATGGGTTTTGGGCCGGTCCAACCCGGAACCGCCCAAAACCGGCCCAGAACTGGAACCGGTAGATCGGGTTCTGGAACCGGTAACCGGCCCAGTTAAAATGAACTGGGCCGGTTCTTGGGCCGTGGAACCGCGGATTACTGGTTCCGGTTCCCGGATCCGGTTCCGCGGTTCCGGTTCCGGTTCCGACCGGAACCGGCCCAACGGCCTTTTCAATTTTTTTTATTCTTTAAACCCTGAAAATTACTATTTTACCCCCGAATGAAAATCTATAAATACCACCTCATTTTAACCATTTTAACTCACAATTACATCCAAATCTCTTCCACTCTCTCTCAACAAGCTCTCAAACAATCATCCTCATATTAATATTTAATATTATTAACAATAATAATTATTTTATTTACACTACTCTACACACACACTCACTTATTATTACAAATAATCAATTATTATTTTTATACTAATGGCGTCGTCATCGAGAAATCCTAACCCTCGCGACGAAGATGTTTTTATGGTTTTAGGTCACGCCGATACATTTCGGGGAAATGCCGACACCGACGAGGAGACCGATGTACCGGTGCCGGAACAGACGAGAGCGATCGACGAGGGATCGAGCCAAGCTTCTACGGCGACAAGAAGGAAGCAACAACCGCGTGGGTCGGCGGTCTAAGGTATGGAATTTTTTCGACTTAGAAATGGATAAAAATAATCCCGCTTCAGGTACCGCTTATTGCAAAATGTGCCGCCACCCCTACACAATTAAGATCGGACCGAATCAAGGCGGGACGGGCTCGATGAAAAGACACCTACAAAGGGCGCATAATTTCGGGGACGATCTAGAACCGGTAGGAAACGAACCCCGACAACAACAAATAAACGTAAGTACGGGTAAGAATTTTGTTATTACTAGGAAAATTTCTAAAAAAGCATTAGTTAAATTCGTAGGTATGTGTGAAGAACCCTTTTGCATTGCGGAAATGAAGGGTTTATCGAATTTACGAGTACGATACAACCCGGATTCCATAACGTGACCCGTAAAACCCTTAGAAAATATGTCTTAGAAACTTTTAAGGAATATCAAACTAGCTTAATTAGTCATTTAGCCAACATTACGTGTAGGATTAGTTTGACTACCGATATTTGGACTAACATTACGTCGCAATCTTATTTAGTCGTCACCGCCCATTGGATAGATGAAACATGGACCATGCAAAAAAGTTGCGCAACCCCACACGAATGATAGTATTTATTTTAGGGGACGTTTCATATCAGGCCCCATCGTAACTTTCTGTTTGGGTTCAGGCCCTCCTCACAATAAATATAGGTTTAAGGACCAACATTAAATAAAATTCAGAGTAAAGAACATAAAGACTGATTTGACGAAAATGCCCCTTGTAGGCATTATATAAAGAGGTATGAATCGCTACTATTATGGTACCAGATGTTATTCAAATGGTATCAATCGAAAAAACTATTTGAACGATCGATTTACCGTAAATGTTCGAGCATACTGGGCACAAAACCAAGTCTGATGTGTACTCGACGATGTCAATGATATTTACGTCCTCAGATTTAAAATCTATGAGGAATAATTTCTAGAAATTTATTTCGCAATTAAGATAAATCGAGCATGTTTTAGTCGAAATTAAAGCTAATATGCATAAATTGGAGAGACCCATAGCTTGAAAATTACGTCGCGTCTTAGTGGTGATTCAATCGTTCGTCCCTCAAGATTAACGACCTGAAACTGAAATCGCCAGAAAAAGAAAAGTTTAAATGAGTGTTCGTTGTGTGGTATGAGAATGGCATAAACTGGTATAGAGACCATAAGAATCGGTACAATGTAATCGCAAAGTGGTATGAGATATTACTTCTAATATGTCCGGACAATTTTATATGACGAGGTACTAAAACAGTATAAAATGGTAAAGTGGTATATCAACTTCATATGATGCGGTATTAAAACAGCATAAAGTAGTATTGTAGAGGCGTAAAGCATATAGCAACGATAAGAGGCGTAAATACATCAAATCATATATTTCCATGATTTTTATTCCTCCACACCGAAAAAACAACTTTTATTTACGAAATTATTCGATCCATTAATATGGTACAGATAATATATTATCTAGTATCAATACGACATAATGTGGTATCGTGTCGATGTTTATTGTTACCAGGACAGTATAAATGGTATGACATACATGTGATGTGGTATCATATAAAGATGGTGAGACCATATTCGCAACATACTGCCACTACGATATTCTTTCCCTAGATCCCTTAGATTCGCAACATAATGCCACTACGATATCGAACTATGTGTTGAATGTCGTTACTAAAAATTGTATTCAAGATAAAATTATGTCTATCACCTTAGATAATGCTAGCGCGAACAACGTACGATAGGGATCCTTCGTAGGCATCTTAGGTTACCCTTAGATGGCAAATTATTACATGCTAGGTGTGCTTGCCATATTATTAACTTGTGTGTGCAATGTGCTTTTGACGAAATTTTGGGAGATATTGTAGAGAAGGTTAAGGTAATAGGTAAGTTACTTCGGGAACGCCGCTACGGAACGTCGTGGAAGCAAACCGTCCTTGCCGCCAGCCTCACATACAAGAAGTTTTCGTTGCTAGTCCCGACTAGGTGGAACTCGTTGTACCACCTCCTCAGCACATTCATGCGCTACAAGGACTTGTTGACGCCTTTTTGGAACGAGGTCGCAGTCGGCAACACCTCCAGGTATGAATTACGACAACTTGATTGGGATATTGTAGGTTTGGTCGTGTCCATACTTGAAGTGTTCGCCGAGGCTACGGAGAAATTTTCCGGAGTTCACTACCCGACGTCCCCATTATTCGTCCCGAACCTCTTCGCGATGTGCTACAAGTTCGTGGAGTATCGCAACAGTCCATACTTGAGTGGTTTCATCCAAAACATGGAGCAGAAGTTCAGGAAGTATTGGGAAACCATCCCAATAGTACACGGTTTGTCGGCCTTACTCGACCCTAGTTGCGGTGTTGATACATTTGATATTTTTCGAATATTATGCTCAGTTTCTTGGCAAGAAAGTGGACGACCAAAAGGCGTCAATACACGATTCTCTCCAAGAACTTTTTTCTGTTTATGCAGCTGAGCAGGGACATAGTGTGGAGCAACCCATACCAGCGAGGAAACCGGTTCGTCGAAAGGAGGCGGCGGCGCAATGGGACTACTACGGAGATTGAAGGCACAAAAAAAGAAGACCAAAACGCGTGCGTCGGGGTCGAACACGAATGAGATCCAGCTATACCTGAGCCACAACTTCAGACTCCCGAAGACTTCGACGTTTTGGCCTGGTGGAAGTCGAACGCGACTCTTTATCCGACCCTCTCCGCCGTCGCTCGAGACGTTTTAGCCGTGCAAGCGTCTAGCGTCGCCTCCGAGTCCCGCATTCTCTACCTCCGGGAGAATTATCGGCGACAGACGCGCGAGCCTTAACCCGACTTCCCTCGCAATGTTAACATTATTGAAGGATTGGTATTTGGCCGAATCGAAGAACCAACGGGAGAACGCCATCGACGAGTTCCGTTCTTCCAGTTCGGACGAAGACGAAGAGGCCTCTAACATAGTTTTAGTTAATAGTCAAGTTGAATAAATTGTATTTTCGAATTTTTTTTCCTTTTTTGTAATTTTTAGGTATTTTTTTTTTTCTTTTATTTTTTATTTGTATTTTTTAGGTAGTTTTTTTCTTTATTTTTGTAATTTTTTTATGTTTTTTTTTGTTTTTTTTTATAAAGTTTTTAGATATTTTCTAAAGAATTTTTCAAAAATAAAAAATAAAAATAAAAAATTAAATGGGCCGGTTCCGGTTTTGGAACCGAAACAGGCCCAGTACAGGCCCGGGGGTTCTAAGTGTGTTCTGGTCCGGTCCCGGAAAAATGATCCCGGAACCGCCCCCACGGCGGAACCGGTTGAACCGGAACCGGTGGAACCGGAACCGGTAGAACCGCCCAATCCGGCCCAATCCGGCCCAAAGCCCCACTACGATAACATATTATAAATGTTACGCTACAACATTTATAAAGGTATTACATACTAAACAATTAAACTCCATGAACCTTGAACATACGTATTGCGTTCAAGAATATGTGAACAACAGTAAAAACTACTGCCAATTCAGACTCAGCAAAATCAAAATTATCATTAAATACAATATTCAAAATTAACTACAAAATAAATGAATCAAATTATCATTAGTCTGCAACCACTCATTATTATGTTTGGCTAGTCCACTCCGAAGATGGAGCATCGGAATACCGACATAAATTAAAGTATCATTCTCTACGAATATGGAGTACCTGAATACCGAAATAAGGAGTACTGATCTAATGTATTTACCTTAGTACGTTTTCATGGATGTATCGAACCAAAATATATAACGTAATTGTACCTGTAGTCGAAGCCATAGAAAAGCAATCGAATTATGTCCAGCGAGTAGCCAATTTGAAACACCGAAAAGATATCTAAATTTGATGCCCCCAAATTGATATTCGAAAATGCCCACAATCTACCCGTAATCAAAACACTAATCAGATTGCAAATTGACCCCTAATCGAATTATGTTCTTTCTCATTTAGGCTGCGTTGGGTTCTATATACAAGCCCTGTTAGTTTGCATTTATATTGGCTGGGCAATGTTCTGTTTGTTAGATAAATAAAGTTTAAAGCACGCTAAATAATAGGTCAGTTGCTATTATCTTATGGATTCTAGTCAATTTAATCTCATGTGTTTGGGTCAGCTAATATAGTTCAACCCATACTAATTGTGTGAATTGACGAAATTGACCTTCTACATGTCAAATCCCTAATAATAATGTCTCCATATTCTTCACTCACAAACCACGATTTGGGCCATTTTAACTATATCAATTTCATCTGCAACATCTCGATTTGAACTACTTGCGTTGAGAAGCAGTTTGGAGAGCCTCTTTTTTGGCCGAGGAGATATTATCACTTCCTTCACTCTGTTAAAGCACGAGAAGAAGCTTGAATAATGGGATGTTAAACTGATTTGAGGCATTTTGCTTATCTGAGGATATTTTCGTGGGTCCAGTTTTGCAAACTGAACATCTTTATGGTCCAATGGGCCAATGTTTAGCAAACCAACTAAACACAAATTTTTAGTTCCAAATGAATAACCCAGTGGATTATTATCTCGAGACAAATAGAAGTTGGACTATTCAGTCATTCAAAGTGAACGTAGCCTTAAAAGCTTGGTTAAATTATTGTAAACAAGATTTGTAAGGGTAATAGTGTCAATTGGGTATTTAATAGTCACAAAAATTCAAAGGGGTACCTATTTTTTATGACAAAATATTTCAATGGTTTTTGTGGTGGGATTGGGTCGGTTTGGGAACCAACTACCGTTATCAGCCGGTTTCGACGCAGTTTGGGATTTTTCGAAACCGCCCACCGGTTGGGCAGTCTAACCGACGGTTATAGCCGTTATAGAAAAATTTAGAGTAGCACTGCACTAGCCTCTTTAAAAATAAAAAAAAGTAGCCATTGAAACCAACGGTCAAAACGACTCAAAAAATATCCTTTAATTACCAACCTCAAAAAAAAATAAAAAAAAAACTCAACTAATCTCTCTCAGTTACGCTCAATCAAGTCTTCATCAACCAAGTCTTAATCTCTATACTAATCCAGTAATTAAAAAACACTAAGTAAAATACTACCCTAGCCTCGCCTTGTCTCACTTTACCTAGCCTCGGCCTCGCCCTGGCCCTCGCCTCGCCGACTCGCCCTCGCCATGAGAATCCGAAATTCGGTACCTTACTTACTATTATACTATTTTTTATCTAACATTTATTGTGATATTTTATAGGTGAATGGATCGTCATCATGGATCATCGAAATCGAGTGGAAAATAAGTTTTCATAGATCATCGCAAGATAACTACCAAGAATTTGACCCCAATGAAATTTATTTAGATCTCGAGAAGTACTCGGCTCGGACATTGGTGGTGACGAATCGCAAATACATGATAGCCAGCGTCAGACTAGACCAACACCGGAATTTCACATAACCATAGTCAAATGTTCGGAGGTACCCAGGCTTCGTCCACTATTGGACAAGGACTCGGTACGAGTGCAACGTCTTTGTTTTCGTACAACAAAGACGTTGCGCAAAGAACTTGCAAAGTTTAAGCGCGAAACATCATCTATTCGGTTTGCCGATATTCCTGTCTTCGAGGATTGGATAAAAAATACCATATAACCTTTAAGGGAAGAAAGTGTCCACATTAAGAAGAGTTTACTCGCGTATAATTGAGTTAATAGGTCCACTAGGTAATTTAGAATGTAAAGTTTCGATCGCGTCCGATATCTGACGTTCTAATTTAAATAGTTGATTTACACCAACTAATATATTTTTATTTTTCAGAAATTCTCAGAATTTGCAAAGGCCGATTCTAACAGCAAAGCCCGAAGTTTTCAAACTTTAAATATTAGCTCATTAAGTAATTTTTTTACATTTATAAACAAATATCTAACTTATGTTTAGTCATTTGTCGTGATCAACCGTGACGCAACGGCGAAGCCCACAATGCTAATTTCATTGTATATGTCCCATCTGTTTCTTATTTGTTGTTATTACGTAGTTTGTATTGTATACAAATTTTTAATTCATGATTCGTATATCAAAATAGTAAAATACCAACGAAAAATATACTGAAAAT
Organism: Craterostigma plantagineum; assembly: GCA_027422505.1. Classification (NCBI taxonomy): domain Eukaryota; kingdom Viridiplantae; phylum Streptophyta; class Magnoliopsida; order Lamiales; family Linderniaceae; genus Craterostigma; species Craterostigma plantagineum. Next base: position 341,039 of record JAPQWV010000157.1, read on the forward strand.
TTATTTAACCTTGCTTAATTGGGAAAAAAAGAAAAATTAATTGGCGGTTGAACCGCCGGTCCAACCATAACCGGCGGTTGGTTAGATTAACCGGCAATCGGGACACTAACCGTCAACTGGGCACGCCATTATTTTCCGGGCTAAATTGGTGTAAAATTGACAACATGGAGTAAATGGTCCACGCGAAACATCGGTGACTAAATTGGACCATGGATAAACATCGTAAACAATTTTGGATTTTCACCCACCATGGGCGCATCGAACTTAATAAATAACGTCGACTTATTATGACTTAATTCTATTTCCATTACTATATTAAATGAGGGAATCAATTATTTTATCAACCCATTTCCCGTTGCCGGTAATAGTGAAGTTATAAAAAATATTATAAATGGCTGTTGATATTCCCATGCATACTCCACCTTCTTATACGCTCAATATTTTAAAAAGCATTGCGCGATGTGGCATTCAGTACAATACTACGTAGCGTAAAAGCATTGCGTATTGTGTGAGTTTTTCCGGACAAAGCACTTTTAATGCAAAAACTATAATACGTAATAATACAAGGGAACAATCAATTTGAATTGGTCTTTGCAATAGCCCGCTCTCGGGACCTGTGGGGTTGGGCCACTACACTTCAGTGATTTTCAAGCCCCATTGTATCACCACTAGCCTCCAGTGTGCTTTGCGCTGCACGCATCCTAAGCTACTTCCCAGGGGGTCACCCATCACAGTGCTACTCCAAGTCAAGCACGCTTGACTTTGAAGTTCTTATGGATGGGCTCCCGCAAAGGAAGGTGCACCGTTGGTGATATGAGTAACACTATGATAAGTTACGATTTTACGTCATCTTATTCGCGTGAACATGTATGTTATTGATAATTAGTATCGAAATTTCCTTGAATATCACATATTTATGTTTATATATCATATTGGCACGTATTAGAGCGTAATGAACAAAAAATATGAGAAAAAATCAAAAGAGATAGCTAGCCAAAGAATCAGACTTACACAATATCTTATGAGGAAGGTCATTTCTTGATGATTAAAAGAAAGGTGGGCCAAAGGTTAATGAGTTGCTTTGACAAATGAGTGCTAAGCAGTATTATTTCATACGATGCAAAGACATTCATCATACACATGCACACGCGGCACAAGAAAATATAAGGAGATATATCTTATGGCTGCATAGTGCGGATTCGTTGCAGAATAAAAAAGGAGATTTTGAAGACATGCGCATGAAACAAGGACTGCAAAGACTGCTCATTTAATTCTCTGTCGGACACAACGGATTATAAAACATAAAAGAATGAAGCAGAAGGCGACTAGCTAGCACTAAGCGAACTCGTCACCTCCACAGACTGCCATCATCTCACGTTATCATCTCACAGCAAAACAGAAGCAACGTACCTCATCTTCGTCATATACCTCACCCATGTCAGAGAAGCGATTTTATCATCACACAAAACAAATCAAGCACACAAGAGCTCTTCCACCTCATTTTTGTATCCTCACTCGACAGCCACACTTATCCACATAGCACCAACTTCAGACGCGTACAACGTGTTCGACGAAAAGGCTCCACGAGTAGCAGCATCGGATGGAGCAGCGCATGTAAGATAACGAGCAGCCTTGGCCTTGGAGACAGACAGAAGGGAGACGACAGTCTCGGGAGAGACGGGGACGCATACAACGGCACGATGAATTTGATACATTTTTCCCGTCCTTAATATATCTCTTATTATGAACATGTTTATTTTGATGCTTTTGTTGAATTATAATATGTTCTAGTTTCGTTATCTGGGGTTACGATGTAGCCAGACATGATTGCTATGATTTTCAGCCCGTGTGCTATTGAGAATTTTTAGCTATGTTGAGAATCATAATCTGTTATTAATACTTATGAATTTTTGATTAACTTTTGTATGAATAGGTGTTTAGATATGACACTGAGAGGTGATTATCTGAACGTGACCATTGATTATGGTACCATTAAAACATTCGTAAGCTAGAGATAGTTACGTGACTAGTACGATGATTTATGATTTTCTGAGTTTAAATGCGTTCTACGTGTAGAAATATTGACAGAGATATAGGGTTCGCATGTTAGAATAGGTTATCGATGCTAGGGATAGATTGATAATTACAACGAACAAGTATCAATCATCAACATAAGACTAAGTATTCTTTTGAGAACTGAAATCAATAGCACGATTGTCCTCGGTGAAGTCAGAGTCCCCAGTTTTATTCTTTGATTGAAATCATTTCGTCGCGCTTCCGTATTTATTTGGTCATTTACCTTTAAATCGTGTTTTATTATTTATCTGCGTATTTTCCTTTACCGTCTTATCAACCATCAGCTTCAGATTTTTCAAATAAAACTACAATTAATATAATTTCGGTACTTAGTAACACAGCCCTTTGGGTTCGATATCCGTACTTACATACACTATCACTTGTTAGAAGGATACGTACACTTGCGTGTTTACGAATTTTTCGCAACAAGTTTTTGGCGCCGTTGCCGGGGACTGCACTGTTGGGACGGGCCCGATTCATCGACGCCGGCCCCTGAACAGCACAACGTGGCAATAGCGGAAGCGCGTTTTGAACCAAGCGGCGTAGGGTGGCAAATTTTTTATTTTTAATATCTAAATTTGACCTAATGCCCTTTGGCTTCTACCGAGGGTCTGAGATACTTCCCGAACCCTCGGGTGATCGAGTAATTCGAATTATCGGAATTCGAATTTATTTTGAATTTATCGGAATTGATAATTTAATCCAAACTGATCGAGTAAAGTGGCAGACAACTGTTATTCGACTATTTTGGTGATCAAAACAATTTCCGATCAATAGCAAAATTTTCAGCATAATTCTACACTTCCCGACGTTCGCAATGAGGGGTCTTTCGAATTATTCTGATGTTGTTTGGTATTTCGTAAAATCAGTTTAGTGGTTCGAAACTAACAAATAGTCAAAAGACGGATTGATACCAAATAATTCTAGTCTTACTTTGAATATTATTGTTATAATTATTATTAATTATTGTTGTTGTTGTTGTTAGCGCATTAAGGTGTTCAACGGTTTATGCAAAAGTTTGGGAGCGCTAACTTACTTCCTTTAAATTCGGAGATCGAGCGAGCTTGTCGGGAAAGTAAAAAAAAACAAAAAGAAAGCAGTCAACCAAACACAAACAACCATGGTTGACAGTGAAAACAATAACGGAGATAATGAGAATCAGAATGTGCCGCTCGGCATATACGCAACTCCCTTTGTTGGCGCTCAATCTGCTTTTAGGCGACCAACGCTTCCTCCGAATAACTTTGAGCTTAAGTCGATAACATTTCAAATGATTCAACAGATTCCAATTTATGGATTATCGAGCGAAGATCCAAACGCCCATATCGACAACTCTTGGAATCTGTGATACTATCAAATATAATGGAGTTTCACACGATGCATTACGGCTGCGACTGTTCCCATTCATGCTACATGATAAGGGTAGCATGACTGAATTCTCTTCCAACCAATTCAACTACAACATGGGACATGCTCGCTGTAAATTCCTCGCCCGATTCTTTCCTCCTGCGAAGAAACAATAGATGCTCAAGAAGATCACTCACTTTACTCTAATTAATGGCGAATCACTTTATGAATCTTGGGATAGATTTAAGGAGCTAATGAGGAAGTGTCCGCACCACGGTATACGTAAATCGCAACAAGTCTTGAGCTTCTACAACGCTATAGGTAGTGCTGAAAGAGCCGTCATCAACGCTTCTGCTGGAAGGACAATCATGAAGAAGACCACTGATTAAGCGTACGAGTAGATAGATAGTGTCGCCAATAACAATTATCAATGACCAATGGAGCGAGCAAGGAACACAACAACAATTGTTAAAAATGATCCGATTGCTCAATTGGTTGCTCAAGTGGTGAATCTGACGAAGCAACTTAATCATGCCTCAGTCAACTCCATTCACTTGGCTAGTATTGAATGCAATCATTGTGGCGGACCGCATCAGAGTTCTAAATGTCAAGCAACAGAACAATTATCATTGGAGCAAGCACAATTTGTTGGAAACTACAATCGTCAACCAAACAATCCCTATTCAAACAATTACAATCCAGGGTGGCGTAATCATCCAAACTTTTCGTGAAAGAATAATCAGAATACTCTACAACCAGAACATAACCATCAACCACATGAGAAGAATGCAAACAGGGAAGAGGCTTTGGAGAAAATGACTACACAAAATCAACTCATAAACGAAATGAGAACCAACATGCAGAATCAATCAGCGAAAATCCGCTATTTAGAAGTTCATGTGAGTCAAATGGTGGAGATAATAGGTGAAAGGCCATTAGGATCTTTTCCTAGTAACTCAGAGGCTAATCGAAAGCGAGAAGGCAAAGAACATTGCAAGGCGATAACACTAAGTAGTGGCAAAGAATTGGAGTCACCGGTCAAGAATAAGAAATTTAACTCATCCGAAGTAGAAATGATACATCTGAAGATAAGAATGTTGAAACCGTGGAGCTCAATTGTCTATCTTCTGAGGAACCTCAGCCTCGATTTCCCTTCCCACAACGTCTCAAAATTAGTAAACTTGATCAATTTTCAAAATTTCTTGAAAAATTTAAAAAATTGCACATCAACATTCCTTTTGCAGATGCTCTTGAACAGATGCCCAGCTATGCGAAGTTCATGAAAGATATATTGTCGAAGAATAGAAAGTTGGGAGAATAGCGCTTACTGAAGAAAGTATTGCTATTATACAAAATAAGTTACCACCAAAACTCAAGGACCCGGGGAGCTTTACAATTCCTTGCACAATAGGAAACTCTGTATTTGAAAGAACTTTGTGTGATTTAGGCACTAGTATTAATCTAATGTCGCTATACATTTTTAGAAAACTTGGATTAGGTGAAGCGAGCCCAACGACTGTGACACTACAACTTGCAGATTGATCATTGAAACATCCACGAGGTATCATTGAAGGCGTTTTAGTCAAGGTCGATAAGTTTATATTCCCTAAAGATTTTATAGTGCTTGACATGGAAGAAGACAATGACATACCGATAATCTTGGGTAGACCTTTCCTAGCAACTGGAGAGCATTAATCGATCTTCATGCAGGTGCACTTCATCTCAGGGTACATGGAGAGGAAGTTATATTTAATGTGTTTAATGCCATTAAAGCGTTAATTGTTTCCGTGTAGAAAATGTAGAAAATCTACTGCCTAAGCATATTACTAGGGAAGATCCATTGGAATCCAGTTTGGTGCGAGACGATATACATGAGATCGATGAACAAGATATTAATGAGTGTGTGAAATGGCTGGATTCATTCGAACCAAATAGAAGAAAGTACTTTGAAGCTCTCGGCGAAAGTCGTTCACGATCCATATCATCTATTGAGAAGCCACCACTACTTGAACTTAAATCGTTACAATCCCATCTTCATTATGCATTTATTGGTGAATCTTCTACTTTACCAGTTATTATCTCATAATCTCTTAATGATGATGAAGAGGAGAAACTGCTTCGAGTACTCCAGGAGTTTAAAGCAGCAATTGGGTGGACAATAGCTGATATCAAGGGTATCCGCCCATCAATGTGCACACATCATATCCGCTTGGAAAATGACACCGAACCTTCTGTAGAGCCGCAACGGAAATCCAACAATGAAGGACGTGGTGCGAAAGAAATCCTAACATGGTTAGACGCTGGAGTTATTTACCAAATTTCAGATATCTCTTGGATAAGTCCGATACATGTGGTTCCATAGAAAGGAGGAGTCACAGTTGTAGAAAATGAGAACAACGAACTAATTTCGACGAGACCCATTACTGGATGGCGTGTTTGTATTGACTACCAAAAACTTAATAAGGCCACATCCATTACCTTTTATTGATCAGATGCTAGATCGCCTAGCGGGGCATGATTACTACTGTTTGATATATTAATTAGAGATATATGGTCTTAACGTGTGCTTTTTTTCATTTTGATGAGGTTGTTGCGTCTTCTTTTCTGAGTTTTGGGAAATTTAAGGATGAGACTATGAATATATATATATATGTGTGTGTGTGTGTGTACTGTTCTATGTATGTAGCTAAAACATCTATTTCTATAATCTATATGCTATACTTAGTACTGTGGAATGGACATAAAAAAGAAAAGAAGAATTGCTATAGCACCGGACGACCAAGAAAAGACCACCTTTACATGCCCGTACCTTTTCGTAGAATGCCATTTGGACTATGCAATGCACCAGGTACATTCCAAAGATGTATGATGGAAAATTTTCTGATAATTGGTAGAGAAAACAATTGAGGTATTCATGGATGATTTTTCTGTTATTGGAGGTTCTTTCGATAATTGCCCAGATAATCTTGCTTTAGTATTGAAACGTTGTGAAGAGACTAACCTTGTTTTAAACTGGGAGAAATGCCATTTATGATTCCGGCATTGTCTTAGGTCTAAGGTTTCTCGCAAAGGAATTGAAGTTGATCAAGCAAAGATTGAGACAATAGAAAAGCTTCCACCACCTTTATCTGTCAAAGGAATTAGGAGTTTCTTGGGACACGCTGGGTTTTATTGACGATTTATTAAGGACTTCTCCAACATATCAAAGCCATTATCGAACCTCGTAATTCAAGGAGTGCCCTTTATCTTTGATGCATCATGTGAGGAGGCGTTCTCTACTATAACAGAGAAACTAGTGTCGGCATCGGCCGTGATTGCTCTAGATTGGGACATACCATTCGAGTTGATGTGTGACGCAAGTGATTATGCAGTTGGAGCGGTTCTTGGACATCGTAAGGGCATGATATTTTATACCATTTACTGCGAGTCGAACACTCAACGATGCTCAGCTTAATTATGCCACAACCGAGAAGAAGTTACTTGCTATCGTCTTCGCCTTTGAAAAGTTCAGATCATACTTAATCAGGAAAAAGGTAATCTTGCACACTGACCACTCTGCCATCAAGTATCTCATGGAAAAGAAGGATGCAAAACCACGACTGATTCGATGGGTGTTATTGCTCCAAGAGTTCGATGTGGAGATTAAAGATAATAAGGAAACAGAGAATTTAGTAGCAGATCATCTCTCTCGTTTGGAGTTGCCAGAAGAAAATGAATGAAGAAACAAACTATTGATGATAATTTTCCAGAGAACGACTCTTGGCTATATCGCAAGCTCCATGGTATGCTGATTTCGTCAACTATCATGCAGCAAAGATAATACCAACTGAGCTTAATTATGAAGGGAAGAAGAAATTCTTTGATGATATAAAACACTATTATTGGGAAGATCCTTATCTGTATAAGCATTGTGCCGATCAAGTTATACGAAGATGTGCTTCAGGAGATGAGGCGCACGATATTGAAATTGCGATGCTCTCGAGTGTGGCTGCCATTTTCGAGGATATCGTACAGCTGCTAAAGTTTTACAATTTGATTTTTATTTGCCGACTTTATTTAAAGACGCTCATGCTTTCATATCGACTTGTGACCGTTGTCAAAGGATAGGTAATATTTAAAGAAGAGGCAAGATGCCACTCAATACTATGTTGGAAGTTGAGTTATTTGATGTCTGGGGCATTGACTTCATGGGACCATTTCCATCGTCATACCGTAATGAATATATCCTGCTAGCGGTAGATTACGTGTCTAAATGGGTAGAAGCAGTAGCTGCGCAAAAGAACGGTGGTCCTCAACTTTATAAGAAGAATATTTTCACTAGATTTGGGACTCCACGAACAATCTTGAGTGATGGAGGAACTCACTTCTGTAACAAGCAATTCGATGCTCTTCTTTCGCATTATGGTGTTAAACATCGCACGGCACTAGCTTACCACCCTCAGAGCAATGGACAAGCAGAAGTATCTAATGGAGATATGAAAAAAATTGTAAGTATCTCTTGAAAATATTGGGCCAAGAAAATCGGCGATGCACTGTGGGCATACCGGACAGAATTTAAGACACCTATTGAAATGTCACCATATAGATTGGTTTATGGAAAGCATGTCATCTTCCGGTGGAACTAGAACATAAAGCGTATTGGGCGATAAAGCAATTAAACATGGCTATGCAAGCCGCGGGCAAGAAACGCCTTCTACAACTAAACCATATGGATGAATTTCGCAATGAGGCTTACGAGAATGAAAAAATCTATAAAGAACGAACGGGGCTTGGCACGATAGATATATGCGGAGAAAAGAATTTGTTGTTGGAGACCAAGTGCTTTTTTTTTAATTCTAGGCTTCAGTTGTTTCCAGGCAAGCTAAAGTTAAGGTGGTCGGGTCCATTTATGGTGACTAAAGTATTTCCTTATGGTGCGGTAGGGATCAATGACCCAGAAAATTTTGAGGTATATGCCCTAGATGCCCTACGAGGACTGGGGGTACGAGGGCAATTTGGTAACTGTGTAGCGTTTAGTGATGTAATTTGATTACTTATATTAATGGAATAATTTTATTTAACTAATTTATTATTCGATAAATAAATTAAAAGGAAAATTATTAATTAGTCTAAATATTTCACCTTGCAGTCTTAATGATAATACAACTTAATAAACCAAATATTGGCAGTTAGTTACTGATTTTGTGGGGACAGAGAGGGGCACCAGTAAGCTGAGATACAACAATATTAAAATTACTCCACAAGTCTAGTCTCCATTAGGGTGACTGGATCGACAAGTATGACTTGTTATGAGCCCAACACGGTTGTGCCAACTGTTCACTTGGGAAGTGAGAGCCCGTGACAATGATACAAGTGAATCAGGGGATTATCTGTATTTGGATACTGACTCGTAATTGAATGATCACACGCTTGGACTGCCCTTGATCGATCGATTGACTGTAGTAGTCTGCGTGAACGAATGAAAGGGTTAACTTGGGGGTTGGTCTTGAGGTCTTGACTTGTCACTAGTTTGCCAGGCCCGTCTTGCCGGTGGCATGGGTCAGCGGCGAAATGCCGTCTTGACTTTTCGATGCGATTGCTGGTTGAACCGCGGAGCGGAATTTATGGTCTCGATTAAATTCAAGGTTAACGTCCTATGGCAAGTTTAATGTGCGGGAATTTATCCAAGTCTAGCCAGAGCACATAACTGACTCACGATATTCTTGGAGGGCAGTTAAATTATTTTCAGCGACATAAACGACATAGAGTCGAGTTCTGTAAGTTTGACAATGCATGACTTTCACTCGACCGGGACAAACGTAAAGGGTTTATACCTATGATGAAAATCTATAGTCGGTTCGTAGATTTAGATCAAATTCGTACTCAACTTGAGATCTGTTCGGTAACACGGGGCTTGCTAGGTGAATACGGAACTCCTAGATAGCTCCTAGGCCGGTTGAGACGAACCAAGAGAGTCGGGCTTAAAAAGAGTAACCGACACAACGTCATCATCAGAGAGAGACAAGGCTAGTCCTAGATTGAGACATTAGGGTTTGGCTTGGCCAAAACCCTGATCGGCCGAAATACTAAGTTTGACTAGTAGGGGTAAAATGGTCTTTTCACCTCACGAGATATTTAATATTTACTATATGATTTAAATTAGATTTAATTTGGAATTAGTTATTGGATACCAATATTGTCTTAGAGAAATAACATTATTTAATTTGGAATTAAATAAAATATATATATATATATCATATATATGTACGTTTCGAATTTTATTAGATAAAATTTTGAAAATAACTAAATATATTTATATTGGATATTATATGTTTAAAATATACTAAATATAGTATTTTAATTAATTAAGATATTGGATATTTATTAATTACATTTAAAGTTTGAATTTTGAATTCATTACTTGGTAAAAACGAAGACTTGGTAAAAGGGGAGGTTCGAGGATTTTTCTCCCACCACCTCAACATATTTTTGGCCAATCCTAAATAGTATTAATAGGGATTTTCGAGATCCTAGAAATAGAAGAAGCTAAATGTTCAAATTTCAGTTCAAGAGAGGAAAACTAAGAGTTTTCTCCTCTCATCACTTTCTCTCTCGCACTCTTTCTCTCGGGGGCAGCAAGCAGCTCGTTCTTCGCCTAAATGTACAGGACAGTTGTGACGTTAGTGAGGTGTCGGCATGACGATCTTGTGCAAAGAAGCCGTCCTGATCGTGTGCTTTTGGCGTAGGAGAGCGGCACTACGCCTCGGGGATTCGAAAGATTCGAAGCTAGCCATCGTCGAGAGATTTCAATAAGATATCATGGCTGATAGCTTATCTCTTTATGTCATTACTTTCTCGTGTTTGTAGCCGAGCGATCTTGGATAGATGGGAAACCCCGTAAAATTTTAAATTCCACCGTTCTAGGAACGTGGGTCTTGGCAAGCGAAGCACTATCTATGCATTATTATCTCATAATTTTAAGTTTTTGTCTTATTATATTTTTGTCATCTTAAACTACTTTCGTTGTTGCCGTTGGTCTTGTTCTCTCGCAGGCTCGCAACTAGTTTGGGGGTAGTATGTTCACCAAGGTGGCTCGTTTGCTGTGGAGCGATCAAGTCATTTTTCATGTCGCACTCTACATCGATCGACGCATTATTCAGGGCAGTGTCACTTAAACTCTGTCTTTGTTTTATTTTAACACATCGGGGACAATGTGATAATTATTTTGGGGGTGGGGTGACACATGCTAGATTTTATATGCTTACATATTTAGGTATCGATGCCTCAATTTCTGAATGGTATGAACTGATGAAGGTTTGATTTGAACATCACTAGTGAAATCTCTTGTCGGTGATGAAAACTTTTAAAATTTACTTTTGTCGTGATAAGATTTACCAAATTGAGTGTTAAAGTCTTGCATGTTATGTGTTGTGATATTAGCATGGTTATCTGGTTACATTGGCTGCTCCAGGAGAATAGTGTGTATCATAAGACAGAAACCCAGAAAATATTGTGAGTTTTGAGCAAAAAAAAAAATTAGAGCAACACACTTGCTCGATGTGTTTTTCATGAGTCCGCGACGACGTTAGCTTTTCCTGGGTGATAATTTATCACGCAGTCGTAGTCTTTAACGAGCCATCTCCTTGCCTCATATTTTTAACTCATCTGTGTGAAGAAGTACTTCAGGCTCTTATGATCCGTAAAGATCTCGCACCTTTCTCCGTAAAGATAGCGTCGCCGTATTTTGAGAGCAAACACTACTGCAGCGAGTTCAAGACCATGGGTAGGGTAATTCTTCTCGTGCAATTTCCACTGTTGGGAGGCATATGCAATTACCTGTCCGTTTTGCATTAACACGCATCCCAAACCATTCTTCGAGGCATCATTGTACAAGGAAAATCCTTCGGTATCCCAAGGTATTGATAACATTGGAGCAGTCGTCAGCCTTTTCTTCAGCTCTTGGAGACTTCGTTCACATTCTTCTGTCCACTTGAATGGGACATTCTTCTTCGGCAGGTTGGTAAGTGGTGATGCTATACTGGAAAAATCTTTGATAAATTCTCGATAATACCCAGCAAGCCCGAGAAAGCTTCGTACTTCAATGGGAGTGGTCGTCCGTGGCCATTTATCTATTGCTTCAATCTTATTGGGGTCTACTGAAATTCCGCTTCCCGAAATGATGTGCCGCAGAAAAGCCACTTGTTCCAACCAGAATTTGCACTTTTTGAATTTGGTGAATAGTTGCTTCTCCCGAAGAATTTGAAGGACCGTTCTCAAATGTTCTTCATGTTCCTCCTTCGTCTTAGAGTAGATGAGAATATCGTCAATAAAGATGATAACGGAACGATCCAGAAATTCCTTACATACCCGGTTCATCAAATCCATGAAAGCAGTCGGGGCATTCTTTAGCCCGAATGGTATGACCAAGAATTCATAATGGTCGTACCTCATGCAGAACACTGTTTTGGGAACATCATTCTCACGGATCTTCAACTGATGATAACCGGAACGTAGGTCAATCTTCGAGAATGCCGTTGCCCCTTGAAATTCGGAGTACGGTCAGACGTCCTTATGAACTCGAAAGAGCGAGAAGGTCTGAATCCCGAAAGAATAGGTTCCTTCTGGGGTTTCCTGTTCTGGGTTGAATGGGAAAGGACTTGACTATGGCATCGCCAATATTAGTCTGTGTTCGGTGGTTTGTAGTTGTCGAATAAATCGTCTATCCTTGGCAACGGGTATTTATTCTTAATCGTGATTTTATTGAGTTCACGATAGTCTATACATAGTCTCATCGACCCGTCTTTCTTCTTAACAAATAGTACTGGGGCTCCCACGGTGAGAAACCGCGTTGAATAAAACCCTTCTGCAACAATTCCTCCAATGGCTCCTTCAATTCTCGTAATTCGTTCGGTGCTAACCGATACAGGGATATAGAGATCGGGCAGCTCCAGGTACAAGAACAATAACAAATTCAATTTTCCGATCCGCATGTAATCCTGGGAGATCCTTGGTAAATACATCGGGATATTCGTTTACTATAGGAACCTCCTCAAGCTTTGGCTGGGAAGATTCCTTAGCTTTCACCGCAAATACTAAGAACGATTCGCAACCCGTGTTAACGAGTCTCTAAGCTTTCAATGCAGAAATCCGAGGGATTGACTTACTATTCTTCTTTTTCCAAAAATTCAAATTCCTCTCCCTCGGGTAATCGGAACCTAACTACCCTCTTCGAGTAATAAATGAGGCCCGTATTTTGAGAGCCAATCCATCCCGATTATGATGTCGTAATCATTCATCAGGATTACTATTAGGTATATATTCAATTCCTTACCCTCGATACTAATAGGAGAATTTTCTACCACTAAATTCGTCCGAGTTGAATTTCCGTGTGGTAGGGATACTACATAATTGCATAAAGAACGGGTGAGATAGATTCCCGCCCTGGCCACGAAACTAGCCGACACAAACGAATGTGTGGCTCCAGAATCGATCAGAACTGAAGATGGTACGAGAAAAATATTCAACGTACCCGTAACTACGGCTGGATTCGCCTCCGCCTCCTCGCTGGTTATCGTGAAAACTCGTGCAGGTACGGGTGGAGGTCGGATTAGATTTTGCGGCTGATTCTGTAGTAGAGGTTGACCCTTCGTGCAGCTCCGTGTGATATGTCCAGCCTCTCCACACCGGAAGCACTGCAGATTCGGCACAAGTCGAGGTCCGTAGCAGACACCGAAGTGATTTCGTCCGCACTGTTGTCCCTGCAGCGCTGGCATCGGTGGTCGATTGGGGACGTGGGTCGGTCCCTGATAGACATTCGGGCGCCACATCTGCTGAACCTGTCGATTGCCTTTGTTCTTCGAACCTTGCCAAAGAACTAATGCTTCTGGATGCTTCCTCCTACTTGCTGGCTTTCCCCTTTCCGATTTGCTTCTTGGGATTCCCAAACTACTCCTTTCGCCTGTTCCGTTATCAACGCCCGCTCTGTTGCTTGGCGGAATTCCAGCTCATCGTACACGCAACACTCAGGAATTTGAGTTAGTATCTGATCTATATATGTAAAAAAAAACACCCCTTTAATATTAACTTTTTAGCTAAACCTAACAAAAGATATTGGGTTTTCTTTCATTTTCAGGCGATGCCACCAAAACAAGTCTTTTAAGATCACTACCAAACATGGTTCGTTGTCGCGTATGCGGACGTTGATGCGGACATGGGCGATACAGATACGTTGCATTATCGTGGCGCGGTCGCGGGCGATACGCAATTTTTGTGAAAAAATAGTAAATTAAATATGTTTTTGCAATTATACCAGATAATAGTTGTGAAAAACTAAAAAATACCTCATAAGTATACACTAATGACTTTTGAGGATTTCATTTTGAAATATTATATATATATTATTTTAGAGTTCTTTAGAAAAATTTCATGCAACAAATCGACAAATAATAGAACTAATCATCTATATTGAAATCACTCTACACCTGAAGGATTAATAATCATTCTAGAGATCTTTATAAAATTAAAAAAATATAATAACAAGATATTACAATGTTACTTTGTTAACTTCATAAATATCTTAGAAGATAGAAAGAAGTCAGATATCAATTTTTGTGAAATTGAGTTTTTTACGATTTTTTTATTATTTTGCTACTAATTAAAATAGAACAAGATAATAGTAGCGTTGGGCCGTTACATTTTTAAAAAGGTAAGAAAGCCCAGTAAATGATAATCCATTAAATTACAACCAATTTGAACTCTAATTAGGGCACGTTTTCATCTTCTTCGTCATGTCAAGACGCCACCATCACCAACCCTAGGTCCTCCCAGCGCCGGCGGCCGAGATAACGCCGCTGCAACCGAGTTCTCGGCCGCGACGATACGCGCCGCCCGATATCTCGCCGTGCCGCCGATATCTCCCCCGCGTCAGAGTCATACCCGCATCAACCCGTATCTTGGGCACGGGGAGGGCCGATCCCGCTCGGGTGCGGCCGCGACGGCCGAGATCTCGCCGCGACGGCGAACCATGCTACCAAATGGTGAAACCAATTTGAAGATATCCGAAGCAGATATATACAATCCTCAAGAGTTTGAAAAGGCTATAAATGGTTGCGACTATGTTCTCCACTTGGCTACTCCCTTGTCCCATAACCATGACTCCAAGGTCATACATCAATTGATCATATAATTTATTTAAAATTTCCGAGCAGAAAATAGTTTTTTTTATTATTTTTTCTTTTTTTTTCCTTTCAGTACAAGGATACTAGTGAAGCAGCTGTAGCTGGGATTAAAAGCATAGCTGATTCTTGCCTACGGTCGAAAACTGTTAAGCGTCTAGTTTATACGTCTACTATATTAGCAGCTTCACCATTAAAGGAAGATGGTTCAGGTTTCAAAGCTCAAATGGATGAATCTTGTTGGAGCGCAGTGAATCTCCCATAAGTAAATAAGTGATGATACCTTGGTAATGATTTTCGTTTTTCCCTCAGATTTTCAGAGAAGTATCATACATATATTTCTGCTGTTCATGGCGATTTTTTCTTTTTACAGAACTATATAAAATCCAGTGTTGTAAAATTCGGCCTAGGCGGCCGCTTAGGCGGCGCCTAGGCACTACTCGGAGGGTCACCGTGGCGAAAACCACGTATTCGGCCACTTATTCGGCTCACCATTTAATCGGCCCAAATATCCGATTAATCGGCCCAAATATCCGACTAATCGGCCGAATTTTTAAAATTTATTGGCCCAGTTGAAAAAGAAATATTATAACTAATGTGGGACTACTGCACATCAACATGAAACGGATATTTTCGTTTATGTAAGCTATTATTTGTCTAAAATTTTAAATGCTGAAAAATACGTTTAGCCCAGTGGTTGGAAGTGAAAGAGTAAGTATTGGGCTTATATGAGACTTGGTTCAATTCCCATTATGCACTATTTTTTAACTATTTTCAGTATGAATAGATTTGGAGTTATTTTATAATAATAAAATGACGTGAGAGTAGGGTTCAATTTTTTAAATTTTTTCGTAAAAGTTTCTAAAAACATTTTCTGGGGAAATTTTTTTGTAAATACAAAAAATATTATTGGGTATTGACATTATTTATTTAAATCTTTAAATTTGATAAATATTTTACTTTGGTATATTAGCATATAAATAAAAAATATATAAAAATTGTATACCGACTGATTTCCGCTTAGAAACCGCCTAGGCCCCGCCTAGCCCGTCTAGGCGCTAGACCCCCCTCGGGCGCCCGACTAGCGCCTAGCGAATTTTACAACAGTGATAAAATCCAAGACAATATCGGATAAAGAGATACTAAAGTACAATGACTTTAGTCATAGTTCAGTCGTCGGAGAATTTGAGGTGGTGAGCTTAGTTTGCGGATTAGTGGGAGGAGATACGCTTCTTTCGAATATAACTTCGAGCATAGTTCCTATGATGTCTCAGTTAACGGGCGAACGATATGCTTTCGATATATTGAGCTTAATTCAAGAAATGTTGGGATCGATTCCTTTGCTTCACATCGACAATGTTCGCGAGGCGCATATATTTTGCATTGAGAGGGAAAACTCGATGAAGGTCGTTTTTTGTGCGCCGTCGAAAGCCCTACATTTGAAGACACTGCAAATTGCTACCAAGAAATCGATCCTCGAATTCAGATTCCACAAGAGTAAGTGTGAATACATTTGTCACGCTATAATATCAATATATATCTACATAGGTATATTGAGATTGGTAAATGAATTTGTTTTGATTTTGTTATTCAGATTGAAGGTTGGAGCTGATAATGGAAGATGCAAATGTGATTTATCAAAGTTGACGGGAGAGGGTTTTAAGTACAAATATGGGATGACAGATATATTAGAAGGCAATCTCAACTGCTCAAAACGACTAGGGTTATTATTGCTTTAGTAGTGGTTATTATGCGTATGATTTCATTAAATAAAGTAAAATTAGACATAACCGCATTTATTTTCCTTGTTAATCCCATCTCCTTTTGTCCCTTTTCGACAATATTTACCAAAGATTGAGTTTATGACGTTGCACAATGAAAACAAAAACAACGTAAATTAGGATACAAGACTTACTTCTAATAAAAATTAAGATGAATGATTCGAAAATTAGATGTATAAATGATACACTTCCTACGAGTTTTATCAATTATAGGGTCATTTTAAAAAAGTGAACAATTTTGCAAACTGATTTGCACGTCTCGAATCACAATAGGAGTCAAATTGGACGACAAAAATAAACATTTCACGATCATAATAATTGAACTAGTTTATTACCCGTACTTGAACGAACCAGTGAATATTTATAATTTTCTTTTCTGACAAATACGTTAATTGTATTAGTCAGTAACCGATACCACAAAGGTAATGGCTACATACTAAGTTTTTTTTTTATCTAAATAAAAAAATTGGACACACCTAGTGGACAATAAAGATTTTTTGTTTAATAAATTAAAAGGGCACGTGGCACATTTATAGGCAACCTAAATTTCTTTATATAAGATAAGCCATTGTCGCATGTCGTAAAATTAGGGCAAGGGCTGACCTATGTAGGGGCTCGGAAGCAGACTTGCTCATCCGGTTTACGAACCGCCGGTTACGGTTTGGGAGAACCTCCAAACCACTAGAACCGTCATAGGGGTACGGTTTCGGTTTCTAAAAATCCAGTTCCGGTTTCTAAAATCCAGTTCCGATTACCGGAACCGCCGGTTACGGTTTGGACGGTTTCAGTTCCAAACCGCCGGTTTGCCGGTTTTTTTCCTCATACCAACATGGAGTGAAGTAATAATAAACGTGATGTTAAGTAATTAAATGTGAGCTTGATATTATAACATGAGATTGCGAGAACTTTATATGATAGTTAGATGAGGATTGAGATAAAAATCAACTTTTTTTCCGAAATGATAGCTTGTATAAATCAACAAAGATACAGGGGCTAAATAGCCCAAATGGTCTCATGGATACATCGTCAACCGGGAGAACAAAGGCTCACAGACGAGTACAGTACAACCCCACAGTGGGAGCACAATACTCTCACGTGAGGAGAAAAAGGTTCACAAGGGACAAAAATCGACAGAAAACAAAATCCATTATCTACGATCAAGAACTAAAAAACCTATGATAGAAAAAGCTATTAAGCTAAATCTATAATACTCTTCATTTTCACTGGGCCTTCGACTTCTGGATTTTTATCTTCATCGGACTGGGGCTCTAGAAAGGAGAAAAAGCTCTCGACCCGCAGGTCGAGAGAAACGAGGGAGGTGGCGGGCGGGGCGGCGAGGCGTGACGGAAGGCTTCCGTGGGAAGCGAGGCGAGGCGGAAGGCTGGCGGGGAAGCAAGGCGACGAGGTTGGCGGGGGAGGGAGGCGGCGATGACCAAAAAAAGCAAAAAAAAAAAGAAAAAGAAAAGCAAAAAAAAAGAGAAGGGCAGAACAAAGACCTTCCCCGCCTCCATTAATGGATGATGGCGGAGAAAACTCTTTTATTGTGCGGCAGCTGCTGTTGGAGAGAGTTAGGTGAGAGAGATGAGAAAACTCTTTACTTCCATTAGTAGAATTTCTCGTATCGATAAAAAACTTCTCAATACACATATTTATAGGTAAAATTTACGAAGGATACTTAATATCAACCATCAATCTAATTATAATAATAAATATTATTTTTATATAAGATTGGCCGTTAAATACCTCCTTAAGGGAAGGCTTTAGTACATATTTAAAACATATATATATATATTAAGCTGAAAGTTCAAAACGTAGCTGTTAGACTTAGAGTTTAGACACTTAGATAATTAAAACTAATATAAACAAAGAGGAAAAGAACAAAATAAAAAGAACATTAAAAAAAAAAAAAACTAACTGACACCCACTAGCAGTTGAGTGTTAGAAAAATAAAAAATCATTAAAAAAAAGTAAACAGCCAGTTACGGTTTTTTGCCCTCTACGAACCGGATGAAATTGTCATATATGCGGTTGCGGTTCACGTTTATTACTGTTCCGGTTTACAAACCGTAACCGGCAAACCGGCGGTTAAGGTTAAAATGGGCAAGTCTACTCGGAGGTCCATTGACCTCAACCCGTCCGTGCTTCAATGGTGTCTTCCCTCATGAGGAAGAAGATAAGAAATTAGGGCTACTTAGTGGCCTTATGTCTATTGGCTTGGGCTACTTTTTTTTATAATACAAAATTAGATATCTTTCATCTATACTATCTATACTATAATTGGCGAGGGCTGGTACAAACCGTCAATTCCAAATTGATTTTGTATGTAAAATTTCAAATTAATAAAATAATAATCTATTCTATCTAAAGAAACAATAAATAATAAAATTATTGTACGAAAATATAACAACCCACTTTATCCACTACCACTACATAACGCCTAATATTTAAATTATTAAAACTATCGTTTTAAATTTAATTATTGGTTTTGCACACGTGTGAGATTATGCAGGATAGCTAGTTATATATAGTGGCTCTCACCTCATTTGGGCCGTTTTATATGGAGTTATAAAAATAACATTTCTAGTAGGAAAGGACACTGCATTAAAATTCGGGAGAATTGATAAACGTCTTAACGCTTATTGTACTAGTTATTTGGGTCATAATAGAGTATTCTTCATTGTCTCATGCATTTATATGCTCTATTTACACCTCTTTGCACGTTGTAGGACCTTAGATGTCTACCGAGCGAAAAGGAGCAAAAAAGAAGTGAAAACAAGGCAAAACGGACAAGTTACGATGCTGACAGGAAAATGTCACGGCCATGACACATTATGCACATGGTCGTGACCATTGTGCGAAGCCAAGATTCAACTTAGTTACGGCCGTGACACTTCTTGCACCATGCCGTGATCCAAAGCAGCAACATGAAAAATTAATTTATCCCAATCCAGACCTCGGATTGAGAATCCCTTTGGTCAAAATTAAGATTGGATAGTCTTCTATTCATGGTTAAAATTTCAGGTCAATCGGACATCGTGTACCCCTCCATATGAGAGAAATACGAAACTATCACAAGGCTGTTGAAAGTGGCACGGCTGTGACACTACTGCACGAGGCCGTGACGCACGGCAGTGGACAGTGTCACGAACGTGAAGGACAATGTCCCAGACCGTGAAGGTATCGAATTTCAGCATAAAAGCCCAATTTCAATTCAAAAAGAGGGGAAACTTACCAGATATCAACCCTAATCCATCGAGGACGAAATAGAGACGCCAAGAACGGAGAATTCCACTCGAGAAGCACAAGAGACAGATCAACGATGAAATCACGCCGAATTGAACGGGGAACGAAGACTCGTCCACGCAACCCTCTCAGACCATCAGTATATCAAGATCATGAGTCCTCCTTCCCTGTTTTCTATCTCCTTCATTTTTTTCCGTTAATTTTGAGTAGCTAAATTCCATATATGTTTGGGATTAGATGAACGCTAGGTTAATTCGTATTTAAGACATATGTTTATCGTGACTCGTGTGTTTTGATTACTTATCTGTCTATCAAACTGTTTCTTCGCTTTAATATATCTATGTGTTAAAGTGAAAGTACGGAAAATTGTTTAGGGCGACAGCTAAACAACGATTAGGCCGTTCGTAGAAGATATGAATCGAGTATAGGGGAAAGCAAATACTCGATCCTCGCCGTTAGTAATTACTAAAATTTAGATCCCCGCGAGCGTTTAGGACGACAGCAAATTCGTGAGTGGGTAGGAAGTTACTGCGACTTAGTCTTAACCACGTAAGAACGATATTCATTGTCTTAGTCGATGTAATACTCGTAAATTTTGTTATGGGATTTTGATGTAATTAAATATGTAGTTTTGTGAATTAGGAAATAAATTAGTTGTGAAGCAAAAATATAAATTTTAATCATTCCGAAAATAGTTCTAAATTTAAACAAAGCTACCCAAAAATAATAAATATAGGGACTTACAATGTTGGGCCATATTTGAATTAGTTAATGGGGTATTAATACCCAATCTCTCGAAATAAAAGGGGACCTATTAGTGGCAAGTTCCTTAAGGCTTAGGTAAAATGAGGATTATTATCTAGTCATATCACACGAATTCTTAAGCATTTGTATATAATCAAATACGTTCAACAACGTAGAGAATTATACTTATCTAATCCACACCATATATTAAGATCGTCAAGAGAAAAAGAAAACCCTTTCGAATAGCAAGTGAAACACACGACTTGAACATTCTGATATCGAAGCTCCAAGTAAGGTACGAATATTATATGTGAAGTAGCTTAAATTTGTTTAATATACTATTGATGTCTCAAGGTTTAACGCGTCTTTAATATGTAACTAGAATAGAATTTTGGGGAAGGTTTCGTGTTTTAGATGTTAGGAATAAAATACAGAATTATGAAATAGCAGTATTAAATATTATTTGGTGAGTAAATGTTGAAGCTTCCACATAACCGTAAAATCTAATACGAGGATTTTGGTGTATTAGCTATGTAGTTTGATAAAAAAAATTTAAGTTGTGAAACAAAAGTATAAATTTATATGAGTTTTTGACTTAATTACGAAATTGTCATAAAGCTAGATAAAATTTGTAATATTGGGATACCATAGATTGGGCTATGCTTAGTGCGAACCTAAATTACCTAGGCCAAAACGTTCCACGATAAGCTCTAATAAAAACGTGACTTGAGCCTAGAGAAAAACTAAGATCATCACATGTCCCATGCCATCATTGGTATTGATACTTATCTAGTAATCGTTATATCAAAAGGCATGTAGTAAGAAAAAACCTGAGAAGAAGAAGAGAAGTGGAGTAGGAGAAAAACCCTCAACGCAAAGCTGGGAAATTTAACAACATAAGGAAGATAGCGATATGATAACCATAGTTTCGAAGTGAGGTACAACCCTTTACACTTAGTGCTTAGTTTTTTTTCAATACTTATACGATATTACGTGGTAAGAGAACTCTTAGGGAGTTTTTGAAATTCGTTATGATCAAGAATATTCTAGTTTCAGAGTTTGTTCATATTTATGAGTATCTGTATGACGAAATAGTCATGAGAAATCTGTTATTTTAAGAGGTAATCTTTCTGGGAGTATTCGGATCTTCTAAGATAACTATGATGGTAGAATAATTTTAGAAACATGGGTGTTCTTGAGAGTTCGAAAGGTGTATCATATTCTGGGTTAAGAATAGCTTTCGAGGATAAACATGAACATATGAGTTTTGGTAATTTTAGGGTTTTTGAAAGAATCACTATTTGTGGACTTCGGATAAATTTTGAGTGTGTTTCGCGAGTCAAGAATTTCACGAATCGAGTTTCGCGAATTAAGCTTCACGAATTATTAGGGTGTGATGTTTTACGGGCAGAAAATCCGACTTCACGAACTGGAAAGGTTCGCGAGTGTGAGATGAATTCGGGCCAAAAGTCCGATTTCGCGGGCCGGCCTACCTCGCGGGTCAACGAACTTCGCAAGCCTTAAGGCTTTCGTGAACTGGGAGCACTTCGCGAATCAGGCGAAGTTTGCGAATCGGTAAGGGATTTCGCGGGTCTGAGAGTTCGTGAATCATAAGCCTTTCACGGGCCAAAGAACTTCGCGAACTCTAAAGCTTTCGCGAACCGTGGACCCTTCGCGAATTAGACGAGGTTCGCGAATCAGTAAAGAGTTTCGCGGATTGACCATTGACCGCGAATCCAATTTCGAAACTTAGCTTATTCGAGAATGTATACATACTGATAGTAATTATATGTTCAGAGGATCGACCGTTAGAGATTCCATCCGAGTTCTTGACTGACTATAGCGGGAGGACATGTAGGTGGACATTCATCTACAATGCGTAAATACATACGTGATTTATGTGCTTTATGTGATCCGATGATTTCTGTGACTTACATGATTTACGTGATGTATGTACGTTTCATGTGAAACCACGTTTTTATGTACCATCACGTATATGCATGGCATGGCATGTGCATATCATATCAGGCTGAGAGACGATTTCGACCGTATTGAGACGGTGATGATTCGGTATGTTAATAGGTGGGGTAGATTGAGAATATTTGTGACCTGTTAGGCTCACAGGATTCCTGGCGGAGACAGACGTGATCAATCTTTCTACTCGAACCTGGTCGGTTTGAGGTGTACACCGCCAGAAGGGATATGGGTGTTATCACCCATGATATACGGGCGTTATCGTCCATGACTTACGGAACGGGTTTAACCACCCATGACATTGGATTCGGATGTGATCGCGTGACCACCCATGATATTTATTGCGCGCGTGAGCCTAACTAGGGCCCTGTGTCGTGTGAGGTGAATAGGAATGTGGGAAAAGAAAGAGTGTGCATCGGCATGTGAGATATTGGGATTGTGGTTGAGTGCACACTTGCATACATGCATTTTATTCACCTACTGGGCAAATTTCTCAGTGTTTACGTGTTGTAGGTACTGAGTCCGATGCTGATACGCGTCGTGACTGAGGCGGCTGATGGCGGTGCTCCACGGACTTTTGGGGGCGGGGCGGTAGATGGATGAAGACATGTGGAGCGGCGTTAGGGTTTTGTTCTTTTGACATTTTGGGGCTACGCACTTTGTACAGATATTACTATGTAAAATAATATTTTGCTGTATTATATTATCTTTTCGGAAAAAATTTTTTAGACGGGTCTTCTGGGACTTACGTTGCGAAAATCCGCCATTAGTTCCAATTAGAAAACGAGGATCGCTACAGTCGATAATACCTAGCGGAATTCGAATCCCGAGCACATCTTTATCATCTGAAAGTACTCTCATCAGTTAGGCGTATTCTCTTAGTCTCTCGTTGATTTAGGAGCGATCTGTTAGGCTAGTTCGTAAAATAATCTGCGTATTTTATTTAGGCTAGATATCAAGTCAATAAGTCACTACCAGTACTCAGTTTATTCCTCGTGTTCGATACTCGTTTACACTTTACTGCACTACAAACAATAGGTCCACTGCCTATCGCACGTTGGTGATAGTAATTAAGTATTCGTTTTATATTATCACTTGTCGCACTTGCAAATTATATAAGCACACCAAGTGTCGATCAAGTTTTTGGCGCCGTTGCCGGGGAATAGATTGATATTAGGAACACCGTAGTTCGGTACTTTAGCCATTTTTACTGAAGTTTCCTTGTTTTTTACTATTTGCGTTATTTGTTCTGTTAGTCATTGTTATTTTCGTTATTTCTTTTACGTACCGATTTGTTCTTCCCTGATTTTTTTATTCCCGTTCATTGAAGGTACACAATTCAACGGTGAAGGACCCGAGCCATCCATCGGGCCCCATCATTGACGCATTACCCAGACTTCGAGCGTAAATTACGAAGGCAACTCAGATAGCCCGGATACAGAAGTAGATATGGCGGACCACAGAGTACCTGTGCACAACGTTTCAGAGGAGGAGCAATACTAGAAGATCTACTCAAGAACACCGCACTAGGCGATACAGAATCGATGATCGTTATTCCGCCGATTGAGAACAACAACTTCGAGCTAAAGCATTCTTGGCTTCAGATGATTTTCCAGATGGCCCAGTTCGAGGGAGACCCAGACGATGATCCTTACTCGCACCTGAAGGCCTTCCTGATAGTGACAGACACCATCAAGATTAATGGTGTCTCGAGCGATGCGATCAAGCTAATGTTATTCCCATTCTCGCTCAAGTTCAGGTCGAAGGACTGGTTGGAGATGTTACCGCCGAGATCGATCACTACGTGGGAGAAGATGCGAGCCGCATTCATCGGCCACTACTTTCCGTTGTCGAAGGTGTTAAGATTGAAAACAGAGAAATCGCTTTTCCACCTGAATGACTCAGAAAATCTCTACGAGGTGTGGGAGCGATACAAGGTGCTATTGAAGAAGTGCCCGCAATGCGGAATGTCGAAGGCAGCCCAGATCAATCGATTCCACGAGGGGCTCAATGATCAGACTGTTCACATGTTAGACGGAGCCGCAGGAGGAGGGCTTGTGAAGCTCACTGTGACCGATGCTTGGAGCCTGATCGAGGACTACTCGAGGAACAGCTTGAGGCAATACGAGGATTTAGACGCCAGGCGTGTTCGGAGTGAGCGAGGAGACGGCCACAAATACCAAATTTGAGGCACTCCAACAACAAATTGCAGAAACAAACTCTCATGCAGACTGTGATTGGCGCACTACTTCCAAAAGCCGGGCAGACACAGCCCGTGAATGCGAAGACGACCATCGCACCGACGCAGCATATGCCCTATAAAACACAATGTGTTATTTGTGGCGCAGCCCACGAGATGTCAGAATGCCAACGCGGGCAGCCACTGGAGCACGTGGATTACATGGGAAACCACCAAATACAGTGAGGTTTCCAACCTCGAGCACACCCCAATTTGGCATATGGAAATCAGAACCACCAAGGGCAAGGACCGCCAGGATTTCAACCTAGACCATCCGGTTTCCAAAGCGGGGCGCCACGACAATACCAGAATGCACCCGCAGGGTTAGGATCCGATGATATGTAGAAGATGAAGGACATGATGAAGACGCTCCTGACAAATTTCAACAATACCACCGTAGCTCACGAGAGTAGAATGACAAAGATGGAGGAGTATATGGAGGTAAGAGCACAGACGCCTCGATTAAGAAATTGGAGCAGCAGGTTGGCCAACTAGCAAAGCAACTGGCGGGGCAAAATCAAGGATCACTCTCGAGCTACGCCGAGACAAATCCTAAGGAGTACTGCAACACGGTAACCCTGAGGAGTGGGAGAGGATTGCAAAAAGTTCCCGCCAAGCAAAATTCAAAGGCGAAAGTTGATTTCGAGGGCCACGACGAGCCAGAAGTGGAGGAAAGTAAGGGCGACGGAGTCGAGGAGGTCAAGGATGACAAGGGACAGGTGCGACCATCCGTGAAGCCATACCAGCCGAAGATTCCGTATCCAGCTCGGTTGAGGGAAACGAAAACTAAAACAGAGAATGCGCGACCACCAGAGAAGGTCGAACCTAAAAGGAGGAAGCCACGCCTCAAAAAGAAAAGGCGGGGGAGAATGCGCGACCACCAGTGAGGTCGTACCAGCCGAAGGTTCCCTACCCAGCACGTTTGGAGAAGGACAAAGACGATGCGCTATTTAGCAGATTTATGGGTATGTGCAAAGAACTACATATTAACTTACCATTTGTTGAAGCTATTATGCAAATGCCCAGTTTCACGAAGTTCCTGAAGGATTGTTTGACGAATCGATGGAAGCTCAAACATGTCTCCACGGTATACCTACGAGGAGAGTGCTCGGCAATACTCCAGAGCAAGATACCGAAAACGCTCAAGGACCCAGGGAGTTTTACTATTCCTTGTCTGATAGATGATTTAGTATTCGAGCATGCTTTAGCTGATCTAGGCGCTAGTATAAACTTGATGTCGTATTCTATGTTTGAGCGCTTAGGATTAGGTGAACCACGACCCACTAGGATGAGTATTCAATTGGTCGATAGATCATTAGCCCTCTAGGTGTTATCGAAGATGTTCTAGTTAAGGTCGATACGTTCATTATCCCTACTGATTTTGTTATCCTAGAGATGGGCGAGGATGAAAGTGTTTCATTGATTCTGGGTAGACCATTCTTAGCTACAGGCAAGACCATGATAGATGTTAGGAACGGGACGTTATCTTTGACGATAGATGGTGAAAAGGTTACGTTTAATATGGCTGATTCAATGAAAAAGTGTAATGAGCATGATTAAGTGTTATTACTTAGATGATTTGGAGCACGATCTCTCGTCTTATGTGCAAGGTTTATCACAGGTTTTGAGCAAGGAGGAAGTCGACGAGCCCACGATGACCATCGGCAAAAACAGCAAAGAAGTTAAGGACAAGAGCCCAGTCGAGGAGCGACCGCCACTAGAGCTGAAACCGCTGCCCGGCAAAAAGCGACACCTCCAAGTATGGATGTCGGCGAGGGAGACTTTAGCAAAAAAGAGGTGATGTACCACGACTTCCAGCCACCCTAAGCGAATGAAAGCACGTCCGGCTAAAGACGGTAAAGGAAGTGCTTCTTGGGAGGCAACCCGGGTTTTATTATCTAGTACTTTCTTTTATTTACCTATGACTATGACGCATATGAATATATCTACTATTATTATTATCTATGTCTAATTCCTTTTTACGTTTCATTTTCTTTTTAGTTATGACATGATATCACGAGTCACGACCAACAACCTTCACGGTTTCAGTCATGACCACGTCACTTATTCATCAGGGGAGTCCCATTCATTTGAACATTCTTTTCTCTTTCTTTATTCATTTTTATGTTGAGGACAACGTATTTATTAAGTGTGGGAGGGGAATTTAGGTTGAGAATATACGTGAAATATTTTTTTTCTATGACGTGTCCGTGGGCTACTAATGTGTTGGAAAGGCATGAATTCTTTGAAATCGAGCATGATTATTTGCAACTATCTCAAGTCAGTTTGCATTTTATGAAATTTCGTGAGCGATTAGGACATGCAGTGATTAAATCATGGCTGCTTGGAAAGACATAGCGCAACTTTGAGAGATCCGAACACATAACCTGTTTCCATTGCAAGAGTTTGAGCCTGACTAGTCTATATTTCTCTAGAACTTGCATGTTTGATACGCGTTGAAGCTGCTTGTGGTGTGTTAGTGTGGAAATGACGAGGGCATTAGGAAATAAGTCCAGGGCCAAATTTTTCCACCCACACTATCCCCGTAGTTAACCACGTTTAGCCTGAGCCTATTCGTTTCTCACGATGTACACTAAATAAGCCGCTAACCCGAATAAGCCTCCAGAGATACTAAGCACCGGTAGCAGATGTAGACCTTGATGGTTAATGCTTTAATATCTGATTTAATGTTCTTCTCTCTTATTCGGTGAAATAACACGATCCTACTTGACCGTTTTCTGAAATGACCTGATCCCTTGCATGAAGCCTGGCCATAAACCTTTTGCAAGATATAGGTTTTGGTAATAAGTATCCCTAGGTACTAGGGATACTCGGCATTCGCTGTGACGATGTATTCTTTGCGGCAAAAGTCAAACCTTGACGTTTTTCGGAAATAAGGGCAGTGCACAAAATCAGATCGTAACTAAGGTGAAAGGGCAGAAAATGAAAGGGAACTGAGTTGAGAGGGTCAGGCAGAAAAGTCTAGGATTTCGGAGCGAGAATGTTAAGTCTTATATTGAGGCATGTGACTGTCAGTTTGATCATGCTATTTATTTGAGTTTTCGCTCATGTGTCTTAGCTTTAGGATTACGTTTGTCAGTGTCTATGCTTGTCATCTCATTATTATTTGACCTCATTTCGACCCAAAAGACCCTCGAATTTACGCTTACCACCTTAAGTAGAAGATATGCGATTAACTTGCAAGTCTATGGTAGGAGTTGGACTAGTTCACTATTTGAGGGATTCACTGATATACTACCCTATACACGGAGCGATTTGAGTGAATCATTGTGAGGTGTGGGTCTTGATTTGTAGTGCTAAGGAAATTCAGGTTGATAGGTGCCAATCATTAGTGTACTGTTTATGATTGTTTGCTTGGTTACATTTTGTGCTTTCTAGCTATATGATAAGTTGCGAACAATCATG
Organism: Craterostigma plantagineum; assembly: GCA_027422505.1. Classification (NCBI taxonomy): domain Eukaryota; kingdom Viridiplantae; phylum Streptophyta; class Magnoliopsida; order Lamiales; family Linderniaceae; genus Craterostigma; species Craterostigma plantagineum. The sequence continues at coordinate 369,022 of JAPQWV010000157.1, forward strand.
CCGTCATCATGATTTGATGCCTTTTCCGATTTCTAATTTACTTGAGGACAAGCAAATGCTTAAGTGTGGGAGGTTTGATAAACGTCTACTAATACGTTTATTGTACTAGTTATTTGGGTCGTAATAGAGTATTCTTCATTATTTCATGCATTTATATGCTCTATTTACACATCTTTGCACATTGTAGGACCTTAGGATGTCTACCGAGTGAAAATGAGCGAAAAATGAGCAAAAACAAATCAAAACGGACAAGTTACGATGCTGGCAGGAAAATCACGGCCGTGACACATTATGCACCAGGTCGTGACCATTGTTCGAAGCCAATATTCAACGCCGTCACGGCCGTGACACGTCTTGCACCAGGTCGTGACCCAAAGCAGCAACAGCATTAAAAATTTCATATACCCTAATCCAGACCTCGGATTGAGAATCCCTATGGTCAAAGTCAAGATTGGAGAGTTTTCTATCTATGGTTAAAATTTCAGGTCAATCGGACATCGTTTACCCCTACCATCTGAGAGAAATACGAAACTATCGCAAGGCTATTGAAAGTGTCACGGCTGTGACACTACTGCACGAGGCCGTGACGCACGGCAGTGAGCTCATTTTGTGCCCCGACACTTTCACGGCCGTGAAGGACAATGTCCCAGGTCGTGAAGGTATCGAATTTCAGCATAAAAGCACAATTTCGATTCAAAAAGAGGAGACACTTACCAGATATCAACCCTAATCCATCAACGACGAAATAGAAATGCCAAGAATGGAGAATTCCCGAGAAGTGCAAGAGATGGATCAACCATGAAATCAAGCCGAATTGAACGGGGAACGAAGATTCATCCACGCAAGCCTCTCAGACCATCAGTATATCAAGATCATGAGTCCTCCTTCCCTATTTTCTATCTCCTTCATTGTTTTCCCGTTAATTATGAGTAGCTAAATTCCCTATGTGTTTGGGAGTAGATGAACGCTAGGTTAATTCGTATTTAAGACATTAGTTTATCGTGAATCATGTGATTTGACTATTTATCCGTCTATGAAATTGTTTCTTCGCTTTAATATGTCTACGTGTTAAAGTGAATGTACGAAAAATCGTTTAGGGCGATAGCTAAATACTCGATCCTCGACGTTAGTAATTACTGAAATTTAGATCCCCGCGAGCGTTTAGGGCGACAGCAAATTCGTGAGTGGGTAGGAAATTACTGCAACTTAGTCTTAACCACGTAAGAACGATATTTCATTGTCTTAGTCGATATACCTAGCGGGATTCGAATCCCGAGCACATTTTTATCATCTAAAAGTACTCTCATCAGTTTAGGCGTATTCTCTTAGTCGCTCGTTGATTTAGGAGCGATCTATTAGGCTATTTCGTAAAACAATCTGCATATATTATTTAGGCTAGATATGGAGCCGATAGGTTACTACTAGTACTCAGTTTATTCCTCGTGTTCGATACTCGTTTACTCATTTTACTGCACTACAAACGATAGGTCCACTGCATATCGCCGTTGGTGATAGTATTAAGTATTCGTTTTATACTATCACTTGTCGCACTTGCAAATTATATTAGCACACCACGTGTCGATCAAGAATCTTCCTTAAAATTACCACAAGAAAATCTAAAAACAAAAGAGCGAAAAGAAGACGAACAAAAGCACACACATACAAAACAGAAGCAAGCAGCATGACACCATTGCGACTGAAGGTTGAATTTGAATTTTTTTATATTTCTAATTATTTATTCCGCTACGAAGTTCTATTTATCTTATCACCTACATTATTTCTTTGATTATTTATTTTTGTATCATGATAGTTTTATAATTTCATTCACTTAGGTTTATATATATATGATTCTTTTTAAACTTGGAAGAATTGTAATATTGCAGTTGCATTTGTTATGATTATGTTGAAGGATTCAAATATAAATAAATGTATTATTATAATAAAAAGGAACTCAAAATTGTCTTCAAAAGTTAGTACATATTTGTAGTTAGTACTGATGAAGACTAGAGTGGCAAAAGTGGTCGGACGGTTTGTTATGATTATGGTAGTAAAAAAAAAAAACCTGTTGGTGGTCTGGGTTGCCTAGTTTTTGGTACTGTCTGGTCGGTTGTCTCATTACTGCTTGGTGCGTCATGAGCAATATCATGTACGCTGTCATGTACCCCTGGTTTCCATTTATTTTAGTGACACTTTCCAAAAAAAAAAAAAACATTACTACGTAAATGGATTATAATAGCTTTCTTATTGAAGTTAGAGATGACTTGAGAAAATAGTATTATGTGAAACCAACCGTTTGCGGGTATCCGTGTTCTGTGTTCATGTAAACTAACAGAGATAATATTGTAACGGAGCCCCTCTTGCTATGAAATCTTGGGTCCCTAAATGTACACTGAACTTGTAACGTCGATATACACGTTGGTTTGTGAAAATAATATATACTTAAATATATACATAAACAGTTGTTGTAAATATTCCAATTATATCGTCTAGAGTTGGTTTTTTATATACTCATGATATATTTATGTATGCACACACGCATACATAAATACTAGTCCTATGTAAGGCGTGGTGTTATAAACTGAATCTTTGATATAGGCCCGTTATTAACAACCGAATGGTACCACGTCACGATGGGTGAGCCCAATGAAAAGCCTTAATTTTTAATTATTTTGAATATTCAGAAGCTAAATTTCGAAATTAGATTTATCGCCTTTACCCCTTTTTTTCATTGAATTTTCTCCGATTTGTAAACAAATCTGTTAATGTAACTGTCGGATATACGCTGTGTTACATCGTGTGTGTACTTCAGAAAATAACAGTAGTACTAGTTAAGACTTTAGGTCAATTAATAGCTAAATATACGAAGTCTTCTAGTAACAGAATGATCCGATATTTTCTATCAAATATTTTTTCATTCAAATTTAAATTGGAGGCAATAATTTACCTAACACGCAAGCAAGCTTCCTTCCAATGTAAACCCTATTTATATAGGAACCGTTCCTCGCTTTTTTTGTTTCCTCTCATTGAAAATGGAGACTCAAAAAAACCCATGGCTTAATTCTTGGCTTAAGATGGGATTTTACGAAGAAAAATGCAGGAAACACATTCACCAATACAAGACTGTGTTTTGCTACACTTGCAATAACGAAACATCGTGTGAGAGATGTTGGAAGGAATCTACGAATCCTTGCACCAAAGATCATGGAGTTTTGCAGGTAAAAGTATTCATATATATTTGCTTGATGACATATACACAAGATCATCAATATTATTATTTTATTATCTTCTCTTGACGTTAGGGTTGTCTAAATAAAGAGAAAAAAAATGATTACTTATTTTAATTTTTAATCTGCAAGGTCTGCAAAGCATCCAAGAGGGTGGCGATAAAAGTAGGCGAAATTGCAATTCACTACGACGTATCTGAAATTCAAAGATACGTAATTAATCGAAACATGATAGTATTCCTCAACCACGACGGACTACACAAAGGGCAAAGTGGTATTAATCGGTGCATGACTTGCAACAGAAAACTCATCGATCCAAACTACAAGTTCTGCTCCATTTCATGCAAGGTATATATACATACATATATATATATTATATATATATATGACGAAATACATAACGTTATGGTTTTTATTATTCTTTTGCAGGTCAACAACAATGGAAGAAGAAGGGAATGCATTAGCCCATCAGCAACAAATGCTGATGACAAACAGCTTGACGTTTTAATCCGCTCTGACGATCAGACTAAGTTATTAGCGAGCGAAGAAGAAGAGAATAAGTGTGTTGTTGTCTCCCCAATAATCTCATCATCTCATGGAATGAAGAGAAAAAGAAGTGACGATGATGATGCCAATGGAGAGCTGCGTTCAATGATGATGGCAAACGAAGAAGAAGGTGTTCTTATTAGGAGCAGCCATCCACTCTTCCCTTTTGCTGTACCAAGGAGAAATAGAACAAGAAGGCTCCTCGTTGGAATGACTGTAAGAGGTCGTGCTGTCTATTTCTCGTAGATTTTAGTAACGTTTTATTTCATGTATATCTGCGTACCGACGCGATATAATGAGCCAAGAAATGTTACTATACCACAATTTCATACCTAGTAGGTTAGGTATTTGCCAAGCAAAAAGGAATGAAAGAGTGAGAGAGATTTGTAATTATTTTCGCATAAGTATTCATTCCAAAACTTACCAGCAAATGTGAGGCAAGTTAAGTGTTCTTTGCCTAACATACTATATAAAGAGACTGAGGTTTATTTTGTTTGCCATTTTGTTTGAATTAGTTTCGAGTTTTATTTTCTGATTTTACAATGCATTGTTGTGAATTGATGTGATGTTCTTTGTTAATGAACCGTCAACCGTGTCAAAGATTGAGCTCTCTTACATAAACTAGTACTTTTTTCGCACAAACAATGAGTGAAAACATATCATATTAAATATATTTCAATTTAAAATAGGGGCAACCTCAACTAAATCCCCATTCCCTTATTTTTTATCAACTAACTCCCTATTTCATATTATTTATTAGTAAACTCCCTAACTCCAAACAATCATACACATAACTCCCCATGGACGGTTTTGCCCCTCAATTATTTATCTTTCTTCTCTCTTTCTTCTCCAAAGCATCACCCACGTAACTTTTCAATTTCAGCCCCATGTCCACCTGGTAAAGCTCTCGTCAGCAATGGAAAAGCCCCTGCACGCGCCAGAAAAGCTTCGACCTTGCCTAATATACCGTGGACTTCTCGGTCTAGGTGAGTTGATGTAGGTTTTTTTTTTTGTTTTTTGTTCACTGTGGTTACCCCTTTTAAATTCTTGACCTCGATCGAACGAATTTGAGTTAGAGAACACTCCGTTGAGGTGTATTATGAATGTTTGTGGCAGTGGCATTGACCTAAATTGGATATCGTGTTGTGGGTATCGTGATTTGGGTATCGAGGTGTGGGTGTTGCGATTTGGGTGTCGAGCTGTTAAAAAGTTGAATTTTCCTCGTGTTTTCTACGATTAGCATACTGTGTGTGTTGAGTGAGATTAGTATTTGGATAAAATTTGGCTAATTTATTGGTTAAAGCAATCTATTATATGCAGTACCAAAGTACGTTGAATTACAGTACCCGTATTTTTTCAATGTAAGTATATTGTGAAGCTTTCTAGCAGTATCATATGGTAATTATTTGTCATTTTACAGGTCCTATTATACGAAGCTATGTTGTCTACAAATGTCTATGGTGGATGAAATGATAGGTTATGACACATTCTTTTCTCGGTATGCTGTCGATTGGTTAGCGCAACATTCTTACGTCGATATGTTCTTTATTACGATGTTGGTGGTTAAATGATATTAATATTGTCGATATGTTTGATAGTAATATTGTTGGTGGAGGATGATACTGATATCAATACTATTATTGGATGAATAAACACATGGTACAGAAAGATACTACAAGTAACCTACGTATGGTACTATACTAGCTTACCATAAGGTACCACTAAAATATATCTATTGGTACTACAAACACATGTGCATTGGTACTATAAATTTGGGTACTAATTTTTCGACGTCGTCCGAATTTTTTTGATACTACACTAGCTTACGATATGGTACCAATATTGTCGATATATTGATATCAATACTACTGTTGGATGAATTAACACCTGGTACAGAAAGATACTACAAGTAACCTACGATGGTACTACACTATCTTACGATACGGTACTACGAAAATCTTTATATTGGTACTACAAAAACGTGGTACGAAATTGGTACTACAAGTAACCTACGCGTGGTACTACACTAGCATATGTTATGGTACTACGAACATCTACCTATTGGTACTACAGATATCTGTATATTGGTACTACAAGCATTTTTAGGGTAGGAGTCTCTATAGTTACACATGGTATGGAAAGATACTACAAGAAACCTACGCAAGGTACAACACTTGCATATATGGTACTATGAACATCTATGAATTGGTACTGCAAAATCTCTATATTGGTACTACAAGCGTTTTTTAGGGTAGGAGTCTCGATATTTACACATGGTAAGAAAGATACTACAAGTAACCTACATATGGTACTACACTAGCTCACGGTTCGGTACCGCAAACATCTATATGTTGGTACTACAGACATATGTATGTTGGTACCACAAATTTGGGTAGGAGTTCCGCCGCCGTCCGAATTAATTTGGTTCGGGACTATGTTACCATAGTTATAAATACTTTTGTGATGATTTAGTATCAATATTGGTGGGTTAGTATTTAGAATTATGGATTATTACGTTGAAACCCCAATTTTCTTTCTACTTATCACGATACTAGTAAGAACATCTTACTACATATTCAAGGTTTTTAGCGATCGAAAGTTAGTGTTTATATTTTATGTTATCGTGTGTTTGATTCTATTATGTGACGTATTTTGGAAGTTCGCATGCCTTATTTGCAGAATAATCTACGTGTTTTCAACAACTAAAAACGGGTACGAAAGTGATACTACAAGTAACCTACGCATGGTACTACACTAGTATATATTTTGGTACTACGTACATCTATATATTGGTACTACAAAAATCTGTATACTGGTACTACAAGCATTCTTAGGGTAGAAGTCTTGATAGTTACACATGGTACGGAAAGAAACTACAAGTAACCTAAGTATGGTACTACACTAGCTCACGATACGGTACAACAAACATCTATTTGTTGGTACTACAAACATATATATGTTGGTACTACAAATTTGGGTAGGAATTTTTCGACGGCTTCCAAATTATTTTTTATCCGGGACTATGTTACCATAGTTATATATACTTTAGTGATGATTTGGTATCAATATTGGTGGGTTAATATTTAGAATTATGGATTATTACGTTGAAACCCCAATTTTCTTTCTACTTATCATGATACTAGTAAGAACTTCTTACTACATAGTCAAGGTTTTTTATCGATCGAAAGTTAGTGTTTATATTTAATGTTATGTGACGTATTTTGGAAGTTTGCATACCTTATTTGCACAATAAGCTACGTGTTTTCTATAATTAAAAACGTGGTACGACAATGATACTACAAGTAACCTACACATGGTTCTACATTAGCATATGTTATGGTACTACGAACATCTACATATTAGTACGACAAACGTTTTAGGGTAGGAACATACGTATGGTACCACACTATCGTACGGTATGGTACTACGAACATCTATATATTGGTACTATAAACATATGTATACTGGTAATACAAATTGGGGTAGGAATTCCGATTGTTAGAAACGTGGTACGAAAAAGATAGTACAACTAACAGAAGTATGATACTACAATTTCGTAAGCTATGGTACTACGAACATCTATATATTGGAACGACAAACATATGTATATTGGTAATACAAATTTGGGTAGGAATTTTGATTGTTTGAAACATGGTACGAAAAAGATACTACAAGTAACACACTTATGGTACTACACTATCGTAGGGTATGGTACTACGAGCATCTATATATTGGAACTACAAAAATATATATATTGGTACTACAAATTTGGATACGAATTTTTCGACGCCGTGCGAGTTATTTTTTGTCCGTGACTATGTTACCACAGTTATAAACACTTTACTGATGATTTGGTATCAATATTAGTGTGTTAATATTTAGAATTATGGATTATTACATTGAAACCCTAACTTTCGTTCTACTATTATGATACTAGTACAAACATCTTACTAAATAGTCATGATTTTTGATCGATTGAAAGTTAGTGTCTATATTTTATGTTATCGTGTGTTTTGTTATATTATGTACCATATTTTGGAAGTTCTCATGCCTTATTTGCACAATAATCTACACATTTTTGATAATTTAAAATGTGGTACGGAAAAGATACACAAGTAACCTACCCATGATACGACACTAGATTATGATATGGTACCTCAAACATCTATATATTGGTCTATACACATATGTATATTGGTACTACAAATTTGGGTAGGAATTTCGTTTGTTAGAAACGTGGTACGAAAAAGATACTACAAGTAACGCACGTATGGTACTACACTATCGTAGCGTATAGTACTACGAATATCTATATAATAGAACTACAAACATATATATATACATATATATATTGATACTACAAATTTAGGTAGGAATTTTTCGACGCCGTCCGAGTTATTTTTGGTCTTTGACTACGTTACAATAGTTATAAATACTTCAATGATGATTTGGTATCAATATTGGTTGGCTAATATTTAGAATTAGAGATTATTACATTCAAACCCCAACTTTCTTCTACTTATTATGATACGAATAAGAACATCTTACTACGTAGTCAAGATTTTCGATCGAGTGAAAGTGAGTGTTTATATTATGTTACCATGTGTTTTAGTTTTATTATTTGACGTATTTTGGAAGTTCACATGCCTTATTTGCACAATAATCTACGCGTTTTCGATGATTTAAAATATGGTACGAAAAAAGATACTACAAGTAACCTAATCATGGTACTACACTAGATTATGATATGGTACCTCAAATATTTATATATTGGTACTATACATATATGTATATTGGTACTCCAAAATTGGGTAGGAATTCCGATAGTTAGAAACATGGTACGAAAAAGATACTACAAGTAACATACGTATGGTACTACACTATCGTAGGATATGGTACCACGAACATCTATATATTGGAACTACAAACATATCTATATTGGTACTACAAATTTGGGTAGGAATTTTTCGACACCGTCCGAATTATTTTTGGTCCATGACTATGTTACCATAGTTATAAACATTTCAGTGATGATTTGATATCAATATTAGTGGGTTGATGTTTAAAATTATGGATTATTACGCTGAACCCTAACTTTCTTTCTACTTATTATGATACTAGTAAGAACATCTTACTAATAGTCATGATTTTTGATCGATTGAAAGTTCTGTCTATATTTTATGTTATCGTATGTTTAATTATATTATGTGCCTATTTCGACGCCGTTTGCCGGGTACATAGAGATACTACAAACAACCTACGGATGGAACTGCATTAGCATATGTCATGGTACTGCAGGAGTCAATATAAAGGTACTACAAAAGTGTTTATGTTGGTACCACAAATTAGAGGGCGTATTTCGTCGTCGTTGGGGTTATTTTTGGTCCGTGAGTACGTTACCATAGTTAAATATACTAAGTTGATCATTTGGTATCATAATTGGCGGGTTAACATTTACAATCAAGATTATTACATCGAAAGACCAACTTTCTTTCCACTTAATATGATGATAGTAAGAACATCTTATTACATAGTCAAGATTTTTGATCTATTGGAAGTTAGTGTTTATGTTTTACGTTACCGTGTGTTTAATTTTTATCATGTTCCGTATTTTGGAAGTTCTCATGTCTTATTTGCACAATAATCTACGTGCTTTCGACAATCAATCGGATGGTAAGGCGAAGGTACCACAAACAACTTACGGACGGTACTATAATAGCATAACTTATGGTACTACAAAGTTCCACATATAGGTACTGCAAACGTGTTTATATTGGTACCACAAAGTAGTTTTGGCGTATTTCGACGCCGTTTGTCCGGTACATAAAAGATATTACAAACAACATACGGACGGTACCGCCATAGCATATGTCATGGTACTGCAGGATTCCATTTATAGGTACTACAAAACTGTTTATAATTTTACCACAAATTAGAGGGCTTATTTCGACGTCGTTCGGGTTATTTTGTGGTTCGTGAGTACGTTACCATGGTTAAATATACTAAGTTGATCATTTGGTATCATAATTGGAGGGTTAACATTTACAATCAAGGATTATTACATCGAAAGACCAACTTTCTTTCCACTTAATATGATAATAGTAAGAACATCTTACTACATAGTCAAGATTTTTGATCTATTGGAAGTTAGTGTGTATGTTCTACGTTACCGTGTGTTTTATTTTTATTCTGTGCCGTATTTTGGAAGTTCTCATGTTTTATTTGCACAATAATCTACGTGTTTTCGACAATCAAACGAATGGTACGGCGAAGGTACTACAAAAAACCTACGGACGATACTTCAATGGATACGTTATGGTACTACAAAGTTCCATATATAGGTACTGCAAATGTGTTTATATTGGTACCACAAATTAGTTTTGGCGTATTTCGACGCCGGTCGCCCGGTACATAAAAGATACTGCAAACAACCAACAGATGGTACTGCAATAGCATACGTCATGGTACTGCAGATGTCCATATATCGGTACTACAAAAGTGTTTATATTGGTACCATAAAATACAGGGCGTATTTCGACGTCGTTTGGGTTTAATATGTGTTATTTGCCGCATTTGTAAGCTCTCAGGCCTTAATTGCTCAAGAATCTACGTGTTTTCGACAATCAAACGAAAGGTACGATGAAGGTTCTACACACAACCTACGGACAGTACTACAATAGCATAAGTTATAGTACTACATAATTCTATATATTGGTACTGCAAACATGTTTATATTGGTACCAAAACTTAGTTTTGGTGTATTTCGACGTTTTCTGCCCGGTACATAAAAGATACTACAAACAACCTACGGATGGTACTGCAATAGCATACGCCACGGTATTGCAGAAGTCCATATATAGGTACTACAAAAGTGGTACCACAAATTAGAGGGTGTATTTCGACGTCGTTCGGGTTTAATATTTGTTATTTGCCACGTTATGTAAGCTCGCATGCCTTAATTGCTCAAGAATCTACGTATTTTCGAGAATCAAACGAAAGGTACGAAGAAGGTACTACAAACAACCTACTGATGGTTCTATAACAGCATAAGTTATAGTACTGCAAAGTTCCATAGATAGGTACTGCAAATGTGTTTATATTGGTACCACAGATTAGTTTTGGCGTATTTCGACGCCATTCTCCCGGTACATAAAAGATACTACAAACAACCTACGAATGATACTGTAATTGTTAAAATAATATTAAGCTCTAATGTGGGAGACAACTTTACCTAAGTTGAGGAGGCATTATTTCATGGCAGACATTTCCTTATGTTGAGGAGTAAATTAGGGAACATCTTAAGATAGTGCTTTATCTAGAATCCTCAATGTGTTGCTATAAAAATCAATGCATGCATGTAGTATTATTTAACGAGCAATGAGATAACAAAACATTATAAACAATAACTCCCCTCCTCTGTCGTTCTTCTCTCACCAAAACTATTTCGTTCTCCTTCCAAAATCAAACCAGTAATATAAGTTAACAAATGGTATCAGAGCTCCATGGCAAACAATAGTACAAACGCTGCCGGTATCAACTATATGATGTGTCCGCGTCTATCAAAGACGAATTACGACAAATGGTCCATACACATGAAAGCGTTGCTTGGATCACAAGATGCTTGGGAAGTCGTCGAGTCCGGGTATACAGAACATGAATCAGTAGCAGGCTTATCCGGAGCCCAAGTAAAAGAGCTGAAAGAGTCACGCAAGAAAGACAAGAGTGCTCTTTACCTGATCTACCAAGCCGTAGACGAATCGGGTTTCGAAAAAATGCCGGTGCAAAGAGTTCCAATGAAGCATGGGAGATTCTTGAAAAGGCGTATCAAGGAGCGGATCGAGTGAAACAGGTTCGCCTACAAACTCTTAGACGGGAGTTTGAGACGCTGTGGATGAAGGAAGGAGATAACGTATCCGACTTCATTACGAAGGTCGAAACCGTTGCCAATCAACTCAAGAGGAATGGTGAAGAGGTGCCGGAGAACAGAATAGTCGAAAAAATTCTGCGATCCTTAATCACAGATTTTGACAGCATCGTATGTTGTTGGTCCCGAAATGCACCAAACAAGGAATCAAAGAGGCTAAATGGAATGAAGAGGGGAGAGTTTCTCACCTTTGAGTGTGTGTAGTGTGTGAAAATAAGAGTAAGCCTTTTGATCTTTGATTAGCTTTCAAAGTGAGTTGGTAACACCTTATATACCACATTAACCCTAGGTATATTAAGGCCCAATTACAAATAATAAAATAATTACTATCTAGTCCAAAGCCCAAGCTAAAGATAATTACATAATTAATCCCAAGACTTAAACTATTGACACAACCAATTAAATATCCTAACAATCTCCCCCTTTGTGTCAATTGTTGGGAGTCTTGAATCTTGGGCGTTGGGATGGTGGATTACCGTGTGAGTGTTTCGCGAAGCCCTAGCTTGAACTCGAAGGAGCGGAGATTCCTTCGAAGAACCATTCTATCAGCTATAGCGTCAATGAGCTTCGCGAACTTGGATCGGCAGAGGGGATCTTCTTCTGAAAGTATGCGGTAGATCTTCATTAGTTTGTCTTGGATGATGGTGAGCGTTCCATCCGAGAACTTTGCCACTTCAGAGCAGCGCAGCATCCTCATCTTTCCCTTATAGTTCGAGTAGGCGACCGCCGGATCGTCTCCGTCGATCACATCGCCCTCTCGGTAGTCGTCCGCGTTCTTGAAAGATGGGCGAGTCAGATTCACCTTTTTAGGTTGTGCTCCACCGCCATCTGCAGATCATGGGTGGCGAAGAATCTGACCTGTCGGAGCATGTGGCGTTTGATAGCCACATATCCCATGGTGACCGGTTCAGCACGTATGAGATGTCCAGAACTTCTGAGGACGAGTCTGAACTGCTTCATGGATTCCAGCATGCTGTACAGGTCGCCCAGGCGCAGAAACTTGAAGTCCGCCTCACTGACTTCACAGTAGCTCTCATCCTGCCTCATTACCGTGAATACTGGGTAATGGACAGGTCCTTTGGATTCTTGGCGGAGGTCAGTGACTTTGCAGATGGGGGCCCGACTCATTTCCTGAGCGATGTTTTCCTCATCGGATAGCGTCCTATCTGTGCATTTGTGGCACAGAAGGCTCCATCGATAGAGTTGCTTCTTTCTCTCGCTCCAACTTTGGATGTTCATCAGCTCATACTCGTCGAAGGTGGTGATGATCTGCTCCTTGCGTCGCCAGATCCTCTTCCTGATCTCTTCTTGAAACGGTGCGGTGATCTTTTTGTTTTCCCACGGTGCTTCCGGTATATCCACCGTGGGTGCATCCGTTTGAGCAGCAGGGGCCTCAGTTTACTGCGCTTGGAATTTCAGGATGTCCTCAAGCTCGGCCGGTACAGCGTCGTACTCCTCTCCGTCCTCGTTGTCTGCTGTGTTGATCAGCGTTAGTGAGGCTTCCATCAGCAGACGTCGAGCGTTTTCCACCAGCTTCCTGGCTGCTACTGCATCGACGGGTGTGTACAGCCATTCATCGTTGAAGATGTAGGCTTCGATCTCGTTCTGTGCGCAGTAGACGTCCTCGAGAGCTAGGTTGGGATCAATGTTGAGAGGGGTATGGCTGTGTGGTGGCGAGGGTGTAGCGTCGGAGGAGTTAGTGGATTGTGGGGATGGAATTGGTGGAGATTCTGGTGGTTCGGTTGAGGTGATGGTTTTGGCAAGGATGATTTGGGTGACGGGCGGCGTAGATGTGGTGGTGGCCTCTAGCGTCGATGTGACAGCTAGAGGCTCCGAGGTGGTGGGTGGAGATGATGTTGAGGTGGTCTCTAACGTCGATGTGACGATTAGAGTTTCGGAGACGGTAGTGGGTGGTGGTGAGGGTGATTTGGCTAGTGACTCAGGGTGAACAGGGTGGGATTTTTGGCTAGTGGGTTGTGAGGTTTCTGGTGCGGACGTCGTTTCAGGTCCAGAGGAGGAGGGCGGCGTCGATTGCATGAATCCTTGTGAGCTCAGCTGCCTATTCTCCCCCTCGCGGCGATCTTGATCATCATCTTGATCGTCGCGCCTGGTCCTGCTAGTCTCGCCTTGAGTGCGGCAAGACAGTGGTTGTGTCATGATCTTCTTCATCTGCTGTTCCTCCTCGTCGAGTTCTGTCATGGACTCGAATCTTGCTCTGAGGATGTAGAAGAGCTCCTTGGTGGAAATGGAGGAGAGAACAGCTTCCGCGTCCTCATTGTGCGTCGGTGGTGGCGTCTCCGGGGCCACACCTTTGCCTTTGTCGATTGTGGATGCCTCGAGACACGCGTAGACTTTATCAAGTATTGACGCTTCAAGAGTCTTTGCAAACTCTTGAAGACGTGTCTCTAGCGCGGTCTCGGTGACAAAATGGGGTAAATCTAACAAGTTGGAATCACGAAGAAATCCAACTGACACCGAATCGGTGAATAAAGCCGATCGGCCGCCCGTTTGCACAGGTCTGGAAAAGACGGGGTCACTCAGACTTCCCGTTGGCATCATCGAGGAGACAGACTCACTCGAGTGATGGCCTAGGCTCACGGTTTGTTGTGATGTTGGCCGTGCTAGGTCTTCCGCTCTCAGTCACATAGACATCACCGAGCATTCTGACAGGGTCACTAAGACTCTGTGGTGCGGTAGAGGGTGTATGTGTCCTAGAGACGTGTGAAACTATGGGGAGTGAGGGCACTAGACTCGATGTGCATGAAGAGGATGCAGTCTGAGGCGAGGGACTGCTTGTTTCAACATCGATCATCTCCAAGTGGGATGTCGATGGTATACGTGGCTCCTCGTGGAATGAAATACCTTCCTGTAGAGAGGAAGATAAGTGGGTTGGTGGGGTTGTTTGCGTGGTTGAGCCAGATGCCACGACTTCTACTCGGGAGGTGAACACATCACCTCCTGTACCTATTGGTTTGGCTCGGCTTATTTGTGGCGGAGGAGGTCGATCGTGTTTTTGTTTCGATCGACGCTCCGTGGGGCGGCTTACGTCATCCTCACGCGACCGTTTTTTCGGAACGCGGGTGGAGGAGAATGCGGCGCGACCTGAAGACTTTTTGGAGGTGGTGGGAGGGGTGTGACTAGTCCCGGGGATAGGAGCAGTGGGGTTGATCTGCGCCATAGGGACAGTGGAGGGAGGTCGGGGGCTTTCGCGGAATGCGGCGGTTGTGGTGCGATATTCTTGGACGTGCGGGTTGGTTGGGTCGACGTTGGCGAGCACGTCGTCCGGAATCACCATTGCGTGTCGATCCTTCGCCCGAGTGTTCTTCTTGGCGAACTTCTCGACAGTTGGTATTTGAAAGTGTTCCGCTGCCGGACGGATGCGGATGTTGGATGAGTGCATGCGAAAGTGCTTGATCAGAGCTGGGAGCCATCGCATGTATGGGACGAAGCGGTTCGTGACTTCCTTGGTGATTTCCCGGTCACGACGCTGGATCATGGAGACCAGGTCCATCCAGATGATGTCGGCGTAGTTGTACTTGCGGTTGTGAGCGATGCCGGTTAGGATGGTGAGGATTTGAATGTTCCCGCGGTCCTGACCAGCATGCTTTCCTGACATGCATTTGTTCACCATCAGGTACAGAGTTCGCCAGGGTTGAGGTAGATTGCGGGTGGTGACTTCACTGAGGACAAGTGGGCCTTTCTTCTTCTTGGTATCTGGTTGATAGCCCAGTCTGTCTATGTCTTCAATGAGTTGATCGTGTGTTGGTAGTGGATCGTAGGGGGTGTAGACCGGGAGTTGAAGCACTTCTTGGAGTACTTTGCGAGTGAGGACCACCGTTTCTTGATCGATTTTGGCGGATAAGGTCTTGGCAAGGCATAGTGGTCCAGCTATCTGCAGCGTATGCCAGAATTGTTGAAGGTACACCTGTGCTTCAGGTTCTCCATGAGTGAGGGCGTGGCGAAGTGGGTGCCCCTTGAGAATTTCTATGATAACGGGGGCATCGCACCGAAAACTGTCTAAGTCCACCATGTAGTTGTTGGGAATCAGGGCCGCCTATTGATTTAGTGGGAAGATCTCCTCGGGTGGTGGGACATAGGTACGTGCGTGGAGTTCGATGCGAGCGACCTCCCTTTGGATGGCAGCCTCCTCAAGTGCTTCAAGTGTACTTTGGTCTTTGTCCGTCATATCTGTGCTTGACAATAATTATAAGATGATTAGTGTGGATTAGATTGCGAGGGTATGGACATAAATAAGTCGTGGATGAAATAATGAAAGTGGCCTCTAGTTGTAGACGAACATATCGACAATTCTAAATTTTTCAATACTTAGAAAATTTTGGAGTTGAAGGCGTTCAAATGAGATGAGAAAATTCGCTATATATAACACATAGACATGTTGAGAAGGTTTTCGCAAATTTTGTACAGTTCCGTTTTTAAAATTTTCGCACATTAAGAAGTCTTGCAATCATCAAAATTTTCGCATGCAATGAGAAAATTTCGCAGATTATCACACAAAGGCATGTCGAGAGAACTTTCGCAGATATAGAGAAAATTTCGCACGCAGTCTTATTCATGGATTTGCGTATAACAGGGAAATTTCGCATTCATAGTGAGTTTTCGCATGTAGCATGGTAATTTCGCAGGTTATAACACAAAGACACATCGTGAGAAATTTTCGCAGATTGAGTGCATTTTCGCAAGTTGTGTAAAGGACCGTATGTAATGGAAAATTCGCTAAGTGTAACACGTAGTAATTTTCGCATGTAATGTTGTTTTTGCGAATCAAGGAAATTTCGCAGATAGAGATAAATTTTCGCATGTATTAGGAAACTTTCGCTAGTGAAGGCACATATACATGTCGTGAGAAATTTTCGCACATTGAGTAAAGTTTCGCAAGTATGGAAAATTTTTGCAAGTTAAGAAAATCTCGCACGTTGTCAAAAGTTTCGCACTCAGTCTATCCATGTATTTTCGCATAAAATGAAAATTTCGCACGTTGAAGTGTTTTCTTATTCAGAGTGATTTTTCGCATGTATCAAAGAGATTTCGCATATAAGGAAAATTTTCGCAAGTTAATGGAAATTTTTGCGGATGGAAAAATCTTCGTGGATTGAGAAAATTTTAGTTCACTGTAGTTGCGAAATAATGAAGATGCGAAAATATGTATTATGAAATGAATTGTATGAGATTTTCGCGGGGCTTCACATGCTGTAGCGGTGATTTTAACACATGTAAATTCTCGTATGAGAATTTTCGCAGTTTCTTAGTCACTGTAGCAGCGAAACTTTTATCATTAGAGATTTCTTGGACTTTCGGGGGGCCTCACTCACTGTAGCGCAAGAAATTTCTCGGATAAAATAAAAGTTTCGCGGGGCTTGTCTCACTGTAGCAGCGATATTCGATGATCAAAGCATTTTCTGAGAATATTTCTCGGTGAAGAACACAGTGCGAAAGTGTAAAACAACGCAATGAATTTTTGCCTTAGACCTACTCAGATCTTAACCAGAATGCAATAATATGGACTCAATCGACTCGAAATAGGGTGGGAGATGCATATTTGGGGATTTAACCATCAAAAACCTACCATGCGGTCGATTCAGAGCCGAGAAAGATTAACCCTAACTTAACAGATTTAATTAAAATGGGCAAAACAGGGTTAAAGCGAACAGAAATTGGGTTATTTGAGGTGTATTCATACCGAAAAGCGGATTTGCGAAACTGGAGTTAGCAGGAAACGATGTTTGAATGCAGATTTGACGACGACGACGATGCGAGGAGTTGCAAAGTTTTGAAAGAAGGGGTTGCGAATTTTTTGAATTGTTTCTCGGGATCTTTAGGAAAGTGGAAAGTGTTAAGGGTTTTGGGGTTTTAAGAGTGTAGGCACTGTACATGCGAAATTTGAGTAAATGGGCCGAAATTTCGCGGGCTTGGTCAAAACCTCAACGTAGCTGAATTTCGCGGATTTGGACCCAATTTTGACCCTTTTTGACCAGAAAAATTTGAAATTCAACCCAAAAAGTTTGATCGGTCCGATTTTG
Source organism: Craterostigma plantagineum (assembly GCA_027422505.1). NCBI lineage: Eukaryota > Viridiplantae > Streptophyta > Magnoliopsida > Lamiales > Linderniaceae > Craterostigma > Craterostigma plantagineum. The sequence continues at coordinate 386,754 of JAPQWV010000157.1, forward strand.
ACTCAGTTTGACCAGACTTTAAAATTTCAACCCAAATTTTTTTTTTTTTTTAATAATGAGAAATAAGAAGCTCCCCCTTAATCGTAAAACTTCCGTTTTAAATAATGAAATATCAGACGCCCCCCCTTAATCGAAAAGCTCCCCGTTTTAAATAATGAAAAAATTAGACGCTCCCCCTTAATCGAAAACTCCCCCTCAAAAGGCATAATTCAGAATACACATAAACAATGGAGTGAAGTGAAAAAGGAAATATGTACACTTTATCAAAGGTCATGTAGGGATGATTGATCACAACTGACTATTCAACATGCCCAACATAGTCACTAGGTGTTGGAATCGTTTGATATCCAACGGTTTTGTGAAAATGTCGGCCAGTTGATCTTCGGTTGTGACATAGTGCAATTCAATTGTCCCTTGTTCTACATGTTCTTTGATGAAGTGGTGACGAATATCTATGTTTTTTGTTCTAGAGTGATGTACCGGATTACTTGTCATCGCAATAGCACTTTTTGAGTCACAATAAATGGGAATTTTATCAACATGAATATTAAAGTCTCGTAGTTGGGTTCTCATCCACAAAAGCTGTGAACAGCAACTAGCGGCGGCGACATATTCTGCCTCCGTCGACGAAGTTGAGACACAGTTTTGTTTTCGAGACGACCAGCTTACGAGTTTACCGCCCAAGAAGTGTGCAGCTCCAGAGGTGCTTTTTCGGTCCATCTTGCATCCTGCATAATCCGAGTCAGAGAATCCAACCAGTTTGAAGTCCGATCGAGTGGGGTACCACAAACCCAGATTGGGTGTTCCTTTGAGATAGCGGAGAATCCTTTTGACAGCAGCGAGGTGGGATTCCTTTGGTGTTGCCTGAAAACGAGCGCAGATTCCTGTTGAGAGAACGATATCTGGACGACTAGCAGTGAGGTACAAGAGAGAGCCTATTATTCCTCGATAGATGGTTTGGTCAACGAGAGCGCCAGATGGGTCCGCGTCGGGTCGGCCAGAGGGTGACATGGGTGTAGCAGCAGTCTTAGCATCCTTCATTCCATATTTCTCGAGGATGTCATGGATACTGATTGATGAAGATTCCGTCGGGGAGTTGTTTTACTTGAAGACCAAGAAAGAAATTCAGCTCGTCCATCGTACTCATTTCAAATTTTTCTTTCATCAATTCTGCGAACTCTTCACATAGTTGTGGTTCAGTCGATCCAAAGATGATATCATCGACATAAATCTGAACTATCATGATGTCCGGGCCATTCCGCTTTGTGAAGAGAGTTGTATCCAAAGATCCTTTCTTGAAACCAGACTGTACAAGGAAGTCTGAAAGGACATCATACCAAGCTCGGGGAGCCTGCTTTAGTCCGTAGAGGGCCTTGTAGAGTCGATATACGTGATGAGGAAATTCTTCGCTCAAGAACCCTTCAGGTTGATCAACGTACACTTCTTCCTTGAGAAACCCATTCAGAAATGCAGTCTTCACGTCCATTTGGTAGACTTTAAAGTTCTTGTGAGCAGCAAAGGCAAGAAAAATTCGTATGGCTTCGATCCTGGCAACTGGGGCAAAGGTTTCATCGTAGTCTATGCCTTCTTGTTGGTTGTATCCCTTAGCCACAAGTCTTGCTTTATTGCGGATAACAACACCATCTTCATCCTTTTTGTTCTTAAAGATCCATTTTGTGCCGATAATGGATCTATTGTGAGGTCGTGGTACGAGTTCCCAAACTTGTAAGCATTCAAACTGATTTATTTCCTCCTGCATTGCAATCAGCCAATCAGGATCGTTGAGAGCTTCTGCTACTCGTGATGGTTCGACTTGACTGAGATAGCAAGCAAACAAACTTTCATTCATCGTAGCCGAGCGAGTCGAAACACCGGATGTGGGATCCCCAATAATCTGATCGGTAGGGTGAGAGCGAGCCCAAAGTGGTACGTTGGTTTGTGAGGAGCTGGCCGCATTTGTGTCTATTTGAAACTCATTAGGTTGGGGCCCGGTGTCCGAAGAAGAGATCTCAATCGCATTAAATTGAGAGGGTTCTGCGTCAGAATCAGCAATATTCCCAGGGTTGGGTAGTATGTCGTCTTCGTTGAGATTGAGTGCATCCAAGTTTGGAGGGACGACGTTATTGCCAGTAGCTGGTGGTGGAGTGGGTGCAGCGGTAGGTTGAGTGGTGGCGACGGGAGTCTTGGGAACTGGGTAGAAGTACTCGAAGAGCAGATCAAGATCTAGTTCACCACAATTGCCCTCAGATGAGGAAGTTCCCGCCGTTGAAGGTTGACCTTTTGTCAACGTTTGTAGAAGACCTGGTTCTGGACTGATATGACCAGAAGCTATTAGATCGCCTTCGCTTTCGTCAAAGGTGACATTCGTGCTTTCTATTACTGACCGTTTCTCCTTAAGATAGACTCTGTATGCCTTTGAGTTCAGTGAATATCCAACAAAGATGCCTTCAATTGCTTTTGGATCAAGCTTCCCAAGATGTTGGCGATCATTGGCCACAAAACATCGGCAACCGAAGACCCTCAGATAGGATATATCGGGGATACGTCGGTTATTCAGCATCTCGTATGGAGTGCGGTTGAATCTCTTGTGGATTGAAGCCCGGTTTTGTGTGTAACAAGCTGTTTGAATAGCTTCGCCCCAAAGAGAATGAGGAAGTCCGGATTGAATGAGGAGAGTTCTAGCTGCTTCAACTAGTGTTCTATTCTTACACTCAACAACACCATTCTGTTCCGGTGTCTTCACAGCTGAGAACTGTTGGGTGATGCCCTGAGTGGCGTAGAATTCACTGAGCTTCTTGTTCTTAAACTCAGTTCCGTTGTCTGTTCTGATAATCCGAACCTTTTGTTGATGAAGAGTTTGGGACGCAACAACAAACTCGATGATTATATCAGGAACTTCATCCTTTGTACGAATGAGTTTCGTCCACGTGTAGCGTGAAAAATCGTCGACAATCACAAGAATATACCGTCTTCCTCCGAGTGTGGCCGTAGGCATTGGGCCACATAGATCCATGTGTAAGAGCTCGAGGATGAGCTTAGAGGACGGTGTTTCCTTGGAAGTGTGAGATGATCGCTTCATCTTCCCCAATTCACAGGCAGAGCAGAGGTGTTCCTTATGATATGTCAGTTGGGGTAGACCGTTGACGAGTTTGTTCTGTCGCAGTTTGTTGACGGTCCTGAAGTTGAGATGTGAAAGACGCCGGTGCCATAAATCGTTCAACTTGGGAGCGGCTCGAGAGATGAGGCATATTGGTCGAGAGGTCGTGAGGTTGAGTACGTAAAGGTGAGACGTGCGTGTTCCAGAAAGAAGAGATTGTCCTGAGGCATCTATAATGCTGCAGATGTCAGATTCGAAGAGAACCTTGTATCCTTTGTCGCAGAAACGACCAATGCTGAAGAGATTGTAGCTCAAACCCTCGACGTAGGAGATGCTCTTGATTGTCAGTTTGTCATGCACTAGATCGCCAGTTCCGAGAATTGGCGCCATTTGACTGTTTCCGAAGGAGACCCTTCCGAGATAGCGCTCGGAGAAGTTGCTCAACAGCTCCTTATTCCCTGTCATGTGTGTGGAGCAACCCGAGTCTAGATACCACACATGACAGACCTGCAGACATTAGCAAACGTTGGGTCCCCGTTTACGGACGGGACATATATGTAAAGTTTTTATGCGCTTAAAGGGAAATGTGGTTTCTAAATCAGATTGTGTTGATTCTAATTTAGTTTTCCCTTTGTCGTTTGATTGATTAGGCGGAATTATGGCCTTTCTAACCCATATTTTCCTAACTTGTGCTTGCATGTATGGTGTCTTATACATGTATCGCCATGGGGTATGTGGTTGTTGTTTTCGTGCTTTGGTTTTGGTTGCCTTTGGCTTGCGAGTAGTCGGTGAGTTTGCGTTTGACGACGAGAGACGTTTGCGCTTAACCTTAGGTTTAGGCGAGATGGGAGATTTCATGAACGTCGTGGAGGAGGTTCGCTTGCGTGGTCGGATTGTTGCATGTTCATGTGTGTCATATTCATGAAAGCGTGGAAGAACAAAATCATCGCAGCAGCACATAGACATAAGCTTGGTAAAAGAAAGATAAGTTTTGGCAACATAATTGTCTACGACCTTAGGACATTGGGATTCAGTACATGGAGAGGAAAGACGAAGAGCGGATTCTCCTTTATTTGATACGAACTCCCGTCCAGAGTTGTCGAACTCACATTCCCTATATCCATAAGAATACGCGAGTTAGTGTTAGAATATGTGTCAGCTTCAGGAGTCATCTTCGCCGTCCTCTTACATTTGCATGTTTGAGAATCGGGTACTTGACTCGACGTAGAGGGTTTGTTCGTATTGAGAGATTGTTCTAGGGTAAAGATTTTGTAAAGTAGATCTTCTCGCTCTTTTGCAAAGGCTTTCCGCTCTACATCTATGGTTCGTTCTAGTTCTGCTATGATCAGAAGTTTCTCTGGGACATAGATGCGAGAGAGAGCTTCTCGGAAAGCGATTTCCTGTTCTTCGGTTGGGAATTGAGACTTGATGTCTTCAGAGAGTGAGGGCCTTTTAGAGTTATTACTAGCATTCAACTCTGTGTAGTCGTACGCGATTTCTGCCCAGAGAATGTTCTGTTCCCTCTTTTCTTCCGAAAGAACACCGGAGGAGGATCTTACAAACGGCATGAGCTGTGAGGGAGTCCCTTTCCTCGTTTTTAGGAACGATGTACTGTACATGTTATACCTTTTGACAATTAGCGGCGTTGGATCGCAGTTGCTGGCCAGGCCGATTCCCATCCGAGCGTCGTAGAATTCTGTTTCAACTGGTTGGTTTAATAGACATAAGATGTTTGCTGCCTTTTTTCTGAGGTGAAGTTGCTCTTCAAGTTCTTTCACCTTGCGGTATAGCCTAACTCTTTCCTTCGTAAGTAGTTCATATTGGGAGGCCGTCAGAAGGCGAGAAGTTTCACATGAACTAATGGCTAGTGTAGTTTCCTTAACCTTAGTCTCACTTTGTTTGTTTTTGCTTTGCAGACGTTTGACTAACGCTTCAGAGGCCATTAGACGTTCGTTTGCACAGGCAAGTTCCTCTAATTTTAGACTAAGTAAGGCATAGTTATTTTCGAATTTTAGCTTAAGTTCATCATAATCCCTAGCGTCTACGGTGGGTTTCTTAATGGCGTGTCGGTGATTAAACACATCATCGAGTTGCGAAATTCGTACCTCAGACTCAGCGTTGGTAGGAGTCTTAGCTGTGTTTTCACCGGTGTGGCCCATCTCCTCGTCCTCGTCATGTTCGACCAGCCTTGCCATGCAGCAATCTTCATCCTGCGGCTCCTCGTCTTCTGAAGTGTCATTTACCCATTCAGCTTCTTCGGTGAGTAGGGCTTTCCCACCTTCCATCTTGCGGGTCATTCTGGCCTTTCGGTCATAGTACCCGGAGTCCTTCACGCGTGGCGCGTGGCATTCTTTGGCAAAGTGGCCTGACTTTCCACACCGAAAGCACTTCACAGACCTTTGAGATGCGGAGTCCTCTGCTTTCTTTGTCGGCTTAGCTTCTTCTGTGGGAGTGGTCTTTTTGGTGCCGCTATAGGTTCTTTGGCGATTGGAGGAGGATGAGGATTTTTTCCCGATCTTCTTTGAGACCAACTTAGTGAGCATTGCCAGTTGCTTGCGTATGTCACGAACATCTTCATCTGATTCTGTATCGGCTTCGGATCCTGAAGAGGTGTCAGATACAGCAGCTGGTAGCTTTCCTTTGTTCTGTTTGGTCTTAGTGGTGGAAGATCGTTCATTGGTTTTGTTCGAGAGGAGTGCTAGTGGGTCGACTCGAGTGTTGGTGGACTGTGGTTGCACGTAAGGAGCATAGGCAGACAGACTGTCATAAAGAGCATGGATGGAAGTGTTGGAGAGGTCCTTACTCTGAATCATCATCACGATTGCATTTCCCCAGTGTGGTTTGAGGCTACCAAGGAAGCGGTTGTTGATGTCGAATTTGTCCCTCGAGATCCTGGCCTTTTTGAGTTCATTGATGACCTTCAAGTATCGGAGGTATGTGTCACGCAGTTCCTCTCCTTCATAGGCCTGGAAGTGTTCATACTGCGAGAGACACGCTGATTTCCTCCCCTGAGCACTTTCAGTTGTGCCTGCCATAATTTCTGCAAGTTCATCCCATATTTCCTTGGCAGTTGTGCAGCACTCAACGTGACCGTAGACCTCGTTTCCCAAAGCCTGGAAGAGGTATCCTTTGGCAGTCTCGTCGGCCTGTACGCGAGCCAGTTCATCCTCATTGATGGGACCTCTTGGAGTGCGACGTTCATCCATGGGAGGATTTGCGTTTGGCTATGCAGGGATGGTTGTCCAGAACTGTGCTGGGCCATTGAAGATGGAGTCCAGAAGGTATTGAGAGAGTGGTGCGCCTTTGTTCCTGATGAATGTGAGGAACCGGTTCGTCCATATGCTGTAGTCACCTTGTCGCAGCATCGGAGGCCTGGTGTCGGAGCCCACTATGGAGATGTCATTTGTGGTAGACATGGTTGGTGCAGTCGAATCGTCCGTGGTTTTGATCTTGTATAGATAAGAGAGTCAGTAACGAACGATATGAGAAATATGATTTTAATGAGTAGAGTTTTGAGAATAAAATTGTTTAAAGAATTTCTTAGAACTAAGTGAGTGTGTGTGATGGTCGATAATGTATGAAGGAGGAATATATCTTAAGATTAGGAGGAGTTCTAGAAATTTAAATTGAGACTCGAGGAGCAAAAACAAATTTTAATCTCAAAAGTGGTCTAGGGAGATAGTACTAAAGTGTAAGGATCAAATCTTAAATAAGTTTGAGAAAAGTGTGACCAAGACGTTTTGTAACACGAGAAAGATTAACACGTGCGAAAGAAAGAAATTCGCAGTTTGAAGCGATGTGATCAAATGTGGGGTTATCCGAGAAATTTTATGTTGAGGAATTTCGGTGTTTGTGAGTTTAAAAGAGAGATTCTCGAGAGGGAAAAAAATTCTCAGGTGAAATTTCTCGGATTTAAAAGTTTCGCATGTGAAAAATGATTCTCAGTTGAGAGTTTTAAAGCTTCACAAGAAAAATTTCGCAAGTTAAAAATTCGAATCGAGAGTTGAAGTGTGAAATTTTGGAAATTTTCTCGGATTTGGAAGAGATGTGGTTTTAAATGAAAACTTTCTCAGATGAGATAAACTTTCTCGGCTTTGAAAACTTTCTCGGATGTAAAGATTTCGCGAATTTCAAAACTTTCTCGGTCTTAAAAAAATTTCTCGGAGAAAAAAAAAAAGTTTCGCGGGATAAGCTTTCTTGGATATGAAATTTTGAAGATTCTCGGCTGAAAATTTCTCGACTTAGTGAAAATTTCTCGACCAAAAAAAAATTATTGGAATAGACTTTCTCGTATTGAAAGTTTCTCGGATTTTAAAGAGTACGAACTTGAGAAAAATTGGGTCTAAGAGAAATTTTTCGCGGTTTTGGAAATTCTCGGATTTTGAGCGTAGGCCGTTGCGAAAAAGTGAAGTGAAAGTGAGTTTTTTTCGCGGTTCAAAAATTCTCGGATTTTGAGCAAAGGCCTTTGTGAAAAATGCAGTGAAAGTGAAATTTTCGCGGTTTTGAACGATTCTGCAAAAACTTTCGCGGGCAAGAACACTCATCTACTGTTCCATTGCATTGTCGCGATATTTTCCCAGAAAACCGTCCGTTTTCACTCAGATCTCAACCAAAATCGCTCAAACTTGATCCTAAACTTCAGAAATTCTTCCCTAAACACATAATCGACCGATTTGTGAGCTAAAAACAACAAAAAGTAGGTCAAATCGACCGAAAACAGAGAATGGCCAAGATGTCCTTTTCTGAAAAGTTTTTGCTTCAATCTTGCTCAAAACTCGTTAAAACTGATCCAAAAGTGTTTTAAAAACATCTTAGGCATAGAATCGATCTGGGGGAAGGTTTTAAACACAAAAACAAAGCATAAACACCACAAAACGAACTCAAAATGCCCGAAAGTGGTTTTTTATCCAAAAACACCTTTGATCTTTCTTGGAATCGAACGAAACTGGATTCAAATCAGTGAAGATCGATCCACGTTTGCTCTGATACCACTTGTTGGTCCCGAAATGCACCAAACAAGGAATCAAAGAGGCTAAATGGAATGAAGAGGGGAGAGTTTCTCACCTTTGAGTGTGTGTAGTGTGTGAAAATAAGAGTAAGCCTTTTGATCTTTGATTAGCTTTCAAAGTGAGTTGGTAACACCTTATATACCACATTAACCCTAGGTATATTAAGGCCCAATTACAAATAATAAAATAATTACTATCTAGTCCAAAGCCCAAGCTAAAGATAATTACATAATTAATCCCAAGACTTAAACTATTGACACAACCAATTAAATATCCTAACATATGTGCCATTGAGGAATCGAAAGATCTCTCCGAGATGACTGTGAACGAGTTGACAAGCTCTCTAGAGGCCCATGAACAAAGGAGGGCATCTAGGAAACGTGAAACGGTGGAAGAAGCGTTGCAGGCGAAGATGAATATAAAAGACAACAACCCCGACAAAGATGATGACACAACCCGACAACGAGGAAACTATCGAGGTAGAGCAACATATCGAGGACGTGGAAGATCAGGAGGAAGAGGAAGAGGTTCATCAAATGAAGGCAACAGAGAAAATAAAAATCACTCATGGAATACATATCGAGGCGGACGAGGTCGAGGCAGACACAATAAGAGGAATGTCCAATGCTACACGTGCAAAAAGTTCGGTCATATTGCTGCTGAATGCTACTTCAACGAACAAAGAAGCGAAGCAAAAGAGCATAAGAAAGCTGAGGAAGAGATCCTCCTGATGGCGAGCAAGGAGGACGGCTCACATAGAAGTCAAGAATGGTACCTCGACACAGGGGCGAGCAACCATATGAGTGGCAATCGAGATATGTTCGTGGAGATACAAGAAACGAATGGAGGTCAAGTAACTTTCGGTGATGCATCCAAGGTTAAAGTCGAAGGTCATGGAAGAGTGAAGATTCGGTGCAAGAACGGTCATCATAAATATATATCTAACGTCTACTACGTGCCAGAAATGAGAAGCAACATACTCAGCGTTGGGCAACTAATCGAACGAGGTTTCACGATAATCATGAAGAATAACATGATGGAAATCAGAGACAACACCAAGCAACTCGTGGCACGGGTTAGTATGACCGAAAATCGCATGTTTAAATTAAAGATCGAACATGTGCAGGAGAAATGTCTAAAGCTGACCGAAGATAGTGAAGTAAAGCTTTGGCATCAACGGTTCGGCCACCTAAATTTTAATAGCGTGAGGGATCTAGCAAACAAGACAATTGTAAACGGCATGCCATATTTGGGAACGGCGGATGGCATGTGCGAAAGCTGCATCATTGGAAAGAATGCAAGAAATCCTTTCCCGAAGGAAACAATATTTCGAGCCAAAAGAGTCTTGGAGCTAGTTCACACGGACATATGTGGACCAATTACTCCGGAGTCGTTTAGTAAGCATCGCTATTTCCTCACATTTATTGACGATTATTCTAGGAAGACTTGGATATATTTCTTACGAGAAAAATCAGAAACTTTTGTGATGTTTAAGAAATTTAAAATCCTAGCTGAGAACGCAAGCGGGGAGCGGATAAAAGCTATCAGATCCGACAGAGGCGGAGAATACACGTCGAAAGAGTTTCTAGCATTTTGTGAGGAAAACGGAATTCGAAGGTATCTCACGGCTCCGTACTCTCCTCAACAAAACGGCGTAGCGGAGCGGAAGAACAGGATGCTTCTCAATATGGTCCGTTGTATGCTGAAAAGTAAAGAAATGCCGAAGAAGTTTTGGGCAGAAGCAACTCGATGTGCCGTATACTTGCAGAACCGCTGCCCGTCAGCGAGCTTGAAGGGAAATATCACACCGCAGGAAGCTTGGTGCGGTACAAAACCTTCAGTCGGGCATCTACGAACCTTTGGTTGTATAGCATACGCTCACGTTCCGGATGGTCAGAGAACGAAGCTAGATGATCGGAGTATTAAGCTCGTCTTTATCGGATATGATGAAAGGTCAAAGGCTTATAATCTCTTTAATCCTAATACTAACAAAGTTATTGTAAGTCGTGACGTGCAGTTTGACGAGAATAGCTGCTGGAACTGGAAAATGGGACGTACACACATCGAATCAGATGTTGATAAGATACCACCTCTAGTGACCAATCCATCTAGCGAAGAGGAGACGACAACTGTGATCAACCAACCGGAAGATTCAGAAGAAGATGATGAGCCCCTACAAGGAAGAACGAGGACCATAACAGATCTTTACCAGACATCGAATAATATGAACCTCATATGTCTACTCGCTGATGCAGAAAATATTACATTTGAGGAAGCAACGAAGGATGAAAGGTGGAGAAAGGCGATGAAGGAAGAAATGGAGGCCATCACGAAGAACAAAACCTGGGAGCTCGCAAACTTACCAAACGGACAAAAGGCGATAGGCGTAAAGTGGATATACAAGAAGAAGCTAAATGCTAAAGGAGAAGTGGAACGATATAAAGCAAGGCTCGTAGCAAAAGGATACAAACAAAAGGCTGGGATCGACTACGAAGAAGTGTTTGCGCCAGTTGCGAGGATGGAAACAATCCGGCTGCTAATGTCAATTGTGGCTTATCAAAAATGGGTCATATATCAAGTGGACGTTAAATCGGCGTTCTTGAATGGAACAATAGAAGAAGAAGTTTACGTCGAGCAACCTCCCGGCTACAAGCAGATCGGACAAGAGGAGAAGGTGCTGAAGTTGAAGAAAGCCCTTTACGGCTTAAAGCAGGCTCCAAGAGCTTGGAACACGAGAATCGATACATATCTCAAGAACCGAGGATTTCAGCAATGCCCCTACAAACACTCTTTGTACGTGAAGGTGCGACAGGCAGATATCTTATATGCTGTTTTATACGTAGACGATCTAATATTTACAGGCAATAACGAAAAGATGATCGCCGAGTTCAAGTTCGAGATGAAGACCGAGTTTGAAATGAGTGACCTAGGAAAAATGTCATACTTCTTGGGCCTCGAGGTGAAACAGGAGAAGACCGGAATTTTTGTGTCACAAGAGCGATACACGCTTGGGATCTTGGATAGATTCGGAATGAACAACTGCAATCCAACAAGCACACCCGTCGAGTGCGGGACAAAACTGTCCAAGTTCGACAAAGCCGAAAAGGTAGATGGAACCATGTATCGAAGCGTTGTTGGATGCCTACGGTATTTGACGAGTACAAGGCCGGATATCTCTTACGGAGTTGGTCTCGTAAGCCGCTACATGGAAGACCCAAGCGCTACTCATTGGAAGGCCGTGAAAAGAATATTTCGATATTTAAAGTAGACAGCGTCTCATGGGTTGTTCTATCCTTGGACAGACGATTTTGTAATCACGGGATATTCTGACAGCGATTGGAGTGGAGATACGGACGACCGCAAAAGTACAACTGGATATGCTTTTTTTGCTGGCAATACAGTTTTCGGTTGGGCATCTAAGAAACAGTCGATAGTAACTTTATCGACATGCGAAGCCGAATACGTGGCGGCGTCTTCATGTGTGAGTCATGCAATATGGCTACGTAGACTACTAAAAGAAGTTGGAGTGGAACAGCGAAAAGCTACCAAGATCTACGTTGACAATAAATCGGCCATCGAATTGACGAAGAATCCGGTTCACCATGAACGGAGCAAACACATAGATGTCAGATTTCATTCGATTAGGGAGCACGTGAAAAATGATGAAGTAGAGGTTGAATACATTGCAAGCCGAGAACAAGTTGTCGATATATTAACCAAGGCGCTACCGTTAGAATCATTTGAAAAACTGAAGAACAAACTTGGAGTACGAGGAAAGGACAATCGAGCTTAGGCGGGGATGTTAAAATAATATTAAGCTCTAATGTGGGAGACAACTTTACCTAAGTTGAGGAGGCATTATTGCATGGCAGACATTTCCTTATGTTGAGGAGTAAATTAGGGAACATCTTAAGATAGTGCTTTATCTAGAATCCTCAATGTGTTGCTATAGAAATCAATGCATGCATGTAGTATTATTTAACGAGCAATGAGATAACAAAACATTATAAACAATAACTCCCCTCCTCTGTCGTTCTTCTCTCACCAAAACTATTTCGTTCTCCTTCCAAAATCAAACCAGTAATATAAGTTAACAGTAATCGCATATGTCATTGTAATGCAAAAGTGCATATATAGGTACTACAAAAGTGTTACATTGGTACCACAAATTAGAGGGCGTATTTCGACGCCGTACGGATTATTTTTTGGTCCGTGAGTACGTTATGGTTAAATATACTAAGCTGATCATTCGATATCAAAATTGGCGGGTTAACATTTAGAATCAAGGATTATTACGTTCGCCGGGTACGTAAAAGAAACTACAACAACCTATGGATGGTACTACAATAAGAAAACCAATTGTACTACAAATCTAGCAATATTGGTACTACATAGTTGCTTGTTTAGGTACTACAAAAATACATGTAACAAAAACATAAAGAAGTCACAAAAAGTAAGACGATCAACAACGTATCAGTATCAAAAACTGATAAATATCACTCAAATAAGTGGAACATGCAACTAAGACCGTCTGTAAGTATAGTGGCAAGCATGAAGCCATGATACAATTTGACGTCAACTTCATCAAGATACCTCCCACGAGCCACCGGGTCAACGATGTGTCGATCTATGGACATTGCAGTATGTATGCCGCAATCCACGCCCTCCGAATTCTGCTACCTCGTCGACTTCAGTGCCATTTCTGTATGAGACAAAAACTAATAATCAAATAACGAATTTACGGTACCATTAATTATGTAATGTGGTACCAAAAACATATACAAACAGTACCAATTCAAATTATGTACCTAGAAACAACCAAAACTCGTACCAAGACCGTCACAGATGCAGTACCTTTACTTCGAACAGGGAAGTAGAAGCTACCAAACCCTAATTTGAATGATACTAAAACCCCAAATCAAAAAATGAAAGAATTAAACCTATTGTTGCCATAAACCCCAAATTCGAGTCGTAGTAAAAAAATTAAGCATAACCCGACATGGAATCCTTCAAGAAATGAAACTATCGAAGCCCTAATCTCGGAATTAACCACAAATACCAGAAAATCGAAAAATTAAAAAGTAAGCTTACTGGGAGGATTTCGTCAGTTGTATCGGCGATGGCTCAGCTCAATGTTCTTGTTTTGGAGGGCAATAGGCTTTAGGGGCAGAGATTTGCCTTGAGAATGGGTTGTTCTCCTCTGCAATTCTGTCGTTCTCCCCCAATTTTTGAAAGCAAAAGTCGGATAATGGGAAACACCAAGGTGTGACGCTCTTGAAACTTTCACTACCGCCCGTTGATTCCATTACAACCATTAAGAAAAATAACACTGATAATCCCGACATAATTCTTCTTCACATCTCACGAAGAAACAACGAACATTCTCTTATCAACACATTATACAAGGAAAACTTAAGCATTTTACACGTCTTGTGCTTTATCTAGAATCCTCAATGTGTTGCTATAAAAATCAATGCATGCATGTAGTATTATTTAACGAGCAATGAGATAACAAAACATTATAAACAATAACTCCCCTCCTCTGTCGTTCTTCTCTCACCAAAACTATTTCGTTCTCCTTCCAAAATCAAACCAGTAATATAAGTTAACAGTAATAGCATATGTCATTGTACTGCAAAAGTGCATATATAGGTACTACAAAAGTGTTACATTGGTACCACAAATTAGAGGGCGTATTTCGACGCCGTACGGATTATTTTTTGGTCCGTGAGTACGTTACTATGGTTAAATATACTAAGCTGATCATTCGATATCAAAATTGGCGGGTTAACATTTAGAATCAAGGATTATTACGTTCGCCGGGTACGTAAAAGAAACTACAACAACCTATGGATGGTACTACAATAAGAAAACCAATTGTACTACAAATCTAGCAATATTGGTACTACATAGTTGCTTGTTTAGGTACTACAAAAATACCTGTAACAAAAACATAAAGAAGTCACAAAAAGTAAGACGATCAACAACGTATCAGTATCAAAAACAGATAAATATCACTCAAATAAGTGGAACATGCAACTAAGACCGTCTGTAAGTATAGTGGCAAGCATGAAGCCATGATACAAACGTCAACTTCGTCAAGATACCTCCCACGAGCCACCGGTCCAACGATGTGTCGATCTATGGACATTGCAGTATGTATGCCGCAATCCACGCCCTCCGAATTCTGCTACCTCGTCGACTTCAGTGCCATTTCTGTATGAGACAAAAACTAAATAATCAAATAACGAATTTACGGTACCATTAGTTATGTAATGTGGTACCAAAAACATATACAAACAGTACGAATTCAAATTATGTACCTAGAAACAACCAAAACTCGTACCAAGACCGTCACAGATGCAGTACCTTTACTTCGAACAGGGAAGTAGAAGCTAACAAACCCTAATTTGAATGATACTAAAACCCCAAATCAAAAAATGAAAGAATTAAACCTATTGTTGCCATAAACCCCAAATTCGAGTCGTAGTGAAAAAATTAAGCATAACCCGACATGGAATCCTTCAAGAAATGAAACTATCGAAGCCCTAATCTCGGAATTAACCACAAATACCAGAAAATCGAAAAATTAAAAAGTAAGCTTACTGGGAGGATTTCGTCAGTTGTATCGGCGATGGCTCAGCTCAATGTTCTTGTTTTGGAGGGCAATAGGCTTTAGGGGCAGAGATTTGCCTTGAGAATGGGCTGTTCTCCTCTGCAATTCTCTCGTTCTCCCCCAATTTTTGAAAGCAGAAGTCGGATAATGGGAAACACCAAGGTGTGACGCTCTTGAAACTTTCACTACCGCCCGTTGATTCCATTACAACCATTAAGAAAAATCACACTGATAATCCCGACATAATTCTTCTTCACATCTCACGAAGAAACAACGAACATTCTCTCATCAACACATTATACAAGGAAAACTTAAGCATTTTACACGTCTAGTGCTTTATCTAGAATCCTCAATGTGTTGCTATAAAAATCAATGCATGCATGTAGTATTATTTAACGAGCAATGAGATAACAAAACATTATAAACAATAACTCCCCTCCTCTGTCGTTCTTCTCTCACAAAAACTATTTCGTTCTCCTTCCAAAATCAAACCAGTAATATAAGTTAACAGTAATAGCATATGTCATTGTACTGCAAAAGTGCATATATAGGTACTACAAAAGTGTTACATTGGTACCACAAATTAGAGGGCGTATTTCGACGCCGTACGGATTATTTTTTGGTCCGTGAGTACGTTACTATGGTTAAATATACTAAGCTGATCATTCGATATCAAAATTGGCGGGTTAACATTTAGAATCAAGGATTATTACGTTCGCCGGGTACGTAAAAGAAACTACAACAACCTATGGATGGTACTACAATAAGAAAACCAATTGTACTACAAATCTAGCAATATTGGTACTACATAGTTGCTTGTTTAGGTACTACAAAAATACCTGTAACAAAAACATAAAGAAGTCACAAAAAGTAAGACGATCAACAATGTATCAGTATCAAAAACAGATAAATATCACTCAAATAAGTGGAACATGCAACTAAGACCGTCTGTAAGTATAGTGGCAAGCATGAAGCCATGATACAATTTGACGTCAACTTCGTCAAGATACCTCCCACGAGCCACCGGTCCAACGATGTGTCGATCTATGGACATTGCAGTATGTATGCCGCAATCCACGCCCTCCGAATTCTGCTACCTCGTCGACTTCAGTGCCATTTCTGTATGAGACAAAAACTAAATAATCAAATAACGAATTTACGGTACCATTAATTATGTAATGTGGTACCAAAAACATATACAAACAGTACGAATTCAAATTATGTACCTAGAAACAACCAAAACTCGTACCAAGACCGTCACAGATGCAGTACCTTTACTTCGAACAGGGAAGTAGAAGCTAACAAACCCTAATTTGAATGATACTAAAACCCCAAATCAAAAAATGAAAGAATTAAACCTATTGTTGCCATAAACCCCAAATTCGAGTCGTAGTAAAAAAATTAAGCATAACCCGACATGGAATCCTTCAAGAAATGAAACTATCGAAGCCCTAATCTCGGAATTAACCACAAATACCAGAAAATCGAAAAATTAAAAAGTAAGCTTACTGGGAGGATTTCGTCAGTTGTATCGGCGATGGCTCAGCTCAATGTTCTTGTTTTGGAGGGCAATAGGCTTTAGGGGCAGAGATTTGCCTTGAGAATGGGCTGTTCTCCTCTGCAATTCTCTCGTTCTCCCCCAATTTTTGAAAGCAGAAGTCGGATAATGGGAAACACCAAGGTGTGACGCTCTTGAAACTTTCACTACCGCCCGTTGATTCCATTACAACCATTAAGAAAAATAACACTGATAATCCCGACATAATTCTTCTTCACATCTCACGAAGAAACAACGAACATTCTCTCATCAACACATTATACAAGGAAAACTTAAGCATTTTACACGTCTAGTGCTTTATCTAGAATCCTCAATGTGTTGCTATAAAAATCAATGCATGCATGTAGTATTATTTAACGAGCAATGAGATAACAAAACATTATAAACAATAACTCCCCTCCTCTGTCGTTCTTCTCTCACCAAAACTATTTCGTTCTCCTTCCAAAATCAAACCAGTAATATAAGTTAACAGTAATAGCATATGTCATTGTACTGCAAAAGTGCATATATAGGTACTACAAAAGTGTTACATTGGTACCACAAATTAGAGGGCGTATTTCGACGCCGTACGGATTATTTTTTGGTCCGTGAGTACGTTACTATGGTTAAATATACTAAGCTGATCATTCGATATCAAAATTGGCGGGTTAACATTTAGAATCAAGGATTATTACGTTCGCCGGGTACGTAAAAGAAACTACAACAACCTATGGATGGTACTACAATAAGAAAACCAATTGTACTACAAATCTAGCATTATTGGTACTACATAGTTGCTTGTTTAGGTACTACAAAAATACCTGTAACAAAAACATAAAGAAGTCACAAAAAGTAAGACGATCAACAACGTATCAGTATCAAAAACAGATAAATATCACTCAAATAAGTGGAACATGCAACTAAGACCGTCTGTAAGTATAGTGGCAAGCATGAAGCCATGACACAATTTGACGTCAACTTCGTCAAGATACCTCCCACGAGCCACCGGTCCAACGATGTGTCGATCTATGGACATTGCAGTATGTATGCCGCAATCCACGCCCTCCGAATTCTGCTACCTCGTCGACTTCAGTGCCATTTCTGTATGAGACAAAAACTAAATAATCAAATAACGAATTTACGGTACCATTAATTATGTAATGTGGTACCAAAAACATATACAAACAGTACCAATTCAAATTATGTACCTAGAAACAACCAAACCTCGTACCAAGACCGTCACAGATGCAGTACCTTTACTTCGAACAGGGAAGTAGAAGCTAACAAACCCTAATTTGAATGATACTAAACCCCAAATCAAAAAATGAAAGAATTAAACCTATTTTTGCCATAAACCCCAAATTCGAGTCGTAGTAAAAATTAAGCATAACCCGACATGGAATCATTCAAGAAATGAAACTATCGAAGCCCTAATCTCGGAAATAACCACAAATACCAGAAAATCTAAAAATTAAAAAGTAAGCTTACTGGGAGGATTTCGTCAGTTGTATCGGCGGTGGCTCAGCTCAATGTTCTTGTTTTGGAGGGCAATAGGCTTTAGGGGCATATAGGCTTTAGGGGCAGAGATTTGCCTTGAGAATGGGCTGTTCTCCTCTGCAATTCTCTCGTTCTCCCCCAATTTTTGAAAGCAAAAGTCGGATAATGGGAAACACCAAGGTGTGACGCTCTTGAAACTTTCACTACCGCCCGTTGATTCCATTACAACCATTAAGAAAAATAACACTGATAATCCCGACATAATTCTTCTTCACATCTCACGAACAAACAACGAACATTCTCTCATCAACACATTATACAAGGAAAACTTAAGCATTTTACACGTCTAGTTAATTAATGGCGGAGAAGGATATCATCAACACCCCCCCCCCCCTAACCATCACGACATATGTACTACCCAAGACATTAACAGTCTGTGTATGAAGCAGATTCATAAAGGTGATGAACACTTGTCCGAAATTTACAGTGGGATCGAAGAAGACGAAGAAGAAGATAGGCCAACAAAGATCGAAGTCATGGCTTGGTATCTGTACGGCTTTTGCTCTTACTTTGTACACAAAGTGCTCATTCCCATCGTTTTCCCCATCATAATTACCCAAACCGTCGACGATCCTTCTCAACCAGAGCGAGGTTGGTCGAAGAGTATTAACGGCGTCGTTTGCAGTCAGTTCGAGACAAAGCTGTAAGAACTTTTTACTTTCCTCGAAAAACATTTTGCAGATTTTTGTTTTTGGGCGATTGATATTCTTAGTCTCAATGTTTAGGATATTACTTTTAGCCGACATTGTTAGCAATTTTAGGTCGTCCGAGCTCTCGGTTAATTTTTAATCTTTACTAGTTTAGACGTAATGTTGTAATATTCAGAGAAGAGCACATAATCTCCTTTGGATCAACTTAAAATATCATAAGTCATCTTATTCGATGTATACGTATCTAGCATTATTATGCGTCGCATTAGAGAATCAAATGATTGACAACCTTCGAGTTAAGTTAAATGTGATGCGAAATGATGCTCATGTACGCTTAGGAGGTGTTTGTTTTGGGGTGATCCTCCAAAACATCACCGTGATCCTCTCGTTGCTTTATCATCACAATGTTTGTTTAGGCTACGTGATGAGTCATCACCGTAATGACAGATCACCTAGGTGATGAAAATGGGTGATATTCTACCTTTTGGATTACCCCGAAAAAGCTAGGTGATCTTACATCACCGTGATGGGGTGATCTTTCAAACTTTTATTTGGACAACAATACCCCTTAATTTGGTATTTATACCTAATATATCCTTATTCATATTTTAATATATAATTAGAGTATTCAAATCTTAATAATAAATAATTATACTGAATAACTATACGAAAAAACTAATAGTAATTCTTAAAAAAATCAAACTCGATATTAAAATAGTAATTACTATTATGTAAAAATCATCTCAATATATATGTATATATATGTATATGTAATCCACATAATTTATATAATATTCATAGGGTCAAATATGACCATCACCGTGATTAGACAAACATAATATTCTAATATCACATTGATATGCAAAATGAAATATCACCTCAAAACAAACACGGTAATGATACATCACATTGATATACATCACGGTGATATTCACATTACGGTGATATGAGTATCACGGTGATGTTGGATCACTGGAAACAAACACCCCCTTAGTACGAAGAAGAAAACGAGTTATGGAAGTTTAGGTCGATAAAAAAGGAGATCACGTGCTCGCACGCATAAAATTACGTCTAATGTAACGATTAAATTTACCGAAGCATCGAAACAACCCAAAATCGCTTGAATATAAAAAAGTTCAATCTCGAAATATTAAGGACAAATAACGTACATCATAACCTAAGCATTGAGATTAGAATAATATCATATCATAGTCCCGATTTTGGTTTCCCCAATGGCAGTAATTAATTAGCCTCAAGTTAATTAATTCCTCGATCTTCGTCGTTTGGCAGATACGAAGCGTTAGTCCAAAAGACGATCACAGTAAACCACAACAGGCGCTTCTCCCCACTTCAGTGGACTTCCATCTCATGGGCCGCCGTCCTAACCCTCTCAGCGCCGATCCTAATCTCCGCGTCCTCCCACCTCGACCACGGCCGCAGCCAGCGCCTCATCGCCGGCCTAGCCACGGCCGCCGGAGCCCTCTTCTGCCTCCCCGCCGGCTTCCTCCGTAAGCCGTGGATGTTCACGCCATACATCTCCTTCATCGTCGCCTCGAGCACCGTCGTGGTCGCCGCCCACGCACGCCACATGGGCCTCATGACCCACGGGTTCACAGGCTCCAAGATCCGAACCTGTCGGTTCCCCGACCGGAGATCCTTCGCCGCCTGGCTGTCACTCTGATCCACCGTCGCCGGCGGCCTCGGAGCCGCCGCCATGGCCTTCTTCGCCCTGCAAATGCTCCTCAGATCCGATCAGTTCGACGCCTTATGGGTCGTGTCTATATTCAGCGGCTTGCTTTGGGGCTTGGGAATGGTCCACGTTTTCAGCGGCGGACGGCTGGCGGCCGTGGACGGCGGAGGCTGCGGTGGTTCGCCGGCGTCGGAGAACCCTTCTTCTATTTCGCATGTTATGACGATATTTAGGTATCCCTGCTTTGGGGAGTTTGCTGTCCGTTTTTCTGTCTGCGTTTGTTACCATGGGACTGTACGGTGGAGGACTGCTTTACGCGATGGGATACGTCTGCTTGGATAGAGTGAACGTATTGTTGTTGCTTTTGGTCTATTTCTTGTTCCCTTTGGTTTCTCTGCCTTCGGCTTATCCCATGCAGCAGTTGATGAAGTTGGACGCCGAAAAAATGCAGCTACTCGGGTTTTTCCTGTCGTGTTTTACTTCGGGGGTTCGGGTTTTATTACCGAAGCGGAACTTGGAGCAAGTTTCACATGTTTCTCTTCGCCGCCGTTCAGGGCACTTCCACAGGTTCGTTGGGACGACGATGCTTTTAGCCTTTCTTTTAGTAGGCATAAATAGTTGTACGAGCAATTATTTTTCTGGTCGTTCAACGAATTAGGGGTTCCATTATACGGACTATAATTGTTAAAATTAACAGTTAAGATCAACAACCCCTTAATCAAAATCAAAGAACTATTCAACGTTGTTGAATAGAATTAGAGGATTCCAGTCATTCATCCTTTTGTCATCATGTAATTATACTTCATAATCTTAGATTTTTGGCAAAATCTAAAGTTTTCGACATAGAATGTAAGATTCCAAGGAATTAGAAGGTAACAGTATACGGACAATAGCTTCCGAAATAAGTGACCTTTGGACAAATATAGGGTTTCGAGATAAAATGTCCCAAAATTGATTAAAATTCTGAAAGTTATTATTCTTACAACATTATCATATTCCTTTGTCCTGCCTCCTCCTAATTACAGGACTAAAAGAATAATTCGCCCTACTTTGGTCATACAATTAGGATTATAAGTTTAAAAAATGAAGCAATTTGTGGACACTTAAATAAAATTTTGTTATTTTAGTGTCGTTAGTTAAAATAATTTGAGGACATGTGTGGTGCCCTAACGGTCTGAAATATAAATGTCATTAAAATACTATTCCTTCAAATATACATGACTAAAAATAATTAAACCCTTTTCATACTTGCCATTATTTTCTAACAATTCCTCGATGAAATTAGTGTGACCCCCAAACGAACCACGTGCAGGTCTGGTGCACGCTTATGGCCGAGTTCTGTGGCTCGACTGTTCCCCGCATGGAAAAGAAGGTGCATTCTCGGTGTGGTTTGCGTGGGCTCGAGCGCTCGGTGCTTGCCTGGGTCGCTCTATCGTCGTCGATGCATGGGAATTTGGGCAGAGTTTTCGGGATTTCGTTTTGGGCTGCTGTTATCGCGATGGCAATTGTGATCTTCGGTAACATAAACAGCTTCAAAGGGGCTAAAGACGCCGGACACGTTGTCAGCAGCCACGAGTCCTCTCCATTCCCATGGGTTGGACATTGTTGTTAATGTCCTGAAGTCGGGGGAAGTTTGATTTATGTTGGAGCTTCAATGATATCTTTCGAATTTTTTTTTGGGGTCTTTTCACATAAATATCCATTTGCATAAAAACATGTAGTAATTCAGTACCCTGTGAGTATTTTTATATGTAGGTGCATAATAGAATAAATTGCACATAGGTACCCGATCCGCCGAAGGTACGCCATATAACACATTTAGATACCCTATAGCAACGTATCTCGGTACGCAATACGTTAAGCAAATGGTACGTCATATATAACAGACTAAGGTACCTTATAGAAACCGTATAGGATACCGTACAAACAAGTGACGTGGTACACAATATACACATAAAAAGGTACACCAAGACCGAGAAAATTTGTACAAATAGTAAAACGGGTACCTATCTGTAAAATTTCTTGACATTGGTACTAATTTGTAAAATTTTTATTTAATTGGGTATTTTTTATAGATGTTACCTTTTTTCGCTTGAGGTTTTTTTTTTTTTTTTTTTTTCGATGTTAGGGTCAAATAAGCTTTTTGGTTATTGGGATGCTCTTTTTGAATATGATCGTGACGATATCATGTCCATTCCTTTTTTTCTTTCTTACAAAGAGATATTGAACGAAATGTTGTGAGGTAATGCAATGAAGTTGAAACACTAGTCTCCTCCCTTGAAACCTTTTTAAGGAACCATGATTACACGTGCAAACTATTTTCATGGTTCGGTGTTGAATACGAAACAAAAGGTATTTTTACTTCCCAATAGTGGACGTTTTTTTGTCCCTCATGTTTCAAGGTGACAATTTTAGTTTCAAAGAATGTCGATTTTGAGCTGTTTCGGTCTCGTGATTAAATTAATCGCTAATTTAGCGAAATTTAACACATGAGCGCAGATGTTCTTCTTATACTTGACTTAAAACGTCATAACTTGTCTTCTTCTTCAACTTAAACTTGGGCATTATTACACACACATTTATCGAATTACCAGCGAGTTTGAGGCTGAGTTAAATGTGATAAATGTGATGTGCAACGATTCTCGAGTGCGTTTAAGACTTAAGTCAAAGAAGAGAACTTGTTATGAGATGATACCAAAATAAAATAGCCCAAAATCAACATTACTGGGACTAAAAGTTGATCTCGAAACATGGTTACCGGTAATGCTCTCCCAGACATTGGAGACTAAATTATTATTGTCTCCGGAAAAAAAGTTACTTAAAAGGAAGAAATTAAATTTACCAAGTAATTGCGATTCGTAGAGCTACGGGTAACCACTGGTGGTTTATAGGTGTGTCATATGTGCTTATTTGGCATTTTATATGACACACCACCATTGTGGATGTGTCATGAGTATGACATTGTGTCATATTTATGACACAGTATTATAGGAATTAAAATGAGAGAGAATGTGGGAGAAAGAAAAAGAAATTATTTAATTATAGTTGTGGGTCCGTGTTATAGTAGTGTTATTATTGTGAAAAAAGTAGAATAAAAGTGTTATAGAATAAAATATAGAAAAATATAGTCAAAAACTGATATGGCAGTATTATGGGTGTGTTATTGCTGTGGACACCCTAATGAAAGATAGATTTGGCGGAACTCCCAACTCACAACACCAACTCTGCCTAACTTCACAATCTATTATTGCTTTTATTTGTATACCTCAAGAAGAAAACATTCTGGAAAGCGTCAACAAAACATGAAAACATAAGCCTTTCTTTAACATTTCCACCTTGACTTTTCGTCCCACCCAACACAATCATATTATACTCTGGACCCAGCAAGAATGCGTCTTCCATGTAAATAAAATAAGGTTCATCACATTTTCATAAACAATGATGTATACATTGCATGTAGCGCAAACTCAATATATTATTTTACACATTACACACAAATAACATCATATCATATATACACATAAATATAATGTATACGTATCGTATATCTAACCTCGTACTAACCTCCCTACTACAAAAATTTGCACAACCCCCAACCCAACACAGCAACCCGAAAAAAAAAAAGATCGACCTATTCTTACCTACCCACTTGTACTGTGTAACCCAACTTCGTTGATGAAGTCTGAACCATTTGGGCAGATAAGGCAAAACCCAACAAAAAAAGGAAAAAAAAGAAAACGGTCACACCACATAATGCTGCTACCTGGGACCCGAAAGGCGAACGGCCGAGATATAAGCATCACTATTGCAATCCGACGGCCCAGACGACGTGGTCGTCCCACCTTCCTCCTCGCTCATCGACTTCAAGAACGTCGCGTAGATCCTCGACCCGAGCGGCGACCCCACGGGTGGGACCGGCACCGAGCACAACCCCTCGAGCATCTGCACCACCTTAGCCATCGACGGCCGTAGGTGCACGTCGTCCTGCACGCACCACAAGGCGACCCGAACCGCCAAATCGACCCGCGGGTCGACCCGCCCGTCGGCCCTCAGCCTCTCGTCGAGCACGTCCCTTACCCTCCCCTCCTCCATCATTTTAAACGCGTAGGAGGGGAAGTGCGACTTCTCCGAGCCCTCCCTCGGGTCGTAGTTCTTGCGCCCGCCGATCAGCTCGAGCAGCACCATCCCGTAGCTGTACACGTCGCTCTTCTCCGATATAGCATAGTTCGTAATCCACTCGGGAGCCAAGTACCCGCGGGTCCCCCTCATGGTCGTGAAAACGTGGCTCTGCTCACGTGTCATGAGCTTGGCCAAGCCGAAGTCCGACACCTTCGCCATGAAGCGATCGTCCAGTAGCACGTTCTCGGGCTTTATGTCGCAGTGGACGATCTTCACGTCGCAGTCTTCGTGCAGGTACGCCAAACCCTTGGCCGTGCCTATGGCGATCTCGTACCTGGCGTCCCAGTCCAGTACGAAACCGCCGCCGTCCTTCTTCTTAAAGAGCCACTTGTCGAGGGAGCCGTTCCCCATGTACTCGTACGCAAGTAGCCGATGGCTTCCCTCCGCGCAGAAGCCCTTCAGGCGCACGAGGTGGACGTGGTGGATGCTTCCTATGATGCTCACCTCCGCACGAAACTCCTTCTTCCCCTGGCCGATGCCCTCGAGCTTCTTCACTGCAATGCGGGTCCCGTCGGGCAGGCTGCCCTGGTACACCGACCCGAACCCGCCCTGCCCGAGCTTCACCGAGAAATTGTTCGTTGCGTCTTGCAGATCCTTGTACGAGAATCGTAGGGGCATTCCCGACAATCCTTCCAGGAAGTTGTCCTCCTCCGAGCTCTCCTTCGCGCTCTCGGGCTGCGCCGGGCCCTTCCTCCTGTAGGCCCGAAGCCCGAGGTATACCATTCCCGAGATCACCACGACCGTTGCGATGGCGATGGCCGCGATGATTGCCCCCGGCATCTGACCGCCGCCGTCGCCGCCCTTTTTGGCGGCGGCGGACGAAATCTTGACGAAGGACGAGTAGTTATTCGCGCCGGCGTTGTTTGTGGTGGGCCCCACCAAGCTACCTATTTGATTAAATAGGAAGCAATTCCCGGAATTTCCGTCGAGGAACATCGCCGCGCAAGAACAGTTCTTAAGACATGCGTCCTTGCAAACGTCCAGACTGACGTTGGACGAAAAGGGTCGGGCGAATTTCAACGCGGGGTAGCTAATCCCGTCCCCTACGCCGGCTAGCTCGACGGGTCTCGCGCCGCACGAGCTGAGGCTCGCGGCGGTTCGGCAGGAAGGGACCGAAGGGGGGCACTGGCACTGAGTCCCCGGGCTTGTGCAGACGAGGTACGGGTCGCAGGCCGAGGGTCGGCTGCAGTCGTCTTGGGGTATCTTCGTGGGCGAAGGAACGGCCGACCCGCCGGGTTGCAGGATGCTGAACCCGACCGACCCGTCCTGACCCGCGACGGCAACCCAGGTGGCGTTCGGGTCGGTGTTGCCCGAGAAGATGAACTGAAAGAGCAAGGCGTCATCTGGGCCGTAGAAATTCCAGGAATTGGAGATTAGGACGGCGTAGGCTAGGGCGTCGCCGCCCTTGTTTAGGGTTGTGCGGCGGTCGGAGCGAACCGACCAGTAGGGCTGTGGTGGTCGGAAGTTCGCCGAGAGGAGGAGGTCGCCGGAATCGACGAGCTGAAGGGTGTAGTTCAGATTGTTGGGGCCCAAATCGCTGACGAGCTTCATCCCCTCTTTGAATCTCTGATTGGAGAGGAGGGTATCGGTGGGATAGGCGAAGCTTTCCCAAATTGGGGTTCGATCTTTTCCGACGAGGACGAGGTTGCCGGAATCCCAGAGCTCCATGGCGGCGACGGACTTATCGCCGGTGTCTGAGGACCAGATCGTGGCGGCGCCGCTCTGTAGAAAGGCGTTTCCCCTGACGTCGAAGGTGAAGGAGTCCTTGTTGGTGACGGGCGACGCTCTGTTGGCCGACCAGACGACGGTGGTGCTGCTGACGTGGACCACGGAGAGGAGGAAGAGGGTGGGGTTTTCCGTCGGGGCGAAGCCGAAGCCGAAGGCGGAGCTGTTGGATAATAAGAAGATGCCGCCGTTGTCTATCCAATTCATTTGTGTGCCGCTGAATCCGAGATCTAATTTGCCCGTACGCTGAACGCTGCCACGGCATGTCTTCGCCGGAAAAAGCACCGCCGTGAATAAGAAGAAGATAAGGCACTTGTTGTAAGGATTAAGGTTGCCCATGGCTGAAAAGTCTTTAAAACTATTCTGACATGAAAAAAGGGCTATGGAGATTTCCTTTCCCTCACACAAGAAACTAAATTACTATACTCACATAAAGACAAGGAGTAATCTCAAAGGGCTACTGTGATCCCACTTGGAAGTAGATTTTAGACCGAGAGAGAGAGAGAGAGAGAGAGAGAGAGAGGGAGTTAAATAAATCTGCTGTAAGAGAATTGTAAAGCAATTAATGGACAAGAGAGACGAGTGGTTGGGTAGTTGTTCATAAACATGCAAACCTGTCAACGAGTGGTACCTATCTGGACTTATGGCTAAGAACGAGAGAGAGAGAGAGAGAGAGAGAGAGAGAGAGATGAAAGATTTGGAGTTGGGGAATTAGATGCATCTGTTTAACTGAGGTCGGTACAATGTTTTCTTTTCTTTTTCTTTATTTTGGATGATCCAAGGATGCACTAAAGTCAACAAATCTATAAATTTAATATATTTTAGGGTTCTCATGAGACTCATGACAACAATATTTGTGGGTGTGAAATAATAAGGTAAGTGATTTTAGCGATGTGTCTCATCATATCATGATCACCGATGGTATAATTGTTGCGATTTGGTTTAGTTATGCCATCTCCAATAAAAAAACTCATTCCCAAACTCAAACGCATTCTCAAACTCAAAACACAGTAATTCTTCTCCAACTGAGAGACGGGGTTTTTAATTTAATAATTAAAAAAAATCAACCATAAACAAAATAAACAACAAATGAAAATCATTAATAAAACAGACATTTTCGTCATCCCAAGTGACGAGTTACTAACTCGTATCTTGGGAATACGAGTTACTTGTCCACGGTGGGCTGACATAGCATTTCAAGTAACTCGTCATCCCAAGTGACGAGTTACTCTTTTTCTTTTTTTTTTTAAAAAAAAAATTTAACTTATTTTATATTTATTAATTATATAATCCACCAAATCATAATATCATCGTTATCACATGTAATTTTACATAATAAAATCAATAAATGCATCTAATTTATTGTTGGTTTCGCGACGATTAAAATGATATGCATATCTTATATTTTTCGGATATCGAGAATATTTAATTATTTTTATAGTGAAGTTGCTGCTAACAGTATGTTTAATATTTGTATTTTAGGTATATGTGAGGGGTATTTTCGGTAGCTCATAGAAGTCGATTAGTCATATATATATATGATGTGTATACGTGACGTATCTATATCAATCCTTCTGTTAATCAATAAAAGAATATATTTTTTTTAAGAACTCGTTTCTTTCTCAATATCTTATAAAAGTAATTAAATATTTTCGATATTCGAAAAAATATAAGATATGCATATCATTTTAATCGTCGCGAAACAAACAATAAATTAGATGCATTTATTGATTTTTATTATGTAAAATTACATGTGATAACGATGATATTATGATTTGGTGGATTATATAATTAATAAATATAAAATAAGTTAAAATTTTTTTAAAAAAAAAAAAGAAAAAGAGTAACTCGTCACTTGGAATAACGAGTTACTTGAAATGCCATGTCAGCCCACCGTGGACAAGTAACTCGTATTCCCAAGATACGAGTTAGTAACTCGTCACTTGGGATGACGAAAATGTTTGTTTTATTAATGATTTTCATTTGTTGTTTATTTTGTTTGGTTGATTTTTTTTTAATTATTAAATTAAAACCCCCCTGAGAGACTAATTCTCACTCAAAAAATCATTATTGTAATATTCTCTTCTACCTCATATTTTAATATTACCATTTAATTTACAACTTTACAAATTAAACCACATTGTTATTTTAATTCGATTAGAAAAAATAATATCACAAAATTAATAGTAAACTCAATATTTTTTCATATAAAAAAACATAGAAAAAAATAATTAATAATAAAGGAGTTATTTTATATACTTTTATTTATTTTTTATTTTTTATATGGATACTTTAATAATTAAAATAAAAATAGGGTATATATTGTAATTTTTTAAACATCAAACGCATCTTTTGGGATATCTCATTCTCAAACGCATATATGAGTTTAAAACACGAGAGAGAATACGAAAATGCATTTTGAGTTTGCGTTTGGTGTACAGTTTAAGAACTTTTAGTATACAGTTTTTGGGGTATCGATTGGAGATGCTCTTAGTAGTTATCGAAGTCCTCTTGAGTTATTTCCATCATGTTATGGGGCAAAAATTATAAATATGTGTCAATAGATATAATGATTTTTAATTTGGACAACTATATTTGATACTTGCAAATACTTTGTTGCGTATGTCGGAATACAATTGAGTTTAATCATTTCTCGTAATTCAAATAAAATTATCCTTACACCATTTTATGGCCAACTAGGTTGACATATTTCAAGTCTAACAGCCAAAGTTTGATTTCATACTTACTAAAAAAAAGGCTGAAGTTCCAACTTTATTATGATATATTAAGTTAGTCACATTTTTTTTCCGATTTTAGTGATACAAAATATTGTTGGATTTATTCACATAGTTATGATGGGAGTTAATTCAATGATATATACGTATGTTTGATCAGGCGAGTTATAACCTTTTTTTGTGTTATTCTATTGGCACCCACTTTTTGTTTTTCAATTTGCACCCCTAATAATGATTGTAAGTTATTATCTTAACTGTGGATGAGCAGTTTGCACTCACTACCCCTTTCACTGGGAAGGATATCAAGGAAGCTATGTTCTCCATACATAGTGACAAAGCTCCCGGTCCAGATGGGTATAACAGTGAGTTTTTTCAAGGAAGCTTGGTCTGTTGTTGGTGAAGACATAAATTCAGCTGTCATGGAATTCTTTGAAACTGGTAAGCTTCCTAAACCTCTGAATGCTACAACCATCACCCTTGTGCCTAAGATAGATCAACCAAGAACCGAGAAGGACTATAGACCAATTGGTTGTTGCAGTATGGCTTATAAGTGCATCTCCAAGCTCCTGTGTGCCAGGTTAAGGGCTGTTCTGCCAGGACTAGTACATGATAACCAGGGTGCATTTGTGCCTGGCCGAGCAATAGCTCATAATATCATGATCAGTCAAGAACTCCTTAGACTGTATAAAAGAGGGAAGGCCTCAGCTCGATGCATGATGAAAATAGACCTCAGGAAGGCCTACGATACAGTTGAATGGGGCTCTTTACTTGGCTTACTCAAACATCTCAGATTCCCTGTCAAGTTTGTGCAGTGGGTGAGGGAGTGCATTACCACAGTCAGCTACAAAGTTGCTATTAATGGAAACCTAGAAGGTAACATCCAGGGAGCTAGGGGCTTGAGGCAGGGGGATCCCATCTCTCCCTTGTTGTTCGTGCTGATCATGGAATACCTGACAAGGAGTCTAATCTCGGCCTCAAAGTTGGATGATTTCAAATTTCACCCCCTATGCAAAAAGCTTAATATAGTGAGCTGTGTTTTTCGGATGACCTATTAATTGCATGTAAGGCTCATCAGGCCTCTGTAGCTATGATCATGGACATACTACAGCTCTTCCAGAAAGTAAGAGGCCTGGCAGCAAACCCCTTGAAGTCTAGTATCTATATAGCAGGGGTGCCTCAAACAGTGAAGCAGAGCATCTTGGGAGTGACTGGTTTTACTGAAGGAACTTTCCCAATGAAATATCTTGGGATACCCATCTCACCAACCAAATGGAGCAAGCAAGAATGCGAAATCTTGGTGGACAGGATAGTCAAGAGGATTACTTGCTGGACCTCAAGGAATCTCTCCTATACGGGTAGATGTTGCCTCATCAACTCAGTCCTGCTAACATTACATAGCTACTGGGGTTCCATGTTTGTACTCCCTGTAAGTGTTGTGAAGAGAATAGACCAAATCTGCCGAGAGTTCATATGGGCAGAGGAGTTGGTGGCAGGGTCAAGGCATTGGTGGGATGGGATATAGTCTGTACGAAGAAGAGCTGTGGTGGTCTAGACATTAAGAACTGTGGTATATGGAATTATGCAAGCCTAGGCATGCAGATCTGGGATATAGCAAGGAAAAAAGACAACCTGTGGATCAAATGGCTACACTACTACTATCTAAAGAACACAGATTTCTGGGAGTACAAGCGAGGTGGGGAGAGTAGCTGGCAATGGAACCAAGTCATTAAGGTGAGGGATATGTTTAGGGAAGGATACCAAAATGGGAGGTGGCAGGCCACAGTGAGTGGCTGCTACACTATCACCTCTGGTTATTTTTGGTTACAAGGCACCCGGGGGTAAATGCTCACTGCAGCTGCCATTTGGAACAGATGGACCATGCCAAAGCGTGCTTTTATCCTTTGGCTTATTATGCATAAGAAACTGCTCACGCGGGATAGGCTAATTCAATGGGTATGACTGTTAGTGATCCAAGGTGTGCACTCTGCCTGCAATCAGAGGAGAGCATTGAACATCTGTTGTTTAACTATGACTATAGCAAAGCCTTTGTGGCAGAGGCGAGCAGATGGATGCAATGTGACATACCCACTACTATTGAGGGTTGGGCTCACAAACTAATCCGAATGGAGAAGCAAAAGAACATTATCTCGAATATCCAAGTAGCTGGGGTGGCAGCTATGACATACATTCTATGGAAGGAAAGGAATTCTCGAGTGCATGATATGGGAGCGCGGCCTGTGGGGGAGCTATTCCAGATATTCAAGAAGAGTTTTAAGGATCAAGTGCGCGGGATGCGGTTTGCGAAGCCGTCAAGTAGAGGAATAGAGTTTATACAAGAGTTATTATGTTCATAAGCGTTTTGGTGTGGTGAGTAGTCTGGTGGTGAAGGTTTTAGAATGTAGTTAAAATTGATCCCATGTGGTAATGAAAAGCCTTTCTTACAAAAAAAAATGATTGTAAGTTATTAAATACTTCTATTTGAAGGTTTGCCACTTTATTTAATTATTTTCTCTAATGTTCCTTGAAAAAGATTATAATTATCCTATTTGTATATTTTTATTTTTGGAAAGTGGCTAAACGTGTGCTCATGGAATAAATTCATGAACTTGGCTTTCATCGTTGGAGATGATGTATCGACATGATCATTAATTGGTATACGATTGATTAAAACTCTACTGAATATTATATTATATACAATTGATCTCCTTTTAACTGAAGAAAAGAGTCAAACATGACGTGTAATGATATAAAACCAATATAATCTTTAGCTACTTGTTTGATATTTTGTTCTATGTTGATAAAATATTTATGTTAATATTTTATTAAAATAAAATATTTATATTAATAATTTAAAATTTAATCTGTTAAAGTTAATAAAATTTCAATGATTATAAGGAGATATACAATGAAAAGTAAATTAAATATAATCTTAATGTTGTTGAATAATTCATTCAATTAATGTTGTTGAACTATATGGAAAGTAAAAATAATTAAATGCTAATTGTTGAATTCATGTGGTTAGGTAATTAAAATTTACAAATTTCATGTGTTTACACTAAAGGGGTGTAAAAGGGGTGCAAGGGAGTTGCCTAGGACCATTTTTTCTATAGAAAGTTTCATCAAATTTGTAGCGCCAAATGTTTGCATTTAATCAACCCGCAAAGAGATGATATGCTGATGTAAGTATCTTAACTCTAAATATAATACAATCATTTACATTACCGAACGACGCTTAATACATGTACAAATGACAAATTATATTGTAGTACTAGAGTAATCTTGACGAATAATAACAATTACAAATGTATCATAATGGTATTATTGTGTGCATACAATGCCAAATCTTTGACTTACAAAAATTAAATTTGATATGTTCAGATCAGACATAGGTAGGCCTTAAATTATGCCGCAAGAGAGGGCATGTTGATTGTTTTTTCGGCTTTTTAAATAAAATAATGCCATTTCAATCAAAATTCAATAAAATGGGGTCATTTCGCCCGAAATTAATAAAATAGGGCAAAACGTGCCCAATAATTGCGACGTCGCGCCTATTAGGCGCGACGATGACATGACACGAAAAAGGAAGATTTTGTTTATTTTTCTATGCATCGCACCCATTAGGTGCGATGTTAACTTTTTTTTTTTTTTTTTTAGTTTGTTTTATATTTATTATTGGCTTTTTAAATAAAATAATGCCATTTCAATCAAAATTCAATAAAATGGGGTCATTTTGCCCGAAATTAATAAAATAGGGCAAAGCGCGCCCAATAATTGCGACGTCGCGCCTATTAGGCGCGACGATGACATGGCACGAAAAAGGAAGATTTTGTTTATTTTTCTATGCATCGCACCCATTAGGTGCGATGTTAACTTCTTTTTTTATATATTTTTGTTTGTTTTATATTTATTATTTAAAAAATCTACAAAAACATAAAATCATCGTTATTTCATCTGATTTACAAAATAACAATATATAAACGCATCTAATTTATTGTTTGTTTCGCGGCGATTAAAATGATATGCATATCTTATATTTTTCGATAATCAAAATATTTTTTTATTTATAAAATAAAATATTAATTAATTAATTAAAATAAAAAAGTATTTTTGATTATCGAAAACTATAAGATATGCATATCATTTTAATCGTCACAAAACAAACAATAAACTAGATGCGTTTATAGATTTTTATTATGTAAATCAGATGAAATAACGATGATTTTATGATTTTGTGGATTTTATAAATAATAAATATAAACAAACTAAAATAAAAAAATAAAAAAAAGTTAACATCGCACCTAATGGGTGCGATGAATTAAAAAATATAAAAAAAATCTTAGGCGCGACGTCGCAATTATTGGGCGCGTTTTGCCCTATTTTATTAATTTCGGGCGAAATAACCCCATTTTATTGAATTTTGATTGAAATGGCATTTTTATTTAAAAAGTCTTGTTTTTTCTGTATCATAAAATCGTTTAATTATATTCATGAATAAACCAATTCTTTGTAACTAATTAAATATATTCATGTATATATACATTTCTTGATGCAGCTAGAGACTCGACATCGGAACTTTTGGCTGCAATTAAAAGTTAGGAATAAAATTCAATTAGGTTTACGTTTTAAGAAAAAAAAAGTGACAATAGATTCATATTTTAGCGAATGTCCATAATATTTATAACTGAATCGCTATTCACCGCCCCCTTTTTCGTAGTCACAGCCCCCTAAAGGGCTGAAAAAAGACGAAAATGCCATTTGACTAAATTTATTTATTTAAAGTCATTTTCAGACAGCAATTTTCATATCGCAATCAAACAATCAAATCAAATTCAAACAAAACAAAAAAAAAACGTTCAAATCGCGATGGATCGAAGAAAGGGGAAAGGATCTATTCGATCGACTGGTAAGCAACTTCTCGTAAATTTCGTTCGTACGTAGATTGATCACATAACATAGTTCGGATTCGCTCGGAAAAAATCGCCGACCGAAGCAAAAACTCGGCCCCCAAGGTACCGGCCGAAAAATAAATTCGGCCGTACCAGGTGGGGGCCGAAAAAAATTTTGGTCCTGTCTGGACAGACCGAAATACTGTTTCGGTCTGTCCAGATAGGACCGAAAATGTTGCTCGGCTGGAGCTTTCCCAGCCGAAATATGATTTCGGTTGGGACAGCTCCAGCTGAAATCGGATTTCGGCCGGAACTGTTCCGACCGAAATCCGATTTCGGTCCCCTATGTTACCGGCCGAAATTTATTTTTGGCTAATTTTTTTTTAGACGACGAGAGTGATGTCCACATCCAGGTGGATTTTATCGGCGACTGAGTAAATTATAAGTAGCCGACCGAGAAATGTTGTAATTATTATTTTTTTAAGAAATTGTAATATTAATTTTTTTTGTTATTAAAGTTATTTTGTATTATTTTGTGAGTATTTTATTTGTAAGTATTTCGCGTTGTATTCCAGACATAAACAGTAGAAACATGAAAATAATATAAACAAAAGGTACGTGGTCGATACATAAACGAAGGAAAAAAAGCAAATAAAATCACATCAAGCACATCACGGGGCATTGCGCCAACGCTCGTTCATGTCGCCCAGCTTATCTCTGAACCGGCCCGTCGAGCTCGAGCGCTCAAGGTCCAGCTGAGCTAGCATCTCGCTACTCAGGGAGTACATCGAGCTGTACCACTGTACACAGAAATGATACATATAAAAAGTGATTAAACATATGAGTATAAAATATCAAAGTCACATTAATATTACGTACATAGTCGGCATGATGGCGCGGAGGTATGCCGTCAGATGAGGATCCCGTCTCTAACGAAAGCAGGCGAGGATGAGAATGCCGCTCATACCACTCCATGTACCCTGGAACCGTCTCACCAAGGTACTCCGCAGCGGCCCGGTTGATGTACGAGAGATTGAGGATGTACGCGTACAGGAACTGCCGCCAAGCAGTTTCTGCTGCATCGCCAGAATGGTGCACCTTATACCTCGACGGGTCTGCTTGCATGATCGCCTTCTGTGGCGGCATCATCGGCGGCGGGATGTGCTGCACGTAACCCAGCTGACGCAACACTCTCAAGGGCACGTAGGGCTCAACGATATCGCGATATCGAACCCAGCCTACAAAAAGCGTCCTCATGTGCTGCGCCGCTGGATCGGGACCGTATGGCAACCAAGCAACCTAGGTACAGTTCTCAAGTTTTACATAATTGTCGTCAAAGAAGAATACAATTTGTTAATATACCTTGCTCGCAGTCATGACATCTAGCTGACGTCGGAACTCAATCAAACGGTTGCCCGTCCGCTCGTACTGAGATACGGACCACATGCGTAATCGTGGCTGGCCTGGCTCCACATGATGTGGGAGACGATGTGGGCAAAAGCATGGGAAGTACTCGTATATCCATGCCTGGAGTAACGAGAGGCACCCAGCAAGACCCCTCGAATCCGCCCGGCTTGCGAGTCCAAACTGGCGATAAAGGTAGGCAAGAGTGGCCGATCCCCACGAGTACTGGCTGGATAGGCCAACGACCGACAAAACTCGTGCATGATGTCGGGCTTCACCCGGTTCCCGCTCTTGTCGACGAAGAGCGTCGACCCCAAAAGAATCCACAACCAGACAATGGCCTGGAACCCCACCGGCCGTCCACTCCGCATCACCTGCATCACGTCTTTCGACGCAACAGCACCTCCTCTCCAATAAGCCCTCAGCTCATCTGCGGATATGCCCATAATCTCCCTCGCCGCGATCTGCCCATCGCCGATGTCCGGGGTGCCCGACACCGTCGACCCGTCGATCGGGATACCCAGGATCTGCTCCACGTCGTGGAGCATGATCGTCATCTCTCCGAACGGCATGTGGAATGTGTTCGTGTCGGGCTGCCATCGCTCCACAAACGCGCACAGAAGAGGTGTGTCCAAGTGACCCAACATGGCATCTGTGAGGTGGCCAAGCCCTGTGCCATCGATCTGGCTCTGCGTCGCCGGCGGGAATTGGGAGTACCAATTCCTCAGCTTCCCAATCACTAACGCCCGCTACTCGCACTTAAGCAGGGGCCTCTTGTAACATCCCGTCCCATACCGGCTTTCACTGTAGCATCCGTCCCTACCGGGACCTGTGGGGTTGGGCCAACCACACTCCGGCTGATAGTCTGGCCCCACTGTACCACCATTTAACCTTTCAGCGTGCTTTGTCCTCACTCACACGCACCCTGGGCAAACTTCCCAGGGGGTCACCCATCATAAGATTGCTTCAAGTCAAGCACGCTTAATTTCGAAGTTCTTTCGGATGGACTCCCGAAAAGGAAGGTCGACCTTGGTGATATGAATAGTAATATCAATTTTCTTATACGATTCTTAGCCTGACACGCCCATACATTGTCAGTCTCAGGATCCCCTCTCATTCGGGTGTCGGATCGGTTCGTTCATGTACCCCTTCGCCTAGAAGCCTGCCAGGAGCCGCTACTTGTCCGTGCACCTCTCTGGCACCGGCGATCACTCCCCGCCCTCATCGGCCCCGGGCGTCACATGCCCACCAGCTTCCGCCTGGTTCGTCCCCGAACCAACACCGTACTGTGAGAGGTTGTGCTCTGATACCACCTGTAACATCCCGTCCCATACCGGGTGTCACTGTAGCATCCGTCCCTACCGGGACCTGTGGGGTTGGGCCCACCACACTCCGGCTGATAGTCTGGCCCCACTGTACCACCATTTAACCTTTCAGGTTGCTTTGTCCTCACTCACACGCACCCTGGGCAAACTTCCCAGGGGGTCACCCATCCTAAGATTGCTTCAAGTCAAGCACGCTTAACTTCGAAGTTCTTTCGGATGGACTCCCGAAAAGGAAGGTCGACCTTGGTGATATGAGTAGTACTATCAATTTTCTTATATGATTTTTAGCCTGACACGCCCATACATTGTCAGTCTCAGGATCCCCTCTCATTCGGGTGTCGGACCGGTTCGTTCATGTACCCCTTCGCCTAGAAGCCTTCTAGGAGCCGCTCCTTGTCCGTGCACCTCTCT
Source organism: Craterostigma plantagineum (assembly GCA_027422505.1). Taxonomy (NCBI): domain Eukaryota; kingdom Viridiplantae; phylum Streptophyta; class Magnoliopsida; order Lamiales; family Linderniaceae; genus Craterostigma; species Craterostigma plantagineum. The sequence goes on from JAPQWV010000157.1 coordinate 423,575, forward strand.
GGCACCGGCGATCACTCCCCGCCCTCATCGGCCCCGGGCGTCACACCTCTCCTCCTCACCCATCCAGATGCGTGGCGCGATGTGCCCCAGATAACTAGGAATCACCTCGCCATCTTCTGGACCACCAGGCTGTGGCCCCTGCATCCTCCAGGAATCGTCATCTAAGACCCTGAAGCGCTTACTCCCTATTTCATTTTTTTAAGAATAAACCAAAATAAATTTTATTTTTTTCACGCATATTAAGACAATACATCGCAAGTCATTTTATACTAGATAAGGGAATTACCTGAGGAGGCCGGTACGACATCGTCGTCGGAGGAGGACGACTGAAATGACGCTGCATAATCCTGCACGTCATCATCCGCTTGCGGATCGTGATCCGCATATACAGAATGAGAAGCAGCCGCTCGCTGCCGCCTCTCCTCCTCCCGCTCTCTACGAACGGAAGCATCAACGCCACGCGTCCTCGTGTGACGCTCTCCAGATCCTCCACCGGGGGGGGGGGATCTAGAGCTCCCTCCGAGTAGGGACTTTCCACCCTTGGCCTGCAATTAAATATTTAATTTAAAAAAAAAATCGACCGAAACATGATTTTGGTCGGAACAGTGCGGACCGAAATCATATCTCGGTCGGCGCTGTTCCGGCCGAAGAACGATTTCGGACGGACAAGATCCGACCGAAACATAATTTCTGTCCGATCTTGCCCGGCCGAAACATGATTGGTCGGAACAGTGCCGACCGAAATCTCGGTCGGATCTTGTCCGGCCAAAATCGTTCTTCGAATCGTCCGTTTTTCGGACGATTCCGACCCGTTTTTGACAATCTATCTACGTACGAATGAATTTTCTTACCAGTTTTGCGAACACCCCCTTTCCTTTTCCTAGTCCTTGTCGTCGATCCATCACGATATGAATTTTCTCTGTTTTTTTGCTTTGATTTGGATGTCTGATTTGAAAAGTGTTGTGTTGTGAACGACTTTAAATAGAAATTTTCACTGTTTTATTAAAGTTTATTCTTTTTAAATTAATTTAAATAACATAAGGGCATTTTCGTCTTTTTCAGCCCTTTAGGGGCGGTAACTACGAAAAAGGGGGCGGTGAATATCAATTCCCTATTTATAATTGTAATATATGGATTATTAATTTTAGTTTTAATGGGACCTAATATTTATAAAGGATTTTTCAGAACACTTATTATTTTTTTATCTTATCGAATTTAATGATTTTTTACAAAGGTCTAAGTCGGGACCGGAAGATTTTATTATTTTAGAGAGGTTATTAATTTATCGAGGTGTTACTGTACTAGGTTTTTTTAGGTTGTAATATTTAATTTATGAAATGGTTATATTAATAACAAGTTGAACAATAATGCTTAGGCTGGCATAATTAATTTGGGAGTTGGACCATTGTGATCGAACACGTTCAAACATATCATATAGTATAGTCAAAGAAGAGACCATTTTCTTTTATTACAAGAAGTTGAAAGAGAACCTTTGGGGTTAGGACCTCTTTTTTGTCATTTTGGTCTTCTATTCTTTCTCTGTGGATGACAAGTTATCAACATGAAAAATTTGTCATGATAAATATAAATTTGAAGTCAACTTAGTTCTATTTTTATTAATATAATAAACTGGCATGGATGTGAAGTGGAATGTTATAAATTATGAATATGTACCACTCGGTACGTTCCTTTTTCACTCGATTTGCAAAAATATTTACTTACCTCGTATGTCGCAACAAATTGAGTACTCCTATCTAGTCATAGGTTAACGGAGGTGAAAATACCAACAATTTACGACGATTTTATATGAGGTCCAAATGTTAGTCCGACATATAAGGTAAATGAAGCAATTATCATATATATTGATCAATAATTGAATATCTGTATAGCTTCTAACTTAATTTTATATTTCTTCAGCTTAAAATTAACCATAAGGCAAAGAAAAGCCCAAAGAAGCCAATGCTTCTTGCTTCACGTGCAGTGTGGGGTCTATATGTGTGATGCATCTCATTCGATATTTGGGGATTTGCAATTTCAAATCATAATCTCCAATAATGTTACGTTATTGTTTAATGTTAATGTTTCCACACCTACTTTCAATTCTTTAAACGTCATCAATAGTAAAAAACTCAAAAATTGAGATTCCAACATTCTAACAGAATTATAATTGATAGCTGATATGATACAAATAGCTGTTATATTTCATATACTATGGCATAAATATCTTACATAAAAAGTTAAACAACGAAGAAGGTTATTTTATGTTTCCTTGTCTTATAATAATTTGATAAAACCTATATATGCATATGATAATCTAGTAAAATAGCGTATTCAAATATTTACGATATGTCAGTTTAATGTTGTAATTAGCTCGTTTGTTTGTCTTGTGCGATTTAGTAAATAAACTTTGAATGACGGAGACATTATTCGCAACATATTATTGCTAAAGGTAAAATATATATTATTATGAATAAATTACAACACAATGAATCATCAAAATTAAATCATGATTCATCACAATGAATCATCAAATTGTGTGATTAAAAGTGGATGTTTTTAAAATATTAGTGACTCATAAATTTATAATAAGATGAGGTGTATGAATATTTTCATATGAGTTGTATAGATGACTAAATTGTATTTTATTATATGATTTTAGTATAAATAGGTTTTTTGAGTTACACTGTAAATACACCAAAATATAGAAAAGATATTACTTCCCTCTAACTTCTCTCCTTATATTATTATCAAAATAATCATAATAAACATAAAACAATCTTAATATAATATAAATCATAATAAATATTTCGTAACTCGTTATCAGCATGATCACGCTCCATCATCAAGATCAACCTCCGTCGTAGAGATCAATTTTCGCCGTCGAATCAGCGTCTTTCGAAGTTCTTCAACTTGGTCAAGGTATCATAATTTTATTTTATACCAATCGTTGGTTTAATGGTGGTATACGACTTCCCATTTTTATTTAAAACAAAATGATGACATCCAGCTCTGTCATAGCATGTGAAAATATTTTTAGTGAGTTTTACAAAATAATTTTTAAAAAATTTATTTATATTCTTGAATATATTTCGTTATAATATAATTTTATCTATTAACTTATTTGATTTTAAATTTTAAAGAATCAAGTCGTTGCTAATATTTTACAGTGATACCGCTATGTGGATAATTTTTTTTACAAAATTTTGTAATGTTCCTAAATATAATGTAATTTTCTTTAATATTTCTATTACTTAAAGTATATTTTATTTGGAAGGATGTTGCTCTGTCCGATATTTGAACATTTGCTTATGTGTATTATTATTACGTTGGTACTTATTTGTATGTGTATAATGTTTTTCATAAGAATTTTTTTCAAAAGAAGATACTGAAGAAACTAACGATGATATTAAAGAAGAGTAGCTATAAATCTCTTTTAATATTTGTTGTATTTTTTTTAATTATTTTGTATTTTATAGTAATATGACGAACTTGGCAAGCCTCGAATTTGTTGCACTTAATATCAACGGCAAGCACTATTTATCATGGGCTCTAGATGCCAAAATTCACCAGAAAGCCAAAGGTTTAGGTGACACCATTATCGCTGCGAAAGCCACAACAAATCAGGACGCAGGTGCAACCGAATCCAGTGGCACAACAATATCCACCACTCCTTAGGATAAAGTAAAAGCCTTGATATTTCTTCGCCACCACATTCATGAAAGTCTGAAAACTGAATACTAAATGAGAAGGATCTGGCTGAGTTTTGGAAAAGTTTGAAAGAACGATACGACCACCTCACAACAGTTATCCTGGCGAGACTAAGGTACGAGTGGATAAATTTACGACTGCAAGATTTTTAATTTGTGAATGAATATAACTCTGTAGTTCATAGAATTACTTCTACATTGAAATTATGTGGAGAATCAATCACCGATGATGATAAGCTCGAAAAAACATTCACCACTTTCCATCCGTCGAAGTGTTACAACAACAATATCGTGGAAGGCAATTTAAATGGAATGCATAAATAATATCTATTTTATTGTTGGCTGAACAAAACAACAAATCGCTGATGAAAAACCACGAATCCCAACCAACCGGTGCGGCTGCGCTCCCTGAAGCGAATGCGATTAGAGGAAATAATAATGATAATAATCGAGGTAATGATCGTGGACGTGGACTGGGATATATAGCGGCCTCGGCGGGGCCGTGGTCAAGGCCGAGGTCGCGGCCTGGCCAAAGAAACTATGGTGGTGGTTATAAGCACTTCCGTGGTGATTATCATAACAATCGTGGTGGTCATCAAAATCTTCCCCAGAAGAGGAAAAGTTATGATAAGATGAGAAGAGGCATATTGAACAAAGGATAAGGATGTACGATACTATCGTTGCGGTGGTTTGAGCCATTGGTTGAAAACTTGTCGCACGGCCAAGCATCTTGTTGATTATATCAACAAGCTCAAAAGAGAAAAAAAAGATTGAGACAAATTTTGTTCAAGGTGACATTGCATCTACTTCTGGTGTCGGTAAAAAATAATACGTATTTGGAGGCAGCAGATGAGGAATGATGTGTTATAATGTTTTCTATTTTATATATTTTCCTATTGTGTGTTTATGTGTTTAAGATTGTTTAAACTTATATGTGTTCTTGTAATATATCGTTTTGTTTCTTAAATCAATATTGATGATTATGATATGTTTAAATAAAAAGGATATTTATCTGATGGATATGGGCACGTGCAATAGGGAATTATGTCTTGCAGACCGTGTAACGACTCATACGATTTTGAAGAATAAGAAATACTTTGATCATCTCAATATGAAAGAAGCTAGTGTTATCACTATATCGGGTAGCACAAATATAATTAAAGGCTCCAGAAGAGCTAGTATCTTATTACCCAGAGAAATCCAATTGGTTACTGAAAGTGCCTTATATTCTCCTGAGCCACAAAGAAATCTGTTAAGCTTTAAAGCTATTCGACATAACGGATATCACGTTGAGACTGCGATAAATGGAGGTGTTGAACATGTATACATCACAAAGGTAATTTTGAATGATAAGAATTGTGGAAATATTACCTTCATTCGAGTTTGGGTTATATTATACATATCTGAGAACAATTGAATCGTATGCTATATCATAAATCAGAAGTTTACTGATGACAATATATTTAATGTTTGGCATGATCGGTTTGGCCTTCCCGGTTCAACTGTGATGCGAAGAATAATTGAAAATTCACGTGGACATTCGATAAATAACCAAAGAATTTTTCAATCTAATGAACTAACATGTCTTGCTTGCTCTGAAGGGAAGTTAGTTATTCGGCCATTACAAATGAAAGCAAAGAATGAATCTATTTGTATTTTTGGAACGTATACATGGTGATATTTGTGGGTATATACATCCATCATGTGGACCATTTAAATATTTTATGGTGTTAATTGATGCTTCAAGTAGATGGTCCCATGTATGTTTATTATCTACGAGGAACGTGGCATTTGCAAGATTACTTGCTCAGTTGATTCGTTTAAGAGCACATTTTTCAGATTATCCGACAAAGAAAATGCGCCTTGATAATGCTGGTGAATTTACCTCCAAGGCATTTAATGGTTATTGTATGTCTATCGGAATTGATGTTGAGCATCTCGTACCACATGTATATACGCAAAACGATCTTGCAGAATCATTAATTAAACGCATGCAGTTAATTGCAAGACCATTATTAATGAAAATGAATCCTCCCTCGCCGTGTTGGGGCATGCTATATTACATGGAGCAGCACTAATTCGATCAGGCCAATAAGTTACCATGATATCTTCCCGTTGCAAATGGTTTATGATCAGGTAGCAGATATTTCCCATCTAAGAATTTTTGGATGTGCAGTATATGTTCGCGCCACCACAATGCACAAAGATGAGACTCAAAGGAAGTTGCGAATATATGTCGGATTTGAATCTCCATCGATAATAAAATATTTAGAACCTTTAACGGGAGATATATTCACAGCTAAATTTGTCGACTGTCACTTCGACGAAACAAATTTCCAACATTAGGGGGAGAAAAGGAACAGCTGGAAAGGATATCAATTGGAATAAATTATCGCTAAATCATTATGATCCTCGAACGAAAGAATGAGAACTAGAAGTTTAGAAGATAATTCATTTACAAAGCTTAGCGAACCAATTGAAAGACATCTTAGCTTTACTTGCCCAAAGAGAGTGACTAAATCACAGATACCAGCTGTTAACGCTCCTGCAAAAGTTGATCCTGCCGAACATAATATTGAGCCTAAGCCACAGCTAAACCGCGGTAGGCCATTGGGTTCCAAAGATAAAAGTCCTCGAAAAAGAAAAGGAGCAAATAATAAGAATGGTCCAATCGATGATTTATCGACTAGAGAACAGTCCATGGGCTCAAATAATGAAATAATGAAACTCAGGTACCTGAAGAAACTGAAAATAATTGATAATGGAGAGATATCAATCAATTACACCCAGAATGGAATTAGATGGAACCGAGATAAAGTCAACCTTGACGATAAATTCTCATTTAACGTAGCGTTACATGAAATGAATGAGATGAATGAGAATGAGAATCATGAACCAAAGTTTGTGAACGAATGCAGGCAACGAAAAGATTGCCAAAAATGGCAAGCAATGGAGGCAGAATTAAAATCACTTGAGAAACAAAAAGCTTTCGGACTTGCAGTCCACATACCAGAGATGTAAGGCCGGTTGGATTTAAATGGGTTTTTATCAGAAAGCGAAATGAAAATGGAGAAATTGTAAGATAAGCACGATTTGTCGCACAAGGTTTCTCGCAGAGACCTGGTATTGATTATGAGGAGACGTATTGGTGGACGCAACAACTTTTCGTTATATAATTAGTCCGGCAGTACGTGAAGGACTCCATATGCACCTAATGGATGTTGTAATTGCTTATCTATATGGCTCACTTGATAGTGACATTTGTATGAAGCATCCGGAAGGATTTTAGCTGCCTGAAAATTCAGGGCCGCGAGATGAGTACTTGATATGGGGCTATCCCAATTAAAGAAATTTTATGTGTGGGGGAAAATTTATAGAGCCGGAGAATTAATTATTACAAAGTTGTAGGGAATGGTAAGGTTCTTATTGGTAAGGAAACTAAATGGACGTGTTTAGGACATTGGGACTTGCTTCGGACGTGTTTGGGACGTGTTGGGGACGTGTCGGAACATGTTTGGACGTGTCGGGACATGTCGGGACGTCTGGGGATGTGTTGGGACGTAAACGAAATAACAAAAGGAATTACGTGGTTCGGATCTTTGCAGATCCTACGTCCACGGCGCTCTAAAACCTACTTTCACTATAATTCAATGATTTACACGCTCGAACAACTCACTCTCTCACATTTATCTAAAGAACACTTAAGAAAATACGTAAGGACGTTTTTCTGGTAGAGAGAGTATTTTTAGGGTGTTATAATGTGGAAAATGTGAATGGAATGTGAAAATGATGAAGTCCCCTTTATATAGGAGCTCCCAACGGCCAGCTCGGCTTGCATCCCAGGATTCCCGGGGATGTGACCTTATGGAACAATGTAATGTAGGTAGGTCGTCCATCAGATGTAGCTCCTGCAGCAGTTACAACTTCTGTGCTGTCAGGGATGTCAGGCGGCTGGAGATGGGAATTGGCTCTGCGCTGTCAGGTACATCAATTGGATGGGATAGGTGCTGTCAGAACAGCTTTTCAGTGTTGTCAGACGTCCTTTCAGGCTTCAGTATGGCTTCCTATGACGCTTCCTCGGGACGACAGGACCTGTTTAGCACAATAGGTCCCAAAATAGTTCCCTAATAGGGGCGTTAGGTCCCTAAAGTGTTTCGGACGTCCCTAAAATCGTTCGGATGTCCCTAAAAGTCTCTCTTCACCATCTATTTTTATATTTTTCAAGAAAACTCATATTTTTTACTAAGTTCTCTTAATAAGCTAATTACTCTCTTAATTCCTCTTTTTAGCCTTCCTAATTATTGTTCCACATCATTAATCAATTAAAAATAAATCGCCTTATGGATTGAAGCAATCCGGGCGTATGTGGTATAATCGCCTACTGAATATTTTTGAAAGAGGGCTATAAAAATGATCAAATTTGCCCTTGTATACTTATGAGGATATGTGAAAACGAGTTTGTCATTATAGCAGTATATGCTGACGACATCAATATAGTGGGGACTCCTGAAGAGTTATGGAAAGCGGTTTTAACTATTTGAAAAATGAGTTCGGAATGAAAGATCTCAGTAAAATGGAATATTGTCTAGGACCACAAATTGAATATTTAAAGAATGAGATATTTGTACATCAAGAAACTTACACGAAAAAGGTGTTGAAAAGATTTTGCATGGACAAAGCTAATCCACTGGATACTCCGATGATTGTCCGTTCGTTAAACGTGAATGAAGATCCGTTCCGACCACGTGAAAATGATGAGGAGTTACTTGGTCCTGACATATCTTTGCGCTACCAAAGCGCTAATGTATTTTACAAGTCATACGCGACCTGATATAGTATTTGCAGTAAATTATTGCCAAGATACAGTTCTTCGATGTCTCGTGGACATTGGAACAGAGTTAAAGGAATATTTCGATACCTTCAAGGGAGAACTTATAAGGGATTGTTCTACTCTAATGAGATTAAACCAGATTTAATTGGGTATGCAGATGTTAGATTCTTATCCAACCCACTTAAAAGAACGATCGCAAACAGATTATTTATTTACGTATGGTGGAATTGCAATTTCATTGCGGTTAAACAAAATTTAATTGCCACTTCATCTAATCACGTTGAAGAACTAATAATTCATGAAGCTAGCAGAGAATGTGTCTGGCTGCGATCGATTATTCAACATATACAACAAAGTCGTGGATTATTATCGGAAAAGTTACTTCCGATGACTATACGAAGATAATGCGGCATGCATTGTCCAATTAAAGGAGGGATATATCGAAAGTAATAGAACAAAACATATATCACCAGAATTTTTCTTTCCACATGAGCTGGACAAAAATGGTGATATTGATGTACAACAAGTGCAATCAAATGACAATCTTGCAGATTTGTTCAAAAAGCACTTTCCTCAACAATTTTCAGAAGTTTAGTATATGAAATTGGCGTTCGAAGAATTAGGGATTTAAAATGAAGTCATCATCAGGGGAAGTAAAAACACGTACAATTTTCGCTTAACTGTGGTTTTTCCAATGTTGTTTTCCCAGTAAGGTTTTTATGAGGCAACAAGCTAAAGCTTTTTTTTTTTTTTCCAAAAACAACCAAATTATGAATAAATCATGATTCATCACAATGAATCATCAAAATTAAATCATGATTCATCATAAGGAATCATCAAAATTGTGCGATTAAATGTGGATGTTTTTGGAATATCAATGACTCATAAATTTATGATAAAATGATGTGTATAAAAAGGTTGAACTTTTGTATGTGTTGTATAGATGACTAAATTATATTATAGTGGATGATTTTAGTATAAATATGTGTTTTGAGTTACATTGAAAATACACCAAAAGTATAGAAGTTATATTACCTCCCTCTAAATTCTTTCCTTATATTATTATCAAAATAAGCATAATATACATATCAGTTAAAAAAAAGCATAATATACATAAAATAATCTTAATATGATATTAATCACAATAAATATACATATATATATGCATATATATATATATATATGAGAGAGAGAGAGAGAGAGAGAGAGAGAGAGATTTATTTGGGAATTAATTGATGATTATGGTAACTTCTTAATCTAGATAACTTCAAGCATTTAAAATAGGAAATGGAAGAGCAATATATTAATAATCTAATAACTGAGGGCCTATCTCATATAGTTATGAATAAATCAAATTCTGTATTCAATAAAGTTTAACGGTTAAATTCCATCGTCTTGTAAACATCGATACTACTTTTTTAACCTGATCACTATTTTATACACCTAAGTTGAATTCAAAGTTCCTATTAACCAGTTTTTGGTCGAAATAAAAAATAATCGTTTAAGGTAATGAAATATCCCACGAAGATAATATAAATAATCACGACTCACGAGTCTTAAGAGCATCTCCAACCAAACTGAAAAACCAAATCATAAATTTGCTCCAACCGATACCAAAAACCAAACTCAAAATGCGAATTTTAATTTCTCTCACCTGAAAAACGCATGTTTGCGTTTGTCCGTCTGAAAAAGCTGCCGATGAAAAGCTGCCGAAAAGCAGATCTGGAAAATAGACAACATAGACAGTACTGTAATTGTCGGGTGAGCGGTGAAATGTTTTTTTGTTTATTAAAATATGGAAAAGAAAGGACTCAATAACATAACCAAGGAATTATGAAGATAAAAAATTAAAGGTGTAATTGAAAAATTTGGGAAACAGTAACCAATGAATAAATCTAGATACTACAAGCCTAAGTCAAATAATACAAATTATCTTGGATAGGGACGTGGAGATTCCTTCTAGGTTCCACGGAGCTTCGCGTGCTAGCGAGGAGCTGGAAGGTCACGAATGTGGAGCTTCAAGTCTTCATAGCAGCGCAGGCTGGGCTTTTAGGTCCCGAATGTGGAGCTTCGGGTTTTCTTGACAGCGCGGAGCTGGGCTTTTAGGTCCCGAAGGAGGAGCTTCGGGTCTCTTGCCAGCGCGGAGCTGGGCCTTTAGGTCCCGAAGTGGGAGCTTCGGGTCTTCGCCCTTTCCTTCACTCGATCGAGGTGGTGTAGACGGCCTTACGTCTCTCAGGAGCTTCGGTTGTGCTTTGGCAGCTCCTGCGGGTTATGGGTCCAAATTCTTCGTCAGAGAGGGTCTTCCATCAGTTCTTCGCGACTTTCTTCTCATCCCAGCGGAAATAAAGAAAAGAAAAAAGGAATAAGGAATGTTGAGCACAGCTTCGCACACTATAGGCAAAATCACTCACGCCTTCAACTCTGAATATTCCCACAGACGGTGCCATATGATATGGGACTATTCCAATCAACAGAATTTATATGTGTGGGGAAATTTATATAGCGGTAGAAGCAATTATCGCAAAGTTTAAGATGTGCGTAAGGTGCTTATTTGTAAGGAAACTGAAAGGGACGTATTTGGGTCGTTAGGTCGCCTTTGGGACCTGTTTGTGATGTGTTTGGGACGTTAGGACGTGTTTGGGACCTGTTTGGGATGTGTTCGGACTTTGGGACGTGTTGGGACTTGCTTGGGGACGTGTTTGGGACGTGTTGGGACGTAAACGAAATAACATAAGGAATTACGTGGTTTGACCTTTGCAGATCCTACGTCCACGGCGCTCAAAAACCTCCTTCCACTATAATTTAATGATTTACACACTCAAACAACTTACTCGCTCACATTTATCTCAAGAACACTTAAAGAAAATACTTAAGGACGTCTTTCTGGTAGAGAGAGAGAGAGTATTTTTAGGGTGTTATAATGTGAAAAATGTGAATGAATCGTTGAACTGGCCAAGTCCCCTTTATATAGGAGCTTCCTACAGCTGTTCTGGCATATGTCCCCGGATTCCCGGAGACAAGACCTTCTGGGACATCGTGAGGTGCAGTGTAGGCTGTCTGTCAGGAGCTATGGGGCTATTTCTGTACTTTAGGAACAACAGGCGGCTGGAGTGTGACACCCCACCATCTACTACTCTTTTCTTACGCTAAGTTTACGTGACTAAAAACACATACAATATATTACACATAAAAATACTGATATTTTTTTTCATTTTACATATCAAACTCCACACTGCTATTTTACAATGCAAATATTATTTAAATCTTACATACAATAAAACTTATTTTACAAAAACACAACATAATTAAACATAACGCCCGCCTCACAGGTCGCATCCATGTACACATCACCCTCAAAAGTCACCAGAAGTTCCAGAAGGACCATCCTCGTCATCTAAACATTTACGTACCGGATTCGCTACGTCTACAACACATAAAAACATGGGATGAGCTATAAAGCTCAGTAAGTGGAAATATGCATGTATGCACGTGCCAAAATAGCAAAGGCATCCGCGCTAATGCTTTCTAATACTCTTATCCTTACATTATACTCATCTATTTCTCATCTTCGTTAGGGCCCATAGCTACCTACTAAGCGCACCATCAAATCATGAGCTCAAATCCTACACGGATAAAATACGATAGTCGGCCCACACTGGCTAGGATAAAACTAGGGTTTGTCTCCAGTCTTATCATTCACCAGTAGGACTGTTAAAAATCGACCCGACCCGCCAACCCGACACGAACCGCACCCGAAAATAGCAGGTTCGGGTTAGCATTTTTGACCTATTTACGTAAATGGGTAAACCCAAACCCAACTCAATTATTAAGTGGGTCAGGTTAGGGTTCGGATTTTCAACCCGAAACCAACCCGAAACCAACCCGAAATCAACTCATTTTACCCGAATAATATATATTGTTAAAATATTATTAATATAAACAAAATAAAAGGATTAACCATGATTCTCTATCCACTCTCACGCTCACAAATGATGTTTTTAGCAAAAAAATTGCATTATTTCTCCATTTTTAGTTTAATTTGGAGTTATAATTCTGTCAATTTTGTTATTTTCTTTTTTCTTTTTTAATTTTAAACGGGTTGGCGGGTTGGCGGGTTGGGTAAGGGTTAAAGCAGGTTGGGTTTGGGTTTGATTTTTCAACCTATTTAAGTAAACAGGTCAGGTCAGGGTTGAAGTTTTCAACCCGTTTATTAAACGGGTTGAACCCGAAAGTGACCCAACCCAACCTGTTTACCACCCCTATTCACCAGGTCGCCCCTCTATCACACCACTTTCCTGGCACTATAGTTATACTATGTGCCTTCCCACTACCTAAATAATTTAGGTAAATATATTCGACGGTTTGACCCCCGTCATGGTGCCTTTGCAGCAGTAGCTATATTCTCATTCCTCTATATTACATTAACTCGCTTTCAACTCGAGTAATACAATGCACGCTCATTCCTCAAAATACTCAATATGATTCGTGCGTGCACATGATCATGCTGCATAAATAATGCGACAAATATTCCAAGCAATCGCATAAAACAGATAATTCACATACCACATATTCATCGAAACAATTAGTCACGTAACAATACACATATGAATCAATTTTTGTGTTGTAGGCGAAATTCCCACTTACCTGGTATCCTTAGCTTATCGTACGGTTAAATCGCTAACCTTCAAACCCTAATTATAGAAACATAAAAATTCTAGTTCGTTAATTTAGTTACAATCTCATGAAATTGGCTTTATTTGAAAACCCTATTTTCGACTTATAAATTTCAAAACCCTAAAATTCAAAATTTGACTTAAATTAAAAGTACCACTTTGAAATAAAAATCTTGAGTTGCATAATACTTTAAACTCGAAATAGTATATTATAAAACTTCGGAATTTGAATGAGATAAAATCTCGTCATACAACTCGGTATAGATCTCGACATAAAGTTGATAATATTAATATGAATCTCGAGTTCCTCTTCGACATTTATATAAATCTCGAAACAATACATAAACATTTCGACATCTTATTTGATATTCCCACTTCACGAAACTCACATCAATATACTGTTTCGAAATTCCTCAAAGAAGATCTCGAGCTCCCATGTCATAATTCATATATATATCGAAATCATTTCACATCAACATCTCGACATTTTATTTCATCATCATCTCGACATTCTATTTCATCATCATCTCGACATCTCTTTGACATTCATTTCGAACTCTTATTCGAGATCCTCAACATCACAAAACTAACATCGATAACTTGTTTCGAAATCCCACAAAACAAATCTCTATATCCCATGTAGACATCCTTATAAATTTCGAAAGAACCTCACACAAAAATCTCGACATCCTCATAATAATTTCGAAATCTTCTTCGAGATTCACTCTCGAAAATGTCGAACCCACTCACATAACATTTCGACATCTTCCTCGATATTCCTTACACAATTCATAAACTCGAAACTACTCTACCTAAGCATTTCGAAATCCTTACATCCCTATTCATACTTCTTATTCGACTTTTTCATCTCGGATTTCTAAAAATTTCAAACTAAACAAACCCTAATCTTTTAGAGATCATAAACACTATTTCTTCCTAAACTCTCAACATCGTTCGATCAAAATCTTATCTATCAAGAACACTTTAAATATCATATCAACTCTAAATGATGTTCTTCCCTTTTCAGAAATCAAAAACCCTAAAGAACATAAACTTACGTGAATTTCATGCTTAATAACACTTAAATAAACCAAAACCTAATTAAGAATATAAAGATTATAGCAAGAACCCTTACCAAATTCCAAGTTGCGTTATAGATACTATTTGAGTGCTTCGCCTCATTCAACACTTGTTCTACCAAAATTCATCTAACGAATTCTTTCTTTCTATATATGTGTCTTTTAATTATTATTATTACCTTAGCTTTAAGTTGCTTTCTACTTTCACTTTAGTTTTAATTGTTTGGACTTATCTCATTCTTAATCGTGTATTAAATCCAGTGATAAAAAAATTTACCAAATATCAATAGTTTAAATCTTGTATTAATCATTCTTTATAATTAAATCTCGAGATCCATCTCACAAATCTCACCATCGATTTCCAACTAAATCTCGAGCTATGTTTTGAAAATTATAATAAAGATTTCGAGATGTATCAATATATATAAGATGTCGAGATATATATGAAGTTACAGACAAAATTTCGAAGCACTATCTCGAGATGAGTAAAACTCATGTCGATTTTCTAATTCCCATTTCATTTCTAAAATTCGAGATTGTACTTCTAGTTCTTAAGATTTCGATATAAAATCTTGAAATCCTCAAATCAATTTCCTAAAATTTCGATATGCAATTTCAAATTCAAATCTCTATTTTGAGTTTTTTCTTCCGAGTTTCCCTATCTATCAACATCCCAAAATTTCGAAATTATCAAAAAAGAAACCCTAAGTTTCCGAGAAATTCTCTTTTCAAAATTTCTCAAACTCCATATCTAATTTCCAAATAATGTTAGATATCATATAATCACGAAATTAAATAAATACTAAATATGAAATCATATAGACACATAATATGCATGCAAATTTATTGGCCAACTTACTCACGGGACCCGGATATTACATTCTCCCCCCTTAAAGAGGATTTCGCCCCCGAAATCAGGTTAGCTAAAACAATTCTGGGTAGCGATTTTTATATCATCTTCACGTTCCCATGTAGCTTCCTCGGTTGATTGATTCTGCCACAGTACTTTTACTAACGGAATCTCTTTATTTCGAAGCCTCTTCACTTCATACATTAGAATTTCCACTGGCTTCTCTTCATAACTCAAATCTGGTTTGAGTTGTTGATACAGAAATTCATTTCTCAAAACATGATTTGGATCAGCGACATATTTTCGTAATGTCGACACATGAATAACATCATGAACTTGTGCCAATGAAGTTGGTAATTCCAGTTGGTAAGCTACTTCACCGACTCTTTTAATTATTCTAAAAGGTCCAATGTACCTTGGGCTCAACTTACCTTTTCGCCCAAACCGTTTCACTCCTTCCATCGGAGATACTTTTAGAAACACCCAGTCATCTATTTCAAATTCCATCGGCCTACGTCTTTGATCTGCATAATTCTTTTGTCGACTTTGAGCCGTTTGCATTCTTTCTCGTATCTCTGCTATTGCCTCGGTCATCTCCTGAACCATATCTGGTCCTAACATCGCACGTTCACCTACTTCATCCCAATGTATGGGAGATCGACATTTGCGCCCATATAAGGCTTCATAGGGTGCCATCCCAATAGTTGCATGATAACTATTGTTGTAAGAGAACTCGATCAACGGCAAATATTTGCTCCAGTTTCCTTTGAAATCCAAAACACATGCTCGTAACATATCTTCCAAAGTTTGGATAGTTCGTTCTGACTGCCCATCAGTTTGAGGATGATAAGCCGTACTGAAAGACAACTTAGTTCCCGTTGCTTTCTGCAGACTCTTCCAAAAATTAGATAAGAACCGTGAATCTCGATCCGAAATAATTGATAATGGAACCCCGTGGAGTCGAACAATTTCTTGAATATACATTTCCGCGTATCGCTCCAGAGAAAACATCGAACTTATGGGTAGAAAATGAGCAGACTTAGTCAATCGATCGACTATAACCCAAATAGCATCGTAACCTTTCACAGTCTTTGGTAACCCGACCACGAAATCCATTGTAACGTGATGCCACTTCACTCGGGTATTGGCAAAGGTTGTAATGTACCTGCTGGTCGCTGATGTTCCGCTTTTATTTGTTGGCATGTCAGACATTGACTTACAAACGTCGCAATGTCTCTTTTCATTCCCGGCCACCAGCAATTTATTCGAAGATCTCGATACATTTTTGTAGCTCCCGGATGTACTGAATATACCGTCGCATGTGTTTCCGTCATTACTATTCTTCGAATCTCCGCATTATCAGGTACATATAAACGATCCTTGTAATATAGACTTCCGTCTTCTTGCATTTTGAAATCAGTTGAAGTTTGCTCCACCTGTGTGTCCTTGATTTTCAGATATAACTCATCATTTTCTTGTACTCTCTTGATTTTTTCCAATATCGTAGGTTGTAGAGTTAATGCTGCCAACTTTGCTTCGACTTCTCCTAATTGCACTACCTCCACCTCCAATAGTTGAAACTCCGCACTTACGGCTTTTCGGCTTAATGCATCAGCCACTACATTTGCTTTTCCTGGGTGGTTACTAATTACACAATCGTAGTCTTTAACATGTTCTAACCACCGTCTCTGCCTCATATTTAATTCCTTCTGAGTGAAGAAATATTTTAGGCTCTTGTGGTCCGTAAAAATTTCACATCGTTCCCCATATAAGTAATGCCGCCAAATTTTTAGAGCGAACACCACTGCAGCTAACTCCAAGTCGTGAGTCGGATAATTCTTTTCATATTCTTTCAATTGTCGAGAGGCATAAGCTATCACATTTCCATGTTGCATTAATACACATCCCAGACCATTCCTTGATGCATCGCTGTAGACCGAAAATCCTCCAGTCCCAGATGGTATTGTAAGAACCGGAGCTGAAGTGAGTCGCTTCTTTAACTCTTGAAAAACTTTGTTAGCACTCCTCGCTCCAATGGAATGGAACATTCTTCCTTGTTAGCTTCGTCAGTGTTGATGAAATCTTTGAGAAGTCCTTAATAAACTTTCTGTAGTATCCAGCTAAACCAAGAAAACTCCGTACTTCTGTGACATTGGTTGGTTGAGACCAATTGTTGATAGCTTCAATTTTGCTAGGATCTACAGAAATTCCTTCTCCAGAAACAATGTGCCCTAGAAATGCGACTTGACTCAACCGGAACTCGCACTTCTTGAACTTGGCATATAATTTATTTTCTCGTAATATTTCAAGAATAGTCTTCAAATGTTGTTCGTGTTCTTCTTTCATTTTCGAGTAAATTAGAATGTCATCAATGAACACAATGACAAACTTGTCCAAATATTTCTTGAACACCCGATTCATTAAGTCCATAAATGTTGTAGGTGCATTAGTCACCCCGAAAGGCATAACTAAGAATTCGTAGTGTCCATATCGGGTACTGAACGCAATCTTTGGAATGTTTTCTTCTCGAACCTTCAATTGATGATACCCCGATCGTAAATCTATCTTTGAAAACATCGTTGCACCTTGTAGTTGATCAAATAAATCATCGATTCTTGGTAATGTGTATTTGTTCTTGATTGTTATCTTGTTCAGCTCCCTGTAGTCGATACATAGTCGCATCGACCCATCCTTCTTTCGCACGAACAGAACTGGCGCTCCCCAAGGAGAAAAACTGGGTTGGATAAATCCCTTCTGTAACAGATCGTCCAACTGTTCTCTTAGCTCTTTCAATTCAGTTGGTGCTAACCGATAGGGAGTCTTAGAGATTGGAGCAGATCCCGGTATTAAGTCAATTGTAAATTCAATTTCTCGATCTGGTGGTAATCCGGGTAAATCTTCAGGAAACACATCGGAAAAATCTTGAACCACTGATACATCCTCTAATCTCGGAGATGAACGTTCCTATGATTTTACTGCGAAGATTAGATAAGCTTCGCATCCCGCCTTGATCAACCGTTGTGCTTTTGTCGCTGAAATTCTAGAAACATTTCTTTCTTTGATGGTTCCCACGAAAGTGAAAGGCTCATTCTCTTCTGTTTTAAATGTAATTGTCTTGCGATTGCAGTCAACCGTACTTTGATAACCAGTCCATTCCAAGGATCACTTTGTAGTCGTTCATGAATGACTATTAAATCAACTGACAATTCTATTCCGTTAATTGACACCAGAGAATTCCGTAAAACCAGATTGGTTTGCATCGCAACTCCGTGTGGAACAGTCACATTATATTCACAATCAGACAGGGTAGGTGTAATCCCGAGTCTCGTCACATGTTTGGTGGATGCAAATGAATGCGTGGCTCCTGAATCTACTAAAATGCATGTCGGAAGTTTGTGAATAAGTAGAATACCTGCCACCACGGATGGATTAGCTTTTGCTTCCTCTGCAACGCGTGCTGGCACAGTTGGTGGTCTGGCCTGAGCCACAGCTTGATTTCCTGGTGTCTTCTCTGAACATGATCTTGCGTAATGCCCCGTCTTCCCGCATTTGAAACAGATAGCATTATGTGAAAAACAGATACCCGAATGATGTCGTCCACATCTTGGGCAAACTGGCATTGGGGCTGGGGGTCTCAATTGATTAGAATTTTGTTGATGAGGTGGTCCAGGTCTATCTGAAAATTTGACTTCCCACCTTTTGGAAAGAACTGTCGTTTCTGATTACCCCCACTCCACTTTGCTCCTTGCACAAACTTTCGCTCTGCCTCCTGAGCGCGAATAATTCTTGTCTCAGCTTGTTCTGCAACCATCGCCCGCTCAGCTACTTGAGCATATGAAGCTCTTTGTAGTCCGGCCATGTTAGCGTCACAATACAACTCCGGCTTTAGACGCTCAAGGAATCGTTCAACCTTCAGAGCATCAGTACTCACCATATGTGTCGTGAACCTTGACAGTTGTTCGAATTTTCTGATGTATTCCGCCACAGTCATTGCCCCTTGTTTGAGATTGATAAACTCATTCATGTGTTGGGCTCGCACAGGTGCAGTGAAGTATTTATTTCGGAATAATTCCTTGAAACGTTCCCAACTCATGTTGATTGTATCCTCGATCGCCAAAATAGTGTCCCACCAGTGCCCTGCACTTCCTCGCAGTTAGGGGTGTTCAAATGGGTTAATTTTCGGTGTTCGGGTTATTCGGTTTGGGTTATTCGGGTTTCTGACAGTTGAGACAACCACCCGCAAACCAAACCAGAACCATTTAACTATTTGGTTCTCGGGTTATTCGGTTTTCGGGTTAACGTGTTTGGTTAGGTAAAAAACCAATTAACAAGTTACAAGCTTGGTGGTCTAAATATTCATAACACAATCCCTAGGTACATATAGTATTATATTTATATAATTTATATCTTTAAGGTAGGCCTAATTAGTATTAGCTTTATATGATTTATATCTTTTAAGCTATGCCAAATTAGTATTATTTTTATATGATGAATATCTATATTAAAAAAATAATTATGCTATTCGGGTTTCGGGGGTGCCCCGATTTTTTTATCCCACCCAATACCCAAGTCATTTCCCCGTTTAATAATTCGGGTGACACAATTAACCACCCGATCCCCGAATTAACCAAACAAATAAGCCGAATTCAGTTCGGTTCGGGTGGGTTAATTGGGTCACCCAAATAATGAACAACCCTACTCGCAGTAGAAATGCAGCACACAGAACTTTCTCATTCTCAGGAATTCTGCTATATTGGAACATACTCTCTAATGTTCTGAGCCAATCTTCAGCAGATGTTGGATCAATAGCATCCTCAAAAGTCGGTGTGTTCAGTTTGCGAAATCTTTCACCCACCGCTTCAACCCTATCAGCCTGAGAAATTCCGTTATCCTTGTCCCCTCAGAGTTTTGCTGCTGAATCAATTCCCGAATCTGTTGAGACTGATGACGTACTAATTCGGCAAGCTGAAGGATAGCCCAATCCCGATTGTCAGTCGGGGTTGCATTTTCATCATCTTGATTTTTACTCCTCTGCCTTCTCCTCTTGTTCTAACCATGTCGTCTCTCTTACCCCAACAGTCCCTAAGGCCAATAAATCATGCAATGCAAGAAATTTATAATATCACATAACTTACAAGCAAGGCTGTCTTCCGCGCTTTTGAGTGTGTGTACATGGACAGTCTACAGAAACTGCAACCGAAGCTCTGATACCAACCTATGACGCCCCACCATCTACTACTCTTTTCTTACGCTAAGTTTACGTGACTAAAAACACATAATATATATTACATATAAAAATACTGATATATTTTTTTTCATTTTACATATCAAACTCCACACTGCTATTTTACAATGCAAATATAATTTAAATCTTACATACAATAAAACTTATTTTACAAAAACACAACATAATTAAACATAACGCCCGCCTCACAGGTCGCATCCATGTACACATCACCCTCAAAAGTCACCAGAAGTTCCAGAAGGACCATCCTCGTCATCTAAACATTTACGTACCGGATTCGCTACGTCTACAACACATAAAAACATGGGATGAGCTATAAAGCTCAGTAAGTGGAAATATGCATGTATGCACGTGCCAAAGTAGCAAAGGCATCCACGCCAATGCTTTCTAATACTCTTATCCTTACATTATACTCATCTATTTCTCATCTTCGTTAGGGCCCATAGCTACCTACTAAGCACACCATCAAATCACGAGCTCAAATCCAACACGGATAAAATACGATAGTCGGCCCACACTGGCTTGGATAAAACTAGGGTTTATCTCCAGTCTTAACATTCACCAGGTTGCCCCTCTATCACACCACTTTCCTGGCGCCTTCCCACTACCTAAATAATTTAGGTAAATATATTCGACGGTTTGACCCCCGTCATGGTGCCTTTGCAGCAGTAGCTATATTCTCATTCCTCTATATTACATTAACTCGCTTTCAACTCGAGTAATACAATGCACGCTCATTCCTCAAAATACTCAATATGATTCGTGCGTGCACATGATCATGCTGCATAAATAATGCGACAAATATTCCAAGCAATCGCATAAAACAGATAATTCACATACCACATATTCATCGAAACAATTAGTCACGTAACAATACACATATGAATCAATTTATGTGTTGTGGGTGAAATTCCCACTTACCTGGTATCGTTAGCTTATCGTACGGTTAAATCGCTAACCTTCAAACCCTAATTATAGGAACATAAAAATTATAGTTCGTTAATTTAGTTACAATTTCATGAAATTGGCTTTATTTGAAAACCCCATTTTCGACTTATAAATTTCAAAACCCTAAAATTCAAAATTTGACTTAAATTAAAAGTACCACTTTGAAATAAAAATCTTGAGTTGCATAATAGTTTAAACTCGACATAGTATATTATAGAACTTCGGAATTTGAATGAGATAAAATCTCGACATACAACTCGGTATAGATCTCGACATAAAGTTGATAATATTAATATGAATCTCGAGTTCCTCTTCGACATTTATAAACATTTCGACATCTTATTTGATATTCCCACTTCACGAAACTCACATCAATATACTGTTTCGAAATTCCTCAAAGAAGATCTCGAGATCCCATGTCATAATTCATATATATATCGAAATCATTTCACATCAACATCTCGACATTTTATTTCATCATCATCTCGACATTCTATTTCATCATCATCTCGACATTCTATTTCATCATCATCTCGACATCTCTTTGACATTCATTTCGAACTCTTATTCGAGATCCTCAACATCACAAAACTAACATCGATAACTTGTTTCGAAATCCCACAAAACAAATCTCGATATCCCATGTAGACATCCTTTTAATTTCGAAAGTACCTCACACAAAAATCTCGACATCCTCATAATAATTTCGAAATCTTCTTCGAGATTCACTCTCGAAATTTATAACAATGTCGAACCCACTCACATAACATTTCGACATCTTCCTCGATATTCCTTACACAATTCATAAAACTCGAAACTACTCTACCTAAGCATTTCGAAATCCTTACATCCCTATTCATACTTCTTATTCGACTTTCTCATCTCGGATTTCTAAAAATTTCAAACTAAACAAACCCTAATCTTTTAGAGATTGTAAACACTATTTCTTCCTAAACTCTCAACATCTTTCGATCAAAATCTTATCTATCAAGAACACTTTAGATATCATATCAACTCTAAATGATGTTCTTCCCTTTTCAAAAATCAAAAACCCTAAAGAACATAAACTTACGTGAATTTCATGCTTAATAACACTTAAATAAACCAAAACCTAATTAAGAATATAAAGATTATAGCAAGAACCCTTACCAAATTCCAAGTTGCGTTATAGATACTATTTGAGTGCTTCGCCTCCTTCAACACTTGTTCTACCAAAATTCATCTAACGAATTCTTTCTTTATATATATTTGTCTTTTAATTATTATCATTACCTTAGCTTTAAGTTGCTTTCTACTTTCACTTTAGTTTTAATTGATTGGACTTATCTCATTCTTAATCGTGTATTAAATCCATTGATAAAGACATTTACCAAATATCAATAGTTTAAATCTTGTATTAATCATTCTTTATAATTAAATCTCGAGATCCATCTCACAAATCTCACCATCGATTTCAAACTAAATCTCGAGCTATGTTTTGAAAATTATAATAAAGATTTCGAGATGTATCAATATATATAAGATGTCGAGATATATATGAAATTACAGACAAAATTTCGAAGCACTATCTCGAGATGAGTAAAACTCATGTCGATTTTCTAATTCCCATTTTCATTTCTAAAATTAGAGATTGTACTTCTAGTTCTTAAGATTTCGATATAAAATCTCGAAATCCTCAAATCAATTTCCTAAAATTTCGATATGCAATTTCAAATTCAAATCTCTATTTTGAGTTTCTTCTTCCGAGTTTTCCTATCCATCAACATCCCAAAATTTCGAAATTATCCAAAAAGAAACCCTAAGTTTCCGAAATTATAATATTTCGAAATTCTCTTTCAAAATTTCTCAAACTCCATATCTAATTTCCAAATAATGTTAGATATCGTATAATCACGAAATTAAATAAATACTAAATATGAAATCATATAGACACATAATATGCATGCAAATTTATTGGCCAACTTACTCACGGGACCCGGGTATTACATGGAGATGGGACTGGTCCTGTGCTGTCAGAAAAAGCAGGCGGCTGGCAGAGCTACTGTCAGAACAGCTTTTCAGTGTTGTCAGACGTCCTTTCAGGCTTTGGGTTCCTTATGACGCTTCCTCAGGGCGACAGGACATGCTTAGCACAATAGGTCCCAAAAAAGTTCCCTAGTATGGGCGTTAGGTCCCTAAAGTTTCTTGGAGATCCCTAAACCCTTATTTCCTGTAGGAGATCCCTAAAACCCGTCGGAGGTCCCTAAAAGTCTCCCTTCACAATCTAACTTTGTATTTTTCAAGGAAATTCATATTTCTTGCTAAGTTCTCTTAATAATTATCACAAACTAATTATTTCCTTAATTCTCTTTTTTAGCCTGCCTAATTTTCGTGCCGCATCAACATTATTATAATACAAGCCTAAGTTAAATAATATAAATTATCTGTTAATTGATCATTTGTCGTGTTTTAATAAACATTAATGTTGTTTTTTTTATATCTATAAATATATTTTTATTATTAACCTTATTATTTTTTATTAAATCTAAAATAATATTTGTAGTCTAATTCGTAAAGTTATAAAATATGTGGGTAGTATTGAAATTTGTAAAAATTAGTGGAAGCGAATATTACAAAATAGTGTATTGAGTTTGAGAATGGGTTGATCGGTTGGAGAAGAATGAATTACTGCATTTTGAGTTTGAGAAGGCGTTTCAGTTTGAGAATGCATTTATCGGTTGGAGATAGTGTAAAGGTGTGACAATTTTGTGCCAACAATAAGTGAAACCAAAAGAAAAGAATAACTAAGCACTAAGTATTACGTAAGCATGTGCATATGATGATGCTTTCTTTCTTTACCTAGTCTAAAAGAAGTCATGTGATTCATGGACCAACACAGTCTTAGTTGGTCAGCAAAAATGACTAAAAATATTTTAAACAATCGCAATATGCACATTAAAGAAACATAAATATATCCGAATCATAGAAACTTTTTACCGCTACTAAAAAAGCTACGAATTTATAAATTGCTAAAGACAAGAGATTGAGGAATACCGAGTCAAAAGAGATCTAGAAACTGTTTGGTTGTTTTGGATTAAAGGACGGCTTTTTAATTAACTAACGCCATTAAAACACTTTTGAGGTACGACTTAGTGCAACTTGCGGCAAAAAAACTAAAGATAATCTTGTACTAAATAATATAACGAGATAAACGCCACTTTTAATTCATTAGCAACGTCGTCGTAGCCTCGAATAAGTGTTTGTTCAAGGTAATTCAACATTACGATTATATTCACATCTTGACAAAAATTGTTGTTCAAGGTGGCAGGTCATCACTGCGTCTGTTTTGCGGCGATAATTCATTTCACATATCAATTGTGTTTGTTCATTCACCTTGATGTGTAGGGTGATAATGTTTAAATATGATAATTAATGTTGTGCACAGTAGTTCGATGATACAGATTAATTTTTCTCTTTGAGGTGATATACTTGATAATGATAAATTTTTCAATATGAAGACATTATTACTATTCGACTCGGTTCGCGTAACTAGTGTCTAGAAACACCAAGCAACAACAAAGTTAGGAGCATGGAAGATCGTTTGGCTAGGTAGATTCGAGTTCTTATGGGGGAATTATTGTTTTTTTATTATTATTGACATGTATTTTTATTATAAAATATTTTAACTATGTGATTTGGGGGGGTTCTGAGGTTTTTGAGACACTTGCCTGTTGGGAGGCAAGTGAATGGTCAGGTTCGGGTTGTGTTTTCGTCGTTGGGTCGGGTTCGGCGTCGTCTATCCTAGGGCGTGACCTGGCCTGTTCGGACTGAGGGGCTTTAGACGTTGATATCTCGGGAACAACTATTTGCGATTGCTCAATCTGTTCAGGTTGTGGTGGTTGTTCGAGTGGTTGTTCAGGGATGGTTTGTTGAGGGGTAGGTTACGGTTGTTGAGGGATTATCAATGTTTCGGTGATGTCTCCCGGCTCTTCTATCTCTCTCTCACTCTCACTAACCCCTGGGTTGGACTCGATGGGTTTTTGTGTGGTGGGGGACGTTGTATTTCTGACAGTAGGCTTCTATGTTGTCTGGACTAGCTAGGGTTAGTAACTCGCGCGGAATTGGCATAGCTGTGCGCAAGTACTTCTCGCCGATCTTCCCTTTCTGAAGAAATTTGAGTTTAGGCGGGGTGAAGTTTTCTTCTTCTGGTCGTGGTGGTATCCCCGGTGTTGTGGTCATAAAGTGGTGGATCATTAGTGAGAACCACCGGGGATAGGGCAGGTTCTGTGGCTTCTTGGACTTTGACTTTGTTCGCTGCGTAACTTGATCGTCCATGTCCAGCATGATCAACTTGGCATAGTCATAGTTTTTCCTAAACATGATTCCATGGAAAATGCGAAGAATTGTAGTGTTGCATCTGTCCCAGCCTGAGTGCTTCGGTGAGAAACACTTGTTGACAATCGCAAAGAGAGTCCGCCATGGATGTGGAATCATTGATTGCTGAAAACGGGAGACAAACTCAAGTGAGGAGTAGTAACCCATTTTTTGCATGTCCCGATCAGCTCGTCCTCGGATGCCTTATGTTCATATTCTGGTTGGCTTGGTAACCGAAGGCTTTGTCGAACAAGTTCCCTGGTGATGCTGACTGTCTCGTTTGCAATCTCGGCCTCATAATATGTGCTGTTATCCTGAGCTATCTTGGTCTTCATTGTCCTCCAGAATTGTTGAAGGTAGACTGTAGGGACTTGGACTGAAGCCGAGAAAGCATATCCAAGATGGTGGTTTCTCAGAATGGATGGAATGATCCCGTCCTGACACTTGAAGGTGCTCAGGTCGACAAACACCAGCAGATCTCGTTTGCACAACATCAAATGGGTACCGATCAGAGACAACAACTAGCAAATGTTTGTCGTTTTTTTTTATTTTTTTTTCATCGGACACCGTGAATTCCTGCCTAAACTGCAACACAGAGGAAGAACGAGATTGGAATATTATAACAACATTGTTGGACTTTGACTAATATGGCTTTAAAAGAAAAAAATGCTTTGTGAAACATAAAAGTGTCGGCCCAAACTGTTTAGTCAGCTAAAATGTGTACTCGTCGACACCCTCTCTGCACTCGACCTCAAGCAATTCTTCTAA
This sequence comes from Craterostigma plantagineum, assembly GCA_027422505.1. Lineage (NCBI taxonomy): Eukaryota > Viridiplantae > Streptophyta > Magnoliopsida > Lamiales > Linderniaceae > Craterostigma > Craterostigma plantagineum. Next base: position 450,029 of record JAPQWV010000157.1, read on the forward strand.
GCGAGATGAAGTCATGGTGACGAATTCTACGACCCTGGAAGAGCAAATTGCTAGTTTAACGAGAGCAATCGACGGGCTTACGAATCACGTGCAAGAACAAGATGCCCAGATTGCAAAGTTGACAAGCAAGAGCAACAACGTTGATAACAGCCGCGCATATGAGAAGCGGGAGGAATCTTCTGATGAAACCGAAAAAGAAGAGCAAAGGGAACTCGAGAAGCCTTCGTGGAGTTTCCATGTTTCCAATGATGGGATGATTCCCGATAGCCAACTGAAGGAGTTCATCATTGGGACAATGAAAGACGGAGGGTCCAAATCCTCATTGACATATTCTAAACCGTATACTATTAAAATTGTTAACTTGAAGATGCCAAGTGGTTACCAACCACCAAAATTTCAGCAGTTTGACGGCAAAGAAAATCCAAAGCGATATGTGGCTCACTTCATTGAGACATGCAATGATGCAGGAACTTATGGAGACCGCCTCGTCAAACAATTTGTCCGTTCGCTGAAGAGCAATGCTTTCGATTGGTACATTGACATGGAAGCTGGTTCAATCGAATGGAACATGAATTCCTCAACGGTACTCGTCGCACGGTTAACATGATTGCACTCACTAGTGTTCACCAATGGAAAGATGAACCCGTAATTGACTATATTAATCGCTGGAGGAATCTATATCTTACTTGCAAGGACCGCTTATCTGAAGCCTCGGGAATCGAAATGTGCATTCAGGAAATGACATGGGGGTTATGGTATATCCTTCAAGGAATTAGCCCTGAAACATTTGAAGAATTGGCTACCCGCGCCCATGATATGACAGCCTAGCCACAAGTGGGGCAAATGGACCACCTGTCCAAGGGGCTCGAACGCTCCAAGATAGAGCTGATGTCAAGCAAGGGGGTCGACAATTAGTAAAAGCCCACAGATTACACCTCTCAAGCTTCGAGGTGGAGAAAAGGGCAAGAAAACTGAGATAAGTGATGTGCCACCAGAGAATGAAGCGAGGAAATTGATGCTTAAAGAGCTTCAGGCAAAGAGTATCCATTTCTGGACTCCGAAGAATCAGAAATCTTCGATGAACGTTTGCGCACAGATCTCATTAACCTACCAGAAATGAAACCCAGATGACGCAGGGCGAACTCATGATCCTAATTATTGTAAATATCATCGATTTTAAATTACAGTTTTTCTCTCTCTAGCAAACTCTCTATCCACACCACACGATCTTCACCATCTCCGACCACCAACCTCGGCGCCGGCGACCCCCAAAGCCACTTCTTACCGGCGCCGACCACCCTGCCTCCCTCCATCGCCGGGCTCAAACGGCGATTGGAGGGTTCTAACCCTTCATCGTCCCCCCTTCTTTCTTTCCTCTTCAAAAGTGACGGTTCACCTCCCTTTTCATCTTCCTCGTTTCATGAATTCTGCTGAGATTGATAATCTAGAACCCCTCGGACCCTTCCAGATTACGGGCTGCTTAGGAACAATATCCCCGAGTTTGACTGGGGTTTTGACGCCGCGGCCTTTGAGGACATTTTTGTTCGCATCGGCGGCACTCGTAACGGCTCACTGCCGCCAACGGTGCACTCATCACCAGCTCCAAGCCGGTCGGAGCTCCTTCCAAGTGGGCCTGCCCCCACTCGCAACCAGCCTGCTCTGTCGTGGATTCCTCAACGCCGTAAACAACGCTCTACCTCCACCATTGTGCCACTCTGGGACTCAAACAAGAACCGCGTAGCCTGATGCGTCGAGGCACAGCACCGGCTCCACCTAACTCCGGTCTGAACAGGGAGCACGCTACTGAAGATAGCTATTTTGCTTAATTGAGTGTCTTCAGTCCATGGGGTAAGAATCAGTGGCTTTCGATCAAAGTGCAATATCTCAAATTGTACAATCTTGTCCCGAACTGACTTACAGCCAAACTTTGCCAGATAGAGCCCCTGCCTGACTTGCTAGACATTCTGTAACCCTAATTTTTCCCATTTTCGCTTCAAGAAACTAGACATGACTCCATGGGGAGGATTTGCCCCAAGTACATAGCACAGCACCGCTGATTCCCAATGGCCTACTTCCTCCTGGATCTCCACCATCTCCACCAGGTCTATTACTTGCCCTTTCTCAGAGATCGGCTCTATATAGTCAAGACGATTATCCTGCTTCCTCAGTAGGTCAGCTTTGAACTTGATCCACAGACTATTCTCAGGGGTTTGTGCTGCTATACAAGGAGTAGAATTGCCCAATTTAGGCCACTCTTTCTCCAATAGTCCATCAACTTCCAATCGGCTTGGGGCTGAGCCAATGGAACAGTGCATCTCACTTCCCCAGTCAAAATCCCTCGCAATTGGCTGTGATCGCGAGGTGGCGTTCCCAAATAAAACCTAGCATCATCCATTTTGCAAACAGAAGGAACAGATAGATGAATCACATCATTCACCAGTGGAACAGTGCTTCGCGATTTCGAAACGAAACTCCCTCGCATGTGATTACTAGCACTAGAGTTGGCTTCCTCAGTCAGGATCTCGTCAGGAGAGGGCGGAGTCGTCACCACCGTGATCGGCGGCGCCCACTGTGTCACCGCTCTTCTCCTTTTCCCCATGGCTGAATCAGACAAAATTGGCGCGTTTTTTTACAATTAAAGATCGCCCTTAACAAGATTTCGAGCAAAGAACTTCAAAGAAAAACTTAACACGCTCATATTAAACGTTCTTGAAGAAGAGAAGATCATGTTCAAAGAAACTTAGAATAAAGAGGGTCAAAATATAATTTTCAAGAACTTGATCGGGGCAGACTTGACAATTCTTGGAAGTTCAGGGACTAAAGTGCAATTACCGAAGAATTGAAGGACCAAGATGCAATTTTCGTCCTTGGACCAGATCTGAAGAGATTTGCAAGATTTTTATATTCAAACTAATGAGATATTTACTAGTAAGATTCTCCTAGATTTTCGCTTAAATATCTATTAGTTTGTTATTATTCTATTTCTATATTTAGCCATATCTTACTAGTATAAATAGGTCTTGTTTCTCATTAGAGAGAACCAACTTTGATATTATATAATTTCGAGTTTCTTTATCGAATCTCTTCGAGTCTTTGTTACTCTTTCGTTCGAGTGAAGTAATTCGATCAGGAAGATAAGAAGAGATTTTAGGGTCTCCTGAGTGAGCATAATTGTCGAGAGAGAGAGAGAGAGAGAGAGAGAGAGAGAGAGAGAGAGAGAGAGAGAGAGAGAGAGAGAGAGAGAGAGAGAGAGAGAGAGAGGGGGAGAGGGGGAGAGAGAGAGAGAGAGAAAAAAGAGCAAAAAAAGAAAAAAACACGAAAAAAAGAAAAGGAAAAAGAAAAAAAGAAAAAAGAAAAAGAAAAAAAAAAAAAAAAAAAGAAAAAGAGAGAGAAGGGAAAAAAATCAGATACTATGTCAGACGGTTCCAAATCTGACAATAACGACATCGCCAATCCAAGTAATCGATTATTCATGGAAGCAATCACCGCCTTGATGCAGCAAATGATGCAACAACAACTTGAGGCGATAAACGAGCGGATAGATCAAATCGAGGCAGCCGCACAACATAATCGCAATGGATCGAGCACGTGACTATAGAGAGGAAACTCACTTATTCGCTCACGATGAATTTGACGAAGAAGATCAACGGCAAAGGAGGCAGCACGAGCTGATCGTGATGACAGTGGAGGCATAAAATAGAAGATCCCAACGTTTCAGGGCAGAAGTGATCTAGAGGCGTATTTCGAATGGGAGACCGAGACCCAATTCATCTTCAACTGCCACAACTATAAAGAGCGCAAAAGGGTAACCTTAGCCGCGGCTGAATTTACTATGCGGTTGTTTGGTGGGACCAATTATCGACGAGGAGGCGAGCGAGTGAGCGTGCGGTCGAGACATGGGAGGAAATAAAGGTTATAATGCGTAACAGGTATGTGCCGCCTCAATACTATTGAGAGTTATACCAAACTCCAAAGGTTACGCAGGGCAACCGCACGGTTGAAGAATACTACCGTGATATGGAGATCGCCATGATCCGTGCCAAAATTGTTGAGGATCGCGAGTCAACGATGGCCCGATTCTCGGGACTGAATTCAGATATTACGGATTTAGTTGAGCTACAACACTATGTGGAACTAGAAGAGCTGATACACTTAGCGGTAAAAATAGAGAGGCAGCTCAAGACTAGGGGCAACTCAAGGAATTCACGACTTTCTGAACAGTCCACGTGGAAGAGGAGCAATGATGCGGGAGAGCGGAATCAATTCAGACAACGTGGAAGAACGTCCATGCCAAGTAGTTCGACGAGCGCAACGACGCCAATTGCAACTGCAAGCACCCCGAAGAAGTTTGACGCTGCAGTGACAAGAAACCGCGACATCAAGTGTTTTAGGTGTCAGGGCCTTGGGCATATCGCAAGCCAATGTCCGAACAAGAGAATTATGACGATGCTTGCTTCAGGGGAGGTAGTGACCGATGATGAAGAAGACGTCGAATTTGAAGAGACGGACGGCGATTTGGGGGAAGAAGGTGAAATACCCACTGAACTTGTGTTGGTATCTCGTCGTGCCTTGAACGCGCGAGTAGTTCAAGACGACCAGGAGCAGCGTGATAACATCTTCCACACACGATGCTACGTTGGAGATAAGGTATGTAGTGTGACAATTGATGGAGGGAGTTGCACGAATGCAACGAGCGTGGCATTGGTGAATAGATTGGCGCTTCCAACGACGAAACACCCACATCTATATCGACTCCAATGGTTTAACGACGGCGGGGATGTGTGAGTCTACAAGCAGGTTCTTCACTCTGCATTGGCAACTGGGAGGATTCAGTGCTTTTGTGATATGTTTTTCCAATGGAAGTTGGACATACTCTACTGGGACGACCGTGGCAGTTCGATCGGAGGGTAACACACGACGGTCACGCAAACAAGTACACCCTATGGCACAACAACCGCACCTACACGCTCAGACCTCTTACGCCAAGCCAAGTATATGAAGATCAAATTAAATTGCAAAAAAGAAAAGGAGAGAGTTGAGCAATTAAAGTGAGAAAAAGAAACGAGAGATGCTGAGAGATCAAATAAGGTAAGATCATAGCGTAAAAATAACAAGGGAAATGTCGAGGGATGAACGATGTGAGGAAAGCTTACTATTCTTCACAGCCTATAATTTTACTCGTCTATAAAGAGGCTACCCCTGACCGTTGATTATTTATTGCAGGAATTCGTAGTTTGTGTTGCGCCTACATTTGCGTAATCTGTACCTTTGAGCGATCTTTAGCAACACCTTACTCTAAAACCCTTGTCTTCGGACATGTTGAGCGCACAAAGGAGCACGAGTCGAGTCTTCCGCACGTGGAGGGACGAATTTGGTGAATTTGGTGGCAATTCGGTAGCAAGCTGTGTCCAGTCGGGGAATAGCTTTCCTGGGAAAGGAACGAAACTTGGCCGGCGGCAGCCTAGGTGGATATCTAGTTTCTATAGTGCTTCGGTTGTGTAAGGGTCGATTATTTTGTAACCATAACCGGTTGCGATTGACCTGAACTCTTGGGAGAGTACGAACCCCAAGGATAGGATTCACTAGTAGAAAATCATAAATAGGCGACGGCACCTTCGGCGACGGTTCCTCAAAAACCGTCACCTATAGTGGATGCGGTAGCACTTTCGTAAATTTTTTTAGTTTTTGTTCATCATAGGCGACGGTTTCTTGTACAAAATCATCGCCTCTACAATAACCGTCGCCTATATACATTATTAATTTAATACTTTTTTTTTAAAATACAAGCTTCGGCGACGGTTTCTTCGATGATATGAGAAACGTCGCCTGTGTACTTTTAAGTTATTTTTATAATATTTGTTTTTTTATTTTTTGTAACATGAGTATGGGCGACAGTTGTTGCGTAGAAACCGTCGCCAAAGTATTTCAAATTTATTATAAATTTTGTTTTTTTAATTTTTTTCAAAATGAGTATGGGCGACGGTTGTTATTTAGAAACTGTCACCCAAAGTCTTCCACATTTTTTTTTTAAATTTTATTTCTTTTGTTTTATTTTTTAACACGAATATGGGTGACGGTTGTTCCGTCGCAACCGTCACCCATGGTCTATCGAAAATTTAATTAGCGGGATTCTGAAAATTTTAAGCCCTATTTTATTCTCCCTCTCTCTCTTTTCATTCTCTCTCTCTCATTTACTATCATCTCTCTTCTCTCTCTTCCTTTTCTTCTCCTCATCTTCTTCGTTATGGTCCTTCTTTTTTACTTTTTCTCTGCTTCTTCGTTTTTTTCTTATCTTCATAGTACTTTTTTTTTTCTTTTATTCTCTGCAGCAGTATGGCAATAGGAAGGATGCTGCGGAGGTGAGGCTGGCGATGGCGGACATGGGGATGAAAGGTAGCAGCGGTGGTGGATCTGGGCAGCGAAAATCCCGGCGGTGGCGGATTTGGGCAGCGGAAGTCGAGTTGGTGGCAGATCTAGGCAACGCGGCGGTGGCGGATCTGGGCAGCAAACCAAGTTGGGTGTGTCCTAGACAGTTTACCATGTTATTTGGGTCTCGAATGTTCGATTTTACGGGTAAATTTTTTGAATTCTTTCGACGCAAATAATAAAACACGGTAAAAATCGAATCCCGATTCGGTCGAAATTGAAGATATTTTTCAAATTCAAGAGACCCATATCCTGCGCTGAAGCACAGTATTGGCTCTATTGTTCGTCGCTCAGGGTTGGCCAAAACTTAATTCGTCGGATTGTTGCCTAAACAACTGTTTCCGAAACGTGGTATGGGTAGTCATGCATCTGTCACAGTGAAACTGTTAACCAGTATTGGCAAGCTCGAATATGGTACGTATACTGATTTAAAGGTTCGAGTAAGCTGGATTTGGTACCTAATGCCAATTATCTGTTATCCCCTATAACAGTGGAAACTCGATCGAAACAATCGATCGTATATATTATTTCCATCTGCACAACATGCACCAAACCAAGTTGGGTGTATCGTGATAGTTTATCATGTTATTTGGGTCTTGAATGTTCGATTTTACGGGTAAATTGTTCGAATTCTTTGACGCAAATAATTAAAACACGGTGAAAATCGAATCCCATTTCGGTCGAAATTGAAGATATTTTGTACAAATTTGAGAGACCCATATCCTGAACATATCGTTGAAACACCGTATTGACTCTATTGTTCGTCACTCAAGGTTTGCAGAAATTTAAACACAATCGCCGGTTGTGTTGCCTAAACCACTGTTCCGAAAACGTGGTATGGACTGTCAAGCATCTGTTCTAGTAAAACAGTTAATAGGTATTGAAAAACTCTCATTTGGTACACGTCTAGATATAAAGGTAGCAGTAAGCTGTATTATGTGCCAAATTCCTATTATCTGGTATCATTATAACAATGAAAACTCGATCGAAACAATTACCGTATATATTATTTCCATATGCACGAACATACATCCTGCACCACACCAACTTGAGTGTGTCCTATACAGTTTATTATGTTATGAGGTCTCGAAATGTTCGCTTTTACGAATTTTCGGAATTATTTTGACGCAAATGAAAATCGTTGAAATTGAATCCCGATTCGGTAGAAATTGAAGATACTTCATACAAATTCGAGAGACCCATATCCTGATCAAAGCACCGAGACACCGTTTCGGCTCTATTGTTCGTCGCTCAATGTTGGCAAAATTTAAATACAATCGCCGGGTATTTGCCTAATTTTTCGAAATAAGAAAGTGGTACCAGTAAGTTATTAATTGTTACTCTTTCTGTAACTTATGTTATCCAGTTTAGGCGGGATTTCAATAATTTAGGCGGGAATGTTACTATTTGGCAATAAAGGAGCTCGTCAAATAATGTGGTGCATCCCTCTAGTTAAAAGGTATAAAACGTGGCTTATCTGGTACCGAATCATTCATTTCGAATTACGTTTTAGACTTACGGGTTTAAATTTAGGGTTTTAACGTCAATGGCTCCTCGGTGTTCTCGGAGGATATGTTGATATTAATAATGTTTTAATGTGAAACATATACAATGGATCTTTTTTAACAACATAAGGATAGGGTGTAGTATATGCATTCCAATGGAGGTGATCATCTTGATTACAATACTAGTGATATCAACATTGGACTACTAACCTCAATGTTCGCATAACATGGCTTTCCAATGAATTCTGTAGTTTAGCTTCATCAAATCATATATTTGAATGGAAGACAATGCGAACTTGGTTTTTTTTTCTCGAATTGAAGCGCTTTCAAGGTAAACACAATCTGCAAATAAATTAACACATGTATATATAAAAGAGAAAAGTCCATTCGGAATGTTCTATATTGTCAAGGAATATTAGCACATTACTTGCCAATAATACCGAATGTCCGATATAAAACAACAGTACAATCCAATTTTTAACACTATTGTACAAATCCATAATAAGTTTTGCATACCACAATAAAAATTCCATTAATCTCGCTCACAAATCCATATTTCGATTGTTTAGGGTTTGGGGTCTCGAATTTTGAGTTTATGGTCTATTAAATGTTGTTCGTGCTTTAATGTTGAACTTTGAATACGTTTGTGATGGAATTCATAACTTATGTCTCATCAAAAGAGATACTAGTATATTTTGTGAAAGAAGAGCTATGTGTTTACATGACTTGTGATCTCAACTTTCACATAGTGATATAAACATTCGCATAACATGTTTTTTCAGGGAATTTGGTTTGTTAACTTAGTGAAATCACATAATTACATGAACATAAATCTTATACATTCGGAAAAAGTGATTTACGAACAAAATTCGTCTAATTAATGATGTTATACTGAAAAGCGTATTATGTGGTATCTATACCGAACATTGTGTCGTAAATTCGATTGGTTCTGTTTCTTTATATCAGACATGTAGTATTATTTGCAGGTAATGTGGTAATATTCGAAAAAAATAATAACTTTCTGCCGTTTCTGTTAGCTTATCTGGGAACCGTCGCCAATGTAATTTTAATTTATTTTTATAAATTTAATTTGTTTTTTTTATTTTTTTTAACATGAGTATGGGCGACGGTTGTTGCGTAGAAACCGTCGCCCAAAGTATTTCAAATTTATTATAAATTTATTTGTTTTTATTTTTTTTTTCAAAATGAGTATGGGCGACGGTTGTTATCTAGAAACCGTCGCCCACAAAGTCTTCCACACTCTTTTTAAATTTTATTTCTTTTTTACTTTTTTAACACGAATATGGGCGAAGGTTATTCCGTCACAACCGTCGCCCATGGTCTATCGAAAATTTAATTAGCGGGATTCTGAAAATTTTAAACCCTATTTTATTCTCCCTCTCTCTTTTCATTCTCTCTCTCATTCACTATCATCTTTCTTCTCTCTCTTCCTTTTCTTCTCCTCATCTTCTTCGTTATGGTCCTTCTTTTTTCTTTTATATCTGCTTCTTCGTTTTTTTCTTATCTTCATAGTTCTTTTTTTTCCTTCTATTCTCTGCAGCAGTATGGCGATAGGAAGGATGCGGCAGAAGTGAGGCTGGCGATGTCAGACATGGGGATGAAAGGTAGCGGCAGCAAAACTCGAGTTGGTGGCGGATCTGTGCAGCGCGGCGGTGGCGGATCTGTGCAGCATGGCGGATCTGGGCTACGAGGCGGCGGCGACGACGAGCTGGCAGCAAAAATCCCGACGGCCAGCGTCGAAGACGACGTTCGATGTCTCCAGCAGCTCAAGTCCTCCACGTGGATCGACCTCCAAGGGATGGTGCCATTGTCAGGAACCGAAACCAAAAACGTTATATCATGCATTTATATAAATTCATGCATTCATATAAGTCATTTTGAAACAGAGGTACGTGTAGAATAAAGTGTTATAGTACTAAGTTCTCAAAGAGGTATAAGTAGTAAAGAACTGAATGTTATGGAAATTAGAATTTTTCTAAGTACGAATTTCGAAATAGAACGAGATGAGTATTCTAGTCAGAAGGTTTAGTTAAACACTGAAATAATATAACAACTTCGTAAAATTTTTAGATGTGGGATTATTTTGTACATATATAAAAGTCTTCGGTTCATCTATGGAATTAAGTTTTTGGTAGTTGATTTATCTAGGATTTTCTTAGGTTTTAAAAATAATTTCATGTGTGTAATTAAAATGATTAAATAAGTTGGGAAGAAATATTTAAATAAGATTAAAGTATGCCTAAAGAAGGGATCATTCAAAACCTTAAGTAAAATGTCAAAACTCTTTGAATAAGGGTTTCGAAATTTGTCCAATAGGGATTTCAAAACTCCTCAAACCAAGGCTTCGAGATTTATTCAGTAAAGATTTCGAGATTCTTTAAGGTAGAAATTACGAGAACTCTAGTTCTCGACATGAAACGTATGTTAATATAAACAATTCCGGAAGATAGATGTCGAGAACTTAATATTCACAATGCATACCTTATCTCGAGAATCATACTTCTCGATAGAGAAGTTTTTTTTATTAATTAAAGATCTCGAAATCTAACTTACGAAGACTTCATGATAAAGGAATGATAAGGAAAATAATAATAATATAATCCATGTTTCATAAGAAGAAAGATAAGTATTGATAAAGTGGATATCGATGTTATTTGATAATAGTAACACGCAAAATTGTAAGATAAACTCGAGAACTAAGAACTGAGGGAAACGAAAGATAGTAACTCACCTCACAAACACACTGTCGAAATTAAGATAGAGAGAAGGGAGAAAAGTTCACACAGTAAACAACGAAGGCTAATAAGGGTATGGATTATTACGATTTTTATAGTTATGATTAACATGTTTAAGGTGTTACCACATCTGAAAAATTCGTATTTGTTCATGATATGTTTAGGTTTAATTTTTGATAGTATATAGATATTTGAAGTTTATAAGAAGTTCTTGATGTCCTTAAGAGTATTAGGGTTTGATCGGACATTGGAGAATTTTCGAAAGACAATTTTGTTTTTAAGTGTACCGTTTTCCAGATTTTGATTGATATTGAAACGTACGAAGATATGAAATTTAAGATTCGATGTCATATTGAATTTCCCGACATGTGCTAACAAATTTTCGATAGGTATAGACTTTGAAATATAACTTCGAAATTTGGAAAGTTGGTTAGATAGATTTCGAGACATGATCTCGGAAGGAATTAAGTAGATTTCGATGTATAATCTCGAGATGTATTAAGAGTTGATTAAACTTCGACATTTAGAAAGGAGGATCTCGAGATTTAGAAGTCGAATATTATCACAAGATTTGATCTCGAGACATTTTGATATTTAAAGAGGAAGATTTCGAGACCAATAAGTGGAACATTATCTCGAAAAGTTTAATCTCGAGATATAATTTTTAGTGAATTATATAATTTCGAGATATAATCTCGAATAAATTAACAAATCTCGAGATGTGATCTCAAGTTAGATAAATATCGAGGTGTGATATCAAAATAGATTAGAAAGATTTCGATATACAATTTTGAAACAAACTAGGAAGACTTCGATATACAATCTCGAAATAAATTCGGAAGATTTCAAGTTATGGTTTCGAGATTTAGAAATTCAGTTAGATAAAAAAATTCGAGATATGATTTCAAAACTATGTAATTAGGTAGAATTTTGAGATGTACGAGAATTTTATAATAGTGAGAATATCAAACTTAATAAAATTTCGAAAGAAAGAGAATTGTGATACAGATATAAGAAATTTTAATATCACATAAAATTTTCGATATTTAGGGTTTTGGTATAAAATAAGTTAGGGTTTCTGGTAAAATGCTACGGATAGGAAGAAGTATGCATATCACGCACGCATGTCATTACAGGAACTTCATATTTACGGATAAAATAATTGTACATGTCAGGAGTCCGATAAGGGCAAGGACAAGGTCGTTTAAGCGAACGGAGAAAATAGGCGAAATTTGTGAGTATGATTTGCAACATGTACCTTATGTGCCTTATGTGCTTACATTCTTTATATGAATTAATTGATTGACATGTGATACATGTGTTATTTATGAATCGATGTGAACTATGTGCTCATAAGGTGCATTCATATGATTGTGTCATATAAGGTATTTGTTAGGATATTTATAGATTGTGTCAATAGTTTAAGTCTTGGGATTTATTTTGTAATTATCCTTTTACCTTGGGCTTTGGACTAGAATGTAATTAATTAATCTTTATTGTTTGGGCCTTAATATACCTAGGGTTAATGTGGTATATAAGGTTTTACCAACACAATTTTTAAAGTAATCAAAGATCAAAAGGCTAACCCACTTTTTCACACAATACACACACTTAAAGGTGAGAACCACTCCCTTTTCATTCCATCTAAGCCTCTTTGATTCCTTGTTTGGTGCAATCGGGCCCAACAAGTGGTATCACAGCAAACGTGGATCGATCTGCATTGATTTGAATCGAGTTTCGTTCGATTCCGAGAAAGATCAAAGGTGTTTTGGGCAAAAAATTACTTTCGGCAGTTTGAGCTCGTTTTAGGCTTTTAATGCTTCGTTTTTGTGTTTACAACCTTTCCCCAGAACGATTCTATGCCTAAAATGCTTTTAGAACAGTTTTGGATCAGTTTTAACGAGTTTTGAGCAAGATCGAAGCAAAAAATCTTCAGAAAAAGTCATCTCGGCTCTCTCAGTTTTTGGTCGATTTGATCCGTTTTTGTTGTTTTTAGCTCACAAATTGGTCAACTATGTGTTTAGGGAAGAGTTTATGAAGTTTTGGATCAAGTTTGAGTGATTTTGGTTGAGATTTGAGTGAAAACGAACTATTTTCTGGGAGAAACTCGCGACAAGCAATTGAACAGTAACCTTGTGTTCTTGGCCGCGAAAGTTCATGCTGAGTCGTTCAAATCCGCGAAAACTTTTGAAAATCCGAGAAATCACATATCCGCGAAATTTGATTCCGAGAATTTTTTCAAAACCGCGAAAAATTCCACGTTCAGCTCATTTTTCTCAACTGCCTAGCTTTCCAAAACCGCGAAAATCTCTCTTTTACTTCAGTTTTTTTCTCAACTGCTTATTTCTCCAAATCCGAGAAGCATATATCCGCGAAAATTTCTCTTTCACTTCAATTTTTTCTCAACTGCTTATCTCTCCAAATCCGAGAAATATATCCGAGAAAATTTATTCCGAAAATTTATCCGTGAAAACTTTCGGAAAACTGAGAAATACTTCTAAGTTTTCAGCCGAGAAAGTTTTTTTTTCCGAGAAATTTTTCTCAAAACCCCGTTTTTCAATTCCGAGAAACTTACTCTCACACTTCGACCCGATGTACTTCCTCCAAACTGAAATTCTTCTCAAAAACTGAAAAACTTTCTCACATGCGAAATTTTTAAAATCCGAGAAAATAATTTTCTACTGAGAATTTTTTTTTCTTTTCGAGAATTCCTTTTTAAAACTCACGCAAACATCGAAGTTTCTCAACAAATAATTTCTCGGGTGATTCTTCATATAAACACGTCTCTTCAAACTGCGAATTTTTCCTCACGTGTTAAATTTTTTTTCTCTCGTGTTAATTTTTTTTTTCAAACTCTGGTTTTTAAATTTCTAGAACTTCTCTGAACTTCAAGATATATTTTCCCTTCATACGTTTTCGACCATCACACACGTCCACTTAGTACTAAGAAATTTTTTAAACGATTCTTCTCAAACTCTACTCGTTAAACTCATATTTTTCATCTCGTTCGTTACTAACCCTTTTATCTATACAAGATCAAAACCACGGAGGATTCGACTGCACCAACCATGTCTGCCACAACTGACATCTCAACAGTGGGATTACAGCATATGGACAAGCAGGTTCCTCACGTTCATCAGGAACAAAGGCGCACCACTCTCTCAATACGTACTGGACTCCATCTTCAACGGTCCAGCTCAGTTCTGGACAATCATCCCTGCTCAACCAAACGCAAACCCTCCCATGGATGAACGTCGCACTCCAAGAGGCCCCATTAATGAGGATGAAGAGGCTCGCCTACAGGCCGATGAGACGGCCAAAGGATACCTCTTCCAGGCTATGGGCAACGAAGTCTACGCTCACATCGAGTGCTGCAGAACTGCTAAGGAAATATGGGATGAACTCGTGGAAATTATGGCAGGCACAACTGAGAGTGCTCAGGGAAGGAAATCAGCATGTCTCTCGCAGTATGAACACTTCCAGGCCTATGAAGGAGAAGAGCTGCGTGACACATACCTCCGATACTTGAAAGTCATCAATGAACTCAAGAAAGCCAAGATCTCGAGGGACAAATTCGATATCAACAACCGCTTCCTTGGTAGCCTCAAACCACATTGGGGCAATGCAACCGTGATGATGATTCAGAGTAAGGACCTCTCTAACACCTCCATCCATGCTCTCTACGACAGTCTGTCTGTCTATGCTCCTTACGTGCTACCTCAGTCCACCAACACTCGAGTCGACCCACTGGCTCTCCTCTCGAACAAGACTACCGAACGATCTTCCGCCTCTAAGACCAAACAGAACAAAGGGAAGCTACCAGCTGTTGTATCCGACACCTCTTCAGGATCCGAAGCTGATACAGAATCTGATGAAGATGTTCGTGATCTACGCAAGCAACTGGCAATGCTAGCAAAGATGGTCTCAAAGAAGATAGGGAAAAAATCCTCATCCTCCTCCAATCGCCATAGAACCTTTAGCGGCACCAAAAGACCACTCCCACGGAGGAAGCTAAGCCGATAAAGAAAGAGGAGGACTCAGCACCTCAAAAGTCTGTGAAGTGCTTTCGGTGTGGAAAGTCAGGCCACTTTGCCAAGGAATGCCACGCCCCACGCGTGAAGGACTCTGGCTACTACGACCGTAAGGCCAGAATAACCCGCAAAAGGTAAAGTGGGAAAGAGTTAGGCTGTACCGAAAGGTGAAAGAACTTGAAGAGCAACTTCACCTTAGAAACAAAAGCGCGCGCATCTTATCCCTATTGAACCAACCAGTTGAAACAGAATTCTACGGCGCCTGGATGGGAATCGGCCTGGCCAGCAACTGCGATCCAACGCCGTTAATAATTAAAAGATATAACATGTACAGTACAACATTCCTACAAACGAGGACGGGTACTCCCTCACAGCTCATGCCATTTGTAAGATCCTCCTCCATTATCCTTTCGAAAGAAAAGAGGGAACAAAACATTCTTTGGGCGGAAATCGCGTACGACTACACAGAATTGAACACGAGTCATGAGACTAAAAAGCCCTCACTCTGTGAGGACATCAAATCTCAGTTCCCAACCGAAGAACAGGAAATCGCTTTCCGAGAAGCACTTTCTCACATCTATATCCCGGAGAAACTTCTGGTCATAGCAGATCTAGAACGAACCCTGGAATTAGAGCGGAAAGCTTTTGCAAAAGAACGAGAAGATCTACTTTGCAAAATCTTTACCCTAGAGCAATTTCACAATACGAACCAACCCTCTACGTCAAGTCAAGTACCCGATTCTCAAACATGTAAATGTAAGAGGACGGCGAAGATGACTCCTGAAACTGACACATGTTCTAACACTAACTCTCGTATTCTTATGGATACAGGGAATGTGAGTTCGACGCCTCTGGCAGGGAGTTCGTATGAAATAAAGGAGAACCCGCTCTTCGATGACAAGAAGAAAAGACCATCCTATATTCGTCTTTCCTCTCTATGTACTGAATCCCAACATCTTAAGGGCGTAGACAATTATGTTGCCAAAACTTATCTTTCCCTTTGCCAAACTAATGTCTATGTGTTGCTGCAATGAATTTATTCTTCCACGCTTTCATGAATATGAGGCACACAAACACGCAACACTCCGACCAAACAAGCAAACTTCCTCTACGACGCCTTTGCATTCTCCCACATTCATCTACGCCCACGATTAAGCGAAAACGTCTTCGACACTAAATACAATGTCACCCACTGCTCGCAAGCAAAAGACGACTAAAACCGAAGGACGACAACAACAACCAAAATCCCCACGCCAATTCATGAATAAGGCAATGTACATGCAAACACAAGTTAGGCAAATATGGGTTAGAAAAACCATAATCCCGCCTCCTCAAACAAATCACAAAGGGAAACTTAAATTAGATCCAACACAATCTGACTTAGACCCCACATTTCCCATTAAGCGCATGAAAATTTTACTTATATCAAAAGAAGGTCCTGTCCGTAAACGGGGACCCAACGTTTGCTGATGATTGCAGGTCTGTCATGTGTGGTATCTAGACTCGGGTTGCTCCACACACATGATGGGGAATAAGGAGCTGTTGAGCAACTTCTCCGAGCGCTATCTCGGAAGGGTCTCCTTCGGAAACAGTCAAATGGCGCCAATTCTCGGAACTGGTGATCTCATCCATGACAAACTGACGATTAAGGGCATCTCTTACGTCGAAGGTTTGAGCTACAATCTCTTCAGCATTGGTCGTTTCTGCGACAAAGGATACAAGGTTCTTTTCGAATCTGACGGCTGCAGCATTATCGATGCCTCGGGACTACCTCTTCTTTCTGGAACGCGCACGTCTCACCTCTACGTACTCAATCTTACGACCTCTCGACCAATTTGCCTTCTTTCTCGTGTTGCACCCAAGTTGAACGACCTATGGCACCGGTGTCTCTACACCTCAATTTCAAGACTATCAACAAACTGCGTCAAAATAAACTCGTCAACGGTCTACCCCAACTGTCATATCATAAGGAACATCACTGCTCTGCCTGTGAATTGGGGAAGATGAAGCGATCGTCTCACATCTCCAAGGAAACACCGTCCTCTAAGCTCATCCTTGAGCTCTTACACATGGATCTATGTGGCCCAATGCCTAGGGCTACACTCAGAGGAAGACGGTATATTCTTGTGATTGTCGACGACTTCTCACGCTATACATGGACGAAACTCGTTCGCACAAAGGATGAAGTTCCTGATTTAATCATCGAGTTTGTTGTTACGTCCCAAACTCTTCATCAACAGAAGGTTCGAATTATCAGAACTGCCAACGGAACTGAGTTTAAGAACAAGAAGCTCAGTGATTTCTATGCCACTCAGGGCATCACCCAACAGTTCTCAGCTGTGAAGACACCGGAACAGAATGGTGTCGTTGAGCGTAAGAATAGGACACTAGTTGAAGCAGCTAGGACTCTCCTCATCCAATCCGGACTTCCCAACAATTCGGCTTGTTACACGCAGAACCGGGCTTCCATCCACAAGAGATTCAACCGCACCCCATACGAGATGCTAAATAACCGTCGTATCCCAGATATATCTTATCTAAGGGTCTTCGGTTGCCGATGTTTTGTGGTCAATGATCGCCAACATCTTGGGAAGCTTGATCCAAAAGCACTTGAGGGCATCTTTGTTGGATATTCGCTGAACTCGAAGGCATACAGGGTCTATCTTAGGGAGAAACGATCAGTAATAGAAAGCACAAATGTCACCTTTGACGAAAGCGAAGGCGACCTCATGGCCTCTGCTCATATCAGTCCAGAACCAGGTCTTCTACAGTCGTTGACAAAATGTCAACTTTCAACGACGGGAACTTCCCCATCAGAGGGCAATTCTGGTGAACTGGATCTCGACCTGCTCTTCGAGTACTTCTATCCAGTCCCCAAGACTCCCGTCGCCACCACTCAAACTAATGAGCCTCCAATCGATACAAATGCGGCTAGCTCCTCACAGACTAATGTACCACTTTGGGCTCGCTCTCACCCTACGGATCAGATTATTGGGGATCCCATATCCGGTGTTTCGACGCGTTCTGCTATGATGAATGAAAGTCTGTTTGCTTGCTATCTCAGTCAAGCCGAATCATCACGAGTAGCTGAGGCTCTCAACGATCCTGATTGGCTGATTGCAATGCAAGAGGAAATAAATCAGTTTGTTTGAACGTTTACAAGTTTGGGAACTCGTTCCACGCCCTCACAACAGATCCATTATCAGCACGAAGTAGATCTTTAAGAACAAAAAGGATGAAGACAGTGTTGTCATCCGCAATAAAGCAAGACTTGTGGCTAAGGGGTACAACCAACAAGAAGGCATCGACTACGATGAAACTTTCGCCCCAGTTGCCAGGATCGAAGCAATACGAATTTTTCTTGCCTTTGCTGCTCACAAGAACTTTAAAGTCTACCAAATGGACGTGAAGACTGCATTTCTAAATGGATTTCCCAAAGAAGAAGTGTACGTTGATCAACCTGAAGGGTTCTTGAGCGAAGAGTTTCCTCATCACGTATATCGACTCTACAAGGCCCTCTACGGACTAAAACAGGCTCCCCGAGCTTGGTATGACGTCCTTTCAGACTTCCTTGTTCAGTCTGGATTCAAGAAAGGATCTCCGGATACAACTCTCTTCACCAAGCGGAGTGGCCCGGACATCATGATTGTACAGATTTATGTCGATGACATCATTTTTGGATCGACTGAACCACAACTGTGTGAAGAGTTCGCAGAATTGATGAAAGAGAAATTCGAAATGAGTATGATGGGCGAGCTGAATTTCTTTCTTGGTCTTCAAGTAAAGCAACTCCCCGACGGAATCTTCATCAACCAGTCCAAATACATCCATGACATCCTCGAGAAATATGGAATGAAGGATGCTAAGACTGCTGCTACACCTATGTCACCCTCCGGCCGACCCGACGCGGACCCATCTGGTGCTCCCGTTGACCAAACTGTCTATCGTGGGATAATAGCCTCTCTTTTGTACCTCACTGCTAGTAGACCGGATATCATTCTCACGACAGGAATCTGTGCTCGTTTTCAGGCTACACCGAAGGAATCCCATGTCACTGCTGTCAAAAGGATTCTCCGCTATCTCAAAGGAACACCCAATCTGGGTTTGTGGTACCCCACTCGATCAGACTTCAAACTGGTTGGATTTTCTGACTCGGATTACGCAGGATGCAAGATGGATCGAAAAAGCACCTCTGGAGCTGCACACTTCTTGGGCGGTAAACTCGTGAGTTGGTCTTCTCGAAAACAAAACTGTGTCTCAACTTCGTCGACGGAGGCAGAATATGTCGCCGCCGCTAGTTGTTGCTCACAGCTTTTGTGGATGAGAACCCAACTACGAGATTTTAATTTTCATGTTGATAAAATTCCCATTTATTGTGACTCAAAGAGTGCGATTGCGATGACGAGTAATCCGGTACATCACTCAAGAACGAAACACATAGATATTCGTCACCACTTCATCAAAGAACATGTTGAACAAGGGACGATTGAATTACACTACGTCACTACCGAAGATCAACTAGCCGACATTTTCACAAAACTGCTGGATGTCAAACGATTCCAACACCTTGTGACTATGTTGGGCATGTTGAATATTCAGCTGTGATCAATCGACCCTACATGAACTTTGATAAAGTGTACATATGTCTTTTCACTTTACTTCATTCTCTATGTGTCTTCTAAATTATGTTTCTTGAGGGGGAGTTTTCGATTAAGGGGGAGTTTTTGATTTTGCCTATTTAAAAAAAAGGGGGGGGGGGGGCTGAAATTTAATTTAAGTTCTGGTCAAACGAAGTCAAAATTGGACCAAATGACTTTTGGGTTGAAATTTTAATTTTTGGTCAAACTGGGTCATAGTGGAAATTTTAATTTCTGGTCCAACTGGGTCAAAATTGGACCAACTCCAATTGGACCCTATTTTGACCAAGCCCGGGAAATTCGGCCCAGAATGCTATTTTGACCAAGCCCGCGAAATTCGGCCTAGGCTCCTATTTTGACCAAGCCCAAGAAAGTCGGCCTAGGATCCAATTTTGAACAAGCCCGCGAATTTCGGCCCATTTTTACTCAAAATCTCGCATGAACAGTCACAAAACCCCCAAAACACTTAACACCAGTAAATTCCCGAAAAATCTCAAATTTCTCAATCGCAATCGTCATCTTCTTCAAATCCGTCTTCAAACTCCGTTTTTCTGCATTCTCCATCGTCAAAATCAGCTTTTCGGTATGAATACATCGTAAATAAACTGCTTCTCGTTCGATTTACTCCGTTTTTTTTGCCGCGACTGTTAAATTTTAGGTTTTAAATTATTTTTTCCCGGCTTTAATTAGGACGCATGTTAGGTTTTCGGTGTTTTAAACCTCAAAATATGTATTGCCCGTCAAATTTCGAGTCGATTGGGTCCAGTTTATTGCATTTTGGTTAAGATTTGAGTGGGTCTAAGGCAAAAATCACAGCGTCGCTTTGAACGTTTACGCACAGTGTTCTTCACCGAGAAACTTTTCAGGAAAAATACTTAGATAGATTTTTCGCTGCTACAGTGAGTAGGTTCCGCGAAAATTTTATCCGAGAAATTTCTTGCGTTAAAATTTTCGCTGTTACAGTGTGTGAAGTTCCGCGAAAATTTTATCCGAGAAATTTCTTGCGTTAAAATTTTCGTTGTTACAGTTTGTGAAGTCCCGCGAAAGTTTTCATCCGAGAATTTTCTTACGATTAAAACTTTTGCTGCTACAGTGAGTCATGCCCTGCGAAACTTTCATACACCTCACGTAATATTACATTTTTTCGCATCTTCACTCTTTCGCAACTACAGTAACCAAAATTTTCTCAATCTGCAAACTGAAATTTTTTCTCGGACCCATACAAATCAATTCTTTCGCGGATCACGAAACTTTCTCAATCTGCAAAAATTTTATCCGAGAAATTTTATCTGCAAAAACTTTCTTCAAAGCTTTATCACTCCGCGAAACTTTCATTTCACTTGAGAAAAAATTCAAAACTTGCGAAAGTTTGCTGACTTGAAAAATTTCTCTACTTGCGAAAATTTAATAACTTTTGAGAAAATATGTTAACCGAGAATGTGAAACTTTAAATGCGAAAATTTCCCACTATATGCGAAACTTTACTCTGAATACGACATCTCTTTAACGTGCGAAAATTTTCCTTATACGCGAAAATTCATGGATAAATTGAATGCGAAACTTCCTTAACGTGCGAATTTTTTTTTACATGCGAAAATATTTGGGTAACTTGAACGCAACAATTTCTCAGTGCATGCGAAAATTTGCGAAATTTCCTGATGTGCGAAAATTTCTCACTGCATGCGAAAATTTGCGAAATTTCCTAATGTGCGAAAATTTCCCACTACATGCGAAAATCTTACACTAAATATGAAAACGTCCTCCTGACTTGTCTATGTGTGATAATCAGCAAATTTTCTCATTATATGCGAAAATTTTGGACAACTTGCTAGTATCTTAACTTGCGAAAAATTTCCCTAAGCGAAATGCTACACTAAATGTGAAATTGTTTTTTTCTTCGACTTGCTCAAGTACCAAAATTTTCTCATCTCAGATAAACATCTTCAATCCTAAAAATTTTCCAAGTGTTAGAAAAATTTCGTATGAATTCCTAAAATTGTCGAAACCCGCCATCACATGACCATCATGCAATCTTAATGCCTTTATCTCAAAAGGACTCTTACTTAGCTTGAGTTTAACTTTACTTTTATCTTTACGTTTTTGGGCATTTTTATGCTTCGTTTTATTCATGAATTACCTATAATCCATCTTCTTGCAATTTAGTCCATACTAACTATCACTGTCAAGCACAGATATGACCAACAAAAATCAAGACACAATTGAAGCACTTGAGGCGGCAGCAATCCAAAGGGACATCGCTCGCATCGAGCTCAATACGCTAACCTATGTCCCACTGATCGAGCAGGTCTTCCCAACGAGTCAATGGGTTGCCCTGATACCAAAAAACCACATGGTGGACTTAGACAACTTTCTGTGCGATGCCCCCATTATCATAGAGATCCTCAAAGGACATCCCCTCCGACACGCCCTCTCTCATGGCCAGCCAGAAGCTCAAGTCTATCTCCAACAGCTCTGGCACACTTTGCAGATAGCTGGACCACTCCACCTTGCTAAAACATTGTCCGCCAAAATCGATCAAGAAACAGTGGTCCTCACTCGCAAGATTGTCCAAGAAATGCTTCAACTACCTGTCTATTCACCATACGACCCACTACCAACTCATGAACAACTCATCGAGGACATCGACAGATTAGGCTATCAACCTGAAAACAGGAAGAAGAAAGGCCCACTCGTTCTCAGTGAAGTCACCACTCGCAACATACCACAACCCTGGCGAACGTTATATCTCCTACTAAACAAGTGCATGTCAGGGAAGCATGCCGGCCAGGACCGTGGGAACCACCAAATCCTCCATCCTAACCGGCATCGCCCACAACCGCAAGTACAACTACGCCGACATCATATGGATGGATCTCGTCTCCATGATTCAACGTCGCGATCGGGAAGTCGCCAAGGGAGTCACGAACCGCTTCGTACCCTACATGCGGTGGCTCCCAATGCTCATCAAACACTTCCGCCTGTTCTCCACCAACATCCGCGCCCGCCCGGCAACTGAACACTTCATAATCCCCACTGTTGAGAAGTTCGCTAAGAAAAACACTCCGGCAAAAGATCGACACGCAATGATAATCCCGGACGACGTTCTCGCCTATGCAGACCCGACCAATCCGCACGTCCGAGAATATCGTGCCTCCACCGCCTCATTCCGCGAAAGCCCCCATCCACTATCCATTGTCCCTACGGAGCAGATCAACCCCACTGCTCCTAACCCCGGGACTAGCCAAAACCCCACCACCACTTCTAAAAAGTCATCGGGTCACGCCGCATCCTCTTCCACTCGCGTGCCGAAAAAACGATCGCGTAAGGATGACGTAAGCCGCACCACGGAGCGTCGATCAAAACAAAAACACGATCGACCTCCTCAGTCAGAGACAAGCCGAGCCCAACCCATAGGTACAGGAGGTGATGTGTTCACCTCCCGAGTAGAAGACCCATTTGGCTCAACCACGCAAACGACCCCACCAATCCACTTATCTTCCTCTCTACAGAAAGATATTTCATTCCACGAGGAGCCACCTATGCCATCGACATCCCACTTGGAGATAGTCGATGTTGAAACGAGCAGTCACTCACCTCAAACTGCATCATCTTCAATCACATCGAGTCTAGTGCCCTCACTCCCCATAATTTCACACGTTTCTAGGACACATACACCTTTTACTGCACTACAGAGTCTTCGTGATTCTATCGGAACGCTCGATGATGTCTCTGTGATTGAGAGCGGAAGACCTAGCACGGCCAACATCACAACAACCGTGAGCCTAGGCCATCATTCGTTTGAGTCTGTCTCATCGATGATGCCAACGGGAAGTCTTAGTGACCCCGTCTTTTCCCGTCCTGTGCAAACGGCTATCTTCTCTGATTCGGTGACAGTTGGATTTCTTCGTGATTCCAACTTGTTAAACTTACCCCAGTTCGTCACCGAGACCGCGCTAGAGACTCGTCTTCAAGAGTTTGCAAAGACTCTTGAGACGTCCATCCTCGACAAAGTCTATGCGCGTCTCGATGCGTCCACCATCGACAAAGGCAAAGGTGTGGCCCCGGAGACATCACCACCAACGCAAAATGTGGACACAGAAGCTGTTCTCTCCTCCATTTCCGCAAAGGAGCTCTTCTACATCCTACGAGCAAGATTCGAGTCAATGACGGAACTCGACGAGGAGGAACAGCAAATGAAGAAAATAATGACTCAACCAATGACTTGCCGCACTCAAGGAGAGTCTAGCGGGATCAGGTGCGACGATCAACACGATGATCAAGATCGCCGCGAGGGGGAGAATAGGCAGCAAGCCTCACAAACTCAAGGACCAGTACAATCAACGCTGCCTTCCTCCTCTGCACCTGAAACGACGCCCACAACAGAAACCTCACACCCCACTAGCCAAAAATCCCACTCTATTAACCCCGAGTCACTAGCCAAATCACCCTCACCACCACCTACTACCTTCTCCGAAACTCTAATTGTCACATCGACGTTAGAGACCACCACCACACCTTCCCCACTCACCATTCCGGAACCTCTAACTATCACATCGACGATAGAGGCACCACCACATCTACACCACTCGACACCCAAATCATCCTAGCCAAAACTATCACCACAACCGAGCCACCAGAATCTCCACCACAACCATCCCCACAATCAACAAACTCCTCCGACGGAACACCCTCGCCACCACACAGCCATACCCCTCTCAATACCGATTCCAACGTGGCTTCCGAGGACGTCTGCTGCGCACAGAACGAGATCGAAGCCTACATCTTTAACGATGAATGGCTATACACACCTGCCGATGCAGTAGCAGCCAGGAAGTTGGTGGAAAATGCTCGACGTCTGCTAAAGGAAGCCTCGCTTACGCTGATCAACACTGCAGACGACGAGAACGGAGAGGAGTATGATGCCGAACCCGCCGAGCTCGAGAATATTCTACAATTTCAAGCGCAGCAAGCTGAGGCTCCTGCTGCTCAACCGGATGTGCCCACGGCGATATACCGGAAGCACCGTGGGAAAACAAAAAGATCACTGTGCCATTCAAGAAGAGATCAGGAAGAGGATCTGGCGGCGCAAGGAGCAGATCATCACGACCTTGACGAATATGAGCTGATGAACATCCAAAATTGGAGCGAGGAAAAGAAGAAGCTCTATCGATGGAGCCTTCTTTGCCACAAATGCACAAAGAGGACGCTGACCGATGAGGAAAACATCGCTCTGGAAATGATCGGGCCCCCATCTGCAAAGTCACCGACCTTCGCCAAGAATCGAAAGAACGTGTCCACTATCCAGTGTTCACTGTAATGAGGCAGTATGAGAGCTACAGTGAAGTAAGCGAGGCGGACTTCAAATTTCTACGCCTGGGTGATCTGTACAACATGCTGGAATCCATGAAGCAGTTCAGACTCGTCCTCAGAAGTTCTGGACATCTCGTACGGGCTGAACCGGTCACCATGGGCTACGTAGCTCTCAAGCGACATATGCTCCGACAAGTGAGATACTTCGCCTCCCACGATCTGCAGATGGCGGTAGAGCACAACCTGAAGAAGGTGAACCTGACACGCCCATCTTTCAAGAACGCGGACGACTATCGAGAGGGCGATGTGATCGACGGAGATGATCCGGCGGTCACCTACTCGAACTACAAAGGAAAGATGAGGCTGCTGCACTGCTCCGAAGTGGCAAAGTTCTCGGATGGGACGCTCACCATCATCCAAGACAAACTCATGAGGATTTGCCGCATCCTTTCGGAAGAAGATCCACTTTGTCGATCCAAGTTCGCGAAGTTCATTGACGCTATAGCTGAACGAATGGTCCTTCGAAGGAATCTCCGCGCCTTCGAGTTCAAGCTAGGACTTCGCGAAACACACACTCGCTAATCCACCATCACAACGCCCAAGATCCAAGACTCCCAACAATTGACACAAAGGGGGAGATTGTTAGGATATTTATAGATTGTGTCAATAGTTTAAGTCTTGGGATTTATTTTGTAATTATCCTTTTAGCTTGGGCTTTGGACTAGAATGTAATTAATTAATCTTTATTGTTTGGGCCTTAATATACCTAGGGTTAATGTGGTATATAAGGTTTTACCAACACAATTTTTAAAGTAATCAAAGATCAAAAGGCTAACCCACTTTTTCACACAATACACACACTTAAAGGTGAGAACCACTCCCTTTTCATTCCATCTAAGCCTCTTTGATTCCTTGTTTGGTGCAATCGGGACCAACAGTATTTTATATAGCATTGCATACATATAAAATAAGGGAGGAATCGTTATGACTGCAATGACTACAGATGGTATGATACGGATGCTACGGCATATATCCCTATAAATCGGGGGATTTTACAGAGTCTTGAACAGGCAATACGTATCCCTACAAATAGGGGGATTACGACATGGTTACAGAGTCCCATGCATGGGCGCCGACTGGGTGTACAGTACAGTCTAGCTAGTCTATAACGGGAGTATCAAAATAAATGGACATATAGAATGGCATGTGATCTACAGATCCTATGAATGACAGTTATATACACGATTATGATGGCATAAATACGATATTGATAGAAAGGAATGGACTACCATTTATTTTATTGTTACTTGTTATTAGTTAACATGTTGCGATCATACTCTGAATCGTTGTCTTCACAGTTGTAGATATTTAGCAGGCTGCGTATGAAGCATCATCATAAAACATGGATTCAAGGTTGACCGGCTACGCTCTCCTCCTGCTCCCCTCTGGTTCATCATTAGCATATAGAATAGAAGTGGATTTAGACTGTTACATGTTGTACTCGTATGATAGGTATATATATGTACATTATTGTGAAAGGAACTAGGTCGGATGTACGTACCCATTTTTGTTAAAGGAAATGGTTACGGGAAACGCGAAAAATTTTATATAAATATTTTATAGCTGCATATAAAGGTAATATGAAACGGGGCGTTACTCGTAGTGGTCAGAGCCTAGGCTTTAGGTTCTGTAGACATTTGCATAGTATGTGCATGTTATGAATTGCCCTTAAACTTTTCTTGCATATATAGGCAAAGGGCAATAGGTGATCCGATACCTATGGAACGTGATGAACCTACTATTGAGGGAGGAGGAAGAACGGCCGTACCTGAATCCCATTCATCGCATACTCTTAGACAGTTTGAATCCGAACACCCCCTGACAACTCCCCGAGAACGACGATATGATAAATTAAGAAAGATGGATGCTGTGGATTTTATGGGCACAACAAACCCTGTTGAAGCAAAAACATGGTTGAAAAGAATGGAAAGAATGTTTAATATGATGCAATGCACCCCAGAAGAGAGATTCGACTATGCTGTCTCACTCTTACAGGGACATGCATATGAATGGTGGGAAACAGTTCCAGATAGTATAGTACAGCCCCAGTGTTGACTTGGGAAGACTTTCTGAGAGAGTTTAACGATGCTTACATGCCTGAGGTTTTTAAGGATCAGAAAGAGAAGGAATTTTTAGAACTTAAACAGGGAAACAAGTCTGTGGGCGAATATGAAGTGATGTTTAATCAGCTATCTCGATGCGCTCCACATATGGTTGCTATTGGAAAGAATAAGTGTCGAAGGCTTGAAGCTGGACTTCGTTACACGATTAGGAGTCGTATTACACCATCAGATATGGAGTGCTACGAGAAATTAAGGGCGGCGGCTATTCGCGCCGAAAGGTTAGAGACAGAATCGAGAAATTTTTAAAGTAACAAGAGGAGGCCAGGAGAAGAATCGTCGAGCGAAAAGATGAAAAAGACATATAGTGCATCTAGACCAATGAGTACTCAAAGTAGTTCCACAAGGGAAGTACGGGCAGAATGAGACCTATCAGATGAGGAATTTCTCAACCGATACCAGCATGCGAAAATTGTGGGAAAAATCATCTGGGTGTTTGTAGATGGCTCACAGGCGAATGTTTTCGTTGTGGGCAATCGGAACACTTAGCAAGGAATTGCCCAACATTACAAACAGGACCCACAGTAGATCAATCAAGAGTTAGTGAAACTGTGCAAGAAGAAGAGGTCGATGATCGTTTAGTACAAGTTCTGGAAGAGGAGATTCCGGAGGCCAAGCCTATAGGCCGCCAGCACAAGCAAGGATTTTCACTATGACTCGTGACGAGGCCAAAGAGGGATCACACGTAATTACGGGTAAATTATCTATCTGTGATATTGATGCATATGTTTTATTCGATCCAGGTGCCACTCATTCATTTATGTCACGAACATTTGCATCGTTATTACCCGATAAACCCAAACCCCTAGAGGATGAGTAATACGTTCGACTTCCAACAGGAGAAATAGTTATAGTAAACACCGTATATCCAGAATGCAAAGTTGTTAGTAACGGGATACAAATGCGGAGAACCATGTTCGTTATTCCTTTAACGGAATTTGACGTAATATTAGGCATGGAATGGTTGTCAAGATACCGGGCGAAGCTTGACTATTTCAAAAAGGAAATTGAATTGACCCCTATAGATCAAACCCATAGAATACTTAAGGGAGAAAAGAGCGTACGGGCGGCACATGGATATCAAGCTTAGAAGCTTCTAAGATGATTAGTAAAGGATGCGAAGGGTATATAGCCTATGTTATAGATGCGCAGTTAAGTGAATTGAAAATAGGAAAATTCCGGTAGTCAGTGAATATCCTGATGTCTTTCCCGAATAGTTACCAAGATTACCTCCCGATCGGGATACGGAGTTCACTATTGAACTTCAACCAGGCACAGCGCCAATTTCTATTCCACCATACCGGATGGCTCCAATCGAATTGAAGGAGTTGAAGGTACGGTTGAAGGAATTACTCGATAAAGATTATATACGGCCAAGTGTATTGCCTTGGGGAGCACCCATTCTTTTCGTCAAGAAGAAAGACAGGACACTCAGATTGTGCATTGACTATCGGCAGCTGAATAGGGTAACGGTGAAAAATAAATATCCGTTGCCTCGGATTGATGATTTATTTGATCAACTGCAAGGTTCTAGGGTCTTTTCAAAAATCGATATGAGATCAGGATATCACCAATTGAAGATTGCGGATTGTGATATTCCAAAGACTGCTTTTAGAACAAGATATGGGCACTATGAATTCCTAGTTATGCCCTTTGGATTAACGAATGCTCCTGCCGCTTTATGGCATTAATGAATGATGTATTCCGACCCTATTTAGACCAGTTCGTGATCGTTTTTATTGACGATATTCTAGTAAATTCTAAGTCCAAATAAGAGCACGAACAACATTTAAGGATTGTACTTCAGACTTTACGGGAAAGAAAGTTATATGCGAAGCTCTCGAAATGTGAATTTAGGTTAGGTCAAGTAGTGTTTCTGGGCATGTAGTCTCTGATAAAGGTATTCAAGTCGATCCCAGTAACATTGAAGCAGTGATCAAGTGGGAGAGCCCTAAAAATGTAACAGAAGTTCGTAGTTTTCTGGGATTGGACGGATATTATCGACAGTTCGTCGAAAATTTCTCACTAATAGCAGCCCCAATGACAAAGTTATTACGCAAAGGAGTTGTATTTAAGTGGACTGATGAATGCCAAAGGAGTTTTGAAGAATTAAAGGAACGACTAACGACAGCTCCTGTGCTAACTATCCCATCAGGAACAGACGGTTTTGTGATTTATAGTGATGCGTCTTATCAAGGATTGGGATGTGTGCTAATGCAACACGAGAAAGTAGTAGCATATGCATCTCGACAGCTGAAGCCATACGAAGCATCCTACCCAACTCATGACTTAGAGCTAGCGGCCGTGGTGTTCGCACTAAAGATATGGCGACACTACGTATACAGAGCAACATTTCAAATATTTACTGATCACAAGAGCCTCAAATATCTGTTAAGCCAGAAAGAATTAAACATGAGACAGAGACATTGGATTGAATTGCTTAAAGATTATGACTGTACTATAGAGTATCATCCTGGAAAGGCCAACGTCGTTGTTGATGCTTTGAGTCGGAAACCATACGGTACCGTCTCCTGTATGTTCTTTATCAAGTCTAGTGGACCTCAGGAAGAGGAATACAGAGATGAAAGTAGATGACACGATGGTATCTGTGCCTCAATAGTAGTTCGACCTATTATGATAGATCGAATTAGACGAGGACAGTTTAAAGACGAAAGCTAGCCAAAATTGCTGATAAAGTGAAACAAGGATTGGGAAAGTCTTTTGTAATAGGTGAGAATGGAACTTTGACGATAAATGGTCATATATGTGTTCCCGATATCGATAATCTTCGACAAGAAATCATGGATGAGGCACACACTGCTCCTTATGCCATGCATCCAGGCAGTACGAAAATGTATCGGGCCCTTAAATCTCACTATTGGCGTGAAGAAAGACGTAGCCAAGTACGTTTTGAAATGTTCAACGTGTCAGCAAATCAAAGCTGAACCCCAAGCGCCAATGGGTAAATTACATCCTTTACCCATACCTGTTTGGAAATGGGAGCGAATAACGATGGATTTTCTTTATGGACTTCCTCCAACCGATAAGAAACATGACTTTGTTTGGGTAATTGTCTAGAGGCTTACAAAGTCAGCTCACTTCTGGCCATTTAGATGGGGTTCTACATTGGAATATTTGGCGAAAAGATATGTTAATGAGGTAGTTCGACTACACGGGGTACCCACTTTCATCGTAGCTATCGTGATCCCCGATTAACCTCCAGATTTTGGGGATGTTTGCAAGAAGCGCTCGGAACTAAATTACATTTTAGTACGGCGTTTCATCCACAGACAGACGGACAGTCAGAAAAAACGATACAGACATTGGAAGATATGCTTCGAGCATGCGTAATCGAATTCAAAGGTCATGGGATGATTATATAGCGCTAATGGAATTTGCCTATAATAATCAGTTCCATTCAAGTATTGGAATGGCCCCATACGAAGCCTTATACGGTCGGAAATGTCGTAACCCAATATGTTGGGATATGGAAGGAGAACAAGTATTGGAAGAGCCAGACTTAATTCAGGATACAATGGAAAAGATTAAGGTACTCAAAAGTCGACTCAAAGCAGCCCAGGACAGACAAAAGAGTTATGTAGACCAACACAGACGAGAAATGGAATACGAAGTTGGAGAAAAAGTATTTTTGCGAGTATCCCCGTGGAAAGGAGTTCTATGATTTGGAAAGAAAGGAAAGTTGAGCCAACGTTACATTGGGCCATATGAGGTACTTGAACGAATTGGACCGTTAGCATATCGATTAGCACTGCCACCTGAACTTTCATAGTACACAATGTTTTTCACGTCAGTATGTTACGGCGATACAGATCAGATCCTGCTCATGTTCTGCATGACGAACCGTTTTTGTGAGGATCTTAATTATGTAGAAGAACCGACAGAAGTCCTGGAATATGCTGACAAACAGTTACGAAATAAAATGTTTCCAATGGTAAAAGTGAGATGGAAAAATCATTCAGCTCGTGAAGCTACAGGAAACGGTACAGAGTATAGAAACACAGTACCCATGGTTGTTTACTGATACAGGTACGAAATTTCGAGGTCGGAATTTTTTGAAAGGGGGGGGGGGGAGAATTGTCAGGAACCGAAACCAAAAACCTTATATCATAATATCATGCATTTATATAAATTCATGCATTCATATAAGTCATTTTGAAACAGAGGTACGTGTAGAATAAAGTGTTATAGTACTAAGTTCTCAAAGAGGTATAAGTAGTAAAGAACTGAATATTGTGGATATTAGAATTTTTCTAAGTACGAATTTCGAAATAGAACGAGATGAGTATTCTAGTCAGAAGGTTTAGTTAAACACTGAATAATATAACAACTTCGTAAAATTTTTAGATGTGGGATTATTTTGTACATATATAAAAGTCTTCGGTTCATCTATGGAATTAAGTGCTTGGTAGTTGAATTATCTAGGGTTTTCTTAGGTTTTAAAAAAAAATTCATGTGTGTAATTAAATTGATTAAATAAGTTGGGAAGAAATATTTAAATAAGATTAAAGTATGACTAAAGAATGGATCATTCAAAATCCCAAGTAAAATGTCAAAACTCTTTGAATAAGGGTTTCGAAATTTGTCCAATAAGGATTTCGAAACTCCTCAAACCAAGGCTTCGAGATTTATTCAGTAAAGATTTCGAGATTCTTTAAGGTAGAAGTTACGAGAACTCTAGTTCTCGACATGAAACGTATGTTAATATAAACAATTCCTGAAGATAGATGTCGAGAACTTAATATTCACAATGCATACCTTATCTCGAGAATCATACATCTCGATAGAGAAGTTTTTTTTATTAATTAAAGATCTCGAAATCTAACTTACGTAAACTTCATGATAAAGGAATGATAAGGAAAATAATAATAATATAGTCCATGTTTCATAAGAAGAAAGATAAGTATTGATAAAGTGGATATCGATGTTATTTGATAATAGTAACACGCAAAATTGTAAGATAAACTCGAGAACTAAGAACTGAGGGAAACGAAAGATAGTAACTCACCTCACAAACACACTGTCGAAACTAAGATGGAGAGAAGGGAGAAAAGTTCACACATTAAACAACGAAGGCTGATAAGGGTATGGATTATTACGACTTTTATAGTTATGATTAACAATTTAAGGTGTTACCACGTCTGAAAAATTCGTATTTGTTCATGATATGTTTAGGTTTAATTTCTGATAGTATATAGATATTTGAAGTTTATAAGAACGTTCTTGATGTCCTTAAGAATATTAGGGTTTGATCGGACTTTGGAGAATTTTTGAAAGAAAATTTTGTTTTTAAGTGTACCGTTTTCCATATTTTGATTGATATTGAAACGTGATTTCGAAGATATGAAATTTAAGATTTCGATGTCATATTGAATTTCTCGACATGTGCTAATAAATTTTCGATAGGTATAGACTTCGAAATATAACTTCGAAATCTAGAAAGATGGTTAGACAGATTTCGAGATATGATCTCGGAAAGAATTAAGTAGATCTCGATGTATAATCTTGAGATGTATTAAGAGTTGATCTCGAAACAATTAGACATTTAGAAAGGAGGATCTCGAGATTTAGAAGTCGAATATTATCACAAGATTTGATCTCGAGACATTTTGATATTTAAAGAGGAGGATCTCGAGACCAATAAGTGGAACATTATCTCGAAAAGTTTAATCTCGAGATATAATTTTCAGTGAATTAGATAAATTTTGAGATATAATCTCGAATAAATTAAACAAATCTCGAGATGTGATCTATAAATATCGAGGTGTGATATCAAAATAGATTAGAAAGATTTCGATATACAATTTCGAAACAAACTAGGAAGACTTCGATATACAATCTCGAAATAAATTCAGAGGATTTCAAGTTATGGTTTCGAGATTAGAAATTCAATTAGATAAAAATTCGAGATATGATTTCGAAACTAAATAATGTAATTAGGTAGAATTTCGAGATATACGGGAATTTTATAATAGTAAGAATACCGAACTTAATAAAATTTCGAAAGAAAGAGAATTGTGATACAGATATAAGAAATTTTAATATCACATAAAATGTTCGATATTTAGGGTTGTGGTATAAAAAAAGTTAGGGTTTCTGGTAAAGGCTACGGATAGGAAGAAGCATGCATATCAAAGCACGCATCATTATAGGAACTTCATATTTACGGATAAAATAATTGTATAGGTCAGGAGTCCGATAAGGGCAAGGACAAGGTCGCTTATGCGAACAGAGAAAATAGGCGAAACTTGTGAGTATGATTTGCAACATGTACCTTATGTGCCTTATGTGCAGGCAATACGTATCCCTACAAATCGGGGGATTTTACGGAGTCTTGTACAGGCAATACGTATCCCTACAAATAGGGGGATTACGACATGGTTACAGAGTCCCATGCATGGGCGCCGACTAGGCGTACAGTACAGTCTAGCTAGTCTATAACGGGAGTATCAAAATAAATGGACAAATAGAATGGCATGTCATCTACGGATCCTATGAATGACAGTTATATACACGATTATGATGGCATAAATACGATATTGATAGAAAGGACTGGACTACCATTTATTTTATTGTTACTTGTTATTAGTTAACATGTTGTCGTAGATATTTAGCGGGCTGCGTAGGAAGCATCATCATAAAGCATGGATTCAAGGTTGGCCGGCTACGCTCTCCTCTTGCTCCCCTCTGGTTCATCATTAGCATATATAATAGAAATGGATTTAGACTGTTACATTTTGTACCTCGTATGATAGGTATATATATGTACATTATTGTGAAAAGAACTAGGCCGGATGTACGACGTTTTTGTTAAAGGAAATGGTTACGGGAATCGCGAAAAATTTTATATGAATATTTTAGCTGCGTATAAATGTAATAGGAAACAGGGCGTTACTGCCGGACTTCCTATGTGGTGGCTGGCGAAGGCCGGATCTGGTAGTGGCAGTGCTGTCTGCGACGGCGACGTTTTTTTTTCAGTTGATGTTTTGGGCGACGGTTTCTAAGACAGAAACCGTCGCCCATAATTAAATTTAAAAAAAAAATTGATTTTGGGCGACAGTTGTTGTGACAGAAACCGTCGCCCATTCGTTCATCATAGCACCCTTCGGGGTACTTTGGGCGACGGTTGTTACTAGCAACCGTCGCTCATAACCTATCTTCGGCGACGGCTGCACACCCGTCGCCCAAAATCACGCACATGGGTGACGGGGCTCTGAGCGACGCACATAAACCGTCGCCCATGGCATATAACAACCGTCGACCATCTGTATTTCTGTACTAGTGATTAAACCCCAGTTGGTGATATAACCTGTATAAAAGCCCCGTCTCACTTTACTTTCAGTTATTTACTTTTCTGTGATATCGAGGTAATATCGTTGGAACACCTTATGAAAATAACGTGATATTTCTGAAACAGGGTTAGGGAGATAACGTTGATACTCTACTGCTTTCCGGGAAATAATGCACTATAAATATCTTCTTAAAGAAAAGTATTTTTCAAAGAAGAACAAGTCAATATTTTTTATAGCCTCATTTACCCCTCCCCCCCCCCCCCCTCTTAGGCATGTTTTACACTTCAATTCTTACATCGTACTTCATCAATATTAGAATAAATCTTACGTGACACGTCGAAACTGATTGTTGATGGGGTAGTCGATTGTGCTCGATTTATTGCGAGAATGGATTCCGAAGAAATAAATATAAATCTGTTAAAAATAATTTTACTATCGATAAGTAATATTATCAGCTTAAAGTAACGCTTATGGTTTTTACGGTAACAAGTCGTCGGATCTCTGTAACATAAAACCGGCGTCAAATAATCCTTCAGAGAACTCTTTATTAAGGGTATTTTAGTCAAAACATAAATTAAGTCTTCAGTTTTAAATTTTAAATAGATCCTTAAAACGAAAAAATATAATGACAGGACCAGATCACTATATTTAAACTTTCGTAGGGCCTGATGACAAATTGCCCCAATAAATAATAGGGGCTTTTAAGAATCAGGTTCATAACATAGTTCAGGCCCGGTCAATATAAAGTTCAGTATAAAGGACCCGATATCTTTCAAAGTTAGAGAGAAGGACCAAAAGTTGATCCGACCAAAATACCCCTAAAAAGATGTATAGTAAGAGGTATCCAGAACATATTTTTGTTACCATCGTTAACCACTTTCCTGACGATAAAAAGATCTCGCATATTTCTATTTTCGTTCGAACGGTCCTTGAAAACGAAATTCGATCTATCCACGAGTTATTTTGATATTTAGGTCTCGAAGTGCTCGATTTTACGGGTATACTCTTCGAACTCTTTTGACGCAAATAATAAAAACACGATGAAATCGAATCCCGATTTGGTCGAAATTTAATATATTTGTACAAATTCGACACCCATAACCTAAATAAATATCTGAAACACCGTATTGGCTCTATTGTTCGTTGCTCATGGTTTGCCCAAATTTTTTATCGCCAGATTGTTGCCTAAACAACTGTTCCCAGAACGTGTGTATGGTCATGAGTCTGTCATCGTAAAAGAGTTAGGTATTGAAAGCCGGCATATGGTGTATATACTGATTTGAAGGTAACGGTACGTTGGATTTGGTACCAAATGCCTATTATCCGGTATCGATATAACATTGGAAACTCTAACGAAACAATCGATCCAATATATTATTTCCATTTGCATGAACACAAGATCCTGCACCAAACCAAGTTGGGTGTGTCCTAGACAGTTAACCATGTTATTTGGGTCTCGAATGTGAGATTTTACGGGTAAATTTTTCAAATTCTTTCGACGCAAATAATAAAACACGGTGAAATCGAATCCCGATTCGGTCGAAATTGAATATATTTTTTACAAATTCGAGAGACTCATATTCTGCGCTGAAGCACAGTATTGGCTCTATTGTTCATCGCTCAGGGTTGGCCAAAACTTAATTCGTCGGATTGTTGCCTAAACAACTGTTCCCGAAACGTGGTATGGGTAGTCATGCATCTGTCACAGTGAAACTGTTATCCGGTGTTGGTAAGCTCGAATATGGTATGTATACTGATTTAAAGGTTCGAGTAAGCTGGATTTGGTACCTAATGCCAAATATCTGGTATCACTATAACAGTGGAAACTAGATCGAAACAATCGATCATATATATTATTTCCATCTACACAACATGCACCAAACCAAGTTGGGTGTATCCTTGTTTAGTTTATCATGTTATTTGTGTCTCGAATGTTCGATTATACGGGTAAATTGTTCGAACTCTTTGACGCAAATAATTAAAACACGGTGAAAATCGAATCCCGTTTCGGTCGAAATTGAATATATTTTGTACAAATTTGAGAGACCCATATCCTGAACAAATCGCTGAAACACCATATTGACTCTATTGTTCGTCGCTCAAGGTTTGCAGAAATTTAAACACAATCGCCGGATGTGTTGCCTAAACCACTGTTCCAGATGGTATGGACTGTCAAGCATCTGTCCTAGTAAAACAATTAATAGGTATTGAAAAACTCTCATTTGGTATACGTCTAGATATAAAGGTAGCAGTAAGCAGTATTAGGTACCAAATTCCTATTATCTGGTATCATTATAACAATGGAAACTCGATCGAAACAATTACAGTATATATCATTTCCATATGCACGAACATACATCCTGCACCACGCCAAGTTGAGTGTGTCCTAGACAGTTTATTAAGTTATGAGGTCTCGAAATGTTCGCTTTTACGAACTTTCGGAATTTTTTTGACGCAAATGAAAATCGGTGAAATTGAATCCCGATTCGGTAGAAATTGAAGATACTTCATACACATTCGAGAGACCCATATCCTGATCAAAGCACCGAGACACCGTGTCGGCTCTATTGTTCGTCGCTCAATGTTGGCGAAATTTAAATACTATCGCCGTATATTTGCCTAATTTTTAGAAATAAGAAAGTGGTACCAGTAAGTTATTAATTGTTACTCTTTGTGTAACTTGTGTTATCCAGTTTATGCGGGATTACAATAAAGGCAATAAAGGAGCTCGTCAAATAATGTGGTGCATCCCTCTAGTTAAAAGGTATAAAACGTGGCTTATCTGGTACCAAATCATTCATTTCGAATTACGTTTTAGACTTACGGGTTTAATTTTATGGTTTTAACGTCAATGGCTCCTCGGTAGTTCTCGGAGGATATGCTGATATTAATAACGTTTTAATGTGAAATGTATACAATGGATCTTTATTAACAACATAAGGATAGGGTGTAGTATATACATTCCAATGGAGGTGATCATCTTGATTACAATATTAGTGATATCAACATTGGACTACTAACCTCAATGTTCGCATAACATGACTTTCCAATGAATTATGTATTTAGCTTCATCAAATCATATATTTTAATGGAAGACAATGCGAATTTGGTTTTTTTTTCTCGAATTGAAGCGTTTTCAAGGTAAGTAACACATTCTGCAAATAAAATAACACATGTATATATAAAAGAGAAAACTCCATTCGGAATGTTCTATATTCTCAAGGAATATTACCACATTACTTGCCAATAATACCGAATGTCCGATATAAAACAACAGTACAATCCAATTTTTAACACTATTGTAGATACTGATACTGCATAATAAGTTTTGCATACCACATAAAAATTTCATTAATCTCGCTCCCAAATCCATATTTTATTTCGATTGTTTAAGGTTTGGGGTCTCGAATTTTGAGTTTATGATCTATTAAATGTTTTTCGTGCTTTAATGTTGAACTTTGAATACGTTTGTGATGGAATTCATAACGTTATCTCTCATCAAAAGAGATACTAGTATATTTTGTGAAAGAAGAGCTATACATGACTTGTGATTTCAACTTTCGCATATTGATATCAACATTCGCATAACATGTTTTTTAAGGGAATTTGGTTTGTTAACTTAGTGAAATCACATAATTACATGAACATAAATCTTATACATTCGGAAAAAGTGATTTACGAACAAAATTCGTCTAATTAATAATGGTATATTGAAAAGCGTATTATGTGGTATCTATACCAAACATTGTGCCGTAAATTCGGTTGGTCTTGTTTCTTTATATCAGACATGTAGTATTATTTGCAGTTAATGTGGTAATATTCTACAAAAATTCTGTTGTAATTTTCTGCCATTTCTGTTAGCTTATCAGGCAGTCCAGAACTTCTAGAATATTCTTAAAAGTGTTTTCTTTGCATGTACACGTGGTATAAATGTTCCAGGAAGTATTATTCAGTTAAAAAAAGGTAAGTTTTGTATTATTCTATAATTAACATCAAACTTTTTTGTTCGTTATTAAGGTAGATAATCAAACTAATAACATCAACATTCGATCTTAGGTCGCCGATAAACAAGAACGATGTTTTACAGAAATTAAAAATGTTTCGATCTTAGGTTGCATCAAAATTTGTCCGTATTCCGTGATTTGCTTCTATAATTATTGTCGATTACTAAGACCCACACCCGAATTGGTGCGAATCCACATTATTCGAGCATAAAAGTCGTGATTTCACTAATTTTTTTACCAAATTTTGGAACTGGGTCTGAAGCATTATTACAACATAACATCAAAAATTTCCTTGTTTATGAGGACCCATGAAAATTGAGATTGATTTTACCTTTTTTAATTATTAACATTGAAGATTTCTTCAATTTCAGGGAGTTTTGGGTAGCATATGAATTTTTATGTTCCTCTTGACACCTTAGTCCGTACCAGTTGCATGTAGTTATTGTAGGAAACAACCTGTTATTATTTTTTATTATTTGTCATACGTGAGGCGAGATTTGTTACCATTTATGAGTAATCAGCTACAGTTTTTTAAGGTGGAGTTTTGGACTTGTAGATGGTGTTGGTCCACTAGTTACCAAATAAAGATCAAAAGATTATTAGAAATTTGTGTGTGTGCTTAACGAGATCGGCTTCAAAGAAAAATTCTTTTGATAACCCTAACAAGGGTAATTATGGGCTTTATATACCACAACTCTTTGGTATATTAAATCCCAAGTACCAAACTTCTACATATTACAAATCATCTCCCCAAACTACAATCCATAAACATAGAAATATAGACCGAAGACTAAAATAATTAGAGGACACTACAATTAATTCCTAACAATCTCCACCTTAGTGTCCTCGTCCTCTTGTTGATGTCCTCTGGGTCTTCTTTTTCTTGGGGCTCACCAGCACGTATAGAGATTTTCTAAGTCCTAAGAAATGCTCATACGACCGAACATCTTCGAAAGGATACGCTCTCAGAGATGGTATCAATCAGGTTCATGTATTTTGCTTGGACTTCGTGTTCTTAGTATCTTAGCTGCTCAATAATGCTTATGAGTTTGTTTCGAATGATTAGAAGGGTTCCGTCGCTGAACTTGTTAATCTCTGACATTTTTATTAGCCTCTTCTCGCCCTTGTGGTTAATGTAGACCAGACGGATCGTCGTCTTGGGTCTGGGACTGGGACTTCGAAGGACGGCTTCGTGAGATTTATCCTCTTCATGTTGCTTTACACTGCCATTTGGAGGTCGTGGGTTGCGTTGAATTTGACTTGGCGCATCATAAATCGCTTAAGAGCGACGTATCCAGCCTTGAGGTCTGGATTCTGAAGTGTTCCAAACAGCCTGTAGCTTCCCAGCATCTGATCAATGTCCTCACTTCTGATGTAGGAGAGATTGCTTTCAGTCAGTTCTTCGATCGCTCCATCTTCTCGCCGTACCTTGTAGATAGGGAATTCATAGAAGTCAAGCCGAGCTCGTCGCACTCCCACGACTGCACTGATTCTGGCTCTTTCCTTCTCTTCTCTTCGAAGAGTATCAACATCAGTTCCTTTCCCTTTGAACATAAGTCCTCGACGGAGAGAGAGCAGGCATCGAACAGCAGTTGTTCTTGAGAGATGAATGATGCCTCTGAGTTCAAGCTCGTTTAAACTTTGGCATTTTCCCATGGTAGATTCAATTCTTCTCCAGATTCTCCTTCGTATCTTCCTTCCATCGTAGATTCAATTCTTCTCTAGATTATCCATGGTAGATTCTCCTTCCTCCAGATTCTCCTTCCTTCCTCCAGATTCTCCTTCGTATCTCTTCTGGATAAAGAGCAATCACTTTGGCATTTCCCATGGTAGATTCAATTCTTCTCTTATCTTCGACTTCAAGGGAGGGCACTCATCATCTATGACGGTGTGTTTGAGAAGCTCGGGAAGTTCTGGAATTTCGGCTTCGTAATCTTCACCTTCCTCGAGCTCATCATCGTCGATAAGAGCCAGGCTCATTCATGTTTGCCTTCATTAGGAAGTATCTGGCATTCTCCATTAAGTACTTGGCCATGACTGGATCCATCGACATTGTTAACCAGTCATCATTGAAGATGTACTTTTCTACGGTTGTGTGAGGATTGTGTAGAGATTCGAGAGATAGGATGGGTTCATTCGGCTGAATGTATAGAGTAGGTGAGAATGAAGGATTGGAGAGGCTTTTTTGACTTTTGGGACTAGGAAATGAAAGGCTTATATCTGGTGAGGAGACTTGTTCGGTTGTTTTGGTAGTAGTTCAGCTTTTTTGTTTGTGTGGGTGTAGGTACTCTTGTGACTCGTGACTGTGACTATTGAGACTGAGGCCCTTTGTCTTGCGTCCTCTCCCCCTCAGGACGACCCTCCGTCTGGGTCGTCACGTGGCAGACCAGATGGCCGGGCCTCGCCTCGGCAGGTGAACGGAAGCTCAAGACGTCGAAGGACCTCCGCTTCATATTCGGTGAGCTTGGGTGCAGTGCGGAGTCTGGCAATCACGACATCAATGAGGTTCGTTACAGTAATGTTCCACGGGCCTCCGTCGGGATCAGCGGACGGATCAGGGTGAGGACATTCCTCTTCGACGAACAGAAAGGGTTTTTAATCTGATGCAGTGTACGCCAGAGGAGAAGTTTGATTATGCAATGTCACTTCTAAAAGGGCATGCATATGAATGGTGGGAAACAGTCCCAAATAGTATGGTACAACCTCCAGTGTTGACTTGGGAGGATTTCTTAAAAGAATTAACGACACCTATATGCCAGAAGTCTATAAGGATCAGAAGGAAAAGGAGTTCTTGGAACTTAAGCAAGGAAATAGGTCTGTAGGTGAATATGGGGTGTTGTTCAATCAGCTATCTCGCTATGCTCCTCATATGGTTATTACTGAAAGAATAAATGTCGAAGATTTGAAGCAGGACTTCGATATACGATTCGAAATCGAATCACCCCCTCTGATAAGGAATCCTATGGCAGATTAAGGGCAGCAGCTATTCGTGCTGAAAAGTTAGAAACGGAATCGAAAGACTATCAAAATAGTAAAAGAGGGCAGGCGAAGAATCGTCTAGCGAGAAATTGAAGAATACCTATAATCCGCCGAGATCGATGAACACAGAAAGTGGTCCCGCCAGCAGTAGTATGGGTGGGACAAGAACTGTTGGATGAGGTACCGAGATATCTCAACCGATACCGATATGTGGACATTGTGGAACGAATCACATGGGTGTATGTAGATGGCTCACTGGCGAGTGCTTCAAATGTGGACAACGTGGACATTTGGCTAGAAATTGTCCAATGTCAAAAACTGAACCTACGGTGGATCAGTCAAGAGTTAGCGGACCTTCCACTAATCGTGGAAGGGGAAGGGGCCGAGGGCCATTTAACACTGGTTCAGGAAGAGGAGAATCTAGAGGACAAGCTTATAGACCGCCAGCGCATGGTCGGATCTTTACAATGACTCGCGAAGAGGCCAAAGAGGGGTCACGTATAAATACGAGTAAGTTACTACATGTGATATTGATGCATATGTTTTATTTGATCCAGGCGCAACGCATTCTTTCATGTCACGAACGTTTGCATCATAATTGCATGATAAACCCGAACCCCTAGAAAATGAGATAAATGTTAGACTTTCAACGGGTGAAGTGGTCATAGTAGATACAGTGTATCCGAAATGTAAAATTGTTAGTGATGGGGTAGAGATGCAGGCGACCTTATTAGTTATACCCTTAACGGATTTTGATGTAATATTAGGCATGGATTGGTTGTCTCGATATAGAGCGAAATTAGATTGTTTTAAAAAGGAAATTGAACTATTTCCTTCGGATCACACACGTATAGTGCTTAAAGGAGAAAAGGATGTATGGACGGCATACCAGATATCAAGTTTAGAAGCATCCAAAATGATAAGTAA
Source organism: Craterostigma plantagineum (assembly GCA_027422505.1). Lineage (NCBI taxonomy): Eukaryota > Viridiplantae > Streptophyta > Magnoliopsida > Lamiales > Linderniaceae > Craterostigma > Craterostigma plantagineum. Next base: position 492,094 of record JAPQWV010000157.1, read on the forward strand.
ATGGTGCGAGTGTTATTTGGCGTATATTATACATACATGATTGTGTGGACTAAAGTGGAAGATATTCCAGTGGTTAGCGAATACCCTGATGTTTTTCCTGAGGATTTGTCTGGAATTCCACCGGATCGAGATACAGAATTTACGATTGAACTTCAACCTGGCACGGCACCGATTTCTATTCCACCATATCGAATGGAACCAATAGAGTTGCATGAGTTAAAAGTACAGTTGAAGGAATTATTAGACAAGGGGTATATACGACCAAGCGTATCACCATGGGGAGCGCCTGTGCTCTTCGTTAAAAAGAAGGATGGTACGCTTAGATTGTGTATTGACTACAGGCAGTTGAATAAGGTGACGGTGAAGAACAAATATCCATTACCCCGAATCGATGATTTGTTCGATCAACTACAAGGATCTAAGGTCTTTTCGAAGATTGATCTAAGATCGGGCTACCATCAAATAAAGATTGCAAAAGATGATATTCCAAAGACTGCTTTTAGAACCAGATACGGACATTACGAATTTCTGGTTATGCCTTTTGGATTGACGAATGCTCCTGCAATATTTATGGCATTAATGAATGATGTATTTCGGCCGTACTTGGATCAATTCGTGATTGTCTTCATTGATGATATATTGGTCTATTCCAAGTCAAAAGTGGAACACGAACAACATTTGAGAGTCGTGCTTCAAACTTTACGAGAGAAGAAGCTGTATGCAAAATTATCAAAATGCAAATTTTGGTTAGATCAAGTGGTATTTTTAGGCCACGTGGTATCTGGCGAGGGAATTCAAATTGATCCTAAGAAAATTGAAGCAGTAACCAAATGGGGAAGTCCTAAGAACGTGGCATAAGTTCGTAGTTTCTAGGATTAGCTGGGTATTACAGAAGGTTTGTAGAGAATTTTTCTCTCATAGCTGCTCGAATGACGAAATTATTACGTAAAGGAACGGTCTTTAAATGGACCGAAGAATGTCAGAAGAGTTTTGAAGAATTAAGAAGCGATTAACTACAGCTCTAGTGTTGACAATTCCGTCGGGAACAGTTGGTTTTGTAATTTACAGTGACGCATCTCATCAAGGATTAGGATGTGTTTTGATGCAACATGGAAAGGCAGTAGCGTAAGCGTCTCGACAACTAAAGTCGTATGAAGTGTCTTATCCAACTCATGATTTGGAGTTAGCAGCTGTAGTGTTCGCATTAAAAATATGGCGACATTACTTATATGGCACGAAATTTCAGATTTTCACTGATCATAAAAGTTTGAAATATTTGTTGAGTCAGAAAGAATTGAGTATGAGACAACGACGATGGATTGAGCTGTTAAAGGACTATGATTGCACTATAAAGTATCATCCTGGAAAGGCAAATGTCGTTGCAGACACGCTAAGTCGAAAATTATATTCACTATCGAATCTGATCAGTCTAAGGAAAATGAATGTTGAAATGGAAGTGAATGATATAGGTGTTGTTTGTGCTTCCATGCTAATTCATCCCGTTATGTTGGATCGAATAAAGCAAGCTCAATTCAAGGACGAAAAGTTAGCTAGCATTGCAGAAAAAGTAAAACAAGGGTTAACAAAGTCGTTCATCGTAGATGAAAATGGTGTTTTAATGATCAATAGCCGATTATGTGTCCCCAATATTGATAATGTCCGACAGGAAATAATGGAGGAAGCGCATACTGTCCCTTACGCTATGCATCCGGGCAGTACAAAAATGTGTCAAACTCTCAAATCTCATTATTGGTGGCCAAGAATGAAGAAAGACGTGGCCGAATATGTTCTGAAATGCTTAACTTGTCAACAAATTAAAGCCGAACATCAAGTACCTGCAGGTAAATTACATCCGTTACCCATGCCAGTATAGAAATGGGAACGAATAACGATTGATTTTCTCTATGGTCTGCCTCCAGCGGCTAAGAAAAATAATGTTGTTTGGGTAATTGTTGATAGACTTACGAAGTCATCTCACTTTTTGCCATTTAAATGGGGTTCTACATTAGAATTTTTGGCGAAAAGATACGTCAATGAAATAGTTCGGCTACATGGAATACCTATATCTATTGTATCTGATCGAGATCCTAGGTTCACTTCGAGATTTTGGGGAAGTTTACAAGAAGCGCTCGGGACTAAATTGCATTTTAGTAAGGCGTTTCATCCCCAAACCGATGGACAATCAGAAAGAACGATACAGACATTGGAAGATATGCTTCGAGCATGTGTAATCGAATTTGATCATGGGATGATTATATAGCTCTAATGGAATTTGCCTATAATAATCATTACCATTCAAGTATTGGTATGACACCGTACGAAGCATTGTATGGTCGAAAATGTCGAAACCCAGTATGTTGGGATGCAGAAGGTGAACGGGTTTTAGAAGGACCAGATTTAATTCAGGATACGATGAAAAAGATAAAAGTAGTTAAGAGTCGACTTAAAGCAGCTCAAGATCGACAAAAGAGTTACATTGATCAACATTGACGCGAAATGGAATATGAAGTTGGAGAGAAAGTACTTATGCGAGTATCTCCATGGAAAGGTGTTTTAAGATTTGGAAAGAAAAGAAAGTTAAGTCCACGTTATATTGGACCTTATGAAATACTTGAAAGAATTGGACCGTTGGCGTATCGACTAGCATTACCATCAGAATTGTCGCAAATACATAATGTTTTTCATGTCAGCATGTTGCGACGGTATAGATCGGATCCTTCACATGTTCTACCGGTAAATGTTTATGAAGATCTCAGCTATGTAGAAGAACCAGCGGAAATTCTGGAATATGCAGAGAAACAGTTACGGAATAAAGTAATTCCAATGGTAAAAGTAAAATGGAAAAATCGTCTGTTCGTGAGGCTACTTGGGAAACGATGGAGAATATGAAGACACAATATCCATGGCTATTTTCTAATAACGGTACGAAATTTCGAGGCCGAAATTTTTTTTAGAGGGGGAGAATTGTCAAACCTGAAAACTTATGTCATGATTTCATGCATTTTTAGGAGTATATGCGTTATAGAAGTAATTTTATAACACATGAAATAGATGATAATAAAAATTGAATAGGGTGTTTTAGGGTTTGTTATGGAAACTAGTAGCTGAAGTAAATAGAAGTACATGGCAAAGGTAGAGGAACAGATTATGAAAGCTCGTTAGAATGGATAGTTTCACGAGTTGTGATTTTGGTTTATGAATTAATGATGTATGACTTGTTAAGGATATGTGGGGGCTGATAATTTGTGCAGTATAAGATTTATGGATTTAGCATTTCACGAATGGTGAAAGAAAGGAATTAGCTGCGAATTTGGATGTTAGTTTGTGAAGATTGAAAGATAAGTGATTAATTAATAAAATATATATATATGTGTGTGTGTGTGTACGAACAATGATTCGTGAAGTTGGTTGTGAAGTAGAAGTGAAGGATTCGTGAAATTGATAAGTCGTGAAATAGAGGAATTGTGTAGACAAAGTTGTGAGGACCATTTCACGAATTGGATTGAGGTCACGAATTGAGTGGATAGTTTTCACGAATTGGAGGCTTTTCACGAAATTGTTCACGAACTTGACAAATTAAGAATGTAAGTGGAGAATCCTATTGGCAAATGAAAAGTGAACATCAACATCACTTATTGTCTTGTACCAAAAGTAATATTGAATTGAAACTCTTTTGTCAAGGGATTAGGTAATTATTATCCTTTAGAAACTATTAGATGAGTTAGTTTAGGAAAAGTACAAATACATCGAAACTTCAATTCAAGATAGGAAATTATAGTTAATTTAAGATAATAACAACTTTGAGGATAGAACATAGTGATTCATTAAGTTAAAATTGAGAAACGATTTTAGAAAGAAGAAGGAGAACGCAAGAGGTGCTGTTAACGTAGCTTGGAATAGGTATATTCTCTTACTTTGAGTTTATGTTTTTATTTACGTATTAACATATCCTAGGAGACTTAAGCACGAAATATATATATATATATATATATATATATATATCGCTTAGATTTCATATACGTTTAATTCTTGAAGATTAAAAACAATAAAGTTTGGGTGATAACTAAATTGTTCTTGAAGAAAACCCGATTTTGATTGAGAGTTATAATGTTTTTAGGATTAAAAAGTGTTTGTGATAGCTCGAATTTTATTAATTTGTGAGGTGACGATTTCGAACTGTTAATTCGTAAAGTAGAGCATTCGTGAAGTGATGGAGGTGTGAAGTTGAGTGTTAATTCGTAACGCGGGATGATTTGTGAACTATGATGATTCGTGACTGAGGATTCGCGAAGTATTAGAGTTTGCGGGTTGAAGTGATTCATGACTTGTGAAGGGGTTGGTATTGGTTAAGGAATTTGTCAAGTATAACTATTAAAACGTAGGTTCACGAATTGATAACATTTCACGAATGGGAAATGTAGCAAATTGAGAGAAAGGTAGGATTTCACGAATTCATTAGTTGGTATATATTATTATAATAGTGCATGAAGGCCAGCTATGTACGTTAATATTGAAGGGTGGAAAGTAATTCTATTAATAAACTAATATGAATAGCAATTGGATGTCTTTGTCATGGGAAAAGTATTATATTATATGTGTGAGTGGAGACAACTTTTGAAGAAAATTGAGACAACCTAGAAAACAACCGTAAGTGAAAATAATAATTATATGTAGTTAAGGATAAATATGAGAATGAGTTCGTGAAGTAGAACTGAATTTCAAAGGATGGGATTCGTGAAATAAGAGGTTGACGATTTATAAAGGAGTTCGCAAAGTTTCGAAGTAATAAATAGAAATTGGAATAAGTTTCGTGAATTAAGAAAGCACTTCGCGAATTGGAAGTAGATTGCGGGTTGAACGAGAGTTCGCGAAACAAAGACTTCTCGTGCTAAATGATGAATTCGCGAATTGGAAATGAGTTTAGCGAGTCAAAGGAGTTTTCACGGGTAATAATTAATTTTAGAAGTGATCGAGTCTTTGAAGAAAATTTAAACTTGCATAATTAAAATATTATATTTCGGAAACGAGAATATTCAATACTTAGTAAATTCAAGAATGCATATAGTCAGCTAATTTAGCAAAAGTTTAGATATTATAAAAAAATAATAATAACAATAAAATAATAAATAATTAATAAGAAGGGATCATGTATAATTATATCATCATACATGATATTTTCTAGATTTTATATTTATTGATAATAATATTTCAATAGGTTCGAGTTCTGAAAAGGGCAAGGATAAAGTCGAGTAACGAACGAGGCATTAAATCGTACTGTGAGTATGATATGCAACATGTGTTCTGTTCGTATGTGTTGTATGTTAATTAAATGATTGATGATTTTCTGATAGACGTATCATTTGAAAGTAACGTGAACTATATGGTACTAATGTGTTACCTTGCGATATGTGCAATTTGATGGTAGATAGAACTTATATGTCGTACAAGGTGAAAGTAAAGTATTGCATACAAATAATAAAGAAAAGAGAAACCGTTATGACTGCTACGACATCGGACTACTTGATACACAGCTATGGTTACATCCCTACAAATCGGGGGTTACAGAGTCCTGTACAGGCACACAAAAATATATCTACAGTTACAGAGTCCCATGCATGGGCCCCTACGGGGTCAAAAGTACGAGTCTAGCAGGTTCATAACGGAAGTATCAGAAATAAATGATCATATAGAATTGCATTGGTCTACATATTGTTTGAATGATTCTATTGACTATGGTTGCGTGACAAACTTCGATGATTATGCGTGATGATTATGTGAATTATGATGTTTACAGTACAAGTGTTGTGAATCTACGGATTCAACGAACGATGATATATTCTATAAAAACGTCTATGGAAATAAACGGAACAAAGAAATTAATTTTTTTGCTACTATTTCATTTATTATTTGTATATGGAATAACATGTTGCGATCATACTCTGAACATTTGTTTCCTCAGCTGCTGTAGATATTTAGCAGCCAGCTTAGAGTGCATCGTCATACGACAGCATGGATTCAAGGTTGGCCGGCTACGCTCTCTCCTACTCCCCTAAGTTCATCGTGTGCATGTAGTATATGAAACACCAGTGATTTTGTGTATGTAAAATAGGTAGATATGTGCATATATATGTATGATATGCGTGGAAATGACTAGACCAGATGTACGCTTCTGTTTATGTATAAAAGTATGGTTGTAAAAAGGCGAAAAAAATTTTATGTGGAAAATATAATCGCTGCGCAAGTAAAGTAACAAAAAAACGGGGCGTTACAAGAAACGTCCCGAGGCGATCCATGCCCGAAGAGGCGCTCGCGAGGAACGATGCCTAGCTCGAATAATATATCGAGGAGGACATCGCATGAACGACAGAGCTGAGGAGCGCATATGCCCACGTGGAATAATAGAGTGGATTTAAGGACCGAAGTGAGACATTCTAGAAGGCTTTATGTGGGCAAATAAGAACATGTAAATGTGTCATCAATCGTGGGATTACCAAGTAAGAAATTCCACCCATGAATGGAGGACGTGCGAGACAAATAAAGAGAGGTGGGGCGGCTAGATGAGAACTCAAATAAGTTATAAATACCCGTTTCTTCTCTCGAAAAGGTACGCTATCTCACCAGAAAAACTATACACTTGATAAGATAACGAGGAGGAGCCTGAGAGACCTCGAGAATAGAGAATCGAGAGCGGACTGAGCAGGTCGGCGAAGAACGAGCCGAGCAAGTTAATCTTAAGACGCGAAGTGGGCACTTCCAGCTGGTCGTGCTTCGCAAGATGAATGTTGGAAAGAACGTGGGGAAGACCATGTTGCCGTGAGAAGTCCGCGAAAGTAGTGGGCTAGGGTGACGACCAGGTCAAGGCGAGGTAAAGCGAGGTTGGTATAAAAGGTAACGGCCGAGTCGTTTCGCAGGCATGCCATCAAAAACACTGAAACTGTTTTTGAGCCTAGAACCTATAATTACCCTTTTTTGAAGAAGATGATTTATCTGACTTGATCATCGGAGGGCGTCGCTGAAACGGCGCCTTCCTAGTGTCTGATTTCAGGCGTCCGGTGGCGACAGGAACCAACTGTCTTCTTTGAGCGCCAACGCGAAGGTCGATGGAACACATCAATTTATTTGTCTTCGTACTATCATTCTTCTATTAAATCATATAGAAAATACCAAAAAACAGTACTACCACACACATACACAATCAGGCCACTACATAAAATTGACGTAACAAAACAGTTACTAATGGGGCGACTCATAGTAAAGTAGAAAGATATTTTCATTGTAAGAGGATATAAATAACATAAATAGACCCAACATTAGTCACGGACATTCATGCGGGTTAATTTAACAGAAGGGATTATTTTTTTTATCTCTTTCAAAAAAAGGGAGTCTGACTTTGTCAATTAAAGAAAATGGATTGAGTTTAATTAATTAACTAATATTAACTAGTACCTAAATTAACTAAATAATTATTAACTATATCTTTTTTAATATAAAATCAAACCAACGAATAACGAGAAAAAACAAAAAATGGAGCCAAAACCGAGCAAATACCGAATAATCCAACGAATATCCATTAGATCCGGAACACCCAAGACCAATAATCTTGATTTTGTTCTTCAATGCATATACAGTAAGTAATCTGGCATTTCGAGCAATTTCGTTAAACTGAACTTTCGGGCATTGCAAATTTCGTTCATGTTAACCACATTTTACATTTCGAGTATTGGAAATTTGAATTTCGCATCATTGGGAAGTTGTGGTTAGCATTTTCACGGTCGTCTGTGTGAATTCGAAGGAAAATGTCGTTTTTCCGGCTATTCGGATATATTATTCGATTTTTTTTGTTCGAAAGCGTTGTTCAAATAAGTCTTTTTCAACATATTAAATTTGAACAAGTTATTCGGATAATCGTGTAATTCGAATACATTACTGTAATAATTTTCTTTCAAATATTTCAATTTATTCGAATATCTTTTTCGGTTTTTTTGTTCGAAAAAATTGTTCAAGAACTATATTCCAACATATTATTGGAATGGCTCGATGTACTACATTATCAAATTTGAACAAGTTGTTCGAACAATCGTATTATTCGAATACGTTACTCTAATAATTTTGTTTTCGAAGATTTCAATTTATTTCGAATATATTATTCGATTTTTTTTTTGGTTCGAAAAAGTTGTTCAAATCTGTATTTTTTCAACATATTATTCGAATGGCTCGATTTACTACATTATTAAATTCGAAGAAGTTATTTGGATGATCGTACAATTCGAATGGGATACCGTAGAGGAATTCGTGTTGCCACCTCCGTTCGTTGGAAGTCGTGGATGGAGAAAAGAAAGAAGGTTTCCATCCATCGATGAGCTTGGTAGTAGACGTTAATTATATTGTGATGTGTCAAGTCAATGTTGTGATGGATGTTTTAAGATCGTATCGTTGGGAAATGATCATATTTGGATTTTTAATCACTGTTTGTCGAATTAAATATGGTTCGAATATGTTTCGAAAACGTTACTCGAATACTATTAAAGATTCGAAGTTGACAAAAATGAACCTATTCGAGTAAGTTTGGAAAATTGAAAACATTCGAATAGATTATTCGGAAAAGGTATATCATTTGATTATTTTTTTTTGTAAAATTCGAATTACGATTATCTAAATATGTAAGTGTAGAAATATCAATATTTCGATATTTTAGAGCCTTGACAAAGTTAATAAGTCGGTTGATAAACAAAAACAAGGTTTGATAATAATTTGTCATGAGTTATAATGAAATGACAAAAACGATGTTTGATAATTACAATACAATGTTTGACAAGGTTTGTCTTCATATGAGAATACGTTTGTAGAGATGGTATCATATCTTAATTTGATATAATATACTTCCATGATTCTGTAAAACACTACTATTACTAAGATAAGCAACACATTTAACATTCCATGATAATAGTAATAATAATATTTGGATTTTTAATCAGAGTTTCCGAATTAAATATGGAAGTTCGAATAGGTTCGAAAGCATTACTCTAATACTGTTAAAGATTCGAAATTGATAAAAATGAAAATATTCGAGTAAGTTTGGAAAATCGAAAACATTCGAACCGAATAGATTATTCGAAAAAGGTCTATTATTCGATTTTTTTAAATCCGAATTATGATTATATAAATATCAAGGTGAAGAATATCAATATTTCCATGTTTAGAGCCCTGAAAAAGTTAATAAGTCGCTTGACAAACAAAATAAGGTTTGATAATAATCGTGGCATGAGTTGTAACGAAATGACAAAAACGATGTTTGATAATTACAATACAATGTCTGACAATGTTTGTCTTCATATAAGAATACGTTTGTAGAGATGGTAGTTTGATATAATTTACTTTCATGATTCTGTAAAACACTACTATTACTAAGATAAGCAACACATTTAACATTCCATGTAATTGTAATAATAATATCTGGATTTTAATCACAGTTTTCTAATTAAATATGGAAGTTCGAATAGGTTAGAAAATGTTACTCGAAGACTGTTAAAGATTCAAAGTTGAAAATGGACCTATTCGATTAAGGGAAAATCGAAAAGATTCGAATAGATTATTTGAGAAAGGTATATTATTCGAATTTTTTTCGGTAAAAATTCAAATTATGATTATCTAAATATCTAAGTGTAGAAATATCAATATTTCGATGTTTTAGAAGGTAATCATTTTGTAATTTTTTATGTGACAAGTGATATTAATTTATTTATTATGTCCAATTGTTAAGATCGCGTGTATTGGAATAGTTTAATATCATAATTAATGTTAATGCATAGCAAATTAATTCGAATAATAATATATGATTCAAAGGCTGTGCCACAACCAAATTCGAATAACGGTATGGGCACAACCTAATTCGAATAACAGAACAGTTCGAATAAAGCTTATCTAATTTGAATAACAGAACAATTCGAATAAAGCTTATCTAGTTCGAAATAGTATGGCCAAAATAAAAAACAATGCAAGTATTTGTCTCATATACTTCAATAATTATCATCTCATTTCCAATTATTTTTCCAAATGCAAGTAACTAAAATAAGTTCTAAAGGCTCGCATATAATGTCCGAAAGCTCGCGCCAATTGTCCTTACGGACACATCTGTTTGAAGCATGTATATACCACATTCTCCGCAGCGTGTTCAATAAAAGCACAAAATAAATATACTATTATACATTGGAAGAATGAAAAAATTCACAGCTTACCTATCGACTTCTTCAGGGAAGGTCGTCACCCGGCTTACTTTCCCATGACGAGATTGAGGCCAATGTGTTAGGCCGATTTTATCCAACATTGATCTGAATCAATGAATTGATATTACCTGTACGATGAATTACAAGAGCAATAAAGGAGTAATACCAATAGACGGGATTGTTGAGTTGGAACGAGAGCGCGCGAGTTCTTCAGAAAAGTCGTCAACTCAAATATGATTCAGCAACCCTAAACACTGATGTGTTTAGGGTATTTATACGTAAGCCCTAATGTGCTATTGGGCCCGATATTACTAATATATCCACAAGTCGAATATATTTACAATTAGATCATAGATTAAGATGAATTACAAAGCTAAGATTAAATAACTAATTGAACCAATAAATATTCCTAACAATCTCCCCCTTTGTGTTCAATTTGCAATTCAGCGCTGGTCATCTTGGTCTTGTAATTGTCCTGAGTCCTCAAAGAACACGTATCAGAGTGTGTACGTGAAAGCATTTGCATGCATGTGCTTCTTCATTCACCTCCTCCTTTATCTTGTCTTGTGACCTCTTCTTTAGGAGATCCAAGCTCACCATGTTTTGAACTTCTCTTCTTGAAGCTGCTTGTTGGATCGCCTCTTTTTGTGTTCGACTCTCCCCTGGATAGTCACCACTCCCCGTACGTTTGTTCAACCTTTTGTTGGATTGAGGAGTTCTCATTAAATTTGGAGAGACATACACGAGTCGAATCTTCTCTTTAGGTGTTCCAGCTCTTCCTTCACTTGTCGCAACTCCCCCTACATTTGTTGAACCTTGTGTTGGGATTGGGAGCTCTCTTTAAACTCGAAGAGCTGTACACGAGTCGGCAGCTTTGATTCTTGAAGTCCATGCTGAAGTTGTTGATCGTATCTTGTCATTTGAGTCCGATCTCTCCGTTCGATTGCAGCTCAACTCCCCCTACGTTCGTTCAACCTTGGGTTGTGATTGGGGAGTTTCTTTAAAATCGGAGAGTCGTACATGAGGCGACAATTCCCCCTACGTTTGTTCAACCTTGTGTTGTGATTGGGGAATTTCTTTAAAATCGGAGAGTCGTACATGAGGCGACAACTTCAATTGTTGGACTCTGTTGTCATCGCTCGATTCTTGGCGACGCTTGAGATTTGGCATTTTCTGATCTATATTGCACTTTCGTCGTGGTGTTGCTCCCATTTTGCTTTAGTACTCCTCCCCCTCATGAAGATCGAGCTGGGAGATCGTCATGCGATAGGTCAAAATGGGGCATCATCTTTGGCAAAAAAGATCGCGTCGTCGGGACAAGAAGAAGGTGTACGTAGTGTGTATTTTCCGAAAATGTGTCTCGGCTCCTTCGGATTTTTCCATCAATTACATGAGAGCCTATCTTCACAGTGGTATGCGCGGCGGAAATGGTAGGTGCTCAGGTTGGGTAATAACCTGACAGAGCCACAAAGGCAATCCGTCGACACGACTTCAGAGTTAAACTCTGAGACGTGGCCTGTTAGAACAGGGCTTTATAAACTGGGGCCACATAGGCGTCCCGTTAACATCAATCTAGGAGCATAGCTCATAGACGATGGCCTGAAACCGTTGTTGTTTTGATGTTGCAACGGTAGGACTTCCTTTCGATCATCGAAGCATGTCGTAGTAGGACATGTCTACGAAAGTTCTGATCTGGTCACAAAGTCCAGATAAGAAAAATGTGTATGTGTCCTAAAAAGATATAAAAATATTTGGATGTGAGGACACACTAGACTCGATGTGATCAATAAAATTCAGTGGTGTGGGGCTGACTACCACTTAGTTCAATATCTCCTGCTTCCAAGTGAAGCAGTGATAGATTACGCGGCTCCCCGTAGTTTAGTGAAACATCGGTCTGTTGGGAGATCGATGAGTGGGTAAGGCTTGGTTGTGCATGCGCCTTTGGACAGGATGAGGCGACTTCTACCCGGGAGCTGATAAAATCAGCTCCTGCACCTATATGGGATGGCCCGAATGTTTTGTGAGGTGAGGGATTGTTTGTATCTTCCGCTCTTCGGTCTATCAAGAGTAACCAATGTGGCTTTTATGAACTTGAAATCGTCACTACTCGGCTATGTTCCGGGGTTAGGTTCAGTTTGGTCTGACTGAACCATGGGAACTTAGAATCCATGCGTCCGTCAATTTGATGAGTGCTGCTTGATCAGCGAGTTGGAGCAGGTCGGTTGAGATCATCTTCGTGTTTGTGTATGGATGTTGTCTTTTGGAATTCTTGAACTCTTGAGGGTCGAGTTTTATTTGAAGTCCGTCTTGGGAGGTGGAAGCGTCTGAGAGTTTTTTTTGATTTTTTTTTTTTTTTGCTTTTTTTTTTTGCTTTTTTTTTTTGCTTATATATATATATATATATGTATTATCTAATATGATAGTAATTATATATTATATATTTATATATGTATATATATAGATATAAATATATAATTTTTTTTTTAAATTCCGCCCCCTCAAATGATGCACGTAAGATGTACTCCCCCTAAACTTGTACGCTCCCCTCATAATATAGAGTGATACTCCCCCTCAACGCATGCACGTTTAAACATGTAAGTTCTCTCCCAATTAATTAAGCGTGAACATATTTATTTATTTTCAAAACAGATGCAAACTAAAGAATTACTGTTCTTTAAAAAATGCAATAGAATGTACGTTTTTTATTGCTCTAAGTTAGAATAGGTACTTTGCGCTTCAGCTCATATGCATATAGAAGATTTAAGCTCGAAATTCTTTAAGATGCATGCATAATAAGAATGTACCTATAACATGGTATTTAATGTATTTCAACTCATGTATGCATGCGAAAATTTGGAATTTAAAGTCTTTTTGAAGCATGCATAACTATAATGTACCCTTTAGTTTCAAAGTAGGTATATAATCTTTTTATTTCGATATGCATGCCAAAAGTATAACTATGGAATGCATATATAGAATTTACCTACGTTTGGTTGCTCGCATCGCTAACCAGTCGTGTCTGTGGAGCAACCCGGATGCCATACACGCTGGGATGTTTGGCTGCCCTCGTCGCATACCAGTCATGAGTGTGGAGCAGCTCTCTTAGTACCTACTCATGCTGGAATATCTGCAAAGCACTACCGGGACTTCGGTACCCATTTTTGGATGGTCCTCCCTTATTAGCAGAAAACGGGTTAAGCACATAAGGTTCAGATATTGATCCTAAGTCAACTTTTAAAGTCCTATTCAATTTGATTTGTGACTTAGGAATCCATAGCTTCAATCCTTGTTTTAAGTGTTGTGGGGATGTGGAGTGATGTTTTTGCTTAGGCACCCAAATTTGTTTAACATTAAGATTATATCCTGTTGAGTTTAATTCATCAATCGATTGAATACGGGAGTGTTCGAGACGTGGCTTGCATTAGATGATGGTTGTCGAGTAGAGGAGTGATGCAACTTATAAATATTAGATTTATTAAGACGGGAAACTTCATAATAATTAGTTGTCTTCGAAGAAATAAAATTATGTTCATCAGAAGCATAGTTTGTAGAGTAGAAGGCCTTGGTAGGAGAGGTTTTAGATTTTGATTTCCTGACCCTGTCCATCGTCTTCGTCTTCTTGATTAGTTTCTTGCCTGTAGCTAAATTTGACACATCATTAGGAGTTAAATCATAAGTCGAAGATGAACCAACTTCAGATGAATGATCGTTGAGATTTCTTAGGAGGGAAATTTCATTCAGAAGTTTTTCTTTTCGAACTTGAATATTTCATATTGATTCTGGTGTTCCTTTGCTTGTAATTAATTGATGTCCTGGAGGCGTGAAATTTCGGCTAGAAAGTCCGTCTTGCCTTTACAGAGGAACCGTGTGTCGTTCTTGATTGGGGTTGCGCTTGCAAAACGAAAACGGGAATTCAAGTCAAGTGCATCATCGTAGGAATAGTAATGATTTGAGGGGGACGCGTAATTTTCAAATAGCATATCATGTCTTTTGGCTTTTTCTTTCCCTTTAATTCCTTGTGGAGTGATGCTTCTATCTTAGACTTAGCTGAATGCAATGGTGCGGAGAAACCTATGGGGTTGTCGACTTGTTTTTCGAGTGAAGAGATGATTGTCAGAAGTACGTCTTTTTCCACTTGAGCGGCAATCTTTTCGGTCTCAAGAGCTGAGCGCAAATCATAGATTTCTTTGATAACTGCAGGGATATATGTACTAGAGGTATTTGATCTTTGGACAACTACTTCTTCTGTAGAGGGTGGATATAAAGAAAAGTAGTCATCAGATAGATCAATTTTCCTGGTTTGGTAACTTTTATTCAGTTCCTCGTAGTCAATTGGAATTTCAGCCCAATCCTCTTTATTTCTCCTTTTCTGCTCTAAATTGTCAAGTGTAGATGAGCTAGTGAAAGGCATAAGACTAGGAATATTTAAACCTAGGAACCTGATATCATGAAGGGGAAGGGGTTTCTTTACTGTTTGCACGGAATCTGGAACATATCCTATTCCTTCACGGGGATCATAAAATTCTGTGTCTCTAGCATTATTTAAGAGAATCATTCTATCTGTTTGTACTCTACTGTTTAGAAGATCCTCAAGTTTTTTTATTTTCGAATATAGACGATTTCGATCCTTAGATAAGAATTCATATTTTTGAGATATGGAATTACGCTCTTCCTCACTCTTCTTGAAATCATTTTCCTTTTCGGAAAGTTTTTCTTTTAGATCTCTTATCCTAGTCTCATGTCTGAGGGATGTATCCTGAGCTTGTTCTAGAAATGAGTTTAACTTAGCATTTTCTACTAGTTCGGTTCGCAAGACCTTTTCATTGTTCGCTAACCTAGTTTCTAGTTTTCTTAATTATTGGCTTTCATCTTCAGAGTCAGCTTCGACGTTTGCCATGAGAGCCAGGTTTTCGTCTTCACTTTCAGAGGTATCCTTGAGCCATGATTCCTGTTCTGCCATGAATACAGTACCCGACTGTATTTGTTTTTCTGCTTGAAAACCTACTCTTTCTGATTCCAAAGTTGCGTTCAATTTAGAAATTTTATCAGTAACCTCTGGAATTTCCCAAAAGAAGTAGATTTGTTAGAATGTAAAATATTTTCCCCGTTTGACGCTAGGTTCTTAGAGAAATTTTGATCCGCTTGCCCTCTTTTTGTTAGAATGTCCTCTATTCCTAATTTTAGAGTATAACTCGTTACGCTTGCTATATATGAAGTTATATTGACAAGTCTTAGTGAGTATCTCGTCTTCGCTCTTTTTCAAACTAGATGTTGACTCACTAATTTTCACTTTCAGTCTTTCTATTTCTTTGTCACGATCATCGACTCTCATTTGCATTGCTTCAAGCTTGCAATTGAGATGCGCTTTTTCACTTAAGCTGACAAGGAGACATTTATGATTATTCTCTAAGCGAGATTTTAATTTCTCAATTTCTTTAGCTTGTTTGTTCACTTTCTGTTCCCAATGATACGGCATCTATGACATATTGAAAGTGGATATTAAAAGTTCAGTTCTAGAATTATTTTGGTTGGATACGGATCTTAATCGTGTTGAACAGCTAAATCTTAGATCTCTAACAAAAATAATTAAAAAATGTTAGTAAGATAATCACAAGATAATAAAAACTGGGGTATGCAATTTTCGTGGATTGATGTAGATCTGAATTTCGTTTTTTTTTTTTAATAGGGAGATGTAATGAAAATATAATGATGAATAGTGTCTTAGTGGATGATGACGTGTAATGATAATGGGTAATGAAAATAGAAGTGGATGGCACGTGGATGATGAGAAAGAATGAGTATACGTGTATAATGATTATGATGATGAGTGGAGTATGCTGATTGGCCTAAAATGTTTCAATGGTTTTATTCTATTGTTTCAATTTTAAAGCTTTGATAAAAGGATTTTCCAAAGGAACCAATGTCGATGGCACCTTTGTAATATTCTGTATCGATAAAAGGATTTCAAAGGAGTTTAAATTGAATGGAATTTCGGAGATTTGAAATCGTAAATGTGAAGATGCCCTCGAGATTGTGCAATGAATTGAATAGGTCGAAATCGTGCAATGCGTTTCGAGAAATATTATACTAAAATAATCAGATTTCGAGATTGTGAATCGGATTTGATCTCGAGAAGGGTCGATTTATCGAGAAGTTCAAATTAAAAACAAAAGATATCGAGAACTTTTAAAATCAGCTAATGACTACAAAAATTTGTAAAATCGTGAGATGTCGAGATCGTGAACAGACAGTAGATGATTTCGAGATCATGCACTTTTACGAAAAATTCAAATTAAAATCAATAAGATGTCGAGATCAGCCAATTATGTCGAGAACGTCGATTACAATCAAAGGATTTCGAGAGAGGAGGATGTCGAGATGGAAAACCAAAAAATCCTGTTCGTCGTCAAAATCTGTTCTTCGGCTGAAAAAAACTGATAATTTTGATCAAGAATTACGGGAAGGCAGATATACACCTACGCGTTCTTCGGAAGCCGAGAAAAATATGGGAATTTGGACGAGGAGGAATTGATAATCTTTGAAACACAGAGCGAAAGAGAAAAATAAAAATTCAGAACCGAGAAAGAAAACTGATGAATTTGATCCACGATTTCGGCTCTGAAACCACTTGTTAGGCCGATTTTATCCAACCTTGATCTGAATCAATGAATTGATATTACCTGTACGATGAATTACAAGAGCAATAAAGGAGTAATACCAATAGACGGGATTGTTGAGTTGGAACGGGAGCGCGCGAGTTCTTCAGAAAAGTCGTCAACTCAAATATGATTCAGCAACCCTAAACACTAATGTGTTTAGGGTATTTATACATAAGCCCTAATGTGCTATTGGGCCCGATATTACTAATATATCCACAAGTCGGATATGTTTACAATTAGGTCATATATTAAGATGAATTACAAAGCTAAGATTAAATAACTAATTGAACACAATAAATATTCCTAACACAATGTCTCGTTGCAAAATCGTTCGGTGACGGTATCACTTGATTTGTAGCGTCACAATGAAGGCCGGTGAGTAAGCAATACTCGACCAACGAGAATCGTAACGGTCGCTCGCGAACAACCATCCACAGCTCATGCAACTCAGGAATATAGTCGACCTGTCGGCTCATCCGAAACCATAAAATCATATTGGAATTGTAGTGGTCTCGAGCCACCTTTATCAGATTCCCGAACTGCGTCGCAGTTACCATCTCCGCCATTTTCCTTTCATTCAAAAGGGTACGAATATAAACATGTATTTTGAGGGCAACGGCATGGTAGAAATTATCCGCCGGTAACTTCGTCGGGAAATAGATCTGAAATTGCAACAAAAAATCACTCTTATTCGAACATACTATTCGATAATAAATTATTCGAAAAGGGGAATAAATTATTCGAATAGGAAACTCGAATAAGCACAAATCAAATTTATATACCAAAATTCTCATAAACCCGATCAATTTCGACGTTTACCCATCGATTTCACATGAAAATCCGTCGATTTAAGTATATGAACATATAAACCCGAAAATCCATTAACGTTTAAACACCAAAACTCACCGTGACTTTATCATCTTCAACCATCTCATCGACCCGGTTCCGTCGAACCACACCTGGCGTAGCTCTTTTCGTTTTCGTCATTGATAATTGGTCTCAGATTTACGATATTTCTGGAATGGTTTCGACTGAATATTTCGAGTGTTAACAAAGAAAAGCTGGGGTTTGGATGTGTTTTTAATCAGACTATTCATGTTGTTTTTTATTGATGATTTTATTTGAATAAGTTATTCGAATAAATTATTCGATTAAATGATGTATTTTCCGTGAGTAGATATTTATTCGAATCATGTAATTTATTTGAGCCGTATAACTTATTCGAATAACTTATTCGATAGTATATTATTCATATAATTTATTCGTAAAGTGTTGCTGTTATTAAATTGGTTAAACTGAACCGTTTGATAATTAACCTTCTTAAATATTTTTTAGTAAGAGTATTTAGTCATTTTCTAATTTCTACCCCACCCCTTTTGTTTAGTTATTTTAGGTTTCTTAAGTCGCTTTTTTCAAAATTTCCCCATCCATGAGCCCAAAACAGTATGGGGAACAAGCAAAGCCTTTCTTTCCCTCTTCAAATTTTTCCTTCGCTACATCTAAAGTTGTTTCCTCTACGTGATCCTAGCAAACTTGAATATCATGGACGCGATTTCGCCAGAAAATCGACCATCTGATTTTGGGTTTGCGTTCAACGAGGTGAATTTTTCGGACAGGGTTTTGATAATCGAGATTTTGCCTGACTCTTCAGGTTCGAGACGCGACCCTGATGACTCGATATCGGGTTGGATCGGTAATCGGCTGCGCCGGAGAGATGATCGGATAATCGACGTTAATGGTAACGCATTGTTTTATTTTTTAGGGTTACCGTTTTCTACATTTTGTTTTGCGAGTTCTTCTCCTTGGTTGTATTTCGCGATGGGTTTAGGGAATTGTTTGAGGTTTATTTCAATTGCTGGTGGATCCTGTTTGCAATTTTTAGTCTATTGTCGATTCAACGATGGAGATGAAGGGCTAGTGGTTATTTGTTTCGGAGTCATTATTTGATTTCTTGGAATTTCTAGATTTCAATGGAAAGAAATGTCTCCTTTTCTGTTCCTGGCTTGCAATGAGATTAAGGATTGGATTACTTGTGATCAATGACACAGAATTGCCTGAACAGTGTGAAGAGCAGATATTCGATAGTAATGCGCTGGATTTTGAGGATGGTGTTGCTTATGGAAACCAAGAGGATGAGGCTTTTGCTATGTTAGAGGAGTCTTCTGTGGGATTATATGATACAACAGAGCAAGACGGTATTATTTGTTCATATTGTCTAATTTGAACGTAAATGTCAGTATCTCAGGTTGATTAGTTGAACTTCAATAAATTAAAGAATTTCAGTATGGATGATGGCTGGCAATGGTCATATGGGACGAATAAATATTGTCCAGTTTATTGATTAAATTTTATTGTTCAACGGAATGAGAGAGTGACATAAGCCTTGACTTGTAGATAGGTTACGTAAAATGTGATGAAAAGAGTGAATAGATTATGTAAAATTTAATGGCTACTTAATATTTCTTAGTAGCTTAAAATCTGAATGAATTCAATCAATCATAGCTTCAGAATATCCTAATATGGACTGCATGAATTTGAATGTGTTAAAACCAAAGTGATGTAGATATAGATAACAGAACAATGAAATTCATAGGTCATGAAGCTGGTCAAGAGTGTGAAACGTCATCTAGCATGGACTATTCAGTAGAACAACTGAAAACTTTTCACATCAGCTCTCCCATTTTGGCAGAAAAGAGTCCGTATTTTTGCAAGGTAATATTCTGTCATAATTCATGTTTTTTTGGTAGAATGAGTTTTTCATTTACCACGTACTCAAACTGTTCTATACATCACACCTCAGCTAAAACATGTATAAGAACATAAGTGTTGGAAAAGACTATAAGTGTTGGAAAAGACTAGTGTTAGCAACCTTCTTCATGCTAGTAAATTCATAATTCATGTTTGCTTGCTCATTTTATGTCGCAATTCATGTTTGCTTATCTTTTGGACGTGTATGGCTGTAGTTGTTCTCCAATGGGATGAGAGAATCAGAGCAAAGAAATGTAACCATACGAATCCATGCCTCTGGTTAGTATACATTTCAGTCTCTTTCATCTATTTTGTTGAACAATTTCAAAATGAACTATGTCCTTATTAGGTCCGTAATTCTCATTACAAAATGTAACCATACGAAATGTAACCATACGAATCCATGTCGCTCCGTAATTCTCATTACAAGTTATTTTCAAGTGTTTCATCTTCCAACATGTAAAAGATTTGTCTCATGATATATGTCCTTATTTTGCTCCTAGTGTTTCATGATATATCTTCCACAGAAAGGCATTCGTAAAATGAACTAAATTCTGTTCTTCAATGTTTTTGATATCAGTTATGAAACAATTGACATTGGACAATACATATGCACAAACGGGCTTACTTTTCTCATGATGCTTGGCTTTACTTTATTATTTCCTAATTTGTATGTCTACAAAAACTAAATATGTTCTACAAATGATAATGTCCTTGTCTTATTTCTCCATGTGCTTTAGAGGAAGCTGCATTCATGGATGTACTGAATTTCATGTATAGCAATACGCTGCCTCGAACCACTCCCATGGCTTTGTTGGATGTTACGATGGCTGCTGACAAATTCGAAGTATCTTCATGTATGAGATATTGCAGCCGTTTGTTGAGGAACTTACCAATGTCTTGTGAATCTGCTTTGCTGTACTTGGATCTTCCTTTGTCCATTTTGATGGCTGATACTGTTCAACCACTTATCGACGATGCGAAAAACTTCCTTACTACAAGATTCAAAGACATCAGCAAGTAATCACCTATTTAATTCCTAAAATCAATATTTACTCTCTATTTGATTAGCTTACTTCAATCTTGATATCATACCAACTAGTTGTCCCCTAATTTATTCTTCAGGTTCCAAGAAGAGGTACTAAACCTGCCTTGAACTGGCATCGAAGCCATCCTTTCAAGTGACGGCTTGCAAGTAGCTTCAGAAGACGCTGTCTACGACTTAGTCCTAAAATGGGCTCGAAGGCATTACCCAAAATCAGAAGAAAGAAAAGAGATCCTAAGCACATACCTCCTCCCTTACATTCGTTTCTCTTACATAACATGTCGTAAGCTCAAGAAACTCCTCACCTGCCTAGACATCGACGCAGAAGTAGCAAAAAAATTCGTTCTTGACGCCTTATTCTTCATATCTGAAGAACCATTCCGTCGAAGGTGCTTAGTATCAGTCGAATCAACGTCCCCATACCGCCCGTTTGTCCAACGGGCCTACAAATATAGGCCCGTTAGGGTCATGGAATTCGTATCTCCACGCCCACAGTGTGTGGTGTACCTTGACCTTAGAAGGGAGGAGTGCTTTCAGCTTTACCCTTCGAACCGTATCTATTCCCAGGCGTTTCATCTTGGGGACAAGTGTTTTTCCTGTCGGGACATTGCAACGTTGATCAGCAGATTTCATCGCATTGCTTGGGTTTCTTCTTGGGCATGCAAGAGAAGAGTTCGATGGCTTTCACGGTGGACTATGAGTTTGCTTCGAGGACGAAGCCTTCGGAGGATTTTGTTTGTAAGTACAAAGGGAGTTATACTTTTGTGGGTGGGAAAGCTGTGGGCTATAGGAACCTTTTTGGGGTGCCTTGGAATGCTTTTGTTGCTGATGATAGCCCTTATTTTGTTAATGGTGTGTTGCATCTCAGGGCTGAGCTTACTGTTAGGAAGTGAGATGTCTTTTCTCTCTTGTTTTTCTTTGTGTCGTAAGATTATGACTTGAGTATAACGTTGTACATTTCATATTTAGAGCATCTCCAACCGGTTTTGTGTAACGTTTCTACTTGGGTGGGATTCTTTATCAAACATTATATTGTGATGAATAGCAGAGATATTCTAGTGTAGAGTAAAATACAATTTTCAACACTGAAATTGTGTTGTATTTTCTATTTATTGATATTTTATTTAATAAAAATATTTTAATTAGATATAAATATTTGATATTTTTATTATAATAAAAATAAAATAATGTTAGTTTCCTTTAACTTACTGATATTGTTCTTTTAATTTAATAAAATTATATATAAATAATATGTTAATTTTAAAATTTAATTAATTTTAAATATTAATTCTTATTATTTATTGCCTTTTATTATAATATAAAGGTTAATATATGACTTTGATTTTTAGAGTAGAGTTAATAATGGGTTAGAGTAATTGGTGTAGAAAATAGAGTTTATGGGTTGGAGTAAAACCACTCTAGCAACTGTAATATTTTGCAAAATTAAATACTTTTATGCCGTGGGTTGAAGATGCTCTTATGAACCTTTGTAGTTTGCTTTTGTAACTTAAGGTTGTTTTGGTTGATGTTTACTTGTGAGTTGTGACCTTGTTTGTGATCTAATTATTTCATTTAATATGTAACATTAGAAAGTTTTGTAATGTTAATTCATGCTTGTAGAAAAATCTGAAGAATAAAGCTATCATCCAAATTAAACATTTACAAAGTAGACATAAGGAACAAAACTATGGCAAATCTATACATAAATCCCTACACTCCAAACTATCCATCAACTAACTCCCCCTTCCAATTCATTTATCATTAAACTCCCCATTTCAAACAATTAACTCACATAGCTACCTAATGGACAATTATAGCCTTATAAAAACAACAATATTACTAAAAAACCATTGAACACCCAAACTCGTCTCTTTCACTTCAAAATTCAGTGAACGATCGAATAAGGATGAGAATGATAGAACGGGGCGGAGAACGTTAGAACGAGGCAGAGAACGATAGAACGATGCAGAGAACGAAACGAGACAGGGAACGAGACGACACAGAGAGAGCAAGTTTCGACTGTAAATTTTGGCTTTTTTTCGATTGTTTTGGCATTTGGGGTTAGTGTAGAGCTTAGGGCTTGGATAGGTGCATTTTTCGATGATTACATGTCGGACAATGTAAATTTCTTTGATTAGTGCTTGAATTTGGGGATTGCGGCTAAAATCAGAGTTTTATTTTCGTTGTTCCATTTGGTGTTTTGATACTTTCAAAGTAGGGTTTCAAGACAGCGAGCTGAAGGCTTTCATTTTCCAACACATCTGTTGAACGAGAGAGAGAAATAACAAGTTTCGATTGTAAGTTAATTGCTTGTTGTCTTGATACCGTATATTAATTGGATTGGTACTGTTTGTTCATTGTTTTTGGTACCGCATTACATAATTAATGGTACTGTAAATTCATTATTTATTTATGTACACGAGGAAAATGTTAGGATCGATAGACGAGTTTAGAGGGGGGGGGGGGGGGTGAATAAACGCTTGTCGCCTTTTGGTAGTTAACCGGATATGGCTAATACCGATACTTGATATTTTTCTAGGTATGATTTGTGCGGAAGCAAGTCAGTCGGTTTTGAACCAAGACCGATGGTAGGTGTGATGTGTTATCGTGTGTGTGTAAGGAAAACAACGATTTGTTTCTGGAAGTTCGAAGTTAAATCTCCTACGTCTCCCCTTCTTCCCCGCAAGGAAGGTTCACTAGACTTGTTATACACTCACTGTACAACCTACCCAGCTGCCCTTAGCCTTATCTAGCGAATCTCTAGATAGTCGTATAATACTACCTCCGTCCCGTTATTTTTATCACATGTATTGGTGGGCACGGATATTAAGGTGGTATTATTATATTAATATAGTATAATGAAAAGGTAATAAAGTGTGTATTTTGACACGTCTTTTAAGAATATTTAATATTATTTTATTGATTGTTTGTGATAGTTTTTTACTAAATAAGGAAATGTGATAAAATTAGTGGGACGCCCGAAATGGCAAAATGTGATAAAATTAATGGGACGGAGGTAGTACAATCCACCTACTTCAACAGCTTTTTACAGTCCGTCGGAAATAACTCACTTACTTAACCAAACTGGTTTTCGTATAGTGAGGACAACACTTTCTAATCTCTTTCTTCACTTAGAGAGGTTTGAATCTTGGCTTTGATTTCTCGTGGTAGAGTGTCGTATGTCTTCAGTCCCTTTTCTCTGCTATTTATAGCCGAACTTTATTGAAGAAGCACGTTGTGAGATAGTTCTCTATACCGGTCAGTGCATTAAATGCATTTTACCCAAAATGGGTACTGTCCGGTCTTCATAGCAGTTCGTGCTGTGCCATTGCTTTATTCCTCTTTTAGCTCTGGCTTGACTTCAACTTGGCTCTGCTTCCAGCCTTTCATTAAATGCATGTGTCAGAAGTCTTCAACTTGCCGCGCCATGAATAATTTGAATCTTGATTACGTGGCACATCTGGTTTCTGTACTCTGCAGGTCTGGTATCTGTACTCCGGTACAGGCACTTTACTTCCGATTTCTGGCGCGCTTGTGAACTGCTGACTGGTACCCGGTCTTGAGTCTTCGTCTAACCGGTATACTCGGTCAAGTTTGGACAATCACCAAAACTGTTTAATCTGAATTCTTCGATTAATGATTTTTAACAATTCCCCCTTTTTGGTGATTGTCAAAAGTCAATGAAGCAGAAGGGTATTTATTATATCAAACGAATTTGATACATAGTCTACCGATCTATTACAACCGTTACTGTCAGTCTATCTAGTCCTAGACTTGACCAGTTCTTTGATCTTCTGGTTGATGGCATATACCGGTACGTTTGGTACGTCCGATTTCCGCCTTATCAGTACTGCTCGTCATCTTTAGGCTTTAGCAGTACCGACTATCTGCTTCGTTACTGCCTTCTGCCCTTTTACCTTGACTTCAGGCTTTAGCAGTATTCTTCTTCCCCTAGCACTTTACAACCGGTGTTGGCTTGGCTATGCCAGTTCCTCGGTCTTCCGGTTGTTGGCATCCCCGGTCTGTCTGGTACGTCCGGTATGCCTGCTGCTTCGTCTAAGTACTGCCATCTGCCCTGGCAGTACTCTTCTTCCCCCTTTTTGACAATCACTTTATCCGGTATGAGGGAAGGCTGCGCTTGGCACCATCATTGCATGGGAGAATCTTCATTATTGTTGTTTTCTCCCCGCAAAGCGCAACGGATCCGGTAGCTCTGATGCTGTGCTGGCGAGTCTTCATAGAAATCGCTCAGCTTCGACGAGACTCTTAAAGGTCTGAAGAAGTCTTCGTTCGACCCACTCCGTCTTAGCAGCTCTTCGCCTTCAGAGCTTCGGTATCCCCTGAACCCATGCCTTGTCGAGGGTTTCTTTGGGGAGCCAGTCGTTGTGCAGTACAACCATCTTCACTTTCTCCTCAGAGAGCACAACGAATCTGACAGGAGCTGAGGGATACCACCTGGCATGACATTCAATCCCCGGTATCCGCTCGCCAGCTCTAGTGCAGTTTCTTGATGGGTTCTCAGCCTTTCCACCACCAAGAAACTGGTATGGCCGCCACCCTTTCCTTTGGGTCCTTTAGTGACAGGGTGGCTTGCCCGGTCCGCGGCATCTTCTTTTCGGCTCCCACCTTCTGTGGCCCATGGGTTTCTCACTCCCATCTCTCCCAGTCCACAGAGATGCCATATGGATCTAGCCTTTTGTGCCGGCAGACTTGCTTTAGAAGCCCTGCTAGTCCAAAGCAGCGTCTTTTCATCTTTTTTGGACGGCCAAGAGGTCTCTGAGTACCCTAATGGTTCGATCTGCATCCAGTGCGGTGTCAATACCGCCTTGAAGTGGTTGGATAAGACTACCAGATTCGGACTTGTTAGGCTTTTTCTGGTTGTGAGGCTTATTCTGACTAAGGGTGGTGGATGTTTTGGAAGTTTAGGCATTGTGAACTTAGTCAGTTTTGAGATGATGAACTTGAAAGAAGGGTACGAGGTCCTTAAATACTTGTGAAAGTTCTGTCGCCTTGTGTCACGGGTGGACAGTAACCCATACCATCCTTATCGCTTCCCTTTAGTGCGTCAAAGCTTTATGTCTTGTCCGGTGACAGAGATTCTTTAATGACAAGACTATTCACGCACTCTGATAATCCTGCAAACTTGAAGCAAGCTATACCCGACATATAATATATGCATCGATGAAGTGCAATAATTCAGAGAGTTCGGTCTTTACCCGGCCAGTAAGGGTTATGTGTATATTCACTGGTTAAGAGATAATTCCGGTTTCAGAAGTACCCCGGTATCAGACTTGTATAGCCTTGTTTTAAACAACATGCATCTCATATGTTTAAGTCTTTTAGTGTATACTGACTAGTGCCGATTTTAGAAGAAATCGACTAGGATAAGTGTATAGGCCGAGATTATGAAGAAATGACCGTTTTAATAGACAGGCTTTGCACTAAAATCATCTCCATGCATCAATTTTTGTAATGTCTAGGCAACTTATTATATCAATCAGTTTGATATAACTTTGTTCCCCCTGACTTCATGCTAGGACCTTTAAAGTAAGTCAATAAGTCCTAAAAGCACTTAGGGAGTGAGTGGACTTAGCTTCGAGGAGCGGTTTCGTGTAGATGTCTGTTGCTTGCCGTTTTGTCGAGGTGTTCTCCAGTCTCCCTCCTAGGTCCCATGATCTCTGGTAAAGTTTGATCATTGTTGTCCTTGAGTGAAGTACTGGTCTTGTAGTTGTATCAAGCTTCTCGTGTTTGATTTTTACTTCATTATCCCTCCAAGAGATGTTGAGTGTTTACTCATATCCTGGTTGTGGTCTTCTAAGCCTCCTTTTGCTGATCTGCGCCAGCTGGTGCTCCGGTTGGATTGTCATCCTTATATTTACTGAGTGTGCGGATGAGCTCGATTCGAAAAACAGATATCAAATGTGAGCTCAGGGCGAAAAACCGGGTCGGTCAACTGTCGGTCAATACTGGTCAACGCGGTCAACTGACGGTCAACCCGGTTTTGGTTTGCTCTGAGTGAAAACCGGATTCTGGATTGTGTCGGCCCCCACATGTATTTCCTCAGAATCATGGGTGTATCAGTTTCCTTAACGCCATGGTCCTGTGATACCGTTTCCCTTTGAAAGTAGCATTTTCTCGCCAGTCTGAGTTTTGCTTCAGTTGATGTGATCACTTAGACTTGCTTGTTGGCTTCGAAGTTGGACTGGTCATCGAGGCATAGTAATGTACTGGTGCTTTGGTCTAACTTGCAGTCGATGTCGTCGCCAATCGTACAGTTCTTGTAGTCTAACTGGGTTCATCCATAGATACCGTGACTGCGCGTGATATCTGATCTACTGAACGTCAGGTATAACTGACTTATATTCCTTCGGTATTCAGTTTTATCGTTCACACGCTCATCGTCCTTAATTTTGGTGAGCTCGTTGAAGTTGGCTCTTCTGATCGCTCATTCTTACTTCTTCTCTTTAAGTTGTTCCTTGCCTGAACCCATTGTGTGCTGTGAACGAACTGGACGACCTTTGTCGTTGCGTCTGGTGTGAAGGTTTCTCCGTTGATTTCCTCCATCTGTCGACATCCCTTGGGTGGTCAATTTCACCTTGTCTTTAAGCACCTGTGTTGTGCTGACCACTATTTGGCCCGGTTTTGGACTAGACTTCCAAACTCAGCTGGTATCAAAACCGGTTCAGTTCTTTCATGTCTTTCGGCCAATATCCTCCAATGCCTTGATCTTTGATGATTGTGTTTGAAACTGAGGTTTGAACGAGCATCTTGACTGGCGCTTTGAGCCTTAGTTTGCTCTGAAATCTCTGATGTCTTCCATAAGATGGTGGAACTTAGTTCAGTTTCTCCTGATAAATTCCCTTTCTGACTGTGCCTCGTCTGGAGCTATCTTGTTGACACGCTCAAATACTAGCAAGTGTACTAGGTCGTGCAAGTAGTAAAACGGACGAAGTCCGAGTATCGATCCACGAAGACAGCTTGATTAATTCTAAGAAAATAAACCTAATTCTAATTTAGACTAAAGAATTTTTATAGTTTTGATGATTTAATTAAACGAGATAAAAGCACAAATAGACGCAAATAAAATAGATGAGATAAATATCAATTAACGACGAGTGACCAAGGCACATGTTCAGCACAAATAATTCCTACGTCTTCATAAAATCTATCCTATCTAACCATCATGAATCTCAGTCAAGGTAAAATTTCCTAAGACAATCGCTACTCGTTTGTCCCGCAATAGCGATCCTATGCAATAGAGAACCAACCCGTATATGTCTATAGGATGTAGTGTCTACGCACGCATTAAATCTCTATGAAATTCCCCGAGCTTAAACACTTCCGGCGCTTAAGGATTCGGAAACCACACATACGAAATCGAAGTCCATCTCTGGTCGGTTTTACGTAGTGATGTTCGATGTTTATTGTTCTAACCCGTCTAATCACTTTGTCCGTCTCATAAACCAATCAAATAAACATGCATATGTTGATCAGGCATACACAAGCATTAAGCGCAAACAAGGAACACGTGACTCGATTCACACGATCAAATAGGATAAGAAAAATATTAATACGTAGTCATTATTCGGCCTACCATGGCCCTAATCACAAAATAATCTAAGCTATCATATTAATAAAATAGAAGCATAAAATATTCAAAGACATAATAGAGAAATAATATAAAATTCGCTTATCACGGAAGGAACACCTCGCGATTGTCGATCGTCTCTTTTCGTCGCAGCTCTATTTATTTTTGGCGGTGGGTTTCCCTTTGCTCTCGTCGCTGCCCTTTTTATTCGCTGCCAGTTTTTTTTTCTCCTCTGTTACTCGCTTCTCTATTTATAAGTTCAACAGCCGACTTAAAATCTTCAAGATTGGAATCTTCGACCAATTCTCTGATCTTTTAATACTTTCCTTTGGTCAGCGTGATTCTTGGCAGTATAATTCCTCTTTCCTTATTTGCTCTTCACGTGATAGAGTGCCAAAATAATAGGAAAATCTGGTACATTGCAGGGCTACCCCAAATTGAGTAGAAAATTGCGAGACGATCCCAAAATATTCAAATCACTCCAAAAGTGCCCTTATTTTTCCTTCGTCGACCTCGTTTCCTCGGACATCTATCTAAAATAAATTTAGACATAAATAAAGGATATTCGAGAGGGAATCTTTTGCAAATAACGATCGGAAATGCATTTTTATAGGTAATTAAATTACGTAAACTCCTAACTTATCAACAACCCCCAAACTAGCTTCGATCGTCCTCGTAAAAGCAGAATTAAACCAAATCAAGTTAGGATTATAGAACATCTGTCAATGAAATTCTCCTGCTTCATCTCAGAAAACGTAAAAGCATATAAAGTCGGGATAATCATCAACTAATGAACGATCTAGTCAAAACACGAGGCATGAGGTAATATGTCGCAATCTTATCATAGCATGAAAGACATTTCTAGAATCGTACTACGCATCAATCCACAACTCTCACAAGGGTCGCTCAAGTCGCTCGAAGTGTTTTTCAAAGGGATCTGTATAAAAAAAACGCTCAATGCACGACATGAAAAGATATTACTCTATACTTGCAAATATATCACATCATAGTTACATAATAGAAGTCATGCACGAATCAAAGGGTCTTTCATTAAAGGTTTTAGTGGGCTCGGGTTTTGAAAGGTGCGCCATATGGGAAAGTGAGCTAAAAGTATCAAACATGTAAATCATCGAAGCGCTCCTCTAACCACTTATTCCGCTCTTCTAACGTCGCATCTGCTTTTCACTCGACCCATCCCCTTTTCTTCTCTAGCTCTTATCGCTCGCTTTTTCACGCCTCTTTTTTTTTTCTTTTTCCTTTTTTTTTCCTTTCCTTTTTCTTTTTTTTTTTCGAACCAGCCCCTCATATCGTTTTTTTTCGAAGGGAGATATTTCTAGTCCGCTGCAATATTACGACGAGAAATCTATATCATAAGACGAGCTCATAACTAACATGCACCGACGATTAGCTCCTTCTCAACCAACAAGCCACTTTTCACGACATCGATAAATTAACACGTTGATACGGGGTCGTACAGGCTAAATTTTGAGGCAATTAGGCTGCTAAATATCTGGGCTCCAAATCAACAAATAAGTCAAATAAGGCTCAAAGGGCCTCACTAAGTGGTAAATACGTAAGGTAGGGAATATTTAGGCCAATGACTCAATCCTAGTGCCCTTCTCATTTTCGCACACAAAATCCACATAATAACCATGGACATGCATAACAGAGCAAGTTCGAAAATATTCAGTCCATGCGTGTCACACAAGAATAAACACCGAGCATAATGAGTTGCTCTGAATTTTTCTGAAGGCTCAAGAACTCACATATATAACTGGGTTTGTGCTTCATGATACACAATACTCTCCTAAAGCAGTCAATATAGCCAAATAATCATATGCTAATATCACGACAATGCAACATGTAGGACTATCACACTCAATTCATCGAATCATATCACGACATGGTAAAATTTTAAAATTTTTCATCATTGACAGGAGATTCGACAGATGACGTTCAAATTGCAACCTTCATCAGTTATACCCCTTAAAATGACCGAAACGCATCGCTACAAGTATATTAAATCTAGCATGTGTCACATCCCACCTCCAAACTAAATAGCACATTGTCCTCAATATGTAAACTAAAAGCAAAGAGAGAGTAGAAGTGACACTGCCCTGAATTTTCCGTTGATCGATGTAGAGGACTTTGTTGATTCGCAGTAAGCAAGCAACCATCGCGACGTGCAACCCCCAAACTTGTTATGAGCCTGCGAGAAAACATGACTAGGTGCACCGTGAAAGCGAGTTTTATTAGATGAAAAATAAAAAAAATACTCAGAATAATAGGACTAAATATAAATATATGCATCGATAATACTTGGGTTGCCTCCCAAGAAGCGTTGTTTTTAAAGTCGTTAGTTCGACTCTCGAGACGATCAGGGTGGCTTGATGCCTAGGCTTGCTTTGGTGTTCTGGAGGTCCTTCAGCTCGCTGGTATTCTCTCCAGACGAGGTGTCCCTGAAAGGCACAGAACAACATAAAGCAGGAATATTAGTAGCATTAGGTTCTTCAAGGAATACCAAGTTCGCTTTGCCCATTTCCCCATCGTCGTAGAGTTTCAAGCGTTGCCCATTAACTATGTGCCCGTCCTTCCCGTTGATAAGGATTTGTACGGCCCGGATGGAAATACTTCTGCACTATAGGGGCCATCCCACTTACTCTTTAACTTCCCTGGAAATAGACGTAGCCTCGAGTTGAATAGCAAGACGCGATCGCCGACTTTGAACTCCCTTTTTATGATCTTCTTGTCATGCCACTTCTTTGTCCGCTCTTTATATAACTTGGCATTCTCGTACGATTGTTGACGAACTCGTCCATCTCGTTCAGCTGGAGCAACCTATTTTTACCTGCTTCAGACAAATCAAAATTTAGCTTTTTAATAGCCCAATATGCACGATGTTCTAATTCTACAGGTAAATGGCATGCTTTTCCAAAAACAAGACGAAACGGCGAAGTCCCTATCGGAGTTTTATATGTGGTGCTGTACGCCCATAGCGCGTCATCTAACTTGAGCGACCAATCTTTCCTTGAGGCGTTCACCGTCTTTTCCAAGATCTGCTTCAGCTCCCTATTCGAAACCTCTACCTGTCCACTAGTCTGAGGATGGTATGGGGTAGACACTTTATGCTTCACACCATACTTAGACAACAAATTAGCAAATAACTTATTACAGAAGTGAGTACCGCCATCGCTAATTATTGACCTTGGTGTACCAAAACGAGTAAAAATATGCTTCTTAAGAAATCGAATGACTACTCGTGCATCATTGGTCCTACATGCCTCTGCCTCTACCCATTTAGACACATAGTCTACTGCTACCAAGATATACTTATTTGAGCATGAGCTAGGAAAAGGTCCCATAAAATCAATGCCCCACACATCAAAGAGCTCTATTTCTAACATGATATTCAATGGCATTTCATGCTTTCGAGACATAGCACTCGTACGCTGACGACGATCACATGAGGCAACATAAGCATGAGCATCCTTAAACAAAGTAGGCCAAAACAAACCCGATTGTAATACTTTAAATGCAGTCCTAGTGGGTCCATGGTGTCCACCCGTCAACCCCGCATGACAATGAGATAAAACCGAGCTCACCTCTTCGGCGGGTATACATCGCCGGATTACCTGATCAGAGCAGATCTTGTATAGGAATGGATCGTCCCACAGGTAGTGTTTCGCATCAGAGAGAAATTTCTTCTTCTGATGAAAACTCAAGCCTGAGGAACCTCACCTGTAGCAGCATAATTCGCAAAATCCGCGTACCAAGGTAATGATGTATTGATTAAAGCATATAATTGTTCATCAGGAAAACATTTGTCAATAGGTAGCTCTTTATCCTGCTCATGCGAATTATCTAATCTAGATAAGTGATCAGCTATCACATTCTCAACACCTTTTTTATCACGAATCTCTAAGTCATACTCCTGAAGTAGTAAAATCCAGTGAATCAATCTAGGCTTAGCATCTTTTTTAGCAAATAAGTATCTAAGTGCAGCATGATCAGTGTAGATGATTACCTTATTGAACACTAGGTAAGAATGAAATTTATCTACTGCAAATACCACGGCTAGTAACTCTTTCTCAGTAGTAGCATAATTCCTCTGTGCATCATCCAGAGTTTTACTAGCATAGTAAATGACCTGAAATACCTTATCCTTGCGTTGTCCTAGAACCGCACCTACAGCACCATCTCTAGCATCGCACATCAATATAAATGGGAGTGTCCAGTCTGGCGCGACCATCACTGGGGCTGTGGTGAGTTTCTCCTTTAAAGTTCGAAAAGCCTGCACACAATCACCAGTGAAGTTAAAAATAGCATCTTTAACAAGTAAATTAGATAAAGGCTTTGCTATTTTTGAAAAATCCTTTATGAAGCGTCGGTAGAATCCCGCATGTCCCAAGAAGCTTCGAACCCCCTTCACTGACGTAGGTGGTGGCAACTGCTCAATCGCGTCAACCTTGGCTCGATCCACCTCAATTCCTTTATGCGATACCTTGTGCCCGAGAACTATACCTTCCTGTACCATAAAATGACACTTTTCCCAATTTAAGACAAGGTTAGTCTCTTCACACCGAGATAGAACAGATGCTAAATTATCAAGGCATGTATCAAATGTAGACCCAAATACAGAAAAATCATCCATAAATATTTCCATAAATTTCCCAACTATGTCATGAAAAATAGCGAGCATGCATCTCTGAAAAGTAGCTGGTGCAGCATAATCCAAATGGCATGCGTCTATATGCAAAAGTACCATAAGGACAAGTAAACGTAGTCTTTTCCTGATCCTCGGGCGCTATAGAAATCTGATTATAACCTGAGTAACCATCTAGAAAGCAGTAAAACTCATGTCCAGCTAGTCTTTCTAACATTTGATCAATAAATGGGAGGGGGAAATGATCCTTACGGTGGCATCATTCAATTTCCTATAATCTATGCATACACGCCACCCCGTAACAGTTCTCGTGGGAATCAACTCATTAGAGGCATTCTTTATAACGGTCATACCTCCCTTTTTAGGAACAACCTAGGTCGGACTAACCCACGCGCTATCAGAGATAGGGTAGATAATACCTGCGTCCAAAAGCTTAATTACCTCCTTTTTCACCACTTCTTGCATCGCTGGGTTTAGGCATCTCTGTGGTTGTGCGACCGGCTTGTAAGAATCTTCCATCAGAATCTTGTGCATGCAAACGGTCGGACTTACTCCCTTGATGCAGCAACCTTCCACGCGAATGCTCGTTTGTGTTCTCTTAGCACCCTCACTAGCTTTTTTTCCATTAGATCTGTCAAAGTGGAAGAAATAATCACTGGTAAAGTATCAAGGGCACCAAGGTAAACATACTTAAGATGACTAGGTAAAGGTTTAAGTTCTAGAATCGGAGGGTCCTCGATTGATGGTCGAGGTTGCGTGGCTGATGATCGATCGAGACGCTCTACTTTGGGCTTGGCCGACCTCCGATGAGGTGGGTTCGCTTCTAAGCTTGCTACAGTATCGGCCATTTCCTCGGACTCGTCTCCGACTAGGCATGCTTCCAATTTTTCCTTATTCCTGAAAATTTTAAAATACTCCAGAGCACATGTCTCAATACTATCAATAAAGGAACAAGAATCATCATCAGGAGGGTGCTTCATTGCTTTATAAACATCAAATATAACTTTCTCATCCCCAACCTGCAGGATGAGCTTACCATTACCAACATCAATAAGGGCTCTTGCCATATTCAGAAACGGTCTTCCTAAAATAAGGGGCATGTCGGTGTCCTCTTCCATGTCTAGTACCACGAAATCGGCTGGGAAGTAGTGCTCTCCAACCTTCACCAACACGTCCTCCAATACTCCTCGTGGGTATGTGATCGATCTATCTGGTAGTTGGAGGATTGTAGATGTCGGCTTTGGTTCACCAATCCCTAGCTTTTTCACAAGTGAAAAAGGTAACAAGTAATACTCGCTCCTAAATCACAAAGAACATTAGTAAATGATAATGAGCCTATAGAGCAATGAATAGAAAAACTCCCCTATCTTTGAGCTTTGGTGGTAGCTTCTTTTGCAGCACTGCAGAGCATTCTTCGTTAAGGGCTATCGTGCCATATTGCTCTAACTTGTTCCGGTTTGATAGCAATTCCTTGAAAAATTTGGCGTACTTCGGAATCTGCAAAAGTGCTTCACAAAAAGGAATGTTAATTTCTAACTTCTTAAAAATATTAATAAAACGCTCGAAGTGCTTATCCGGTTTTCCCCTTCGTAATGCAGTGGGATATGGAGGTCGAAGCTTGACTGGTGGGAGTGGGTCGACCTTCTTTTCCACCGCGAGAGGATCCGGCTCGTCCTCGACTTCTTCGGCTCGCTGATCCTTCCTTTGGCCGTGATGAGCCATGTCAGTGACCGTGATTTTGCTTCCATCGTCGTTTCCCGTCTCTTTTGCTTCCTCCACTTCCTCGGCTTCCTGAGTTGATTCTAGCGTCTTCCCACTGTATGTGAGAGCTGTCCCATTTGCATTGTTAAGTCCTTTATTGCAGCCCGTATATCATGGAAGCCTTCCTGAACTCTCCCTTCTAGACCATGGAGTCTCTCCTCCATCTTGCGATTTTGATCGCCTTGAACCACCCCCATTTTTTCCAAAGCTATCTCCCAGTCGGCCTTTTGCTTTGTTGGTGGCTCAATTTGTTGATTCTGAACTCCTGGAGGCTTCAAGTAGTGCGAATTGCCATACGACAAATTAGGATGGCTTCTCCAGTTCGGATCCTATGTGTTGGAGTATGCATTCATCTGCCTATTATGGATGTGATTGACCGTCTCAGGGTCCTGGGAGTGTATCTGGTCTAACCTTTTATGTATGGCTTCGAGTTGCGCCTCCAACGAGCTACTTATCTCATGTACTCCAGCCGTCCGTCGGTCCAGATCATGCTCAGTATATCTTGCAGGATAGGCTGCAATTCGCTCGATGGCTTGGAGTGCTTCCTCATCGCCTAACTCCATGAAATTTCGTGTGCATCCGCCGTCGACGATCCTTTTATTTGGTGTGCTCAGCCCTAAGAAGAATGACTGCATCTGAATGCTCACAGGTATGATGTGGTTTGGACATTGTCTGAGAAGGCTCTTGTACCTACTCCATGCATCGCTCAGAGATTCGCCACCTTCTTGTTTGAAGTTTACTAGCTGGCTCCTGATCTCGCTGGTCCTTGACAGTGGGTAATATTTGCCCAGAAAGCACTCCACTAGTTGCTCCCAACTAGTGATAGATGCATGTGGAGACGCCAGGATATTTAATAGTTCTGCAAATTTGAGTAAATTTCAAAATATGTGAATTTGTGTCCTCGTTTGTAAGCCCATGAAACTGTGCTGAACCCGTCACCATCTGTATAGTAACGGGTTTAATCTCGAAATGATTATTTGGTCCCGGAGGTATGGCAATCGGGTCGCTGTCATCGAAAATTCCTGGGAGCGCTCGACTTAGTAAAGTAGGCCGTGGAGGAACCATCTGTTCTTCCTCGTGTTCTTGATTGTCCATTCTCAGTCTTCGATTCCGATTGTTTCGCCGACACATCGCTTCAATTTCTGCGTCAAAAAGCAATGGTACGTTCCTCGAGCTTCGTGTCAGGCACTAATAGGAATTATCTGCAAAAGATGAAAAATCAGCGTAAGCGAATTGGCAAAAATAGTAAAAAATAATAATAAAAAATAATAATAAACGAGAAATAAAACGTCTAAACTAAAACTCAAGAATAAAATCCTAAAATTAATAATATAGCTATCCCCGGCAACGGCGCCAAAAACTTGACACGCTCAAATACTAGCAAGTGTACTAGGTCGTGCAAGTAGTAAAACGGACGAAGTCCGAGTATCGATCCACGAAGATAGCTTGATTAATTCTAACAAAATAAACCTAATTCTAATTTAGACTAAAGAATTTTTATAGTTTTGATGATTTAATTAAAAGAGATAAAAGCACAAATAGACGCAAATAAAATAGATGAGATAAATATCAATTAACGACGAGTGACCAAGGCACATGTTCAGCACAAATAATTCCTACGTCTTCATAAAATCTATCCTATCTAACCATCATGAATCTCAGTCAAGGTAAAATTTCCTAAGACAATCGCTACTCGTTTGTCCCGCAATAGCGATCCTATGCGATAGAGAACCAACCCGTATATGTCTATAGGATATAGTGTCTACGCACGCATTAAATCTCTATGAAATTCCCGGAGCTTAAACGCTTTCGGTGCTTAAGGATTCGGAAACCACACATACGAAACCGAATTCCATCTCTGGTCGGTTTTACGTAGTGATGTTCGATGTTTATTGTTCTAACCGATCTAATCACTTTGTCCGTCTCATAAACCAATCAAATAAACATGCATATGTTGATCAGGCATACAAAAGCATTAAGCGCAAACAAGGAACACGTAACTCGATTCACACGATCAAATAGGAATAAGAAAAATATTAATACGTAGTCATTATTCGGCCTACCATGGCCCTAATCACAAAATAATCTAAGCTATCATATTAATAAAATAGAAGCATAAAATATTCAAAGACATAATAGAGAAATAATATAAAATTCGCTTATCACGGAAGGAACGCCTCGCGAGTGTCGATCGTCTCTTTTCGTCGCAGCTCTATTTATTTTTGGCGGTGGGTTTCCCTTTGCTCTCGTCCCTGCCCTTTTTATTCGCTGCCAGTTCTTTTTTTTCTCCTCTGTTACTCGCTTCTCTATTTATAAGTTCAACAGCCGACTTAAAATCTTCAAGATTAGAATCTTCTTTTTGAATTTTTGACCAATTCTCTGATCTTTTAATACTTTCCTTTGGTCAGCGTGATTCTTGGTAGTATAATTCCTCTTTCCTTATTTGTCTTCACGTGATAGAGTGCCAAAATAATAGGAAAATCTGGTATATTGCAGGGCTGCCCCAAATTGAGTAGAAAATTGCGAGATGATCCCCAAATATTCACATCCCCAAAATCATCCATGGTATCCACTCATTGAAGCATCTTCGAATTTCGAGCGTACGTTGCGACGAAGACTAAGGCAGGAAGTAATTGGAAGTTCTTCGTCCGACAACTCATTTCAGCAGTTGATTATTCTCAAGACACAACAGAAGGTTCTCAGGACACGGCAAGCACTTCTCACGTCGAGAGGTCCGTTGATAGTTCGGGAACACCAAAGAAAATGGCAGATCAAGAAGTTAATAATGAGGAGCAATCACTGCAAGATTTGCTCAAGCACGATACACTTGGTGGTACGGAATCGGAAATTGTGATACCACCTTTCGAGAACAACAACTTCGAGTTAAAGCATTCGTGGCTTCAAATGATATTTCAGACGGCCCAATTCGAAGGAAGGTCTGAAGATGATCCGTACAAACATATAAAGGCGTTTCTGACAATTACGGACACTATCAAGATTAAGGGAGTTCCAAATGACACCATCAAGCTATGTTATTTCCATTTTCTCTCAAAGACAAAGCAAAGGAGTGGTTAGAGCTATTACCACCTAGGTCTATCACTACTTGGGACGAGCTGTGAGGAGCTTTCCTTGGCTACTTCTTCCCACAATCGAAGGTACTTTGGTTGAAAACTGAAATTTCGCTCTTTCATCAGAAGGACACGGAGAACCTCTACGAAGTTTGGGAGAGGTACAAAGCCTTATTAAAGAGATGTCCGCAGCATGGAATGACAAAGGCCGCAATCATTAATCGATTCCACGAAGCACTCAATGATCAAATGGCCCATATGCTAGACGGGGCCGCAAACGGAGGACTTGTGAAGCTCAGTGCCACAGAAGCATGGAACCTAATTGAAGATTATACAAGGAACAGCTTCATGCGAGGAAACACAAGAATGAGGGTGCCTGGAGTGTTCGAAGTAAGTGAGGACACGACGATGAATGCTAAGTTTGACGCTCTTCAACAAGAAGCCACGACGCAAACTCAACTTCAGACGATGATCAATGCGCTACTACCAAAAGTTGCCCAACCACCGACCGCTAATGCTTTAATGACACCAATGACCGCCGAACCACCGCAACAGATGCCTTACATACCGCATTGTGGTAATTGTGCTGCAGCCCACGAGACGTCGGAATGTCAAGCCATACCACCGGTGGAACACGTTGACTACATGGGAAATTTTCAAGGACAGAGAAGCTTCCAACCTCGAGCACATCCGAATCTTTCTTATGGAAATCAAGGCCATCAAGTGCAAAGGCAATCCGGTTTCCAACAAGGGCCACCACCGGGATTTGAAGCCGGAGGATCAAGCAATCACTATCAGAATGCAGCTCAGGGTTCATGATCAAATGACACGAGGGATATGAAGGGTATGATGGAGAGACTCCTCTTTGACAAGACT
This sequence comes from Craterostigma plantagineum, assembly GCA_027422505.1. Classification (NCBI taxonomy): domain Eukaryota; kingdom Viridiplantae; phylum Streptophyta; class Magnoliopsida; order Lamiales; family Linderniaceae; genus Craterostigma; species Craterostigma plantagineum. Next base: position 530,725 of record JAPQWV010000157.1, read on the forward strand.
ACTGAAGCCCATGAGAATCGATTAACAAAGATGGAAGAACAATTCCAATCCATCAATATTCGAGCTCAAAATACAGATGCATCTGTACGAAATTGGAGTTTCAAGTGGGCCAAATAGCAAAGCAATTGGCTGAACGACCTGAAGGTTCACTTTCAGCTATACCGAGACGAATCCTAGGGAACATTGCAAGGCCGTCACTTTAAGGAACGAGAAGGAGCTACAAGAACGGGAGCAGACTGTAAGAAAGCAATCTCCGGAGAAGAGTAACATCGAGCGCCATGAAGAGCAGGTTTTAAAGAAAAATGAAGAAGAGAAGCCCGAAAGAGTGGAAATTGAAAAGGAGAATGAGAAGGAGATTAGCCGACCAAAGCCATATCAACCCAAGATTCCCTATCCAGCTAGATTGACGAAGGATCGAGATGAGGAACAATTCGGTAAATTCATGGGTATGTGTAAATAAATGCATGTTACCTTACCGTTTGTTGAAGCCATTACGCAGATGCCTCGTTTCGCGAAGTTTCTAAAGGACATGCTCACCAACCGAAGGAAGCTTGAGGATGTGTCCACTGTGTGCCTAAGAGGAGAATGCTCATCCATCCTTCAAAGAAAGATGCCGAAGAAGCTTAAGGATCCAGGGAGTTTTACTATTCTCTGTCTTATTGGCGATGTTGTTGTCGAACGCGCTTTAGCCGATCTAGGAGCTAGTATAAATTTAATGCCATATTCAATGTTTAAGAGACTAGGTCTCGGCGAGCCCAGACCCACTAGGATGAGCCTTCAATTGGCCGATAGATCTTTAAAATACCCTCGAGGTGTTATCGATGATGTCCTAGTTAAAGTAGATAAGTTTATTATCCCCGCCGATTTTGTCATCTTGGATATGGAGGAAGACGAAAATATTCCTCTTATCCTCGGTTGACCCTTTTTAGCCACCGGTGAATCGATGATAGATGTCAGAAATGGCACTTTGACTCTAACGGTGGACGGTGAGAAAGTGACTTTTAATATGGAAGATTCTATGAAAAGCCCTAGCTCACTTGATGATAAATGTTATTACGTGGATGTGTTTGATCACGATGTTCTCTTCTCGTTGGATGACTTATTGCAGGTTATTGGCGGAAACGATAAGAAATATCCACAATGATGGCCATTGATGAGTATGACGACGACATTGAGGAGCCCGTAACGACTGTCTAGGAAAGTAAAGAGGACGATAAGGATAAGAGCTCAATAGAAGAGCCACCGGTCCTTGAACTCAAGCAATTGCCCGAGCATCTCGAATATGCGTTTTTAGACGGCGATTCAAAATTACCGGTGATTATATCCTCAAACCTCGACGATGGGCAGAAAGACCAACTTAGAAGTGTTGCGAGAGCACGAGAAGGCCTTGGCGTGGAAGATATCAGACATTCGGGGGATTAGCTCGAGTTTTTGTACGCACAAAATTCTCATGGATGACGACTTCAAACCTGTAGCCCAACGACAAAGGAGGTTAAACCCGAACATGAAGGACGTTGTCAAAAAGGAAGTTATTAAGCTACTAGATGCCGGAGTGATTTATCCGATCTCAGATAGCGCGTGGGTTAGTCCAGTTCAGGTGGTCCCAAAGAAGGGAGGCATGACGGTCGTCCCTAATGGAAAGAACGAGTTGATTCCGACGAGGACTGTAACCGGTTGGCGTGTATGCATCGACTACAGGAAGTTGAATGATGCCACGAGAAAAGATCATTTCCCTTTACCCTTTATTGATCAAATGCTTGAAAAGTTATCTGGACGTGCATTTTATTGTTTTCTCGACGGTCTGTCAGGTTATTGCAGATTCCTATAGCACCGGAGGACCAAGAGAAGACCATGTTTACTTGCTCGTTCGGAACATTTGCTTATCGGCGGATGCCATTTGGACTGTGCAACGCTCCTGCCACACTTCAGCGATGCATGATGGCGATCTTTGATGAATTGGTTGGCGACAATATGGAAGTGTTCATGGACGATTTATCAGTGTTCGGTACCTCTTCCAATAATTGCTTAATTAATCTTAAGAGTGTGTTAGAACGTTGTGAGGAAACGAATTTAGCACTTAATTGGGAAAAATTTCACTTATGGTTCGGGAGGGCATAGTTTTGGGACACAAGATATCCCCTAAGGGGATTGAAGTCGAGCTAAGATCGAGACAATAGAAAAATTACCAATCCCCTTGAACGTAAAGGCTGTTAGAAGTTTTCTAGGTCATGCTGGATTTTATCGTAGATTCATAAAGGATTTTTCAAAAATCGCTCGACCGATGTTAACTTATTAGAAAAAGATGCTCTGTTCGATTTTAATGATGAATATATTAATCCTTTCATGTTGCTTAAAGAGAGACTTGTATCCGCACCCATTATGACCGCTCCCGATTGGGGGCTACCTTTTGAACTTATGTGTGATGCTAGTGACTACGTAGTGAGCTGTATTAGGGCAGCGGAAGGATAAACATTTTCGACCAATCTTTTATGCGAGTAAGACATTAGATGCAGCTCAAGCCAACTACACTACCACCGAAAAGGAACTCCTAGCTGTCGTGTTCGCCTTCGACAAATTCAGATCATATCTTATTTTAACGAAACTTATTGTTTTTACTGACCATTCTGCACTTAAGTATTTGCTAGCGAAGCCGGATGCAAAGCCTCGACTCATCAGATGGAATTTACTCCTTCAAGAGTTCGACATCGAGATTCGGGACAAGAAAGGTGCAGAGAACGTTGTCGCAGACCACCTCTCTCGACTAGAGGAGCATGAAACACAAGATATCGATAGAAGGACAATCGTCGATACGTTCCCGGATGAGCATTTGTACGCCGTACGAACAGTAAGCGAAGAAATCTCTTGGTTTGCAAATTTAGCTAACTATCTTGTTGCGAGGATCTTACCTAAGGAGTACACGAGTCAACAAAAGAAGAAATTCTTTTTTGATTTGAAGTACTACTTTTGGGAAGACCCTTATCTTTTCAGGAGATGTGCAGACCAAATAATCAGAAGGTGCGTTGCTTTCCCCGAAACAATAAAGATTATCGAGCATTGCCACGGAGGACCAACCGGAGGGCATTGTGCAGCGAATCGAACCGCCAAAAAGGTACTTGAATGCGGCTTCTATTGGCCGACAATTTTTAAGGATGCTAATATGTACGTCAACAGATGTGACCAATGTCAACGAGCAGGTAACATCTCTAAACGCGATGAAATGCCTCAGAACGTTATCTTAGTTTGCGAAGAGTTCGATGTTTGGGGCATAGACTTTATGGGTCCATTTCCTAGCTCGTACAACAACAAATATATTATTGTGGTTGTTGACTACGTGTCCAAGTGGGCGAAAGCTCAACCTTTACCCACGAACGATGCTAGGGTTGTTGTTAGATTTCTACGAGCATTGTTCTCACGGTTCGTGTCACCTAAATGCATTATTAGTGATAGGGGTACTCATTTTTGCAACATCCAATTCGCACGTACCTTAGAAAGATATGGTGTTAAGCATATCACTTCTACTCCTTATCACCCACAAGCAAGTGGTCAAGTAGAAGTTGTTAACCGTGAGTTGAAGCGCATTCTAGAGAAAACCATAGATGGGAATCGACGGGAATGGGCGAATAGGCTTAACGACGCACTTTGGGCTTATAGGACTGCATATAAGACACCAATAGGCACTACCCCATATCGACTAGTTTACGGAAAGGCATCACCTTCCTGTTGAACTAGAACATAAAGCCTACTGGGCGATAAAGTCTTTAGACCTCGATTTGGTGCAAGCCGGTGAAAAACGTAAGCTCCAAATCAATGAGCTCGATGAATGGCGTTTGTCGGCATACGACAATGTAAAAATGAATAAGGAACGCTCAAAAGCGTATCACGACAAGAAGATCAAGCAACATAGAGAATTCAAGAGGGGGATCAAGTCCTCCTTTTCAATTTTCGTCTCAGACTTTTTCCCGGAAAGCTAAGATCTCGTTGGTCTGGACCTTTTATGGTTATTCGCGTTTTTCCCTATGGTACTGTCGAAATTTCAAATGTTGACCAGGGAATGGCCAACGACTGAAGCATTATTACGGTGGAGGAGAAGACACGGGCAAAAAGGAGGTCATGTACCTCGACTTCAAGCTATCGTAGAACAAAAAGGTACGTCTGGCTGACGACGTTAAAGAAGCGCTTCTTCGGAGGCAACCCAGGTAATTGCATTAGTGTTTAAACTACATTTGTACCTTAGGATTAAAAAAAAATATTACTGTTGTTTTACACGGTCCCATACATGGCCGTGTCTAGCCATGTATGAGCAAGACGGCCTTGCGGCCATCTTACATGGCCCCAAACATGGCCGTGTCTGCCCGTGTAGGAGCAAGACAATCTCACGGCCTACACACACGACCACCGACATGGCCGTGTTTGGTTAAAAAAAAGGGGAAATGAATGAAAATGAAAAACTAAAAAAAAAAAGCGAATAATAATAACTAAGTATATAAAAACAAAAACAAAAAAATAATAATAAATAAATAAAAGAAATGGGTATATGTATATATATATATATATATAAATAAAGGCGCGATATTTACACGGCTACACACATGGCCGTGTTCGTCTCTCTAAAATAAAAAAAAAAAAAAAAGAAAGAAGAAAGATGAAAAAAACAAGCAAATTAAAAACTATATATATGAATAAAAAAATAAAATAAAAAATATATAGAAATAAATGAAAATATTAATCAGACTAAAAATAATAATTAAAAAAAAGAACAAAACCGATTCCTACACGGCCACGAACATGGCCGTGTTACCTCAATTCAACTTCACGGCAACTCCACACGGCCTTTAACATGGTCGTGTGATACTCCCTCTCTATATATAAAAAAAAATAAAAATTCTTCCTTTTAAGTTCCGCACACCACACACACTTCACTCAACGCACGTTGCCACAATAAAAAATCGTCAGTCTCACCAAATACGTCTCTCCCGACCGGTGAAGAGTTCCGGCGACGAGCTCCGGTGAAGCCTCTAACATCTATTAACATCGATTTAAGCAAGGAAGGTAAAATCCTTTCCAACCCTAATTTCGAGATTTGGGCATGCATGATTTTCGTTAATGTTGTTGTTTACATGCGGGTTTTCGGTTTGGGAAACAATATTTGACTTTGCAAACATGATGGGTTAGCTAATTTCCACAATGTTGTTAAGTAATTTCATGTTCATTATTTGCGCATAGCACGTGTTAGACGAAATGCGTCACTTGGGTTGGGTTTATTTGTTGCCTACTTAATTGGATTTGATGAAGAGAAGCTTATATTTTATTCTTTTGTGTGCATTATGAAGATGATGTTTGATTGGGTCGAGCTAGATTTGATTTGAATTTTTCAACTCGAGACTCAAATTCGCTTTATAGGTACCATGTCTCGACAAAACCCCACACGTGCTAACTCCTCCCGCAACCACGCAACACCACATCTAGCCCACTGGCACGCAACCGGCGATGCGGGGCAACGGAAACGGTGGATTTGCTAACCGCTATGGCCACTTTCACTGGTGACGATGCCCGTGGACAGCAGTACAATAAGCTCAAAGGCATGAAATTCATGCGCACCGACCGACTCCACCGAGAGACCCTTGAACGCCTCGGCATCTTTAACCAGGTCGACCACTATCTTTCAACGAGTAGCTGGGACGCACTTTTCAGCATCGACAAGCCAGCATATGTGGTGCTCACACTGGAGTTCCTCGCCACCTTCTCATTCGATGAGCACGACTACAAAAGGGTCGTCCGCTTTCGTACCTTCAATAAAGAGCATGTGGTCAGTCTTGATAATTTGTGTAGAGCGCTCGGTCTCAAAGTCCCAAGCTACGTACATGGCGAACCCGATGTCACCGATCATTACAAGTTCAAGCTCGATGGGACGGCTGTGCAGAATGAAATTTGGCGCGAGATGATACGCCCCCAACTTCTAGGTCAGCCGCAGCAGATTATAAAAGTACCCAATCGAAGGCTTCCTCGCTAATGATGCTGGGTCTACGATACATCCATCGGCTTTGCACCACCTCAGTCACCGCACGAGGCGAGTCACACGGTGTGGTCACATTACGGGATCTCTTTTACCTCCACCGCATTCGCAATGGATACAAGGTCCATCTCGGACTAGCTATGGCCCACGGATTCCGGTAGCAATCCGAGGGACGCGAGAAGGGAAAAATCACGGTGGCACCGTTTATCACTAAGCTGGTGAAAGGATTGGGTTACTAGCCAGACGAGGAGCCCAACATGACAATATTTAATGCATCGAAGAACTTGGATGCCACGGCACTTCACATGATGAAGATAATCGAAAAGCTGCCTGGGTGGAAGAAGGAGAACTATTTCTATCGATGGCACGAAGACTACCGTGCATACACCGATATCCCGTTGCCTCTTGCCATGGAAGGTCCGCTCCCGCATCCAATCGACGAGAGTGTTGGTAGTCATACTGATTCTGCCGGCCCGTCCACGTTTAATCGTCGAGATTTTGCTGGTGTCACCTCTTACGTCGATGATCGTGTCGCCGCCCTCCGCGAAGAACTAGCCCAACAGTGAGCCGCAGATCGGGAGGAGAATGCAGCTGCCCATCACCGACGCGAGGAGGCCGAACGGAAACTTCAGAAACGGATGGATCGTCAGGAGAAAGCGCTGAAGAAAGCAATATGCCATGAAGTTGCTTGCGTAGTCCCGCAAGCTAGTTGATAAAGGCGATGAGCCATCGTCCCCCGAGGATGACTCCTAGCATCCTCGCCGAACCCTGATTTCTAATTTTTGTCTTGTAGACTTTGATGCTTTGATATCCCACTATCTGTTTTTGACTTACAATGTTTTGACATCCTTTGTTTTAAACCGTCGGCTTACAGGGCAAATATCGTTACGTATGCAAAGATCGCACGCAACATATTTATTTTGGAATCAACCGCCCAATCTCAACTTCAAGTGAGGGAGGAGGACTTACCATTCAAGCTTCAACCTCGTCACACTTCGCCATCATGCTCACCTCGTATAATCAGAGGAGTTCACGCTTTTCAATAATTTTCCATTCTTTTTGTGCTTATAATTTTCCGTTGGGGACAACGTTATTCTCAAGTGTGGGGAGGGGGAATTTTGCGTGAACAGAATATTTTGTTTCAAATGTGCGTGATCCGTTGAGAAAATGCATGTTCTTTTAATGTTTGGCATGATCAGTTGTTCATTATCTTACAAAAATGGATTGCATGCTAGGGAATTATGTGAGTAATTTGAACATGCACAACGATTGATTTCTTCCGACACAAACGAGTTTGGTGATACTATGAAAGATTCATATGCGTGACCCACTTTGTGAGATTTTTGTGTTGAATAGCTTTTTGCTCACTTCTTTGGTTGTGTAAAGTGCATGTTAAATTCCCTCTTAAACTTTCTCGTGATTCATGTTGAAAATTACTAAGGTGAGCCTGCGTGAAAATGAGGAAGGCATTAGGAGATAAGTCCATAGCCAAAGTTTCCGACCACGTCTGATCACCATAGTTAGCCACATTGAGCGTGAGCCGTTTTTATTTGAGAGGACCCTGGGAATTATAAGCCGCTGACCTAAGAAACTTTCAGATATCATCTTACCCGATTAATAGAGAAAGTGGAGGTTGAGTGCCAATGTCGAAAAGCGTAGCCCGGAGTACATGTTGCAATGTCCATGGATAAATACATCGTCGGACCTACAGATCGTGGAAGGTATCTTGACGATGTCGAAGTCTGACAAACGCATTTTCATTCGTTTATCTCCATCATTTTTCATGTTGAATATTTGGTTTATGTGAGTTGTCTCGTGCGTTTATTCATAATGTTTACATATTTTGATGTCAAAGGTATATGATGCGATATTTGGGACGAACAGCGTAAACATGGAGCATAAATCAACAATTTTCCATCAACACAGCCTGATACATGGCCATGTTTGTGAGAGAAAGGAAAACAAATTTGCTGCCCTTCAACATGGCCTGACACACGGCCATGTTTGTCAGCATAAAGGAAAACCATAGTTGCGGCCCTTCAACATGGCCTGATACATGGCCGTGTTGATCAACATTGTTGGGCCTTAAACTCTAAGCCCGAGTTATACATGGTCGTGTTTGAAGCCGTGTAAACCTCTATTTGTACTTAAGCCGCAATTTGAAGCCCTAAGATCATCTAAGCCGCCACAACTCATTTCTAATCACTCAAGACACCTCAAGGACGACTCAAGAACCCTAGAGATCAATCTCAAAGGATCTGTAGGTGCTAAAGTGAAGATTTGAAGCTCATTTACACCGGAGAATCGAACAAAATACGAGGGATAAACTTGAGCTCGTTAAATAGGGAAAATCTATGTCTTTCTCTGCTTTGTTTCGTATACATTTCGTGGCTTCTTCCTTCACTATGAGTTGCTAATCATTTTGTGTGTTTGGGATGAGAAGAAACGCTAGATAGCGTCGTAGTTTGGACGTAAAATACTCGTGGAAGCATGATATGGCTTTGTATCGTTTATGACAGCTTTTATCCGATTCAATATGTCTATGTATTGTTTTGAGAATCACATTTGTCATGTCTATGTGTTGGTGTGATGTTTAGACCGTTAAGGGCGAAAGCTAAATAACGGTTCGTTCTATCGTAAACGTTAGGCGTCGACTATAGGGCGAAAGCAAATACTCGACCCTCACCTTAGATAAACTACTATATATTCTCGTGACCATTTAGGGCGAAAGCTAATGTGGAAACGAGTAGGGATTATCGTGACATAGCCATTAATCATGTGGTAACGGTAGTTACGACTTCATCGACGATATCTAGCAGGGTTCGAAATCCCAAGCACATTCCTTTTATTCAAAGTTACTCTTAAATCTTTAGTTGTGTTTTGATTAATTTTCTGTGTTAGTTTAAGTTGTTGTGACTTAGTTCAAATATAAAAATCTCAATCATTTGTTAGGCTAGATATTGAATTGATAGGTTATTACTAGTAATCAAGATTATTCCTCATGTTCGATACTCGGATACTCGCTATAGCTATTTTACAAACGATAGGTACACTGCCTATCACGCGTGGTAATAGTTATAACATATTCGTTTAATTATTCCTTGACGTACTTGCACGAACATTTATTTAAAACGCACACGCTTGCGATCAAAGTCGAAGCATATCGTTGCTCTATGACTTCCACAATATTTAGAGATCCTATTGGTTTTATGTTCCACTTGCTTAATGATGTTATCTATGTTCGTAAGATTTTAGACTTGAGACTTATATGTTGTTCTGAGGTTGAGGTTCTGTGAACCTGTTCTTAGACATTTTTTATGTTTCTGACGTTGAGGTTCTGCTTGAGACTTGTTTATGCTCCAATTATTTTGATAATACCTGAAAAACGCTTGTAGTACCAATATACATATATTTGCAGTACCGATATATAGACGTTTGTGGTATCATATCATACGCTAGTGTAGTACCACGAGTATGTTGCTTGTAGTATCTTTACCAGACCAAAAATAATTTGGATGGCGTCGAAAAATTCATATCCAAATTTGTAGTACCAATACACATATATTTATAGTACCAATAGGTAGATATGTGTGGTACCGTATCGTTAGCTAGTGTAATATCATACGTACGTTACTTGTAGTATCTTCCCGTGCCATGTGTTAACTATTGAAGATCCTACCCTAATTTGTAGTACCAATATACATATGTTTGCAGTACCAAAAGATAGATGTCTGTGGTACCATATCGTTAGCTATTGTAGTACCATATGTAGATACTTGAAGTATCTTACCCTACCGTGTGTTTTAACTATCGAAACTCCTACTCTAACTTGTAATACCAATTTACATCTGTCTGACGTACCGATATATAGACGTTTGTGATACCATATCATACGTGATTGTAGTACCACGAGTACGTTACTTCTCGTATCTTTACCAGACCAAAAATAATTCGGATGGCATCGAAAAATTTATACCAAAATTTGCAGTACCAATATAAAAGTATTTCTAGTACCAATTGATAGATATTGTGGTACCATATCGTTAGCTAGTGTAATACCATACGTAAGTTACTTGTAGTATCTTTCCGTACTATGTGTTTTAACTATCGAAACTCCTACCCTAACTTGTGGTACCAATATACATATATTTGCAGTGCCAATATATAGATGTTCGCGGTACCATATCGTTAGCTCGTTTAGTACCATACGTAGGTTATTTGTAGTATCTTCCGTACTATGGTGTTTTAACTATTGAAACTCATACCCTGACTTGTGGTACCAATATACATATATTTGCAGTACCTAGGCATAGATGTTTGTAGTACCTACATATGGACTTTTGCAGTACCATATTATATGCTTTTGTAGTACCGTAAGTTGGTTGTTTGTAGTATCTTTTACGGACCGTGCTAGCGGCTTTGAAATACGCCCTCTCTAATTTGTGGTTCCAATATAAAGATATTTGCAGTACCTTTATGTGGACAATTGTAATTTCGGTATATATGCCGTTATAGTACCATCACTAGGTTGTTTGTAGGACCTTCGTCGCACCCTTCGTTTGGTGTCGAAAACGTGTAGTATCTTGAGCAATGTAGGCCTGAGAGCTTACATAATGCAGCAAATAACAAAAATTAAACATATGACAACATAAATCTTGACTATGTGGCAAGATATTATTACTAGCATCATTTAAGTAGAAAGAAAGTTGGCATTTCAATGTAACAATCCTTGATTACAATTTTTAACACACTAATTTTAATACCAAAGGATCAACATGGTGTGTTTAACTACGGTAATGTACTCACGGACTAAAAAATAACCCGAACGACGTCGAAATACGCCAACTATAATTTATGGTACCAATATAAAGACGTTTATAATACCTACATATGGACTTTGCAGTACCATATTATATGCTTTTGTAGTACCTTAAGTAGGTTGTTTGTAGTATCTTTTATTTACCGTGCTAGCGGCTTCAAACTACGCCCTCTAATTTGTGGTACCAATGTAAAGATATTTGCAGTACGTTTATGTGGACAATTGTAGTACCGGTATGTATGCTGTTATAGTACCATCACTAGGTTGTTTGTAGCACCAGTATATAATACCTATAAATATGGTAAGATAGTCGGGAGTACCAAATGTTATTGTCTTGTGGTACCATGGTCAAAAGCTGAAAAAAAAGATACCTTCTAGCATTAATATCATAACCCACCAACAAACAAAATCCAAAAGTTTACTGGACACCAGCAATAACACAACATCATCACAATATTACAAAAACTTCTATTTCAATAGCCACATTACAATTTGCTGGCGTGTTTTACGACATAGATTCAACAAAGAAAATTCTACTCCTCCACATCAAAATACAGCACGCTCATCTGGAAATAGATTCAACAAAAAAAAAATTCCTCAATTAGGACGACCATGTTAGTGTTGTAGTTTTTGTAGACATTTATACGAACACTTTCACTACAATTCTACCTCCTCCATATAAAACTACAGCACGCTCATCTGAAACGCCACGCTCAGGCTAGCCAAGGCGGCGGCCGACCTCGACCTACCCACAATCCCCATCACCAAGCCCCTACACCGCCGCATCCCTTTACACAGCGGCTGGATCGATCCGAGCCACAGTGAAAAAAACAAGAAAAAACTACCTCAACTTACCTAGACCGATAAACCCACGGTAAATTAGGCAAGCTCGGAGCTTTTCCGGCGCGGGCAGGGGCTGTTACGTCGTCATCGAGAGCTTTACCAGTTCAGGGTTGTTATGTTACGTGGGTGTTTCAATTAGTGGGTTGGAGAAGAAAGATAAATAATAGAGGGGCAAAATCGTCCATGGGGAGTTATGTGTATGATTGTTTTGATTTAGGGAGTTTGTTAATTAATAAATATGGAATGAGGAGCTAGACAATGATTATCCATGACCTCCACAACCGTTCATGAGAATAAAATATTAATTTCTCTCTCCTGCACACACACAACCTACACCTCAACTCAACCTAACAATTTTCATACTTTATCAACAAACCCATCACAACCTATAATTTTTATATTTTATAATTATTTTTGGTTGTATTTCAATGTTAGAAAAATAAATTACATTATATGATATAAAATTTAGATACTTTGGTCATTGGAGAAAGAAAAATAATATGAATTATGATAGATTATAGAATGTAATAGAGAAATAAATAATTTGAAATTGTGATTCAAAATGTATCTAGTCTCTATTTGTAGAGAAAAAAATAATTCATTTTGGTAGAAAAAATAAAAATGGATAATTAAATGTATCATAAAAATCAATAAAAACCACAAAAATAGTTTACTGAAACTGTGCACAACTGGTTGGTGATCAGGTTGGTCCACCAACCGGGTTGTGGTCTACTTTTAATTGTTTGATTTATTTTAATTATAAATAATGCATGATCGGTTGCCCGGTCGGCCTATTGATAAAGATAGTCTTAGTTGATAGAAAATAAGGGAAGGGGAATTTAGTTGAGGCTGCCCAAAAACTATGCTATATACAAAAACATCAGGAAAGTTCAGCAGCAGTAAGGTGAAAGCTAGAAAACAGTGGGCAGACCAAAGCAAGCAAATTAGAGGGTCTTTTTAAAAAGTAGCCTTTGACTTGAGTCAACTTAAAAAAAATAGCCTCCTCGATTTCACCTTTTAAAAAGTAGCCTTCATTTTAAGGGTATTTTCCTCTTTTAATATGGTGTCTTTTTTTACATAGTAAAAACCAATATGTTAAATCGGGACCGCGTTAGGGTCGGCGGTGGGGTGTAGTCCAGTGGTTGTGTAGTCAGACGTTCAAGTAGTAGGTCGTGGGTTCAAATCACCAACACATATTTTTTTCTATATATAAGGCTATCCAGGCGAATGGGACCTCGGCAGGTGCTATATAGCAGGGGTCACACACATGCTAGTAGTGGTCCCGCCCATTTGCTGCACAGCATGGACGGGTCTCCTACAGTATAGCACTGGCCCCCTGCAGCATGGGCGGGTCTCATGTGCCTACGGCGGCATGAGATCCGCCCATGCTGGGCAAGGGACCAGTGCTATATAGCAGGGGTCCCGCCCATTTGATGCACAACATGGGCGGGTCTCTTGCAGCATAGCACTGGCCCCCTGCAGCATGGGCGGGTCTTATGTGCCTATTGCATGAGACCCGCCCATGCTGGGCAAGGGACCCCTGCTATATAGCACTGGTCCCGCCCATTTGATGCGCAGCATAGACGGGTCTCTTACAGCATAGCACTGACCCCTACTTAGGGGACCCGTGCTATGTAGCAAGGGACCCTGCATTTTTTTGGGACCCCGATTAGTAACGGCATTAAAGTCATTTTCCATTTGGAGGCTACTTTTTTAACGTTGACCACGTCAAATGCTATTTTCTTAAATTACCCCAAATTAGAATTCTCTACCTACCTAAAAAACCCCAGAACCCCCATTTCCAAAATCATAAACCCTAGGAATTCAAATCATGGATTCAGCACACAATCGAAAGCAGGCGATTTGCGGGAAGGAAGCCTTAGACCTGCTTAATTGTATTGCCCAATCGCCCTACGATCATGAAAAATGCATCTCTCTGTTGCAATCCCTGCGCCAATGCGTGCTCGATAAGGTACCAATTAATAAAAAAGATTAGCGCTCGGCCGTTTGTTTAATGGAACGTTAAATTTCAGCTCTTCTGTTTGTTTATGAAGTCCGACATTTTCTGGGTTTTGCTAAAGTTGATGCGTTTATGATGTATATTTGTGCCAGCTCCCACATTTCTTATGATTTATTTCTCTCAGCTGTGCTACTCTGTATATTTGCCTCTGATTGGGATATATAAAACCCACTGTTGCCAAGTTCTTACATTTATTCTTTGAATAATGTGAGTCTGCCAAGAAGCAATATCCAATTGTTTTGTGTTGTAACTTGTATGCGATACTTGGCATGAGATTATCTTGAGATATATAGTGTTTGCCCTTAGAATATCCCATTTCGTGTTTTGCATGAGATTATCTTGAGATATATAGTGTTTGCCCTGAGAATATCCCATTTCGTGTTTTTTTCTTTCTCGAGTGCTTTATACGCTTACCTGATCCGTTTAAAAAGTTTCCCGTCACAACTTATTGGACCAAGTTGCTATTAGAATCATATTGGCTTGTCTGTGCCCTTTTTAATACTGAATCTGGTGAAATACAGAAGAACCATCATCGGCAGTTTAAGTTGAGTGTAGAGCTTCATTTTAATTACTGATTTTGTCTAAAAGCTTCATTTTAAAGAGTTCTTCGACTGAATCGACATGATAATCACATATCACTTCAGTTAGTTTGATTGATTCTATCCATCTCTTTCCCTTTCAGAAAGTTACGAAGTTCTCCCTTGCAGAAACAACTAATGAGCAACCCAATCACGGTGAAACGAAGCCAAGATAAAGTTAAGTGGTGGATTATTCTCGGGGATTTTATTACATTGTCACTTCCTTAATCTACTGTTAAGTGTTAGTGACTGATTATTGAATAAACTGCACAATTCATAATCTGCTGTTTTACATCGAACGAGCTTTCTGGTTCTAAAAACACAACTCGCTTATCTCTTAACGTATATATATATATATATATATATATATATATATATATATAGATGGTTGGTATTGGTTAAAAGTTTCATTAATTTCTGCCGAGAAATCGAAAATATTTCTTGTTTTGAGCTGCTTGGAAACAAAATTTTAAGGTTTCACACTTGGTAATAAACATTTTATTGTTCTTAATCAAATCCATCCAAAAAAAAAAATAATAGAACGAAGCGATATCCCATATACGCATGGATCATCATAATGTCAATTGGATCGATCCCATTATAGGAGAATATTGAAAAATTCAAATTTGAGTGAACGGATAATAATAAAAATAGATAATTACATACGCAATGGGGCATCAAAAGAGTGGATCATATATGTAAGAACCAACGCCAACAGCATCAAACCACATGCAATGCCTTGGTCAATAGTAACACCTGCAAATAAAGAGGTATATATATGTCTGTTAATTGTTAGTTTCACCTAATTTATAGTAAAACCATTAAAAAACTTCCGACTTCTTTGTTGGGAGAAGGGACCAAGACAAGAACCCAATTTTATTTTAAATTTTTAAGCTTGAGATATAGTCCATGATGATTTAATCCCATAGAAAACCCTATAATATAATAATGATGTCTATGAAGACAGCTTCATTTCCACCAATAAATCAGAAAATTGACTAAAACAACACCTAAAAGTTCCACCAAGAAGCATTGTTGATGTTACATAACATCATCCATTATTGTAGACTTTTGTCCATGTTAATAATCTCATAAATGAAGATAAACTAAAATAAAATAAAAGGAGATATAAAAAAAAAAAAAAAAAAAAATTCACCGTCACTTGTGGGCCCAGGAGCTGGGGCAGCAACGTGGCCAACGTCATGGCCGTCGACAGCTTTCAATGAGATTGTTGAAATGATCGAAATGATCAAAACCAATAATTCAATCTTTGATTTCATTGCCATTTTTCTTGTTATTGTTATTTCTATGCTCTCTCTTATCTTCTCTCTGCGGAATGCTTGACGAGGATTTAAACCGATATTATTACATGCAGAGAGAGATATATAGATAGGGAGAGGAAGAAGGAATGATTCCAATATGTATAAAAAGATATAATTCTTCCATTTCTTTGAGTTTTAAATGAGGCTTTATACGAGATTTGATTTGAAGATACGATTGATCGTTTATTTGCATGTGTTTTTTGGTTTGCCGGGATTTAATTTCGGCGAGCTTGTGGACGTGATTGAGATAGATAATCGTCGAGTTTGAATGTTGTTCATTATTACAATAGAGGAATATTCCCATATTAATCATAAACTTGTCCAACGTGTGCCATCGAAATAAATCGAGAGATTGATTCGAAGCCGAGGGAGTCGTTTGTGCATCGTTGAATTTATTGTTCTTATAATTTGTTGGTTCTCCGTTGGTTAGCGCCTTTATCTTCGAGCGAAGCGGCAAATATAAATTTCAGCGGTAATGGTGTGAACAAATCACAAGTCGAGGCACGTGATACACGCTCTCTTGAAGACGAAATTACCCCGCTAATACCCACGGTTTACGGTAAACGCCTCCGAGATACAACGACTTACGTTTGGAATATAGCGGTATCTCAAATACGCCAAACTTCGACGAACAAATACTCTTGCTTTGGGACTAACAAGAACACAAGTTATATGTATGAAATGTAGAGAATTTTTAATGCTTTGAATGATATTCAATGATAACTCATGTGGGGTATTTATAGGTTTAGGTTTTCAATACCAAGAGAAGTATCCCTTTGCATGTGTCTATTCATGAAAAAATACATCTTTATATTAAAGAACCTTTTGCTTAATTAGTACACCCTTTCAAATATACCTCTTAGTATTAATTCATTCATACCTTTTCCTAACAATCCCCCACATGAATGAAATAAATGCATGTTTACAATTTTTGAAAGTCCCGATGAACTATCATTGCATCAAGAAAGATAGCTTGTGGCTTTGAATCTTCTCTAGTGAAATATTATCGGATACACTGTACGGTTAGTAGCGCGATGCTTTGAACTTACCGGCCATTTGTGTGCACCAAGACAACAACACTCACACAATGACAGTTCTAACAATTTCTTGTTCTCACGTTGTGTCCATTTCGGCCTTGGACCATATCTCGGTTTAGTAAGTGTTCCTTTATAAGCGGCCATTTTACTTATTCACTTACAAAGGTGATTCTCCTATAAAAAGTATCCTGCCTTACTTCACCCTTAGGTATAGAAATCATTAAAAGTCCTAGACTTAACCTCACCACTTAGGCAGATTTCACACTTGATGGTTCTTTGGAATGAGTGTAGTTTTCAAGTGTTTCACTGAACTGTCAAAGCTTAGTTTTCCCATTGAACCAAGGTTTCGGGATCTCCGATTCTCAAGGTTGGGTTACCGCTAAGACTATTCTTATGTTGTGGATTTTAAACCCATTCCACTAACCAGTTTGTACATTTGATCTCGATTTATGCCTTTGGTAAGCGGATCCGCTAGGTTTTCCTTCGACTTTATATAGTCGACCGAAATAACCCCATTCGAGATTAATTGTCTTATTGTATTATGCCTCCGACGTATATGTCGAGACTTACCGTTGTACAAACTACTTTGTGCCATTCCGATCGCCGATTGATTGTCACAATGTATCATTACGGCGGGCACCGGTTTATTCCAACACGGAATATCTTCTAAGAAATTTCTAAGCCATTCAGCTTCTTCCCCGGCTTTATCTAGAGCTATAAACTCAGACTCCATCGTGGATCTAGCTATACACGTTTGCTTAGATGATTTCCAAGACACGGCTCCTCCACCTATAGTGAACACGTAGCCACTAGTCGACTTTGAGTCGTTTGTATCTGATATCCAATTTGCATCGCAGTACCCCTCAAGCACTGCGGGATATCTTGTATACGTTATTCCCAAGCTTATAGTGTGCTTTAAGTATCCTAGTACACGAATAAGAGCACTCCAATGATCGTTGCTGGGGTTGCTTGTGAACCTACTTAGTTTGCTCACTGAATAGGCTATATCGGGGCGCGTACAGTTCATTAAGTACATCAAGCTCCCAATTATTCGAGAATATTCTAGCTGAGAAACTGGTTCACCTCTGTTCTTAGCCAAGTGTTGAGTTAAATCAACAGGCGTCTTAGCCGGAGGTCTGTCAAACGCATTGAACCTCTTCAACATACTTTCAACGTAATGGGATTGTGATAAAACAATTCCTTCCGAGTTCCTAGCGATTTTAATTCCTAAGATAACATCGGCTTTTCCCATATCTTTTATGTCGAAATTCTTTTTCAACATCTTCTTGGTATTTGCAATTAAATCATTATTTTTCCCAAGGATCAACATGTCGTCTACGTACAGACACACGATTATAAATGAATCAGCGGTACCTTTAATGTAGACGCACTTATCACATTCATTGATTTTAAATCCATTTGATAACATTGTTTTGTCAAACTTCTCATGCCATTGTTTAGGTGCTTGTTTTAGTCCATAAAGAGACTTAACTAATCGACACACCTTGGCCTCTTTCCCGGGTGCAATGAACCCCTCGGGTTGTTCCATATAAATTTCTTCCTCGAGGTCCCCATTTAGAAAGGCCGTTTTCACGTCCATTTGATGAATTTCAAGGTCATGCAAGGATGCAATCGCAATTAATACACGTATAGACGTGATTCTAGTCACCGGAGAATACGTATCAAAGAAATCGTATCCTTCTGTTTGCTTAAACCCTTTTACAACCAATCGGGCTTTATATTTATCAATAGTTCCATCCGTCTTATATTTCCTTTTAAGGATCCACTTGCATCCTAAAGGTTTGCAACCCGGAGGGAGATCAACTAACTCCCATGTATTATTAAACATGATGGATTCTATTTCACTATTGATAGCTTCTTTCCAAAGAGGTGCTTCTGGACTTGCCAAAGCTTCACGAATAGTTCGTGGTTCATCCTCTGCCATATAAATTGTAAAATCAGGACCAAAGGATTTGGGCACCTTAGTCCTTTTACTTCGCCTAGGTTCTTCCTCACCTTTATGAGGTAGCTCGGCCTCGTCAGCTGTCCTTTTTCGTGAGATTCTTTCTTCCTTATTTTTAAGAGGAAATACGTTCTCAAAGAACACCGCATTTCTAGACTCAATAGTCATTCCATTATGAAAATCTGAATTTTCAGATTTATACACCAAAAATCGATAAGCACTGCTATTATTAGCATAACCGATGAATATGCAATCAATAGTTTTAGGTCCTATCTTGACCTGTTTCGGCTTTGGTATTTCGACTTTTGCCAAACACCCCCACACTTTTAAATATTTATAGGTAGGCTTGTGTCCCTTCCATAGTTCATAAGGCGTTTTGTCCCGACTTTTATGGGGTATTTTATTAAGTATATAATTTGCTGAAAGAATCGCTTCCCCCCACAAATTTTGGGGTAGACCCGAGCTTACTAAAAGCGCATTCATCATCTCCTTTAGAGTTCGATTCTTTCTTTCAGCTATTCCATTAGATTGAGGTGAGTACGGCGCCGTTTTTTGATGAATAATACCAGACTCTTTGCATATTTCGTCAAACGGGGCCACATACTCGCCTCCGCGATCGCTTCTAATCGCCTTAATTTTTCGAGTGAGTTGATTCTCGACCTCTGCTTTATACTTCTTAAAAGCATCTAAAGCTTCGTCTTTACTCTTTAGTAGGTAGACATAGCAATACCTTGTGCAATCATCAATAAATGTTATAAAATATTTCATTCCACCTCGAGTTTGCACAAACTTTAAATCACAAATATCGGTGTGAATTAATTCGAGTGGATTCGTGCTTCTAGCAACTGGCTTAAACGGTGCTTTTACCATTTTTGCTTCAACACAAGTTTCACACTTGTTATGAGAATCGATTTTAACTTTTGGTATCAAATCTAGATTCACCAATCTTTTAATTGTGTTAAAGTTTACGTGTCCAAGTCTATCATGCCACAGATTAGAACACTCCAACAAATAAGAAATACTTTCTTTATTCTTCGCCTCTTGGCGGATTACATTCATCACATTCATCTTAAAAAGGCCCTCATTTAGGTACCCTTTAGCTAAGAAGATACCATTCTTAGTCAAAACAAACTTATCAGATTCAAAGACTAATCTAAAGCCGGCTTTGCTCAAAAGAGCGCCTGACACCAAATTCTTCCGGATGTCTGGGACATGCAGCACGTCCGTTAGCGTTAATTCTTTGCCCGATGTCATTTTTAGCACCACCTTGCCTGTCCCCACGACGTCAGATGCCGAAGAGTTTCCCATGAATAGCTTCCTTCCGTCAGTCGGGGTGTAGGACGAAAACATATTTTTATCGGCGCAAATGTGCCGAGTTGCTCCCGTATCGATCCACCATTCTCGTTGATTATCAACCAAATTAACTTCTTGGATCACGGCGGTGAGGTCTTGTTCTGATAAATCATTGTGAATTGATTTGTTCTCGACCATATGAGCGCTTTCTCTAACTTTCTTTGGGAGACGGCAGTCTTTTGCAAGATGCCCAGATTTACCACAATTATAGCAGCTTCCTTTAAACTTCTTGAAGCTTGCTTGGGGTTGCTTACCACCTGTGGACTTTCCACCCGTGGGTTGCTTGCGCTTTTTGTTGAAGCTTGGCTCGGCCAAATTTGCCTTAGCCTCGAACTCGCTTCGCTTCGCCTTTGCTTCGGATTTTCGGTTGTCTTCCTCAATCCGGAGTCGAACTATCAAATCTTCGAGTCGCATTTCCTTACGTTTATGCATAAGATAGTTCTTGAAGTCTTTCCACATAGGCGGCAACTTTTCAATTATTGCAGCCACTTGAAAAGCCTCGTTCACGATTAATTTTTCTGCCGACAAGTCGTGAAGAATAATCTGAATTTCTTGCACTTGACTCACCACCGATTTGGTGTCGACCATTACATACTTCAGGAATTTGCCAACGAGAAATTTCTTAATCCCGGCATCTTCCGATTTGTACTTTATCTCCAAGGAATTCCATAATTCCTTTGCCGTTTCAATCGGACTATAGACATTGTAATGGGAATCGTCTAGTCCGTTTAAAATGTAATTTCTACACAAGAAATCACTATGATGCCATGCATCCGAGGCCGCACGCTTTTGAGCGTCGGTCTCACATTCGGGGACGGTCATCGGGTCCTCCGAAAGAAATCGAGAAAGAGAGAGAGTCGTAAGGTAAAATAGCATTTTTTGTTGCCACCTTTTGAAGTCGGCGCCGCTGAATTTCGGTGGTCGTTCGCCATGCATGGGAGCGGCTGTTACCATGGGAACGATGTGGGCGGTAGACGGCATCACATTCTGATTATCGTCGGTTGCCATCTTAATATATCTTCAAATAATTATATGACTTGCTTCCTTCGCACACGGTCTTGTCTTCACTTGAAACGAGGAGCGGCTTGTTTCCAACAACAAGAATAATAATAATTTCGTCTTCAAATGTTGGTTCTCCGTTGGTTAGCGCCTTTATCTTCGAGCGAAGCAGCAAATATAAATTTCAGCGGTAATGGTGTGAACAAATCACAAGTCGAGGCACGTGATACACGCTCTCTTGAAGACGAAATGACCCCGCTAATACCCACGGTTTACGGTAAACGCCTCCGAGATACAACGACTTACGTTTGGAATATAGCGGTATCTCAAATACGCCAAACTTCGACGAACAAATACTCTTGCTTTGGGACTAACAAGAACACAAGTTATATGTATGAAATGTAGAGAATTTTTAATGCTTTGAATGATATTCAATGATAACTCATGTGGGGTATTTATAGGTTTAGGTTTTCAATACCAAGAGAAGTATCCCTTTGCATGTGTCTATTCATGAAAAAATACATCTTTATATTAAAGAACCTTTTGCTTAATTAGTACACCCTTTCAAATATACCTCTTAGTATTAATTCATTCATACCTTTTCCTAACATAATTGTAGGGTGTTCATCGGTTGGTTCGGTTCGGTTTTATCAAATTTCGGTTCGGTTTTTCGGTTTTCGGTTTTACGTATGCTTAATCTGATATCCGAACCATTTTAATTTGGTTCGGTTCGGTTTTTTATAATTCTGGTTCGGTTTTTTTCGGTTCGGTTTTTCGGTTAGGAATTTAATATAAACAAAAAAATATTATGAGCTGAAAATACATAAAACAATTTATGGTTATTAAAAAGAAAAACAAAGAAGATTTATGGAACATGACATGTAGCAAAATAATTCAAATGTCCGAAAAACAAAATATAACATGAGAATGGAACAAAATCTAACAAAAATATAAAAACATTCATCTGAAGATACTATAAATTATTTGGGAGAAAAATAGTATTTGATTGGTGAGGAAAACATTCACCTAAAAATGGAAAAAATATACCAAAATATTTACTGGGTTGTTTACGTTATGGGAGAAAAATAAATGATTTTTGATATTTTTCTATTTTTAATGTAGTATGATAATTTCAGTTCAGTTTTTCCGGTTTTTTCGGTTTTACGTATGCTTAATCCGATATCCGAACCATTTTAATTTGGTTCGGTTCGGTTTTTTACTATTTGGTTCGGTTGTTTTCGGTTCGATTCTTTACGGTTCGGTCGGTTTTTTCGGTTTTTCGGTTAATTTGAACACCCCTAATTATAATCTTCTTTATATCAAAATAATGGATCAGTCTGTATTGTTCTATTAAATTAATATCCTTGATTAATATGGAAGGTTCTACTCATATTACCGTAGAAAGAAGAGTAAATTATGATTCAGGCCCTTTTAAGCAACTTTCGTTTGAATTCAGGCCCTCTTACTTTAAATTTCAGTTTAAAAGACCCATCTCAAGTTTGTATTAGAGTTAAGGACCCATTCGTGGTAAAAAGACCCATTTGCCCTCGACTGTTGCAAAAAATTACATATTTGTACCATCATCTTCACATCAAAGGTTTTGTCATCGATGATTCTTCCTACACCCAAAACTCCATGAAATCGCAAAGATCTTGAACGTTAGTAGTCGAAAATGGTAAAATCGCTATCAATTTGTCATGGGTCCTCATAAACAAGAAAAATTTTCGATGTTAAGTTGGAATAATGCTTCAAAAAAGCTTCGAAAATTTTGATAAACACGAGTGAAATCTCGACTTATATGCTCGAATAACGAGTATTCACACCAATTCAGATGTGGATCTTAGTAACCGACATGGAATAACAACGAATCTTGCCCGAACCTAAGATCCAAACATTTTCAATTTCAGTAACAAATAACTTTATCTGGGTACCATTTTCGGCTAGAACGGAAACTGTACCTTGGAAACCTATACCAAATTCTTAACTTCGACGAATATATGTTGCCTCTCTTATAACAAATAATTAGAAAATAGTGTCACGAGGAAGATAAAAAATTCCTGTAATACATCAGGTCATCGTGGTACCACTTCTGTTATTTAGGAAACCCCTCAACACTAATAACATATGCCATACACAATTTGAAAATATTTGTAAAAAAACGAGTGAAATCTCGACTTTTATGCTTAAATAATGAGTATTCACACCAATTCGGATGTGTATCTTAGTAATCGACATGAAATAACAATGATTTTTTCTGCGAACTAATATCAAAACGTTTTTAATTTCAGTAACACATCCCTTTATCTGGATACCATTTTCCGCTATTTTTGAAACCCTACCCTAAAAAACAATAACAGATTCCTAACATTGAGGAATAAATGTTGCCTCATCTATAACAAATAATGAGAAGACAATAACGGTTTGTTTCCTATTAGCTACATGCAACTAGTACGGAATAGGGCATCAAGAGAAAGATCAAAAATTCGTACGACACCAGAAACTCTCTGAAATCGCAGAAATCTTCAATGTCAATAATCGAAAGAGGTAAAACTGGTCTCAATTTCTCATGGGTCCTCATAAACAAGGACAATTTTCGATGTTAATTTGGAATAAATGCTTCAAACACAATCCAAAAATTGTGGTAAAAAAACGAGTGAAATCTCGACTTTTAGGCTCGATAATGAGTATTCACACCAATTCGGATGTGGGTCTTAGTAATCGAGGTGAAATAACAACGAATTTTGCTGCGAGCTAAGATGGAAACATTTTTTTCAATTTCATTAACACATCACTTTGTCTGGGTACCATTTTCTGCAAGTTCCAAAACTCTACCTCCAAATATTGTAACCGATTACTAATAAATGGTAACAAGTGATGCCTCATTTATAACAAATAATAAGAAAAATAATGGTTTTTGTTTCCTATAATTACTACATGCAACTGGTACGGACTAAAGTGTCAAGAGAAAGATTAAAAATTCGTATGCTGCACAAAACTTCCCGAAATTGAAGAAATCATACGTTAGTAATCGGAAAAGGTAAAACCGATCTCAATTTTTCATGGGTCCTCATAAACAAGGAAAATTTTCAATGTTATGTTGAAATAATGCTTCAAACCCAATTCGACAATTTGGTAAAAAAAACTAGTGAAATCTCGAATATTATGCTCAAATAATGTGGATTCACACCAATTCGGGCGTGGGTCTTATAATCGACAATAATTATCGATGTTAGTCACGAAAAATTTGGATGCGAAATATTGGAACGTTGGTCAAATAAAAAGTTGGTTGGTAACACTTCATTTATTCTGGGTAACAATTCACGCATTCTGGGTAACACATAACTAAGAACATTATAGAAGGTTCTAGATTGTCAAAGATATTAACAGTACAATAACTTAATATTACCACATTGCCTGCAAATAATACCACATGTCCGATAAACAATAACAATATAAACAAAGGTTATACCACAATTGTAGCTACAAGAACCACAAAATAGCTAATCAATACCACATTGCTATTTCGATTAATTTCGTTCGTAAATTCATTTCGTTGGGATGTATAAGATTGACATTCATGGAAATAGGTGATATGATGAAGCCAAATCACAAAATTTCATTAAAACACACGTTTTGCGAATGTTGATATCAATATGTGAAAGTTGAGATCAAAAGTCATGTAAACACATAGCTCTTCTTTCACAAAATATACTAGTACCTCTTTTGATGACATATAACATTATGAATTCCATCGCAAACGTATTCACAGTTCAACATTAAAGCACGGACAACATTTAATAGACCATAAACTGAAAATTTGAGACCTCAAACTAAACGATCGAAGCAAAATGGAATTTTGAGCGTAAATAATGAAATGTTTTAGAATATTACCACATTACCTGCAAATAATACCACATGTCTGATATAAAAAGACAAGACCAATCGAATTTATGACACAATGTTTGGTGTAGATACCACATAATACGTTTTCCAGTATAACATCATCAATTAGATTAATTTTGTTCGTAAGTTCACTTTTTTCCGAATGTATAAGATTTATGTTGATGTAAGTATGTGATTTCATTAAGTTAACAAAAATTCACTTAAAGACATGTTATGTGAATGTTGATATCAATATGTGAAAGTTGAGAGCAAAAGTCATGTAAACACATAGCTCTTCTTTCACAAAAATATACTAGTATCTCCTTTGATGAGACATAACGTTATGAATGTCATCACAAACGTATTCAAAGTTCAACATTAAAGCACGAACAATATTTAGTAGACCATAAACTCAAAATTCGAGACCCCAAACCCTAAATAATCGAAAAAATTATCGATTTGTGAGCGAGATTAATGAAATTTTTATTGTGGTATGCAAAACTTATTATGCAGTATCAGTATCTACAATAGTATTAAAAATTGCATTTGTACTGTTATTTTATTTCGAAATGACTGATTTGGTACCGTCCACGTTTTATACCTCTTAACTAGAGGAATGTACCACATTATTTGACGAGCTCCCTTATTGCCAAATATGACAATTCCCGCCTAAATTATTGAACATCCCGCCTACATTATTGAAATCCCACCTAAACTGGATAACACAAGTTACACAAAGAATAACAATTAATAACTTACCGGTACCACTTCCTTATTTAAAAAAATTAGGCAAAAATCCGGCAATTGTGTTTAAATCTCGGCAACCTTGAGCGAAGAACAATAGAGCCAACACGGTGTCTCAGTGCTTTGATCAGGATATGGGTCTCTCGAATTTGTACGAAGTATCTTCAATTTCGACCGAATCGGGATTCGATTTCACCGGTTTTAATTATTTGCGTCAAAATAATTCCGAAAATATACCCGTAAAATCGAGCATTTCGAGACCTCATAACATAATAAACCGTCTAGGACACACTCAACTTGGTGTGGTGTAGGATGTATGTTCGTGCATATGGAAATATTGTATACGGTAATTGTTTCGATCGAGTTTCCATTGTTATAAAGATACCAAATAATAGAAATTTGGTACCTAATACAGCTTACTGCTACCTTTAAATCTAAACGTATACCAAATGAGAGCTTTTCAATACCTATTAACTGTTTTACTAGGACAGATGCTTGACAGTCCATACCACGTTCTCGGAACAGTGGTTTAGGCAACAATCCGGCGATTAGATTTCGGCAAACCTTGAGCAACGAACAATAGAGTCAATACGGTGTTTCAGTGATTTATTCAGGATATGGGTCTCTCAAATTTGTACAAAATATCTTCAATTTCGACCGAACCGTAATTCGATTTCACTGTGTTTTCTTATTATTTGCGTCAAAAGAATTCGAAAAATTTACCCGTAAAATCGAACATTCGAGACCCAAATAACATGATAAACCGTCTAGGACAGACCCAACTTGGTTTGGTGCAGGATCTGTGTTCGTGCAGATGGAAATAATATACGACCAATTGTTTCGATCGAGTTTCCACTGTTATATCGATACCAGATGATAGGCATTTGGTACCAAATCCAGCTTACCGTGACCTTTAAATCAGTATATACACCATATGCCAGCTTATCAATACCTATTAACTATTTTACGATGACAGATGTATGACAATTCATACCACGTTCTGGGAACAGTTGTTTAGGCAACAATTCAGCGATTTTAAGTTTCGGCAAAACATGAGCGACGAACAATAGAGCCAATATTGTGTTTCAGAGATTTATTTAGGTTATGGGTCTCTCGAATTTGTACAAAATATCTTCAATTTCGACCAAATCGGGAGTCGATTTTATCGTGTTCCTATTATTTGCGTCAAAAGAGTTCGAAGAATATACCCGTAAAATCGAACATTTCGAGACCTGAATATCAAAATAAACCCTCGTGGATAGATCGAGTTTTGTTTCCAAGGATCGTTCGAACGAAAATAGAAATCTGCGAAGATTTTTTATCGTAAATAAAGTGGTTAACGATGGTAACAGAAAACATGTTCTGGATACCACTTATTATACAGCTTTTGTAGGGGTATTTTGGTCAGATCAACTTTTTGGTCCTTTTCTCTAACTTTGAAAGATACCGGGTCCTTTTTAATGAACTTCATACTGACAGGGGCCGAACTATATTATGAAACTTAAAGAGGGCCAGATTCTTAAAAGCCCCTAGAAAGAAATCATACTTTTTATTGGGGCGAAATCAATCATATTGCAAGAATAGATCATTCATTCACTTCTCAAGTCCCAAAAAAATTGGGTCTCTGAAACGTGGGAAATTATACTTTACAATATTCCACGTCACTAACCAACGACTAGAAAATAATGAGGTAGCCCATTTAGTAGTTTTGTTTTTTTATTTCAGGTCCTATTTAGGTTTCATAGAGATAGAATTAAGTACCTAAATTTAAGTTTCATTTTGAAATAAGGACCTAATCCATGATAAAGACATATTTGCCCTTTATAAACAAAAAAATTATGAATCATTACCATCGTCTTCTTCAAACAAGCAAAGCAACCATGAAGAAATGATATAGAGTGTACATGAAGTGGTACTGTAGACCGATGAAGTGGTACTGGTGCACAATGAAGCGGTACTATAGACCATGAAGTGGTACTGGTGAACAGTGAAGTGGTACTGTAGACGCAAGTGGTACTGTTGAACTGAGAAGTGGTACAACATTTGTAGACACATGAAGTGGTAATGTTGAACAGAGAAGAACTGGTACTGTAGACCCATGAAGTGGTATTGTTGAACAGAGAAGTGGTACATCATTTGTAGACCCATGAAGTGGTACTGCTGAACAGAGAAGTAGTACAGCATAACCTTAAGTGTTCCTGCAGAAATCGGGTAAATATTTTGACGCGATCCCAAATTGAAATGTTTGGGAATTAACACTCCGGATAACCTTTTGTGCATATCGAGTAAAACTTTCTACACTGACTTTAACGAATGTTGCCAAAAAAAAACGCTTTTTTAATTATTTAATTAAAAAAATAATAACCATTAACAAAATAAACATAAATACAATAGCATTAATAAAATAATGCTTTTCGTAATCCCAGATTACGAGTTACGTAACTCGCTGGCGTGTGCGCCTTACGTGGAGTAACTCGTAATCCCAGAATACGAGTTATGTAACTCGTAATATGGGATTACGAGTTAGATCTGGTTTTGAATAAAACCCTACAGCGGCGACGAAGAAGACGAACCGACAACGACGAGGAAGCAAACGAGGACGAAGCGACGACGACGACGAAGCAGACGAAGAAGACGTGAACAACGCCACCCCGTGCCTCCACGCCGCCGCTCACCCCAACCCGTGGCTGCCCCAGCTGCAACCCGCTGCCCAGCCGCGCCCCACTGCCCCGTCGCCCCGTCCTGCCCCACTGCCCCGCCACCCCGAGACGCTGCCCGCCGTGACAAGCTGCCCCACTGCCCTGCCACCCCGAGATGGTGCCCCGCCGCACCTGCCGTCCGGCGACGCTGCCCTGCTG
Source organism: Craterostigma plantagineum (assembly GCA_027422505.1). Taxonomy (NCBI): domain Eukaryota; kingdom Viridiplantae; phylum Streptophyta; class Magnoliopsida; order Lamiales; family Linderniaceae; genus Craterostigma; species Craterostigma plantagineum. Next base: position 559,156 of record JAPQWV010000157.1, read on the forward strand.
CGACCCGCCAACCCGCCGCCCAGACAACGTCCTTCGCGCGATTAGTTCGGGTACCCCGTTACGATCCAAAATACGATTTTTTGTGTTAATTTCATCATTATCAAATGCTTTTATTGATCATTGATTTGTTTGGTTTCTTTTTTTCTTTAAATGTAGAATGGATTTCGATTCTTCTTACGGGCCTTTTGATAGTTCGGTGTTGACGATGCAGTCAAACCACCGTAGTAGGGATAGATAGAACTACTAAGATTAGGTCCTTAGAGAATGTAGTGTGGGGCATGAGAGAAGCACCGAATAAGTTACACGGTCGCTTAGTAGGGAAGTTGAACAATATTGGTCTATACATCGTCTAAAGCTGTATGTCGCAGAGGGTTGACCCTCATTTGATTACAACATTGGTAGAGCATTGGAGGAAGGAGACCCATATGTTCCATTTATTTGTTGGGGAGAAGACCGTTACCTTACAGGACGTAGGTATCTTGTGGGGGTTGCCTGTAGTTGGTATTTGTGTCTCCTGTTTGATCCATACTAGGACGGTCACACAGTGGATGGACCAGTGTGAGCGGTTGCTAGGTTTTAGACCGCCTGGAAATTAAGGGGTCATCGATGTCGATGAAGTCGTTAGCGAGTTGGTTATTAGCCTATACAATTTTGGATGATAGTGACGAAGAAGAGGTCGAGTGGTCAGCACGGGATTATGCTGCTGCTCTTCGGTGCCGTGATGTTCCCGATTGTAGCGCCAGCACCGTATCATTGACTTACCTTCAGCTGTTGGAGGATATTGAGGAGGTGAGCACATTTAGTTGGGGTAGTTTGGTGTTGGCATTCCTATACAGAGAGCTTTGTTCGGCATGCGAACCGAAAAAGCTAAATATAGCTGGACCCCTACGGCTGTTGCAGGTAATTATATAGAAAATTTGATTAAATTTATAGTTATTTTAAACATTTATTTACAACAAGTGATTTGTTTAGGCAGGGGCATATGTGAGGATTTTGCCATTTCAGTCAGTACGGGGTGTTCATCGTATCACGATGGAGCCCCGAACAGTCGACATGATAGTCTTACCGGCCCTGCCACATCCTCAGAGGGTCAGCGGGTCAGCGGGCCAAGCATTTGTAACTCGTAGTCTGGGAATACGAGTTACTAACTCGTATCCTCAGGGACGCGTTACTTTGTCATGTCAGGGTCAGCAGGTCAGCGGGGCCACGTAACTCATAATATGAGAATACGAATTAGTAACTCGTATTCTCAGGTTACGAATTTTGTTATTTTATTAATGCTTTTTATTTCTTGTTTATTTTGTTAATGTTTGATTTGTTTTAATTATTTAATTAAAAATCCCAAAAATAACACTTAAATCAAACAAAATAACATGTTCATGTGAAATAACAAAAGTGTTATCCAGAAATAAAGAAGTGTTATCCAGAAAGGACGAAGTGTTTCCCAGCAAATTTCTAACTCAAAACTATACCAAATAGAGGACAACAGGTAACACATAAACCTGTCTCGATACCACTTTTAAGTAACATTTATTTACGCCAAAATTTTTCTAGCGATTTCATTTTCAACTCGATTAACCTTGAACGACGAACGATGGACCGACACGGTGGCGACGTAATATCCAAGCTATGGGTCTCTCAAATTTATACATATTAGCTGCAGGTTTAGCCGAAACATGGACCGATTTAAGTTTTTTTTTTTCAGATTTGCGTCAATTAGATTCGAAATATACCCTCGCAAATCTTAAATTTGACGACGTAATATCAAAATAAACTCTAATATTTGCAACGGATGCTTATTTTGATTGCCAATACTCATTTTATTATGTTAATAACACTTATTAGCCATATAATAACACAATATTTGTGCTGAGTAATACTTCCTGTTATGTGATAACTGATAACAATATACTGGAATTCGATAACGGAACAGGAAGTGTTACTCATAACTACTCTTTTATAAGGGTATTTTCGTCCAACAACCTTAATTCTAACATAAATTGTGAAATGGATCCCTGAAATTAATTTTTTTTTGACATGGGCCAGGATAGAACTGGCAAAATTACCCGCGGCCCGCGGGCCGGCCCGCCCCGCCCCGCCAAAAGGGCGGGTAGGCGGGCCTAGAAAGCCCGCCTGCACGGGCCACGGGCTTCGGTGGGGCGGGGCGGGCCGGCCCGCAGGCCGGCCCGCCAATAATAATATTATATATTAATTGATAATTATATATATTTATATATAAATTATATATTTTTTTATATAAATTATATAATTGTTTATATTTTTTTGGTAAGATTTTATGATTTATAAAATTAAAAGATAAATTAATTAATATTTTCTGAAGTTGAAATATATTAAATATATTTATTTATTTTTTTGGTTTTTCAGGTTTTTTTTATTTTTTTTTTAAATTATGCGGGCTAAAGCTACAATGGCAATTTTGCAAATTTGATCAATTTTATGCGTATAATTGTAATTGATCAAACTGGCCCTCCATGGTCGTCGCTTTCAGATCTGCTCTAAAAAGTCCATACTTTTCATTTTATCTTACACTGTAACATTGTATCTTTCGCTGGCAATAGGAAAAAAAAGGTTTGCCTCCATGGTCATCGTTCAGATTCGAGATATATATATATATATATATATATATATATATATATATATAATATAGGTAAAAAGAATTTTCAGGGTAGGCACTAGGCGTGTGGTGGCTCCGCCCATGATTAAAAGAGGAGCTGAGAGTTTAAGAAAAATATAGTTAGATAAACAATCATATAAAAACTTATATTTCATTAAATATTAAATATTATAATTATCAAATTAAAGTAACATATATATAAATATATTGTAAATCACACATGTATAGAGTGAGCGAAGTTACTAGTATATATAATGGACTATTGTCTTTTATTCAGATGGGATTCCATTCTTTCTTCCGAGCATCATTGGCCAACGAATACATATTTAATTGGTTATATATCGATTGGAGATGGTCCGAAAAGAGAACCACGATTAGTGAGCGTTTCCACTTGTAATTAGTTGGGCTTACTAAAGGATTTAATCAGAGTTTGCATATAGCCTCATCGTCATAAGTTTTTGAAATTTAAAAAGAATAAAAAACAACTTCAAAAGAATTAAGAAAGAGGGTTGCACGTCCCTATTATTAAAGAGCAAAGAAGGAAAGAAACCTAATCAAAATGTAGAAAACCATGTTAACCTTTTGCCTATAACCAAAGAGGGGTTGACGTTCCTATCACTAATTTAATGATGAGATTATGCTTAGTTTGATGAACTCCCTGGAAAGAATTATTGCCATGTGTGTGTTAGAAAGGGCAACTGTGGGCCATGAAAATTACAAGTTATCGTATCTTATATCAATCACTAGACAAATCTTATTTAAATTACATTCACCAAATCACATGATGATTGGTAACGGAAAGTTACAACCTTCGAATCTTATCTGCACATCTCGCCCTTCTACTATATATGATTAGAAAGTGAAGAACCCAAAATCATACTAAAAAACATTCTGAAAATTTTTAGAGTTAGCCTTGAAAATATGGAGAAAAATTTAACAGCAGCAAAGTTTGTGTAACGGGAGATTCAGGTTACTTGGGCTCGTGGATGATCAAGAAACTGTTATTTGTATATGCTGTGAACAGGGCCGTGGCTGAGAAAGCATGGGCCTGAAGCGAAACTTAAATTTCGGGCTCCTGATCGGTAATTTTTTTTGCAGATGCAGTATGATACGTATAATATAATGCAAATTTCAACGGTAAATATAACTAAAATAAATGAACAAAAAATAAATATTTTTATAGTACAATGTTCGAAAATACTTAATCCGATATCCGAATTTTTTTAATTTGGTTCGCTTCGATTTTTATAATTCGGTTCGGTTTTTTCGTTCAGTTTTTTCGGTTAGGAACAAAGAAGATTTATGGAACGTGAGATGTAGCAAAAACAATTCAAAGGTCCGAAAAAAAAAACATGAAATGTAGGGGTGTTCGTAGTTCGGTATACCGACCGGAAAAACCGAGATACCGAAAATTCGGTACAAACCGAACCGAACCGAAAAATTCGGTTCGGTTTTCGGTACATAGGTTTAAAAATTTTGGTATTTCGGTTCGGTATAGAATTTTCGGTAAGTTCGGTATACCGAATTACCGAAATTTTTAAATTAAATATATTATATTATATTAATATTGATATAAATATAATTATTATAAATTATATATATTATTTGAATATTACAGAATTTTTTTTACTTTTCTTATCGGAAATTCGGTTATTTCGGTAAAAACCGAATTTACCGAAAAAATTTCGGTAGAAACCGAATACCGAACCGAGGAATTCGGTTCGGTATTCGGTACCTAAAGTAGGTGTACCGAAATTTCGGTATACCGAATGAACACCTCTAATGAAATGAAACAAAATCTAACCTAAATATAAAAACATTGTTTGTCGAGAAAAAAAAAATTAAATTGTGCCTGCAGCCAAACAAATAAAATAAAATAAGTAGCCGCATAATATACCTTAAAAATAACTGGACACAGATGTTTGGTCGGTCCCATAAGAAAATAGTGAAGGATTTTATTAGATAAGGACATCCTTTAACTTAAGCGAAACCCTTTTTACATTGTATTAGTATAGAAGAAGAAACCACATCATGTTTTCTTTTTTTTTTTCCTTAATAAAAATCTTTAATGTCTTGTTTGTGCTGAACTGAATTTTTTTAATAAATTACAATATTTGGGCTTTCTTTTGTTAACATCAAGGCCCACCTGACTTGTGCAGTCCACTAACAGTTTTTATAGATCTATTTTTAAGTTTTAACTATAATATTCTTTTTGATAATATGTATATATACATGTCTAAAAAATTTTGGGCCCTCCGAAGTTGGGCTCGAGGCGACCGCCTCATTGGCCTCCTATGAGCTACGGGCCCGGCTGTGAAAGATCTGAGAATTGGTACTGTTTGCGAGTGTTTTGGCCGAGGAGTATACGAGCTTGTATATTTTTTATATCGAGAGGAACAAAGCTTTTTTATATGTAGAGAGGTGTATAAAAGTTCAAGTGAAACAAACACTGAACAGAGTTCCAAGATATATTTCTTCTTGCTTCTCTTCTGATGTTAAAACAAATACACGCCACATGCTTTTATACTACTAACTAGATACTACAAGACAAATAGATAAAACATACCAAATTCTAATTTTTCATCCACGCGTGTTTTCTTCTTCAACTTTTACTGCTATTATATTTTCTTCGTATGACTTTGTTTGCTTTATTTGAATTTCTCCATTTGCAGTTTCAACTCTCATTGTGTTATTTCTGACTTTGTGAGTTTCGTTGAGATTATTCAACAGATTCCTCCCTTAATCTCAACGACTTCCGCTCTTTCATCCCAAGCATTTGTTTCAGATTTTCGAATGTGTTTGTCGGTAATTCCATGGACCACGCCTCTTTTGGAGAGCTCCTTTAGGCCACGGTAGTGCAAATGACCAAACCGCATATGCCACAAATGATCTTTGTCATCCACGTCAATTTGCAAATATTTTTCTTGAATCGCCTTCAGGTTGATTCTGAACATTCGGTTCCTTTCCATCTCGACCCGTGCGATCATTCTTCCGTCTTTGTTTCTTAGTTGTAATGAGCGATCCTTCATGAACACTGAACATCCTTTCTCAAGCAACTGACCCATGCTTAAGATTTTCGTCTTCAAGTTGGGTACGAAATAAACGTCCTCGACCGATCCCTGCTTGCCATCATTTCGAGAAAAACATATTTTCCCTCAGCCTTTGACTTCTATTTCGATGCATCTCCAAAAGACACATGGCCGTCATCGATCTTCTTCAAATTCGTGAAGAGATGTCTATGCCCGCTCATATGATTGCTGGCACCGGTGTCAAGATACCACACCATATCGTTGCCTGGACTTGTGTCGTCGAGCGCCATCAAGAGAACGTCTTCGTCTTTTGGCTCTTCTTGTGTGGTCAGATTCGCATTTTCGTCCACCTTTTTTTCGGACCAACAGTCTTTTGCAAAATGTCCGAACTTCCCGCAATTGTAGCACTCAACGCTCGGTCATTTGAGCGACCATCTCGTCCTTGAGCTCGACCTCATCCTCTCCAATTTTGATTACTCATTTGTCGTTGTTCGGGATTGTATCCTCGTCCTCGGCCTGAATTTTGGCCGAAGCCTCGTCCTCGTTGACAACGTCCTCGTCCTCGGCCGTGATGTGTATATAGCGCCTTGTCATCTTTCAACGATAATTTCGTCTGTAGAGCCTCATCCAGCGATTCCTGCTTCTTCTTTTTCTTCCGTTGCTCGTGAACTTCGAGCAAACCGGAGAGTTCATCGACCGTCATTTCTTCGAGATTTTTGGATTCTTCAATTGCGCATACCACGTTCTCGTACTCGTCCGTCAGAGAGCGGAGAATTTTCTCGACGACGCGGGCTTCCGTTAGGGCCTCACCGTTACTCTTCAACTGATTTGAGATGGTTTGTATTCTCGTTATATAGTCGGACACGCCTTCACCGTTCTTCATTCTCGTCATTTCGAATTCGCCACGAGGAGTTTGCAGCCTGTTTTACTCGTTCGGCGCCTTTGTACGCTGCTCCAGTTTTTCTCATGCTTCTTTCGATTTCTTTACGTCCTTGAATTTTTCGAAGTCGGCATCTTCTAGGCCGTTGTATATGATGGTGAGCGCAACATCATCTAATTTTCGAGAATCCTCCAACACCTTCAGCTGGATTGACGTGTACTCGTCGTATTTTCCGGGTTCGGTATACCCGTCTTTAACGATATTCCACACGCCTTGTGAGCCGAGCAGTGCTTTCATCCGAATACTCCAATTATCATAATTGGATTTTGTGAGGCGTGGAACTGGCACATTACCGAACGACATGGCTCTGATACCAATTTGTTATTCGTATATGTTGTGAAAGATCTGAGAATTGGTACTCTGCGAGTGTTTTGGCCGAGGAGTATACGAGCTTGTATTTTTTTTATATCGAGAGGAACGAAGCTTTTTTTATATATAGAGAGGTGTGTAAAAGTTCAAGTGAAACAAACACTGAACAGAGTTCCAAGAGATATTTCTTTTTGCTTCTCTTCTGATGTTTACACGCCACATGCTTTTATACTACTAACTAGATACTACAAGACAAATAGATAAAACATACGAAATTCTAATTTTTCATCCACGCGTGTTTTCTTCTTCAACTGCTATTTTATTTTCTTTGTATGACTTTGTTTGCTTTATTTGAATTTCTCCATTTGTAGTTTCAACTCTCATTGTGTTATTTCTGACTTTGTTAGTTTCCTTGAGATTATTCAGGAGAAACTACTACATAGAGGCTACATCGTACATGCAACTCTCAGGAATTTGAGCTAGTATCTGATCTGTATATGTAATAAAAAAAAAACCTTTGATCTTAACCCTTTAGCTAGTCTTAACAGAAGATATTGGCTTTTCTTTCATTTTCAGGCGATGTCTCCAAAGTAAGTCTTTTAAGATCACTATCGAATGGTGAAACCAATTTGAAGCTATTCAAAGAAGATATATACAGTCCTCAAGAGTTCGAAAAGGCTATAAATGGTTGCGACTATGTTCTCCACATGGTTACTCCCATCACCATGACTCCAAGGTCAGAATCTCTTTCACAGCAATGATATTAATATAACCACTTTAATGTTTTTTCCACAATATATATATATATATATGATATGGGGCTCTCCCAATCAACAAGATTTTTAAGTGTGGGGGCTCTGGATGTTTAGTTAACGGTAGATCGATAGTTATGCAACTTAAGGTGTTGTTGATGGGGGGACGTGAAGGGGATGTAAATAAAAAGGACACAACGATCTATGTGGTTCGAATCCTATTGGATTCTACGTCCACGGGGCGCATGGAACTTCCTTTCACTAAGTTATAATGTTTTACACACTCAAATAATCCTCACTTTCACTCCTCGAACGTAGAAAGTATGTTGGGGCCACATCTAAAGAGAGAAAATGCTATATGAACTTTTATGTAGAAAATTGAGATCTGCTGAAAAATGTGGCTAAGTCTCCATTTTATAGTAGCTCCCGCCGCCTGTATGATGCTATGTTCCCAGTTTTCCGGGTGACGTACGGCATAGGACAATAGGAAAAGTGAAAGGCGGCTGCTACAATGACGTGGTCAGTGGTACCTTCCTATAATGAGTCGACACGTGTCTCTGTGACTTCCTTCCTTCTTTCTACTGTTCTTTCGTCCTAAAATTCCCGAGAGTCCTATTTCCTTTGTCCGGATAATGCTTATATCCGGAGGATCTTCATAGGTCCTTTCTCCCAGGTTCTGATCATGTACCTTATTATGGGCTTTTCTTCTTCATAGGCTTATTGGGCTTCTTTCTGTTTTTTATTTTCTCGGTCCAGTCTAGTTGAGTCCACATCAACCACTCCCCTACTCTAATTCATTTTTCGGGGACAAAAGTGAATTAGAGTAAATGATAAGCTAGACCTTATCTCCCCCGAAGGACTTACCGTCATGATTCCCTGTAAGGACGTATTCTTTGTTACTTCCTCTCAGTGCCTCGGGAACTGCTTCTTTTTAAGGGCGGCTTCTGAAAGTTCCTTAGGTTATTTATCAAACGCACTTCGTCATTTATCAGGTACGTCTTCCTTTTTATTTCATCTTCTTCCTTTGTCTCTATGGCTTCCACAGTTTCAGATTCGGCGAATCCTTTGTCTTCCCCTACGTATCCCCTCCAGTTGATTTCTTCTGATACATCGTCCACCCCTCCAGTTTCATGGCCCGATTCTCCTCCAAAGATTCGTGCCAAGCGTGCTGCCGCGCCACAAACCAGTAATCGACCGCGAACTTGCTCCGTCATCGCCTCTGCCATGGCTTCTTCCTCTGGGTGAAGCCAAATCTACTGACTCGCCAGCCGATTCCCAGGATTTGGTCGTGCTCTCTAAGCCGGCGGCCCCTCTTAACCCTAGATTCGTCCTGTCCTTTTCTATTCTGACCCCTCCTAGCATTTTTAGGGCCTATACGTGCCTGTCGGCGGGTCTGGACGTCTTGGTGGATGTAGGCTTCGTCTTTGAGGGTTTTTCGGTGAACATACCCTCGCCTGATCAGAGGGCCGACCGTCCGCCTCCTTCATGTTTGGCACTCTGGGAGGCCCAAATTAAGGCTGGGCTGCGCTTCCCCTCCCACTCTTTCTCTCCGAAGTATCTAGGGCTTTCAAGGTTCCCTTGAACCAGTTCCAACCTTCCACTATCTGCCTTCCCATATCCTTTTTGTGGCGGTGCGGGCTGCGGGCGGCATTCCTTCCCCTGATATAGTACTTTGCAGTTTTTCCTTAAGCCTCATGGCATCTTCTTTTATCTGTCCTCCATTTCCTCTCGTCTAAGAGGGGAAACTCATTTTTTCGGCAAGAACCACAAGATGGACAAGGACTGACAAGGTCCTTATTTCTTCGTGGAGTCCCCGGATGGTTTGTGGGACTTTCCTTGTGACAGGTGGGCGAATGGTGCTCCTCCTCGCGATTCTGGAAAGTGTTCGAAGAGAAACCTAAAACCCCTGTCTTTTCTGAATGCTCATGCTGAGGAGCATGGCCCTTTAAATCCTTTCTCTCTGGTCAAGTTTCCCGGGGTCCTGTATCGTTTTGGGTTTTCGCCTTTCTTTGCTAGCTTTTCTCTCTAGGGCATTTACAGTTGTTGCTGCGTTTCCGTATTTTTCTAGCGTTGACGTTCTGTTGACCTTTTGTTTGTGGATTTTGGATGTAGGGATGACATGCTCGTGGCTCAATCTACTGGCGAACATAGGAGAAGGGACTGCTCCCCCACCCCCTAGGGCCGAGGGGTCTGCCCTAGTTCCTAACCCTCCCTTGCTTTTGGGTGCTCAGGATATTCGTGCGGAAGTTCATCAGTCTCCTCCTAAGGATTCGGGGACTTCCGAGCTGCCCAGGCTGCCCCTGCTTCCAAGGCGAAGCGAAAAGCTGGCTCCTTAGCGAAACTGGATAAAATATCTAGGAAGAAGCTACCCCTATCTGAAGGCGAGGGCGGCGAGGTTTAGATGGAGGTTTCTCAGGAGGGGCTTCAACAAGGTGGCACCCCCCTTCTGGGGACTCACTGGCTAGAGGAGGGATGGAGGTGTGGGCCATCTAGTTCCCCCAGAGGACAAGGAGGTGTTCTCCCAAAGATCCGCAGCAGAGAATGAGGCGGAGCTTGCCCACCACCTCCTCAAGGTATACTCCCTACCACCTTCTGGTTGGTGTTTCCTCTGTTTGCCTAGTCTTGGAGCTCCTTCTTGTGGTATCCAGGTTATAGGCTTGGTGTCTGTACGGCCTTCTGCGAGCTTATCAGTGCAGGAGTTGGAGGAGCGCACCCGCTCCCTTCAAGAGCAGTTAGAAAAGGTTCAGGTCAGTTTGGCCACTCAGGAGAAGGTGGCCGAAGAAACTCAGGCCAAGTTTGAGCGTGAGAAGGAAGGATTGGAGAAGGAGAAAGTTGAGTTGGCTAGGCAGTATGAAGAACTGTGCACTTTTTTAGAGAAGGAGAGGGAAGATCATGCGGCCCTTCTGAAGCAGCGTGAGGAGGAGCTTCAGAGCTCCTTTGCCAATAAAATAGCAAATGGGATGAAGATTTCGTCCGTATGACGGAGGTCCGTACGGCAGCTGAGCTGGAGTCCATGAAGGCCATGGGCGCCAAGATCTGCCAGCAACACCTCCTGTCCACAGCGGCCGGTCAGAAGTTCCTGAGGGGCCTGGCCGAAGATTCGCATCTGGCGTATCTGGAGGATCCCACTTCCCTCAGGGACTTCGTCCCCTTCATGCAGCATTACTTTCTGGGGGGCCATCGTGCGGGATCTGCCGGTGTTGGAGCGGCCACCGCCCTCAGGGACCTTCCTCCCCTGCGTCCTTCAAAGGGGATCCGATGGCTGAGGAGAATCCTTTCTTTTGGCTCCCTTCAGCTGAGAAGCATATGGGGGCTTTTGCCCAGGCCGACATCTCCGACCACCCCGGCGTTGTTTTTCTGCCTTCTGAAGATCCTTCTGCTTAGTCTTTCTTTTGGGTGTTGTGTAGCGAACCCTTTTTCTTTATGCTTTTGCGGACATTCTTAGGTTTTTGTTTTTCTTATGGGGGAGCTTAACTTCCCTATTTCTGCGTGTTTCTGCTGAGGTATCCTTTTTCCCTTTGTAATATAGGACCTCTTTATTAAGTATCCCGTGTTTTACTTTTTGTTAAGTTTTATCGCACTTCATAAGCACCTTAATCAATTCGTGAACCAAGTACGAATTATACACGCCTTCGGTTGTAAGGGCCGTCGTCCTTATCCTAAGGTGTCATTTATGCGCTAGGCTCTCCTTATCCTTAGCAAATTCAATGTAGGACCGAAGGTCGAGAATGCAAAGTGGGGAGATCCCCCGTAGTTTTACCCTGGTTATAGCGCTAGCTCCGCTTAGGTACCTATTCACGTCGCAGGCCTTGCTAAGGACCTTTGATGTCCTGTACACCACAGCCCGTCAGCGGTGGTATCTTGTACGCCCTCATGGGCATCTTTCACATCGCAGACCCGTGGCCTTTGATGTCGGGTACACCGCTGACCCGTCGGTCTTTGGCATCATCTCACGTCGTAGACTATCAGTCTTTGATGTCTTTGTACGCCGTAGGTCCGTCGACCCTTGGTATCAAATATAAGTGTACTGTTCGTTATAACAAAACGTTTATATTTCATTAGGGAGGTATGCCTCGTTAAAACCTTATCTGGGCAAAACCTCCCTTTGAGGCAAAAATCCCAGATGAAGGAAAAAGAGTACGTCCCCTCCCTTTTTTACATAGTGATATTACACATAAAACTTTTTCAAGTTAGTGGTGTTCCACGGACGTGGCATGGACCTTCCTTTGGCATCCTCTAATTCATAAGCCCCACCTCCTAGTACCTTTGTAACTCGGTAGGGCCCTTCCCAAGGCGCTTCCATTTTCTTCAGAGCCCGTAGGACATCGGCTCTTCGGAGCACTAGGTCCCCTCGTTGAAATCCTCTGGGTCGAATCCTTCTATCGTACATCGCCTTTATACGGCTTTTATATCCTTCCGTTCTTACATGGGCCTCTTCTCGCATTCCTTCAACAAGGTCCAGGTCCTCCCTCCTTAATTGTGCATTCTCCCGCTCGTCATATGCCATCATTCGGTGTGTCTCAATGCCAATCTCCGCAGGTATTACGGCGGATGATCCATACACTAGTTCGAATGACGTTTCTCCAGTTGCTTCATAGGGGCTAGTTCTGTACGCCCAAAGGATGGCGTCCAGCGCCTCCACCCATTTGTTTCCATCTTGCTCGAGCCGGGCCTTGATCCCCCTGAGAATTGTTCGATTGGAAACCTCAGCTTGCCCGTTCGCCTGAGGATGCCCTACTGGTACAAACCTCTGGGTTATCTTCATACCTTCACAGAATCTTCATGTTTTAGCTCCACATAATTGAGTTCCGTTATCCCAAATGAGGATCCTAGGAGCTCCGTAGCGGCAGCAGATATTTTCCACAGGAACTCCATCACCTTCTCTTCGTCTATTCGCGCCACTGCTTTAGCTTCGATCCACTTGCTGAAGTAGTCCACTGCTACAATAATGAACTTCTTTTGTGCCTTTCCTCGGGGGAATGGGCCGACGATGTCAATCCCCTATTTATTGAAAGGACATGAAGAGTACATGGTCCCAAAGCTTCGGCGGGTACGTGGATTCTGGGGACGTACTTCTGGCAATTACTGCACCTTCTGACCAGGTGCCTTGCATCCTTGATAAGATTAGGCCAGAAGTATCCAGCTCTTACTACCTTCCTAGTCAGGGATTTGTATCCTGCGTGATCCCCAGCGCACCCTTCGTGGATTTCCTCGAGTACCTTTTTGCATTCTTCACTGGAGAGACATCGGGCATACGCTTGTATGAAAGATTTTTTGAACAAATATCCGTCTAGTAGGGAGAATTTTCACCGGTATCCCCTTCTGTCCTCCTGGCCGGCGTCCCTTAAAGTGGCTATGATGGGCCCCTCCAATCGTCCCTCTCTTCTATGTCTGCACAAACTCCCTTATTTCCTCCTTGTCTGTAGCGAGGTATGTAATGCCCTCTTCCTTAAGAGTCGATCATGAGGTTGCCGCCTTTGCTAAATAGTCGACCTTGTGGTTTTCCTCCCTAGGGACCTGCACAATCTCACAATAGTTGAAAGCCTTTGTTAGTTCCTCAACTTTCTTACCATATTCGACCATCTTTTCATCTCTTGCTTCGTAGTTCCCTTTCACTTGTTGCACCACCAGCTGGGATTCCCAGAACAGCATGATGTCGCGTGCTCCCATCTCCTTCACGATTCGTAAGCCGTGGATGAGGGCTTCATACGACTCGTTGTTTGAGGCCTGTAAGTGGAATGTGATGGCGAAATGGAGTCCTCTCCTTTCGGATTGATGATGAGGACCCCAGCTCCCGACCTTTGAGAAGTGGCCGACCCATCCACGTATACTTTCCACTGGCATTTTGGTGGTCCTTAGTGGTTTCAAGGACGAAGTCTGAGAGGGCCTGGGCCTTTATGGCTGCCCTTCGCTCAAACTCAACATCGTACTCCCCTAGCTCAATGGCCCATTTTACCATTCTCCCCGATAGGCCTGGCCTATTTAGTGTCTGCCTCAGCGGGAAGTTAGTCCGCACGTTTACTTTGTGTGACAGGAAATAAGGCCGAAGTCTGCGGGCGGAGACCATTATTGCCAAGACGGCTTTCTCAACTTTCGAATACCTAGTTTCAGCGTCTAGCAGCACCTTGCCTACGAAGTAGATGGGCCTTTGGGAGGTCCCCTCTTCCTTCAATAGGACGGAGCTCACCGTGTGGTCCCATGCGGAGAAATATAGTACCAACACATTCCCATCAAGGGCTTAATCAAAAGGGGCGTGTTGTGGAGGTACTCCTTCAGTTCTTCAAAGGCTTGTTGGCATTCCTTGGTCCATTCGAGCCTCGTGAGCCTCTGGACTTCTTTGACGCCCTGGGGCGGTTGCATCTCCAGAATAGCTTTTACTTTCATGGGGTTGACTTCGAGGCCTCGCTGGGTCACCATATAACTGAGGAACTTCCCTGATCTTACTCCGAACGCATACTTTTCGGGGTTGAGCTTCATTCCACTTCCTCTGATTGCTCCGAACGCCTCTTCCAGGTCCCTCGTATGTTCTGTGAGGTGTATGGATTTTACGAGCATATCATCCACGTACACCTCCATGTTCCTGCCTAGTTGTTGCTTGAAGACCTTATCCACCATCCGTTGGTATGTAGCTCCAGCATTTTAAGTCCGAAGGGCATTCGAATGTACCCGTATGTTCCCCCTGGTGTCACAAAACAAACTTTATCAAAATCGTTTGAATCCAGACTTACCTGATGGAAGCCCTGGTAGGCATCCATTATGCTAAGGACCTCACACCCGGAGGTAGAGTCCACGAGTTGGTCTATCTTGGCAGCGGGTAGTGATCCTTAGGGCAGGCCTTATTGAGTTGGTCTATCTTGTTCCTCCAAGTGTGTCCCTATTTTGGTAGTCCTTCCTAGCTGGTCGGGGTACAACTCTACGTTGATTAGCTCTTCATCTGGCTCAGGTTGTAAGCTCGTAGGTCCCCCTCATTCGGTCTTGATCCTCTTGTCACGACCGCTCCCTTCTCTGATAACCTCCTTTTCTTTGGCCACCGCCTTGACTTCATTGGCGTAGCATCGGCGGGAGCTCTGCTGGTTCCCCAAGATTTCCCCGACGTGCTCCCCCATGAGGAACTTGATCTTTAAGTGATAAGTAGAGGGATTGCCCTGAATTCGTTGATGGCGGGTCGTCCTAGAATGACATTATAGGAGGAGGTGATGTCGACCACAAGAAAGTTGATCATTTTTACAATCCGAACTGGCTTTCTTCCCATTCCCACGGGCAATGTTATTTCTCCCATGGGTTGTATCCCAGGTCCCCCGAATCCGTATAAGGCGGTGGAGATTGGTCGGAACTCCACTCCTAGGTCCATTTTCTTGAAGCAGTCCAGGAATATGATGTCGGCCGACCCCTCTATGAAGACTCAGGACATATCATATCAGACGATGTCCATTGTGATGACTAGGGCATCGTTGTGTGGCCTAGTGACGTGTGCCACGTCTTCCGATCCGAACTGTACGTTTGCAACGGCCTCCGTATGTCCTACCAGTCCCCATGGTCGGAGTTCCCCTGTTGCCCTAGCGTAGGACTTCCTAGCTCGGTTGCAATCTCCGCCGCTGGGACCTCTGATGATGATCAGGATGGGAGCCCTGGGTGGACCTGGGGCGCCTTTGCTCGCCGGTGGGGGCAACGGCCTCCCCTTGTTCGGCACAGGTCCCCTCTCTTCCTTTTAGTTCTTCCGTGGGCTGGGCTCAGATCCCTGCCTAACGAACGCCTTCAAGTGTCCTGCCTGTATAAGTCTCTCTATCTCATCCTGCAAATGATAGCAATTGTTAGTGTGGTGCCCATACTCATTATGGAAACGACAATATAAATTAGAATAGGGTCTAGAAGGTCCTGAAGATTCGGCGAGGGGCTTTCTTAAGGCAGGATGTCGTCCCACTACAGCTAGAACTTCTTCCGGGTTAGCGCGCAGTGGAGCGAACTTTCGTGGGGCCCTGGGTGGAGATCCCCAAGGTTCTTTGTGGGGTAGTAGCAAAGGAGGCCTCCCCTGCCCTTGGCTCCTCACGGTCCCTTCCTTTTTTGGCGTGGCTATCTGCTTCTCCTCCTGTGCTTTGGCTAGCTTGCTTTCCTCTAAGTTGATGTACTTGTCTGCCCTCAGTAGTAGGTCCTCGAAAGTCGGCGGTGGTCTCTTTGAGAGGGAAGCGAAGAAGTCCCCGTCCCGGAGCCCATTTACCAGTGCACTGACCTTGACGGAGGGCGTGGCTGTTGGTACTTCCAAAGTGACGATATTGAACCTACTTATGTATGCTCGAAGACTTTCGTTTTCCCACTGCCGCACTTGGAAGAGCGACATGTCGGACTTAGACTATTTTCTAGCGCTGGCGAACTGGGTGATGAATATCAACTGAAATTCTTCAAAAGACTTGATGGATCCTGGCGCTAACTGGCTGAACCATTGCTGGACCGCCCACACCAAGGTGGTTAAGAACACCCTACATTTGATCCCATCCGAGAAGTCGTGCAGCAGGAATGGGGACTTGAAAACGTAGGACGTGCTCTACAGGATCCGTTGTCCCATCATACTCGTATGGTAGCTGTTTGAAGTTGGACGAGACTTCTCCCACCAGTAGCTCCTTCGCAAAGGGCGTTCCTGCTACCAGCCCTACTCCTATACTTGGTGGCATGGTTCTGCTTCTGACACCGTCTACCACTTGCTTGAGGTCCGCAAGTTGATCCCACAGCTCCTTCCCTTTTTTGGTCCAAGCTTCCTCCCTTCCTTCTGGGTGCAGCTTGACCTTTTTCCTTCTTTTGGAGCTCCCTACCTCTTTAGCATGGTCCGAGGCTTTGCTGACAGACTCACTGGAGGTCTGCGTGGGGGTCCTAACGTCCTTTTCGGACTGATCTGTCCTATTTTGCTCCTCTTCCTTCCCCCAGACTTGTTCCCCAGCTCCGTCAGGGTGTTTGGGAGGCTCCGCTTCCCTCCTTAACTCATTCTCAGATTCGGACAATCGCCTGCTGTGTTCTGGGGGCATCGCTTGGGGTTGCGCCTGTGTCTCGTTTTCCCCAGTTACCTCTTTGAATCGACCGTCCACCAGCTCAGTCTCGACACGTGGCTGCGCCTTTTTTCTTTGCCCCCGCTTCTTCCATCTCTCGGCTAGGGTGCTGTTGACAGTGTTGCGCACCAGGAGGTCCAACTGCATGGCGGTCAGGGTGATCGGCTCGGAGCTATCACACCAGGAGTAGTTGGCGGGGTGGCGACTTGTTCTACCGGATCTCCTCCCGCGACTTCTTCAGACTGTGGGTCTAGGTTTCTTGGTGTGGTAGAATCTCCCTCCATCAGCGCCTTTGTGCTCCCTGCTTCGTCCCTATAACACAGAATAAAAACACACGAGAAGTTTTCAACGCAACCTCGTACCTTGCTTAAGAAATCTCTCACGCCTTTAACTCCGGTTTCCCACAGACGACGCCATTTGATATGGGGCTCTACCAATTAACAAGATTTTTAAGTGTGGGGGCTCTGGATGTTTAGTTAACGGTAGATCGATAGTTATGCAATTTTTTAAGTACACGAGGTGTTGTTGATGGTGTGAAGGGGATGTAAATAAAAAGGACACAAGGATCTACGTGGTTCGAATCCTATTGGATTCTACGTCCACGGGGCGCAGGGAACTTCCTTTCACTAAGTTATAATGTTTTACACACTCAAATAATCCTTACTTTCACTCCTCGAACGTAGAAAGTATGTTGGCCACATCTAAAGAGAGAAAATGCTATATGAACTTTTATGAAGAAAATTGAGATCTGCTGAAAATGTGGCTAAGTCTCCATTTTATAGTAGCTCCCCGCCGCCTGTATGACGCTATGTTCCCAGTTTTCTGGGGGACGTACGACCTAGGACAATAGGAAAAGTGAAAGGCGGCTGCTACAGTGACGTGGTCAGTGGTACCTTCCTATAATGAGTGCGTCTCTGTGACTTCCTTCCTTCTTTTCTACTGTTCTTTCGTCCTGAAATACCCGAGAGTCCTACTTTCTTTGTCCGGATAATGCTTATATCTGGGGGATCTTCGCAAGTCCTTTCTCCCAGGTTCTGATCCTGTACCTTATTATGGGCTTTTCTTCTTCATGGGCTTATTGGGCTTCTTTCTGTTTTTTGTTTTCTCGGTCCAGTCTAGTTGAGTCCACATCAATATATAATGTCTATTTTTTCAGTACAAGGTGAAGCAGTTGTAGCTGGGATTAAAAGCATAGCCGATTCTTGCCTACGATCAAGAACTGTAAAACGTCTAGTTTATACGTCAACTATATTCCCAGCTTCACCAGTAAAGGAAGATGGTTCAGTTTTTAAAACTCAAATGGATGAATCTTGTTGGAGCTCGGTGAACGTCCCGTACAAGTGCAGCAATGATTTTTATTTAGTTATTCCCTAACATCATTTCAAGAATACTAAAGTATCATAATATACAAACGAAGGTGAGTAGTTTATAATCATTTCGACTTGTGCTTAGGCAGAACTATATAAAATCCAACACTTTATCAGATAAAGAGATACTAAGTATAATGATACTAATCCAAGTTCAAAAGGAGAACTTGAGGTGGTGAGCTTAGTTTGCCGGCGAGCATTGTTCCTTCGAGCATTGTTCCTATGATGTCTCAATTAACCGGCGAAAGATCTGCATTCGATGTATTACTTTATTCAAGAAATGTTGGGATCGATTCTGTAGCAAATAAAATAATAAATAATAATAATTCTCATGGGGGTTTCAAGTAGACCAAGAGGCTTGAAGAGCATTAACATGGGAATAAAAGGTGACTTTAGTATAAGGGTTTAATGGCTTCTTAAGAGGGCACTTGAAGAGGAAAAATGTGACTCTTGATTTAGCCAAAGAGAAAGCTACGTGACTTCTCTCCTCCTTCATAACTTGGGCATGAACTCTAGAAATTCTCTTATCTCCTGAATCAAAATTTGTGTGACAAATTTTAAGAGCAAGTTGAATCCTGGGGAAACTTCTTGAGCGATCATGAAAATGTTTCATATATTCTCTACAATCTAAAGAAACATTTTTCCATGGCATCTCCTGGCTGAATTGAGGAAGAAATCCAAGGCCTCTTCAACAAATGATCTTGATGGCAACATACATGGAAATCTTGGTAATGAGGAGGTGAACCAAGTGAATGGAAATCAAGAAGGAAATGGTGGGTTAAATCAAGCTGGCAATGGTCATCAAGGGAATCTGCCACAATTCAACGCTCCACAACAAGGTATTCCAACAAATCCGTAATCCCTACTATTTTCCACCTTGTCCCGACACTTCACAAATTGAGAAGTTCTCCGGAGAAAACTACAAGATGTGGAAGGAACGAATCTTTTGCTTACTTGACGTATATGGCGTTGCATGGGCACTAACCACCCCGAGAAACGAGGGAAACAACCTTATTTGGGAGCAAACAAACAAGATATGTCGTAATACTATTCTTTCAAGTCTCACTAATTCTCTATTTGAGGTCTATATGAACCACAGTTATGCTAAATCCATGTGGGAGTCTCTAATGACTAAATATACGGCCGAAGATGCCGTCAAGCATGTTCGAGTTTTTATCGATGGGAGATGAAAGAACATAAAGAGGTCATGTGCAATTTTTAATATGAGTATTTGCACTTGCTTGATGGGCCAAAGCTTGAAAATATCGTTCTTCCCGATGCTTATGTTGCCGAGTTGCTTATTGAGAAGCTCCCACCTTGTGGAATGAATACAAGCACCAACTTAAGCATAAGAACAAGGGGATGTGCTTGGAAGAGGTGATAAAAACATATCATGATAGAGTCAAGCCATCGCAAACAAGTTCACGTGGTGACCAAGGAATTTAATTCCAAAGCCAACTTGGTAGAGGACAAGGGAAAGAAGCCCGATGTCGCCAAGAGGGATGAAAACCTCAAAGGTAACAAATTCCTTAAGCCAAGATCAAATTTTTCTAACAAGAAAAAAGGTTTTTGCTTTGTATGTGGCAAGTTAGGCCACCATGCGGCTCAATGCCGCAAAAGGGTAACTGAGAACACCATATGAAAAGAACAAAAATAAGGCTAATCTTGTTAATGAGAACGAAGAAGTCTTCGTCGGGGTAATAACTGAACCATTTGTAGCCACCTCGGCTAGCACTTGGCTAGTGGATTCTGGGGCCACCAAGCATATTTGCAAAGAAAATGCATTCATGAACTATGAAGATATGAACAGATAAGTCTTTCTAGGCGACTCTAGTAAAGCGCCTATGGTTGGAAGGGCAAAATGATCTCAAGCACACAAGTGGGGAGGTACTCTCTCTCAATGAGGTGCTTCATGTTCCAACCATAAGAGCTAACCTTCTCTCGGTCCCTAGGCTAGATGAGAAAGGAATTAGAGTGTCATTTGAGAGTGGAAAGGTAATCTTAATCAAGAACAATGTGTTCATTGGAAAAGGTTATCGTAACAATAATCTCTTTGTACTCAATGGTGGTTCTCAAATGAATGAAAGTGCATCTTCTTCTGCTTATGTCGAGTCATATGAAATATGGCATCAGAGATTGAGACACGTAAACAAAAATTATTTAATGGCTGAAAATAAAGTCTTAGAAAATGTCCATTTTGAAAGCACAAACAAATGTGAGGTTTGTGTTGAGTCAAAATTGGCAAAGAAGGCATTTTCGAATGTGGAAAGAAAAACAAAACCACTTGAACTTATTCATAGTGATTTGGGAGATTTAAAAATATGTGAAACAAGAGGAGGTAATAATTATTATATTACCTTTATTGATGATTTTTCAAGGTTCGCAAAAGTGTATCTTCTGAAACACAAAGGTGAGGCCTTCGAGAAATTCAAGATATATAAAAACGAAGTTGAGAACCAACTTGGGTTAAAATAAAAGGTTGCGAACCGATCAAGGTGGTGAATTCATTGTTATGAACAATTTTTGTGAAGAACATGGAATAATCCATGAAGAAACACCACCATACTCGCCTCAATCCAACGGCGTTGCTGAGAGGAAAAATAGGACCCTAAAGGAAATGATGAATGTAATGTTATTGCAATCAATCGCTTATGAGAATCTGTGGGCCGAAGCTATTTTAATGGCTTGTTTTCTTCAAAACCGAATTCCTCACAGAAAAATAGGCAAAACACCATATGAGCTTTGTAAAGGATATGCGCCTAATGTGAAATATTTCGAAGTGTGGGGGGTGTTTAGCCAAGGTATTATTGCCTGAACCAAAGAAAAGAAAATTGGGTTCTAAAACATGTGATTGCCTATTCATAGGTTATGCTGAAATCGGTCGCTTATAGATTTTTAGTAATAAAATCAGATGTGATGGAGGAAAATACAATTACAGAGTCAAAGAATGCCGAATTTTTTGAGCACATCTTTCCTTTAAAACAATTAAGGGAGAATGAACTTGATGTATTACAACAAGTTGAACCACATAAAAATGAGGTGGACGAAAATTTGATTTGAAAGATTTAGGAGAAGCTAAACTTATACTTGGTGTAAAGATCTTGAGGAAAAATAATGGTATCATGCTTGCTCAAGATCATTATATTGAAAAGGTCTTGAAAAAGTTTGGGTACTTTGACCTAAAACCGGAGAAAACTCCTTATGATGCAAGCGTTGAGCTTATAAAAAATAAAGGAGAACCAAAAGCTCAAGTTAAGTACGCACAAATAATAGGAAGGTTACTTCATCTAGCCAACTATACAAGACCTGATATAGCATATGCTGTATCACGATTAGGAAGATACACTAAAAACCCTAGTGATAATCACTGGGAAGCCTTGGTGAGGTTGATGAGATATTTAAAAGGAACAATTAACTTTGGTATTTTCTATAATGGATTTCCTCAAATTACTGACGGTTATAGCGATGCAACTTGGATTTCAGATTCCATTGACACAAAATCCATGAGTGGATATGTGTTCATGATGGGAGGTGGTGCCGTGGATTGGAGATCCACGAAGCAAACACTCATAGCGCGCTCGATTATGGATTCTGAATTTATCGCCTTAGAGTTGGCTTGTGTAGAAGCCGAGTGGTTAAAGAATTTACTAAAGGATGTGAAAATAGATGAGAGACTGATCATCTCTATCTGTTTGCATTGTGACAACAAGGCAGCCATTGCAATTGCTAAAAATAAAACCTACATTGGTAAAAGTCGATACATTCGCCTAAGGCACAATGTAGTCAGAAAAATGTTGAAAAATGGAACGGCGTCCATTGACTTTGTTAGGTCGGAGGTTAACTTGGCCGACCCTCTGACAAAGCCATTAGGGAGGCAATTAGTTCAAAACAGTACGAGGAGCATGGGTCTAATGCCTATTGACTTTTGATAATTGTGGAAGCCCTACTTCCGTGACTGGTGACCCCATGAAACAAGTTCATAAGGGAATCGAAGCAATTATCAAAAATGCAGCATCATCCCTAAATTCATCCATACTTACGGTGTAGAAGATGCTAAATAAATAAATATAATTTTATTTGTAGGGTTGAGAGAAATCTCTTAAGAATTTTGAGGGAGAATTGTGTCTCTAAGAAATTCACCTATAAGTGAGTTAGGTATGGCTGCCTATATGAAGATCATGGCAAAAATCTTCTAGAGCTCACTCGAATAAAACAGGATTGCGCATGGCTAAAAGAGGCGCATGACCGCGTTGAGATTAGAGAATAATAGAAATTTGTTGTGATAATAAGGCCCCTACTCATTTTCTAGTGGAAGTAAACTTTTGTATCTAAGTTCTTGGTTCATAGTTTCTAGAGGAGACACCTTGAATTATGCAACAATTTCTTGAGGTGTTAGTTTGTGCAAATAAGTACTTGCATGCATGTCTTATTTGGTGGGGGAATGTAGAAAATAAAATAATAAATAATAATAATGATAATAATTCCCATAGGGGTTTCAAGTAGACCAAGAGGCTTGAAAAGCATTAACATGGGAATAAAAGGTGACTTTATTATAAGGGTTTAATGGCTTCTTAAAAAGGGCACTTGAAGAGGAAAAATGTGACTCTTGATATAGCCAAAGAGAAAGCTACGTGACTTCTCTCCTCCTTCATAACTTGGTCATGAACTCTATAAATTCTCTTATCTCCTGAATCAAAATTTGTGTGACAAATTTTAAGAGCAAGTTGAATCCTGGGGAAACTTCTTGAGCGATCATGAAATGTTTCTTTAGGACAGTCTAAACACGCCTCTTGCTTCTACGAATTCGAGCATATTTCCTTCACTTCATATATTCTCTACAGATTCCTTTGGTTCATGTCGATGATGTCTGCAAGGCACACATTCGATCAGAGGACGCTTTTTGTGCGTCGTCGAAAGCCCTACGATTGAAGGTATTGCAAATTGCTACCAAGAAACCGATCCTCGAATTCAGATCTCACAAGAGTAACTACGTGTGGAAGTTGTCGTTTCTAAATTAGTATCAACAAACTTGCTTGATTGACTCCTTTTATCAATCAGATACTAGGCTAATGTCAAATTACTTTAGGATATTAAACCTTAGATTTAGTATATTGTCTAGATGCTGACAAAAATAAATTGGTTGATTTTCCAGATTGAAGCTTGAACCTGGTAATGGGAGATGCAAATGTGGTTTATCAAAGTTGAGAGACGATGGTTTTCAGTACAAATATGGGATGAAAGATATATTACGAGGAAACCTCAATTGCTCCAAACGGTTAGGAGCATCGTTTTAGGAATCCATCCATTGGATATTAGTCGATTGTATCCAGGGACGGACCCATAACTCAAAGCTTGGAGGGGCAATGAAGCCCAATTAGAAGGGGCAACCAGACAACCTAGCCCATTTAAGTTTGTAAAAAGGAAAGAAAATAAATTTTATTAGAATCGAACTTTACGCAAGATCCTTCAACCACTAGGGCAATGAGATATGTTTATGGTTATTCGTAAATTTATTACTACGTATGCTGGGGTTGGGGGCAAGTGACGCCCCGAGCCCCAACGTAGGTCCGTGGCTGATTGTATCATGATATATATATATATATATATATATATATATATATGTGTTAGAATCAGTTTACGTGTTTAGAGGGGGGATGGGGTGAATAAACACATGTATGCCTTATATCTAATTTCGGTTATTGTCTTGTTAAAGAACAATACTGGTGCTTGATGTTAATGAATATTACTGCGGAAGGAACTGGTCGGTTTTGAACCAAGGTCGGATGTGAACGTGGCGTGTATGTGTTTGCGGTATTCACAGAATTTGTTTCTGAAATTTCGGAGCAAATTTTCCAATGTCTCCCCTTCTTCCTCGCAAGGAAGGTTTCAACTACAAGCCTCGGTTTACAACCTTTGTCGTACAACATCCGTAGCTGACTGACTCAATACAACCGTCACGGCTATATTATGCTAACCAAACTCCTAGACCACTCTAGACAGCTTTGTACAGTTTCAAGAGCTTTCTACAGTCCATTGAGAAAATCACTCACTAAACATTCTGGTTTAAAGCAGTGATGACAACACCTTAATTCTTTTCTCGCAAAAGAATTTAACGCTTGAAGGCTTGAGCTAATTCTCTCATTCTAAAAATTCAAAATTGGTGAAATACGTTTATCAGCTTGCATCCCTTCTATTTATAGCTGGGTTGAAGGTGAAGGCCGTTGTGAGATAGCTCTTCGTGCACCAGACATAGCATTTTTTAGCTTTACCAAAATGGGTGTCCAGTATTGCAGCAGTATGCGTTGTGCCATTAGTTTATTCTTATTCAGCTTGGCTTGACTTCAAGTGGCTCTAGCTGACATCCTTGTATTAATTATGCGTCAGAAGTCTTCAACTTACTGCGCCTTGAATGTGTTTGAATTTGTCCAGCGTGGCACATCCGGTATCAGGCAGTCAGGTCTTCGATGTACTTTCGGTATGCTGTCTTGGTGCGGTTTCAACTTGCGCTGATGATCTGCTGGCTGTATCCGGTTTCATCTATGTCTAACCGGTATACTTATTTAAGTTAAGTTCACTCACCAAAATATTAATCAGAATATTTAAATTCACGATTTCCAGCAATATAAATGGTCTTTTACTATGTCTTAAGGATTGTTATATTGTTAAGAATTACAAACCTAGTAACATCACATTTGTCCCACGTCGGATAATTGAGGAGATTTTGAGTATTATTATAATAAGTAGATAAACAACTACATCTATCATCAATTGATTCTAGGATGGAAGCTCACATCATATATGGGCCAACTCTCTTCCTTTGTGGGCGGCCCAATAAGGCCCAATAACGAAAATCACATATATACATTCAAAATTGGTCATACCAAGCAAGTCTCGATGAAACTTATAATGTACCTAGTTCTGTTTCTTACGATTATGTGTAGGTTTAATATAATTTGGGAAACGCAAAGCTCTTTATGTTAAAAGAACAATTTTAAGTTTCCATATACGTTCAAGTTGCCAAAGAATTTTGGAAAAAGGAAGGGATAATTCTATTCGAGACTCCCGTATTTATTATTAAGTATTGAATAGTATTTTTCCAAATTTGACTGGTTCTTTATTAACTATATTTTCTCACGTATATATTACATACAATCTGAAAAAAAAAGGAAAAATTTAACATATTTCTGTTATCTGTTAGCCTTTTCTTTTCTAACGATTTTAACAAACTAAACGCAAAAACAGTTATAATATTTTTTTTTGTTTTCTATATTATATATATTTAGAATCTATACTGTAGCATTATAAGATTATATATATAATTTTTCTTCAAAAAATATATCATTGTGTATTTGACTAAGTTAACTATAAATCTTTTTCAGTAACTATTGTTTAAATTAATAAGATATATTTATTAAGTAGGTTAATTATATTATTCAAAAATATATTAAAAGTTTTTAAATATTGAGAAAGGAGTTATTTAGATATCTACTTATTAAGGCAGTTTTAATATAGTTTAATTAATAAAATTATTATTGTTGAATTCAAGAGGAATTTTTTTTTTTTTTAAAATCATGTTCTTTAAAAATCAGAATCGAAAGTATTAAATTGTAAGAGAGTGTAAATAGCATTTTTGACTCGCTTATGACCCAAAAGGAACATCTCAATTACTATTCTCTACTCTATGCAAAGACAGTTATAGTCAATAACATACAATAGATGTACGGACGAAAGGAATCAGAATTCAACAAATTTATGTGGCAGTATGATATGTGCGAAGCGTGCAAGTTATAAAATTTGTTAAATGAAATAATGCAAACTATGCCACGGTCAATAGGCAAGTGCACCTACCAAAAATAATTACGACCAGTATTCGAGTATTGAACCCAAAGAAAATATGCAATTAAGCCGTTATTTAAATATCCTTGTCAAAAAATGATCGCATAAAAACGTAAACTAAAGAATTGGATAAACCTACGAAGGTAAATAATAAATAGGTTCATTGGAAAAAAAGATATTTGAGACTTTGAATCGCCTAGCTCGATCAACCTAATCAATATAATTAATGTAGTTCTTCCTCATTATTAGAGCGTGAGAATTCATAACGCATGCATACGATGTTCATGTAACTGGAAGTAACTTTCTAATCACATATCCAATAGTTGGGTAACCTCCCGTAACAACAAACCATAATATTGCATTAACCACAATGAATTCTGCTCATTTACGAATGGTCGAATCATTCGTCCCTTATTCGAGTGCAACTCACCATTTTCGAGGGATATCTTGATCATATAGACATTATCAAGTCAATATTAATAAAGACTTCAATCACATAGACATAATTGAAGGCAAGATATTTCATAAACAAATCATAAACAAGAAGAAGCACTACAATAAATAATTCAAAACAAAAGGGTTAACCTCGCTTCATCAAACCTTAAGTAAAATGATTTAGCTACTCATGTAGGTAAAGAAAACAAGGAAGGATGAGAATAACAAAAAGAAGAACATGATATCTCCCATAAGATTGATTCCCACGTTCTGCACTTGATTGGTTTGTAAATCCATTATAATCACCAAGAAGGTGTCTCTAGGGTGTCCTTGCAACACTCCACAAGGTAAAAATTTCGACGGGAAAAGTAACAAAGAATTTCATTTAGATGGTCTATGTCTTTATTCAGATGCGATTTCATTCCTCCTTATTTCTTCTGAATATCATTGACCTACCAAACACATATTTAATTGGTTATATATACATACAACTGGCATGAAAACAGAACCATGAATTAGTTAGTGCATCCACTTGTTATTGGCTTAGTAAGGGTATGTTTGGTATGCGAAATTCAATGTGGAAAAGAAAATAAAATGTGTGATGGTATGATACGCGAAACGTGATGTACAACAATCTGATGCATCATTACATTTTCTTTTCCTTTTCTGCATCGAAGTCCGCAAACCAAACGCATCCTAAAGGATTAGTTAGAGATTGCAAATTATATCTTCATAGTCACATATTTCGAATTAAAAAAAGATGCGAAAGCTCTTAAAAGTGTTCTAAAAAAATGTGTTAAGCAGATATTTCTTAACGGATCAGTGTTCCTGACATGCATGGCCGTTTTTTCATTTTTGGTGGCCTTATTAGTTCGAATAGAGGAAGGCTCTAAATATAAACGTCAATCATAGAAGTAGGGCCCCAAACAAATGGTTTTCCAAAAATATGTGGCCTTCATGTGATAGAACGAAAAAAAGTAACTTATTGATGATTGCGTTATACTATTCTATACAAATCGGCGGAACTCCTTTCACAACTTAAATGGGATAAAAACAAAGGCATTAGAACATAAGCCCAACAATCTACATGCAACTTTACCATAAAAGCATACAAATTGGCAGAACTTCGTTCACAACTTATGTGGGATAAAACAAAGGCATAGTAACATTAGTTCAAACAATCTCCACTATCTACGGATGAAAATCTTCTACCTATCATACTCCACCGTAATAGCATATTAACTTGGAATCACATTTAAGCCTTTATTCATTTCAGGTTGAAATAACCTTGCTAAAATTGTTGATCAACTTCAACGTGTGGCTTTCCCCAAAGTTATCCAGTTCATGGATGTCAGCAAAGGTGTGCTGAAACCACGTGAAATTGGTCTTCACGTGGTTCATGGCACATTTTAATCATATTATTAATCAAAAGTATAATAATATTATATTACTATTAGTGTAATAATTTGCCTATATAAAGGCTATGAGATGCATTAGGAAATACAAAAAAAACCAAAGCAAGAGAAAGACAAATAAGAGAGAGAGAGAGAGAGAGAGAGAGAGAGAGAGAGATAGAGAGAGAGAGAGAGAGAGAGAGAAGAGAGAGAGAAAATAGAGGGTTTGTTCATTATTTGCTCCAACTATAAAGAGAGATAATGATGTTTTATCCTTTATAAATTGAGAGGTTGTAACCCTTGTTTTTACCACAGTAATAAATTTCTACCTTGCCCGTGGTTTTTTTACCCCAAGTCAAGAAGGGGTTTTCCATGTAAATTCATGTGTTCTATTTATCCTCACAGTCATTTCCAGTTTCGTAACAAGTGGTATCAGAGCTTTGGCTGGGTGTTTATAAAATCTACTTATCGTATGCTCTGTGGTTGCCGATGATATTGGACCCTCCACACCAGAAAGTTTGTTAGATTATTATTATTCATCCGTTAAGGTTTCCGGAGAGAGAGAAAAACAATGGCAACTAAATTTGAAATTGAGAAATTCAACGGGAGAAACTACTCCACTCTGGAAAATGAGGGTTAAGGCCATTTTACTCAAAGAAAATTGTTTGGAGGCGATCACTGGCAGACCAACAACAATCACAAGTGACGTCAACTGGAAGAAGATAAACGGGAGGGCCATCGCCAATATTCATCTGACATTAGCAGATGACATATTATCAAGTGTCGAAGATAAAACCAATGCGAAAGACATTTGGGACCATCTTGCGAAGTTGTATCAAGTCAAGTCACTCCACAACTGAATTTTCTTGAAAAGAAAATTATATCATATTCGAATGGAGGAATCTTCTTCAGTGACCGAGCACATCAACAAGTTGAATACTCTATTATCTCAACTTAAAGACTTGGACTACAAAACAGAGCCAAGTGAACGTGCTGAGCTTCTACTGCAAAGCCTGTCAGACTCCTACGATCACTCGTCATCAATCAGAGCAACAACCAAGCTGCGGGAAAACTTATCTTCGACAATATTGCAGCTGCTGTTCTCGAAGAAGAAAGTCGACGAAGTAACTAAGAAGACAAGTTGATAATGTCCCAACAGGCGGAAGCATTGACGGTGACGAGGGTAAGATCAGGAGTACGTGGTCCAAATGTGAGCCGAAAACGGACAAGACTCGGAGAGTATGGTCCAAGTGGGAGTCAAAAACGTCAAAATGTTGTTACAAAAAATAAGAAAGCTATAAAATGTTACCATTGTGGCAAGAAAGGTCATCTGAAGAAAGATTGTTGGGCTCTAGATAAAAATCCCAATGCCAAGGAAATGCTGCGAACACTACCGACAAAGGAATTGCCTTGGTGTGTGAAGTCGCAACCACTATCGCTGAAAAGGAAAGATTCAACGATGTGGCTCATCGAGTTAGCAGCTACTTTCCATATGACCTCTCGAAAGGAATGGTTTCATCAATACGAGCCAACCTTTGGAGGATATGTCTATAGCTGCAATGACCAAGCATTGAAAATTGTCGGGGTGGGTACTGTTCAAATAAAGATGTACGACGGCATGGTACATATTATCCATGCTGTGCGACATGTGGAGGGTTTGAAGAAAAATCTGTTCTCCGTGGGGCAACTTGATGATCTTGGTTTCAAAATTGAATTGGGAAACAAGATCATGAAGGTTTCCAAAGGAGCGCTAGTGGTGATGAAGGGAGAAAAGATAGCTGCAAATCTATACACACTAAAGGGAGAGACTCTGCAGGAAGGGCAAGTATCTGTTGCTACGACAAGTTCAAATGAAAAATCCACGATGACTTGGCATAAGAAACTTGGTCATATGTCTGAACAAGGCATGAAAATTCTTGCTGAATCTACTCCCTGGTCTCACGACAGTGATGCTACCATTCTGCGAGCATTGTATTGTGAGCAAGCAACATCGCCTGAAGTTCTCCCCATCAGATTCTAGAAGCAAACAAATTCAGGAATTGATTCATTCTGATGTATGGCAAGCACCGGTTGCATCCTTGGGAGGAGCCAGCTACTTCGTATCACTCATTGATGACTACTCCAGGAGATGCTGGGTGTACCAAATCAAGAAGAAGGACGAAGTGTTTCCTACCTTTAAAACATACAAGGCGTGAGTTGAACTTGCAACCGATAGAAAAATCAAGTGTCTTCAGTCAGATAATAGAGGAGAATATACTGGCAAAGTATTCACTGAA
This sequence comes from Craterostigma plantagineum, assembly GCA_027422505.1. Taxonomy (NCBI): domain Eukaryota; kingdom Viridiplantae; phylum Streptophyta; class Magnoliopsida; order Lamiales; family Linderniaceae; genus Craterostigma; species Craterostigma plantagineum. Next base: position 589,164 of record JAPQWV010000157.1, read on the forward strand.
TTCTGCAAAGGTGCGGGCATCAAAAGGCAGTTCACCACGGCTTACACTCCACAAAAGAATGGAGTGATGTAAGTTGGGGTTGGAAGACCTCTTTTAGCACAGTAGACGATGAGAAGCTGGCAAATCGGGGAGAGACTCTTATAGTGGCGCTTGACTTGTCCTTTAGTCATCCCCAGCCTTACATCAGGTCCAAGTTGAGTCAGCATCCAGAGGTAGGTCATCCTCTTCTGCTGATCCCAGTGAGAGATCCCTCTTAGCTCAAACTCGTTCGGCTTCTTGACTATGTCCGGTGACCTCCAAATATTATCACGGACTTCTTCAAAGAAGGGTATCTCTATTCGAATATTCTCCCACGGCGTGTCGATCGGAACGGTCCCTGGCATTTGTCTTGTGCGAGAACCGCTCGTTGTGTGATCAGCTCTGAAAGCCCTGTGGGATCTTGTTTATGGTCTACACCTTCCTGAAGTTCGTCATCTTCTATCAACACGAGGTCTATCGAAGCTTGTTGCAAAATTTGTCGAACTTCCTTGAGCCGTTGTACTTGATGCTCGGGCATATAATGGGTCGCCCACTATCCTTCAAATATAAATTCGTCGAGGAACTCATGTGGATTGACGACATGTACTGAAGAGCTCGATTGGTCTGGAGCAGTTGAGGGAGTCGCCTGAGTCTGCGCTAGGGCGACGAGCATGGCAGCACTTGCTTCTTCTTCCGGAAGCAAGGGGCTTGTGAAGGTTAGTGGTGTGGATGGAGGCGTCCTTAGGTGAAAGGTTGGTGGGTCGATTTGGGTTAGAGTGGTGGTGGTGCGGTACGTGGTGTGGGTAGTTGGGGTGGTTTGCGTTTGGGTGGGTTGTGTTTCACCTCCTCCAGATCCTGTTTGCGTTGTACACGAGCCTAGTCCTTGGCCACTTGTCGTAGATGTCTTGGCCTCTTCTCCCCCTCATGAGGATCCTGATAGTTAGGGTCGCCATGTCGTCGTCTGGAGTGAGAGCTTTAGCCTCGGCACATTTGGGTAGGTGGCTCAGGATGGTCCACCAGTCGCCTATAGAGTGATTCCTCCTGAGGCGACCGGATGGTAAGACCAATGAGGCGGGCTAGAAGAATGTCGTGGAGCTAGGTGATTGGGATGGTGTATGGGTTGATTAGGATGAACGAGTTTTGTAGAGGGTCGGTGGGAGTGGGTTGTGAGGTTGTGAGGTCGGCTTGTGCTGAAGTTGGCTCCGAGACGGGTGCTTTCCCTCGATCTTGACGGGACGTCTCGATTGTCGTACGCACGCTCTCCATAATTTTACCTTTGAAATATTTGAATATTGCTGAGAGCGGCCTTGAGGTGGTCTTCAGTCACAAACGGAGCGGATGCCTCCGTCGATGTACCAGGACGACAGATGTCGCCTGTTGACAACCCTTGAGCAGACACCGGCTCCTCAGGTTGGCTCGTAGTCACCAGAGGTTGTGACTGTCCGAGACTTCCATCCAATCCTTGAGTTGAATCTATAAGATTCGCGTCTATGGATGTTGCGGCAGACTCGATTTGTGCCTGCGAATCAGACACCGGTAGATTGTGTTGCGGCTCAAGATTGAGCGAAGTAGTGGCTGCAGCACTTGAAGAGATGATCGGCGCGGTATCTGGTGCGGTGATCGACGGTGAAGAGGGACTCAATTTGTATGCTAAGTCGTCTGGGTGTTCGTCTTATCAAGCTGATCTCCTCAACGGACTCCGTGTCGGATGAGGTGGCTGTGTGAGGAGTAGGGTCACGTTCAACGTCCTCAAGAGCCTGATCCGTCACCAGTGGAAATGAGCTTTGCCCCGTTTTCTGCCTCGGGCTGTGCTACTTGTTGAAGAACCTCCTCAATGGTTTCTTCGAGCACGCCAACATGGACGGGCACTTCCACTTGGAATGATTCTTCTGGAGCTTCTTGTTCCAACTCTGCCATCACAGCATTGATCAACGTGGCGTCTATATCAGGAATTTGTTTGTCATGAGTTGGAAGCTCCTGCTCTAGCTCCTGAGCCACTGCATCAATCATCATGGCCTCAGGACTTGAGTGTTGTTGTTGTATTGGGCTCACTTGGAAATCTGTGGAGGGCCCTCGAATCATCTGCTCAGTGAGATGGTGTTCCCGATAGTATCTCCGGTATTCGTCTCCCGCGGGGTCGGCAAGACGAAGAAGGTCGAGTGGAATGGCATCGATGGCTGATCTAGATCCAGCAGCCTTGGGTTGTGGAAGAACTTGAGCGTTGGTGGCTGATAGTTTCCTCCCGGAGGCAGGCGAGGAATATTCCTATCGTACATCTCCATTTGCTGACGGATGATGACGGAGAACCATCTCGCATATGGCACAATTTTGGACCGTTACTTCTCTTTTTGTCTGATCTGTTCTGTGAGGTCGTTCAAGATCAGTTGAGCGAAGTCGTAGTTTCGCGAGAACACTACTCCGTGAAATATCCGGAGGATGTGGCCGTTGTCTTTGTCGAAGACGGCGTGCTTAGGGGACAGACACTTATTGATTATTTCGAAAAGTGTCTTCCACGGATGGGGAATCCCGTTGCTCTGCATCTGAGCTAGCTTGGTGAGCGGCGGACGGTACCTCATCTGGTGGAAATCATGCACCATTTGTGCAGCTGGTGGGAGGGGGTCGTAGTTTTGGCTGTGAGGGAGGTCGAGCAGAAGTCTGAAATCGTTCTTGCTCATATAGACGTGCCTCGTCCCTACAACTGTGGTAAAATGATACGCCCCGTCCAAGATGAGGCTCTTGATCATGCCCTAAAACTGCTGGAGGTAGACCATCGGCACTGAGACCGTCACCGTAAGAGCATGCCATAGTGGATGGCCTTGCAGTATGGACACGATGATGTAGTTTGTACACCGGAAGGTGGTCAGATCTAATTGGAAGTTCGTGTCGTGTACATTGAGGTACATAGCCTTCTCGTAGATCTGGTTGTAGGTAGGGTAATGATCCATCTGAAATACAAAGTTAAGTCATTAGCTAGTATTAAAATGTAGTCGAAATTAGTTTTTATCAAACCATAATGATGAAGCTATTAATAACATGTTTGATAAAATTGTAGTGGAAATATGAATGCACATATAGGTCATATAGAGTGCAATTTTTGACGTTGTAATTTTTATTCGACATATGTATGTTAGCTCAAAAAAGATTTGATCGAAATTTTACTGTAAAACACTGTTCACTCCGTGCTTTTTATCGCGCGAGAATTGAAATTCTCAATTGAATTTCCTATATGTGATTTTGAACTGGATTTTTGCGATCGAAAATTTTGAACTGTAGCCGATAAATTTTACAATCGAGAAAACTTTCCGTGTATATTTACGATCGAAAAATTTTTCGGCGTGAATAAAACTTTTCGCTATGAAAGTTATCGAGCGAGAAAGAATTTCGATTTAAAAGAGGTCTTTCGCTGCGGAAATTTACAATCGAGAAAATTGTCAACTATAGACTAAGTCAACCATCGAGAATATTTTCAATTGATCAAAATTTTGCGGCGTGTTTTTACAATCGAGAAATTTTATTGTCGAAAAAAAAAAAATTTTCGCCGCTAAAATTTTCAACCGAGAACAAAATTGAAATCGAAATTTGCGACTGTAATTTTGCGCTTGAAATTTTAGAGGATTGCATCTATTTTAACTATTCCTCTCATTAATATTTCGCTCGCATAAAATCAAAATTGTGTTTTTCGTTTGTAGTAATTTCTTATCTACGTTATTAATCTTAATGACTAAATCAAAAGGTTAGCGATCGAAAATCTTTTACGATGCAAACAATGACTTAATCATATTGAGATTTAATTTTCACTGTTTGCGGGCGAGAAAGTTCTTCGACGCATTTAACAGTTTAGACCTCACTTTAGTCTTATCCTTTAATCGAACACCAATAACGCAGAAAATCGAAGTTATATTCACTCAAAATGATCAAGAAACATAGAAACTAGCTTATTATGCAGTTTTTAACCTATATTATACTTAGAGATGGTCTAAAATACTGCATACAAGTGTTCGAGTTCTCAGAATATGACCAGTCGAGAAATAAACACAAAATCATGCGAAATATTCCAAAATACAGATGCAAATCTAGTTTAAATGCACGATAAACCCAAACAGATGTCAAATCGACCTTCTAAAGACGAAAATCAGATGAAAAATCGAAAAATTTTGAAGATTTTGATGTTCCTCTTTGAGAGAAGAAGTTTTTCGCATGAGAAATTTGACTGTTGAATTTTGCGATCGAGGGTTTTTAGCGTGTATTATGGATTTTCCGACTGCAAGTAATGATTTCGTTTAATTTGGGCTGATTAGATGTTTTTGTGAGACTTAGTGAATTTGAGCCCATTACTATTTGCGATCGAGAAACTTACGATCGAGAAACTATCTTTGTCTACTGTTTACATTTTAGCTCGACAAAATCCGATCGAAAATTTACATTTGATTCCTGTTTAATTTTCGCTCGTCAATTTTGAGAGCGTAAATTAACACTTGGTCCCAAATCAATTTTTGCTCGAGAAACTGTGATTGAAAATTACCAAATTCACCCCAGTTTCTCGATAGTAAGTTTTCCTTGATTTTTCAGATTGATCCTAAATTTTAAGAGTAAACCACAAAATTACTTGTTCTAAGTATAAACGAAAGTGTAATTAACTCCCTGTATTTTTTAAGAAATGACATCTGGCTCCAAGATTGGTCTTCGACAATTCTGCAATACTTAAAGCAAAATGTCGGGAATTTTTAGAGTTAATTAAGAAGTAATTTTTCTAATAAGGCATCCCCTGTATTGTTTTACCAATGTCTTGAGTTCTCAGTCATGAAGATTTGTAAAGTCCTCCTTATTTAAGCGTTGTCCAAGGCGATTCAAAACGAAAATTTCTGCAACACTTAAAGAGAGAACAAAAAGAATATTTGGATCTCAAAACATGGAATCATTGTAGATTTCCCCCTCAAATAGTGCACATGTATCGATTTATCACGTAATCATGCAAATCAATACAAGTAACAATCATATAACACGCAATTAATCACTTTAGACTAGTTACATGTTCCCCTAATCATGTAATAAAGATTTGCGCGAGGGTATGAGCAAAAACAGATATTCACATTTTAATCAATTTCATGCCAATGCAAGTTAAATATGCATTCAAAATGTGCGAAATATATATATATATATTGTAATATCGTATATCTATATATATGTATAATTTTCATATGTATATTAATATTATTACTAGTATGAGGTTAGATTATTTTGCTTCAATCGATCGTCACGCCTAAGTTTTCGTATGACACTTGAAAGACACACTGCCGTCAAGTCTAGTCATCAAACTGAAGTCCTAAGATCATAGAGTGATCCATTTCGACAACTCTCACTAAGTTCACTCTAGCGCTCTTATTGTTTTTGACTCAGGGATTTTATATATATATATCGCTCAAATCAACACAAGCAATTTTAAGTCAATTTTCCTATGATCAAGGCATAATTAATCATTTCACCTAAGCTAGAGATCGTCGTTTGGAATCAAATGGACTTTTAAGGGTTTAATTTGGCTAGGACTTAGGGAGGAAGGAAATTTTTAGGAAAAGGTGAGCTTATCTTTATCGTCTTTCATTTCTACGTCCGTCTCCTCCCTTTCTTTCGGCAGAAAAATTTCATCTATTCAATCCCATCCCTTATGTTATCCATTTTATGCTCAAGCCGAAGCTCCGCTTCTCCACGAGGCTCTAGGAGATTATCGTAGGCGAAGTTCTTCCTGTTGGTTCTTGGGCCGATACCATGCTCCTCTTCTCTTAATCCCTAGAGAGGTTTCAGACATTATCAATTTGGAAAAGTTCACGGTTATGGAATTCGTACCCAAGGCTGTGCTCCTCTTCTCGTTTCCCGATATAAGACCGGATTATCGTTGGAGAAGTTCACTTCGAGGTGCTCCTCTTTCCAGCCGTTCTGACGAGCATACGGGATTATCGACGGAGAAGTTCACAGCAGGATCCATGCCTTCTTTTGATAGTTTGAAAAGCAGGTTCCTTTGGTCTGTTTTTGTGCGTTGAGCATTGCCTTCTTTAGTCATCTTCTCGTTTTCTTTTACTTTTCCCCCCTACTTTTCTTGTTTGAACAACCATTTGACGAAAATAGAATCGGTTGAAGGTTGAAATGGGTTTCAGATGATGAAAAGGAAGTCGGAGAAGGTCCAAAGTGGATGACTAAGGGCTATGATATGGAAAAGGATTGTAAAAGGCCGAGTGAGAAATTACCTAAATGCCCCAAATCATTTTCCTGACGATCTAAAGACGGGTGAGTATGAAGCCGAGTATCACTAGAAAAGACATTTAATTGAAGTGTGACTTCACTCGAGAGATAGATCCAATGAGAGAAAAATTGAAGGGCTAGAGTCCTTACATTTGAAAGGTGACTTAGTGCAGCAAACTTAAAACCTTTAGACATAAGAATGTGACTTAGACTGACAGAATTAAGCAGTTGAATCAATCGTACGTCGGCAAAAATTCTACGTGACTTCGACCGAAGCATCCTAAAGGATCTCGTCATTCCCCTCTATTATAGATATATGTATAGTTTTTTTTATTTTAATATATTTTTTTATTATCACGCAAGATAAGACAAGTGAGCATGGAAAACACATAGGATAGAGCATGTGATAGCACAGAAGATCAGGTAATGCACATATTACGGGAGATTCAACACGCCTAATTTTTCGAGAAGGAATTGGAATCGTTTTTCATCCACTGCCTTGGTGAAAATGTCGGCTAGTTGATATTCCGTTTTTCATCCAATGCCTTGGTGAAAATGTCGGCTAGTTGATATTCTACGTGATCTTTGATAAAGTGATATCTAATGTCTATGTGTTTCGTGCGTGAATGGTGAACCGGATTGCACGTAATCGCAATGGCACTTTGACTATAACTATATATGGGTATATTATTTAAATTGTACCCAGAGTCGCGAAGCTGAGTCCACATCCATAGCATCTGGGAGCAACAGCTGGCGGCTGCAACGTATTCAGCTTCAGCCGTCGAAGTTGAGACGCAATTTTGCTTTTTGGATGACCCGCAGACTAGCTTTTCCCCTAAAAATTGAGCGCCACCGGAGGTACTTTTCATGTCCTTTCGGCAACCTGCATAATCAGCGTCAGTATAGCCGATAAGTTTGAAATTCGTACCTTTAGGATACCATAGTCCTAATGTAGATGTGCTCTTAAGGTAGCGAAGAATGCGTTTCACCGCGAGCGTGTGGGATTCATTGGGATCGGCTTGGAAGCGGGCACAAAGACAAGTGGTAAACATGATTTCCGGCCGGCTCGAAGTGAGATAGAGAATAGATCCAATTATGCTGCGGTAGAGTGTGATGTCGACCGATTTTCCAGTGGGATCGGCATCCAACTTGCAGCTTGTTGACATGGGAGTGCTGAGGGGCTTGCTATGATCTTGATGGAACTTTTTCAGAATGTCCTTAATATACTTTGTTTGACTGATAAATATTCCGTCATTGAGCTACCTGACTTGAAGTCCTAGGAAGAATTGCATCTCTCCCATGTGGCTCATTTTGATTTTACTCTTCATGAGATCTCCAAACTTCTTGCAAAGCCGTGGATTTGTTGAACCGAAAAAGATGTCGTCGACGTAAACTTGAACGACCATCAGATCCTTGTCTTGCCATTTGATGAAGAGGGTCGTATCGATTGTTCCTCGAATAAATCCAGACATTACGAGGAAGTCGCTCAAGACATCATACCAAGCACGCGAGGCTTGTTTTAGTCCGTAGAGAGCTTTATCCAATCGATAGACGTGATCGGGATCTTCTTGATCAACGAAGCCGTCTGGCTTAGCGACATAGACTTCTTCTTTAAGTACGCCGTTGAGAAAAGCGGTTTTAACGTCCATTTGATAGACCTTGAAGCCTTTATGAGTCGCGTAAGCCAATAAGAGACGAATGGCTTCAATTCGGGCAACAGGAGCATACATTTCGTCCTAGTCAATGCCTTCCTGTTGGTTGTATCCCTTGGCAACTAATCGTGCCTTGTTCCGGATCACTTCGCCATCTTCATTCTTCTTGTTCTTAAATACCCTTTTTGTCCCGATGATAGTTTTCCCATGCGGACAGGGTACTAATTTCCACACTTGAAGACGTTCGAATTGGTTGATTCTCTTGCATTGCAATTATCCAATCCAGGTCTCGTAGTGCGTCTCCTACTTTAGTAGGCTCGTTTTGGCTTAAGAAACAGCTAAAAAGACCACGTTGATGTCGTGTCCTTACTCCGCTTGAAGGATCGCCAATTATCTGATCAATCGGGTGAGCTCTAGTCCACTTGCGCTCATGTGCCAAAGCTGAAGATGAAGCATCAGCCATTTGTGGGTCTAGATTACCAACGATCTCCGATTGTTCATTTGTGTGAGGAAGTTCCATATCTGCACTGGAAGAGAGCAACTCTGATGATTCTTCCTCAACACCCACGATAGGTTCTTCAATGTGCTGTGGCAAATCTGAATCGGGTGAGGTAGGGACTGTTGAAGAACTTGGTACATAGGCCTCGTCGGGTATAACATTGACGGTGAGAGGCTCAAAGAGGGATCGAAGTCTTCTAACACAAGTCTTAGCGCTTCGTCTGGCATTGATTGCTGAATTGTTGCTAACTTCTGTTGGTTTTGTGCCAACACACCAGTGAATACGGGTTCTGAGATGTTATCTTCAGAAGCCAATGGGTTGAGCACGAGTCCTGAACTGTTTTGTTCAGAAGCCATCTCGTTCACTTCGTGAAAAGTGACGTTGTAGCTTTCCATGATCATGCGGTTGGACTTGATGTATACTCGGTACGCTTTTGACGTTGAAGAATACCTGACGAAAGTTGCTTCGAATGCTTTAGGGTCGAACTTTGCACGTTGCTCTCTGTCGTTCGCCACAAAGCACTTGCACCCGAAAGGCTTAAAGAATTAGATGTTGAGTACATCGAAAATCTCGTACGGAGTCTTGTTGAATCGTTTGTGAACCACCGTCCTGTTTTGGATAAAACAGGCGGTATTTACTGCTTCAGCCCAAAGAAAGTGTGGAAGGCCGGAGTGGATCAGCGTTGTACGAGCGACTTCCACTAGGGTTCTATTTTTCCTTTCAACGACCCCATTTTGTTGAGGTGTTTTTGCGGCTGAGAATTGATGACTAATTCCAAGTTTCTGATAAAATGCACTGAGATTTTTATTCTTGAACTTAGTGCCGTTGTCTGTTCGAATAACTCGAATAGTCTGTTGCAGCAGATTCTGAGTAGTGTTCACAAAGTTGATAATCAAGTCCCCTGTCTCATCTTTGGTTCGGAGGAACTTTGTTTAAGTGTAGCAATTTGCTTGACATGATGAGACGCTCGCTTCATTTTTCCTAATTAACATGCCGAACATAGATGCTCCTTTTGTAGTAGTATAGTTGGAAGACCGTGAACCAACTTTTTCGTAGAAAGGCGTTGGAGGGCTTTCATATTCATATGAGACATTCGTTGATGTCATAAGTTGTTCCTCTGTACGACAGCCTGATAAATGAGGCATACAGCTGTCGAGGGCCGTACGGACGTCAGGTTGATCGTGTAAAGATTCGATTTCCGAAGTCCGTAGAGGAGTTCTGTGTCCTGACTATCCAAAACTTTGCACCGGTCAGCATGAAAGACCACTTGAAATCCTTTATCACATAATTGGCCTATGCTGAACAAGTTATGGCGGAGGCCTTCGACATAAGACACATCTTTTATCGTCAGATTTTCCAAAATAATATCCCCGCATCCAAGAATGGGAGCTGAATCATTGTTTCAGAATCTGACTTTGCCGTTTGGTCGGTCTTTGTAGTTTCTCAACAGCTCTTGACTTCCAGTCATGTGTGTGGAGCAACCAGAGTCGAGGTACCGCACATGATGGATCTGCAAAAACAAGTTAGGGAGCTTTAGGTACCCACTTAAGCATGGGTCCTCTCATATTAGCAGATATAGTTTTAGGTTCAGATATGATTCCTAAATGTTTACTTGAGGGAGTTTTAATAACCCATTTCACTTTCGGAGAAGTGGGTTTGGGTTTTGCCTCTTTAGGTGACTTGGCATTTTGTCGTCCTAGGCAGAGATTTAGGAACCCATTTGGGTTGAACCTTGCAGGGAAGGTTAATTTCAGCACGTACAAATGCTTTGGTAGGCTAGATCGGGAAAAAGATCTTTTCTTTTGATAATCTCCTAAGGTGCTTGGGGGACTCAATCTTTACGGGATATCTTAGGTGAGAACAGGCATGTTCAGCGCCATAAGCTTTTTTATGGCTGGATCTTGTTTCCTACGGGTTTTCCTTGTGGAATTTGTTTCAGAATGATTATGTTTAATTTGTGAAGTAGAGCCTATTTCGTAGTTATGCTTCTAAAAGAACAAGTAGAAGCAACTATTTGAAGTGAAGAAATGGCTCTTTTATTTCTACGAGTGTCATTTATTTGTACAGAAGGATCAACATTCTTAGACATACTTAAATCTACTATCTCCTTCTTAATACTAGACACTCTCGCCTTCGGTTCTAGTGCTTGCCCTACGCTCCCTGTAGACGTAGGTAAACTAGATTTAGTCTTAGCACTTTTAACAGAATTATTAATGTACTTCTGATCTTTTGATGGCGATTTTTCATTTTTCACGCTTTTCATAATAGCGTGTGAGGTAGTTTGGGAGGATGAGGAGGCTTTGAGATTTTCCATCTCTTTTAAGAACTTTTTTTTTTCAGCTTCGAAATTCTCTCTTTCTTTATCTAATTTTGCTTGAGATTCCTCTATCTGTTTTATTATAGGAGGTATGTAGAGAGAATTTTTATAATTAACGTTTTTGACTTCTTCGTAGTGTGTTTGAGATTCAGGGGGTTGAACTAAATTCGCATATAACTTCTTACATTCCCCACTTAGAAGAGCATAATTATTTTCAACCGTCAGTTTAGCGACTTGACAGGCATCTAGTTCTTTACTAAGCTCATTAACCTTGGAATTTGATATTTCTAATTGAGCTTCTAAGTTAGTGATCTTAGTTGTAGCTTCGGTTATCCTACAATTTAGGGTAGCTTTCTCATTGAGATTCCTAACCAAGCAATTGTAGTTATTTGCTAGCCTATCTTCTAAATTCCTTAATCTTTTTGCGATGCGGTCCTATCTGAGGTTGACTTGTCTCTCTAGAATGTAGGCTATTAGTAAGTTCTTCTATTTTAGCCTAGAGCTTCTAAGTTCTGATTCGAGACTATCTATCTTCTCCTGAAATCTCGAAAGTTTATTCTCTACTTCCTTAATACTTTTCTGCTCACGTTTCATGTTAGTATATTGTTTTTGATATGATTCTAACATGGTCAATAATGTGGAAGAAGAGACTACCTCTTGTGAAGAGATGGATGCGTCGTCATCGTCCGTCTAGTTTGAAGTTTCGACATCCAGGGTGTCGTCCAAGCGGGCCATGAGAGCTAAATTCTCCTCTTCGGAGTTGGACGTGTCCTCGAGCCAGTGTTCCTGTTCTGCCATGAGGGCCACTCCAACTTCCTTTTGCTTTGAAAGTTGAAGCTTTCTGTAGTAGCAATTAGCATCTCTCTTCTTGGGAAGAGTGCATTCTCTCGCAAAATGACTAGGCTTGCCACAGTTGAAGCACTTGTTGGGCTCTTTGGTGTTTTTGATTTCGGAGCTCTCAGGTGCACGTTCTTTATTCTTAGAGCTTGAGGTTGGCAGTTGGCCAAAGATGAGGACTTCTTTTTGAAGTACGTCTTGCTCATCAATTTGCTGATTAGAGCCAACTGCTTCCCCAGTGCTTTCATGCTTGGCTCATCATCTGCCTCCGAATCTTCTTCTAACTCTGATGGGGAGGGAGGCCTAACGATCTTCTCTTTGCGAGACCTTGTTCCACGCTTCTCTGAGACAAGGGCAACAGTGTCTTCAATATGCTTGCCCTTTTGCTCCTTCTGAATCTCGCTAATATCTTCCTCGTGTTGGGCGAGATTGTCAACTGCATAGATATCCAACTCCTCCAAATCTTTGTTTTGCCTAAGTTGAGTGGATATCTTTTTCCAGTCTGAGGGCAGGGAGGATAGAAATCTAATGTTTGTTTCCATGTTTGTCTTAGAGATTTCTATTTTCCTCATCTCATTAAGAATGGTGAGGAACCTTTTATATACGTCATATAGGCTCTCCTCCGGCTTTGCTTTGAATGAGTCATAAGCCGTGACAATATTTGCCTTTTTGGCCTTGATGCCCACTTCCGTCCTTTGCATCATTCTATGCAGTTCATCCCACATCCCCTTAGCCGTTGGGAGGCTGTCTATCTGTCTATAGATGTCGTTGGGGATGCCCTGCATGAGTGTGTTCACGGCTATCAGATCTGCCTTAGCGTGGGCCCTTTCCTCGATGGAATATTCCCTAGGCTCCTTCACTCACCTAGTAGCGGTAGGAGTAACCGTGTCATCACCGGCTACAGTGACCCAGAATTATGCGGGCCCTTCTTCGAGTGAATTTAGCAGGTTTTCGGCTTGATCTTTCAAGTGAAATCACAGAATCAAAAATTCAGCTTAAATCATGATTCCGATTGCTACCGATCTAATCCTGTATGATTTATAATACTCAGACTAGCACAGAAACATCAAATTCAGATCAATTAAGCACAGAATTAAGCAAATCAGATTGAGAATCATTTTTCTCGCCAAACTGTTCTTCGACGGAACAGTACCAGAATTCGAAATCAATCCAATTCTAACAATTCAGCTTCAAAACAGATACGAATCTGTTGTGATACCGATTGTTAGGTCCTGAATTATCAACTCTATGATCCTATGCAAGAATTCTCAAGTTTACGATTAGAATTGTTTACCTTTACCTCATGATAAAAAACTTAGTATTGAGAGCTCGAGAGAGAATTCGCTTACAGTGAGAAGATTTCTTGTGTTTCTCTATCTAGAAATCGAATTTCAAGCCTTGCGGATCAAGTTTTCAAATCTTCTCCTTTGGCTCAATGTTAGTACATCTATTTTTACCAAACAAGCTTGGTATAAATGACAAACTAAGTCCTAATCTAAGGACAATTACAATAAACGCCCCTAATTACAAGGACAGCTAATTAAATCCAAGCATAATCTAAAATCTTATTCAACACTATCTAATTGTGCTTCTAGGTTGATGACCTTTGTTGTTGCATCTCCTATCCTACAATTGAGGCTGGCTTTCTCGTTTAGATTCCTAACCAAGCCATTATAGTTATTCTCAAGCCTGCCTTTTAATTCTTTTACGATCAAATTATGCTTCTCTAAGGGAATATACTTAGTCTCGCTAATAATGGGGCTCTTAATAATTCTTCTCTTTTGACATTAGAGCTCCTAAGTTCTGCCTCAAGACTAGCTATCCTTTCCTGAGACTTAGTTAATTCTTCTATACTTCTTTTACGCTTTTCTGCTCACGTTTCACAACCGGGAGACACTCACTACCTCCCAACGCGCCCTGGCTCATACTGTGCACCATCACGCGAAATCACTATCACGATCACGAATACAACCACAACACTATCACGACGGCAGTGGCATACTTTGGGCAGCCTCCCTTAGTCGTATTAGGTCTCACACTCACAGGTTGCCCTCTTCTGCCCAAATGTGGTGCCTACGCCGGTAGCCTACAATAGGTCCCGTAAGGGTACCCAGGTCGCAAACTCCAGGTCGCCTCCTTTCACAAGCAACAGCGTGGCCTACACTAGATATCCTACTTGGGGATGTCCCAGGTCGCCCGTAGTCTGCCGCATAATGTCCAACGGGCCAATGGCTCACCGTCACACACCTACCTGTCCTCCTGATAACGTCAGCCAAGAGATCCGGTGAATTCCCTAAATGTCGAACCTCTGAAGATATAAATTATATTAGTATGTGTACTAATTCTAGAACTGTACTTGCTTAAAATAACTATGTTTTAACACTAGTCTAGAGGTCAATGGTCAACCAGCGAAAACCCTTAGTAACTCGCGAAACCGTTTGGTTCGCAAAAGGTTCATAATTCGCGAAAGCTTAGGGTTCGCGAAATCCATTGTATGCAAAGAGATTATGATTCGCGAAACCCTCAGACTCGCGAAACTCATTCCTCTCTTTCACAAATAGGATTCACGAACTTAAGCCCGCGAACTAAGTCGACCCGTGAAAACCTCATCTCCTAACCCAATTCGCGAATCTCTCATGCCCGCGAATAAAATTTCGGCCCAAATTCATCTCCCATTTGCAAAAATCGGATCGGCCCACGAAATCAATTTAAGTCCTCGAAACTCTCACTCTCTCACAATTCGCGAAGCTCAATTTGCGAAACTTCTACTCACTCACAGCCCGCGAAACGTTTAAAATTCATGAAATCCTATTTCAAAGTTCATCCTAAACCTAGAAATTAATGTACTATAAAAACATCGAACACTTATGAACACTTCATCTGTCTGAAAAATTTTTAAGTTCAAAAACAGTGGTTCTTTTGAAAATTATGCCAAACCCAGAAAAGGGTACGGTCTAAATATATTAAGCCCTCATGAACTTTTTAGATTTCGAAAATCATAAAACCCTTAGGTGAGTAAAGACTAAAACCTAAGATCTTTGTCATAAACCTAGCAAGCTTGGAACTTCTCGTGACTAACATCTAATTACTCAAGTTAAGGAATCATATAAACAGATAAATATTTCTATTAGTATAAGAAAGTTACAAAAACAAGGATCTTTACCTTCTTCTCTCCAAATTCTTTGAATGTTTAATGGCCTTACACTCGTTGGAAGCTTTCTTTTCTTAGTTATGTTTGTTCTCTTTCTTGTATTTTTCGTTCTTGCCATGTATTATTATCAATTGATTTCTTTTATCGTGGTTAAGATTGTTAAGTGGTGATTAGAAGGTGGTGGGTGCTCGTGTCTTTCCCCAAGAATTAAGCAACCCACTTAGGGGGTGTTTTGTTTTGGGATGAACTTCCAAAACATCACCGTGATCCTCTCGTTTACCACTTATCACTGTGTTTGTTTAGTTTAGGTGATGAGCCATCACCGGAATGATGGATCACCGAAGTGATGAAAATGGGGTGATATTTCATATTTCAGATCACGCCAAAAAACCTAGGTGATCCAACATCATGGTGATGAGGTGATGAGGTGATCTATCTAACTTTTTAATAGACGAAAATACCCTTGATATTTTAACATTATTACTTTATATGCCATTATCAATATAATTACATGATTAACATAATTAAATCTTAAAAATATTCCAGTTATTTAGAAATATTAAAACTTATATTTAAAAAAGTATAAATATAAATAATAGTTATAATTAAATGTATATTTTAATATATTAATGATTATCACATAAAATATCACCTTAAAAAAGTTAACACATTATTTAAATCATATGTATAGGGTCAAATATGACATTTATATAACGTCACCCTACACATCACAGTGATTAAACAAACAGAATACTTCAATATCACGTTGATCTGCAAAATGAAATATCACCTTAAAACAAACACACTGATGACATATCACCTTGATCCACATTCCGGTGATACCCACATCACCATGATGTGCGTATCACCGTAATGTTGGATCACCTGAAACAAACACCCGCTTAAATAATTGTTGTAGGTTTTATTCAAGTATTTAAATTTTGGGCCTTTCCTTATTAGATCTTTGCGCTCTAATCATTAGGTTCCTTAATATTGTTTCAAACCTTTATTTGGGGGGATTTTAGAGAAAAATACCTATTAACAACTTTGTCTTATGAATCAGTCCCCATAAGTTTGCTTTTGTAGTTAGGTAGTGACATTAGGCCGAAAATTTGTTTCCACTCCCTTATGTGCCAATTACTAATTTAACCTCTCTTCTTTCTTTCAAGGCTGCGTTGGCCATTTGAATGGAAATGGAATTCGACAGTCCAAAGCTTAAAAACACAGAAAAATAAAAATCCATTGAGAGCATGTCGGTCAGTATATATCGTCTGGCGGGCGGCGATCCTAATTCCTCTACTTGCACTACGCCGGCCATGAGAGCAGAGGACGAAACCCACTTTGATTCTTCAGTCAATTACCCTCACTTTGCCATCTATTTCTCACACACTTCAAAAGCCCAAAACAGCTCCGCCAGCTAGAGTTGCTCTCCACAAATTTAGACGCACCCCACATGTTGACAAATTGGTTAATTATTGAATATCACTCTTCCAATATTAATGAATATTGATTTGAAGATTATGAAGCTTGATTTCATTTGCCTTTGTGTTTTAATAGTTTACCAACCAAAATTGTTCAGAACTCGTGGCGTGGCATCAACAGCTCTAAGTCCATTCGTGTAGTGCAAGTTCTTTCGATTTTGACCAGACCATTGAATCAAGATATAGTTTTTAGTGTGCTTAGCTTGTGAAATTTTCTGCCACGGGTTATCTACTTTGACTTTGTAGGAATTAGTTATTTGTGGACATTCACGAAAGTTTTATGATTAATTGTTCCTTTTCCTGTTTATATCTCACATCTTCTCTTGTGGAGGTCTGATGGAAGAGAGCTCAGTTTCTTTCTATGCAAACAGAGTTTTTGCGAGACTGTTTTCATCATGTCCGGTGTCTTTTTACGTGGGTTTACACTGTGTGATGAGATCTGAAATTTTTATGATTCTGATTGTCGGATTCTGTAGGTGTTTTAATAAGCATATACATAACAAGGATATCGATCCTCATTAGCACCACAAAATTAGTTTCCTAACCACTCCACTTTCTTATAAGGTCAAGTACTGGAATTCAATAATAAAATACCTAAATCAAGGACTAAAGTACTTAATTTCAGAAAATAAATACTGATATTCATGTAGAAAATACTTGAGAATTGGGGGAGAACATCTAAGCCTAGAATGGTTGGTTTTATCAACATTCTACACAGTAAGAACATTGATCCTCATCAACACCACAAAATTAGTTTTCTAGCCACTTCACTTTCGTCCACGGTCAAGTACTTCAATTCATTAGTAAAATAACTGAATCAAGACTAAAGTACTTAATATCAGTATTGGAGATAAATACTGATATAGATGTAGAAAATACTTGCGAATTGGGGGAGAACATCCAAGCCTAAAATGGTTGGTTTTATCAAGCATTCTAAAAAGTAAGAACATTGATCCTCATCAACCCACAAAAAAATTAGTTTTCTAGCCACTTCACTTTCGTATGCGTCAAATACTTGAATTCATTAGTAAAATACCTGAATCAAGGACTAAAGTACTTAATTTCAGGAGTTAAATATTGATATTCATGTAGAAAATACTTGCGAATTAGGGAGAACATCTAAGCCTAGAATGAATGGTTTTATCAAGCATTCTACATAGTAAGAACATTGATCCTCATCAAACCACAAAATAATTTTCTAGCCACTTCACTTTCGTATGTGGTCAAGAACTTGATTTCATTAGTAAAATACATAAATCGTGTCACCAAATACCTAATTTAGGGAAGAAAATACCTTATTTGGAGCAGAAAAAACAAACAGATCATAGTGTGACTTCTATGACTAAATTGGTACCTTTTCATCAAACATCACACATATTAATTTCATTGTTCATCACCAACATGCAAAATACTTCTTTCTCGCAAGTCATTTTTATTGAACCCTATCAAGTGTTAATGACATGAACCACGAAAAACATGAAAAAACTAGTTTCTTTCTACTTTCCCTACATAATATGTTGAATACCTGCATTAGAACACAAAATACTTAAATTTTGACTTCAAATACTTGATTATCATATCAAATACCGACTCTCATACAGAAAATACTTTTGAAAGGGGGGCGAGATGCATTTCACTGGAATTGTTGTTTTAATGAACCATATCAAGTGTTAATGACATGAATCACCAGAAACATGAAAAAACTAGTTTCTTTCTACTTGCCCTACATAATCTGTCGAATACGTGAATTCGAACAAAAATACTTAGATTTCGACTTCAAATACTTGATTTATCATATGAATACCAATTCTCATACAGAAAATACTTTTGAAAGGGGGGCGAGTTACATTTCACTAAAATTGTTGTTTTAATGAACCCTATCAAGTATTAATGACATGAATCACCAAAAACATGAAAAAACTAGTTTCTTTCTACTTGCCCTACATAATCTGTCGAATACATGAATTCGAACACAAAATACTAAGATTTCGACATCAAATACTTGATTTATCATATGAAATACTGATTCACATACAGAAAATACTTTTGAAAGGGGGGCGAGTTACATTTCACTAAAATTGTTCTTTTAATGTCAAGTGTTAATGACATGAATCACCAAAAACATGAAAAACTAGTTTCTTTCTACTTGCCCTACATAATCTGTCGAATACGTGAATTCGAACACAAAATACTTAGATTTCGACTTCAAATACTTGATTTATCATATGAAATACCGATTCGCATACAGAAAATACTTTTGAAAGGGGGGCGAGATACATTTCACTAAAATTGTTGTTTTAATGAACCCTATCAAGTGTTAATGACATGAATCACCAAAAACATGAAAAAACTAGTTTCTTTCTACTTGCCCTACATAATCTGTCGAATACGTGAATTCGAACAAAAATACTTAGATTTCGACTTCAAATACTTGATTATCATATGAAATACCGATTCTTATACAGAAAATACTTTTGAAAGGGGGGCGAGTTACATTTCACTAAAATTGTTCTTTTAATGAACCCTATCAAGTGTTAATGACATGAATCACCAAAAACATGAAAAAACTAGTTTCTTTCTACTTTCCCTACATAATCTGTCGAATACGTGAATTCGAACACAAAATACTTAGATTTCGACTTCAAATACTTGATTTATCATATGAAATACCGATTCTCATACAGAAAATACTTTTGAAAGGGGGCGAGATACATTTCACTAAAATTGTTGTTTTAATGAACCCTATCAAGTGTTAATGACATGAATCACCAAAAACATGAAAAAACTAGTTTCTTTCTACTTGCCCTACATAATCTGTCGAATACGTGAATTCGAACACAAAATACTAAGATTTCGACATCAAATACTTGATTTATCATATGAAATACCGATTCACATACAGAAAATACTTTTGAAAGGGGGGCGAGTTACATTTCACTAAAATTGTTCTTTTAATGTCAAGTGTTAATGACATAAATCACCAAAAACATGAAAAAACTAGTTTCTTTCTACTTGCCCTACATAATCTGTCGAATACGTGAATTCGAACACAAAATACTTAGATTTCGACTTCAAATACTTGATTTATCATATGAAATACCGATTCTCATACAGAAAATACTTTTGAAAGGGGGGCGAGATACATTTCACTAAAATTGTTGTTTTAATGAACCCTATCAAGTGTTAATGACATGAATCACCAAAAACATGAAAAAACTATTTTCTTTCTACTTGCCCTACATAATCTGTCGAATACGTGAATTCGAACAAAAATACTTAGATTTCGACTTCAAATACTTGATTATCATATGAAATACCGATTCTTATACAGAAAATACTTTTGAAAGGGGGGCGAGTTACATTTCACTAAAATTGTTCTTTTAGTGAACCCTATCAAGTGTTAATGACATGAATCACCAAAAACATGAAAAAACTAGTTTCTTTCTACTTTCCCTACATAATCTGTCGAATACGTGAATCCGAACACAAAATACTTAGATTTCGACTTCAAATACTTGATTTATCATATGAAATACCGATTCTCATACAGAAAATACTTTTGAAAGGGGGGCGAGATACATTTCACTAAAATTGTTGTTTTAATGAACCCTATCAAGTGTTAATGACATATATCACCAAAAACATGAAAAAACTAGTTTCTTTCTACTTGCCCTACATAATCTGTCGAATACGTGAATTCGAACACAAAATACTAAGATTTCGACATCAAATACTTGATTTATCATATAAAATACCGATTCTCATACAGAAAATACTTTTGAAAGGGGGGCGAGTTACATTTCACTAAAATTGTTGTTTTAATGAACCCTATCAAGTGTTAATGACATGAATCACCAAAAACATGAAAAAACTAGTTTCTTTCTACTTGCCCTACATAATCTGTCGAATACGTGAATTCGAACACAAAATACTTAGATTTCGACTTCAAATACTTGATTTATCATATGAAATACCGATTCTCATACAGAAAATACTTTTGAAAGGGGGCGAGATACATTTCACTAAAATTGTTGTTTTAATGAACCCTTTCAAGTTTTAATGACATGAATCACCAAAAACATGAAAAAACTAGTTTCTTTCTACTTGCCCTACATAATCTGTCGAATACGTGAATTCGAACACAAAATACTAAGATTTCGACTTCAAATACTTGATTTATCATATGAAATACCGATTCTCATACAGAAAATACTTTTGAAAGGGGGCGAGTTACATTTCACTAAAATTGTTGTTTTAATGAACCCTATCAGTGTTAATGACATGAATCACCAAAAACATGCAAAAACTAGTTTCTTTCTGCTTGCCCTACATAATCTATCGAATACGTGAATTCGAACACAAATACTTAGATTCCGACTTCAAATACTTGATTTATCATATGAAATACCAATTCTCATACAGAAAATACTTTTGAAAGGGGGGCGAGTTACATTTCACTAAAATTGTTGTTTTAATGAACCATATCAAGTGTTAATGACATGAATCACCAAAAACATGAAAAAACTAGTTTCTTTCTACTTGCCCTACATAATCTGTCCAATACGTGAATTCGAACACAAAATACTTAGATTTCGACTTCAAATACTTGATTTATCATATGAAATACCGATTCTCATACAGAAAATACTTTTGAAAGGGGGGCGAGTTACATTTCACTAAAATTGTTGTTTATTGAACACTATCAAGTGTTAATGACATGAATCACCAAAAACATGAAAAAACTAGTTTCTTTCTACTTGCCCTACATATCTGTCGAATACGTGAATTCGAACAAAAATACTTAGATTTCGACTTCAAATACTTGATTTATCATATGAAATACCAATTCTCATACAGAAAATACTTTTGAAAGGGGGGCGAGTTAGATTTCACTAAAATTGTTGTTTTAATGAACCCTATCAAGTATTAATGACATGAATCACCAAAAACATGAAAAAACTAGTTTCTTTCTACTTGCCCTACATAATCTGTCGAATACGTGAATTCGAACACAAAATACTTAGATTTCGACTTCAAATACTTGATTTATCATATGAAATACCGATTCTCATACAGAAAATACTTTTGTAAGGGGGGCGAGTTACATTTCACTAAAATTGTTCTTTTAATGAACCCTATCAAGTGTTAATGACATGAATCACCAAAAACATGAAAAAACTAGTTTCTTTCTACTTGCCCTACATAATCTATCGAATACGTGAATTCGAACACAAAATACTTAGATTTCGACTTCAAATACTTGATTTATCATATGAAATACCGATTCTCATACAGAAAATACTTTTGAAAGGGGGGCGAGTTACATTTCACTAAAATTGTTGTTTTAATGAACCCTATCAAGTGTTAATGACATGAATCACCAAAAACATGAAAAAAACTAGTTTCTTTCTACTTGCCCTACATAATCTGTCCAATACGTGAATTCGACACAAAATACTTAGATTTCGACTTCAAATACTTGATTTATCATATGAAATACCAATTCTCATACAGAAAATACTTTTGAAAGGGGGGCGAGTTACATTTCACTAAAATTGTTGTTTTAATGAACCCTATCAAGTATTAATGACATGAATCACCAAAAACATGAAAAAACTAGTTTCTTTCTACTTGCCCTACATAATCTGTCGAATACGTGAATTCGAACACAAAATACTAAGATTTCGACTTCAAATACTTGATTTATCATATGAAAATACCGATTCTCATACAGAAAATACTTTTGAAAGGGGGGCGAGTTACATTTCACAAAAATTGTTCTTTTAATGTCAAGTGTTAATGACATGAATCACCAAAAATATGAAAAAACTAGTTTCTTTCTACTTGCCCTACACAATCTGTCGAATACGTGAATTCGAACACAAAATACTTAGATTTCGACTTCAAATACTTGATTTATCATATGACATACCGATTCTCATACAGAAAATACTTTTGAAAGGGGGGCGAGATACATTTCACTAAAATTGTTGTTTTAATGAACCCTATCAAGTGTTAATGACATGAATCACCAAAAACATGAAAAAAACTAGTTTCTTTCTACTTGCCCTACATAATCTGTCGAATACGTGAATTCGAACACAAAATACTAAGATTTCGACTTCAAATACTTACTTTATCATATAAAATACCGATTCTCATACAGAAAATACTTTTGAAAGGGGGTCGAGTTGCATTTCACTAAAATTGTTGTTTTAATGAACCCTATCAAGTGTTAATGACATGAATCACCAAAAACATGAAAAAACTAGTTTCTTTCTACTTGCCCTACATAATCTGTCGAATACGTGAATTCGAACACAAAATACATAGATTTCGACTTCAAATACTTGATTTATCATATGAAATACCGATTCTTATACAGAAAATACTTTTGAAAGGGGGGCGAGATACATTTCACTAAAATTGTTGTTTTAATGAACCCTATCAAGTTTTAATGACATGAATCACCAAAAACATGAAAAAACCAGTGTCTTTCTACTTGCCCTACATAATCTGTCGAATACGTGAATTCGAACACAAAATACTAAGATTTCGACTTCAAATACTTGATTTATCATATGAAATATCGATTCTCATACAGAAAATACTTTTGAAAGGGGGGCGGGTTACATTTCACTAAAATTGTTGTTTTAATGAACCCTATCAAGTGTTAATGACATGAATCACCAAAAACATGAAAAAACTAGTTTCTTTCTACTTGCCCTACATAATCTATCGAATACGTGAATTCGAACACAAAATACTTAGATTTCGACTTCAAATACTTGATTTATCATATGAAATACCGATTCTCATACAGAAAATACTTTTGAAAGGGGGCGAGTTACATTTCACTAAAATTGTTGTTTTAATGAACCCTATCAAGTATTAATGACATGAATCACCAAAAACATGAAAAAACTAGTTTCTTTCTACTTGCCCTACATAATCTGTCGAATACGTGAATTCGAACACAAAATACTAAGATTTCGACTTCAAATACTTGATTTATCATATGAAATACCGATTCTCATACAGAAAATACTTTTGAAAGGGGGGCGAGTTACATTTCACTAAAATTGTTCTTTTAATGTCAAGTGTTAATGACATGAATCACCAAAAACATGAAAAAACTAGTTTCTTTCTACTTGCCCTACATAATCTGTCGAATACGTGAATTCGAACACAAAATACTTAGATTTCGACTTCAAATACTTGATTTATCATATGACATACCGATTCTCATACAGAAAATACTTTTGAAAGGCGGGCGAGATACATTTCACTAAAATTGTTGTTTTAATGAACCCTATCAAGTGTTAATGACATGAATCACCAAAAACATGAAAAAACTAGTTTCTTTCTACTTGCCCTACATAATCTGTCGAATACGTGAATTCGAACACAAAATACTAAGATTTCGATTTCAAATACTTAGTTTATCATATAAAATACCGATTCTCATACAGAAAATACTTTTGAAAGGGGGTCGAGTTGCATTTCACTAAAATTGTTGTTTTAATGAACCCTATCAAGTGTTAATGACATGAATCACCAAAAACATGAAAAAACTAGTTTCTTTCTACTTGCCCTACATAATCTGTCGAATACGTGAATTCGAACACAAAATACTTAGATTTCGACTTCAAATACTTGATTTATCATATGAAATACCGATTCTCATACAGAAAATACTTTTGAAAGGGGGGGAGATACATTTCACTAAAATTGTTGTTTTAATGAACCCTATCAAGTTTTAATGACATGAATCACCAAAAACATGAAAAAACTAGTGTCTTTCTACTTGCCCTACATAATCTGTCGAATACGTGAATTCGAACACAAAATACTAAGATTTCGACTTCAAATACTTGATTTATCATATGAAATACCGATTCTCATACAGAAAATACTTTTGAAAGGGGGCGAGTTACATTTCACTAAAATTGTTGTTTTAATGAACCCTATCAAGTGTTAATGACATGAATCACCAAAAACATGAAAAAACTAGTTTCTTTCTACTTGCCCTACATAATCTATCGAATACGTGAATTCGAACACAAAATACTTAGATTTCGACTTCAAATACTTGATTTATCATATGAAATAACGATTCTCATACAGAAAATACTTTTGAAAGGGGGGCGAGTTACATTTCACTAAAATTGTTGTTTTAATGAACCCTAGCAACTGTTAATGACATGAATCACCAAAAACATGAAAAAACTAGTTTCTTTCTACTTGCCCTACATAATCTGTCGAATACGTGAATTCCAACACAAAATACTAAAATTTCGACTTCAAATACTTGATTTATCATATGAAATACCGATTCTCATACAGAAAATACTTTTGAAAGTGGGGCGAGTTACATTTCACTAAAATTGTTCTTTTAATGTCAAGTGTTAAAGACATGAATCACCAAAAACATGAAAAAACTAGTTTCTTTCTACTTGCCCTACATAATCTGTCGAATACGTGAATTCGAACACAAAATACTTAGATTTCGACTTCAAATACTTGATTTATCATATGACATACCGATTCTCATACAGAAAATACTTTTGAAAGGGGGGCGAGATACATTTCACTAAAATTGTTGTTTTAATGAACCCTATCAAGTGTTAATGACATGAATCACCAAAAACATGAAAAAACTAGTTTCTTTCTACTTGCCCTACATAATCTGTCGAATACGTGAATTCGAACACAAAATACTAAGATTTCGACTTCAAATACTTAGTTTATCATATAAAGTACCGATTCTCATACAGAAAATACTTTTGAAAGGGGGTCGAGTTGCATTTCACTAAAATTGTTGTTTTACTGAACCCTATCAAGTGTTAATGACATGAATCACCAAAAACATGAAAAAACTAGTTTCTTTCTACTTGCCCTACATAATCTGTCGAATACGTGAATTCGAACACAAAATACTTAGATTTCGACTTCAAATACTTGATTTATCATATGAAATACCGATTCTCATACAGAAAATACTTTTGAAAGGGGGGCGAGATACATTTCACTAAAATTGTTGTTTTAATGAACCCTATCAAGTTTTAATGACATGAATCACCAAAAACATGAAAAAACTAGTGTCTTTCTACTTGCCCTACATAATCTGTCGAATACGTGAATTCGAACACAAAATACTAAGATTTCGACTTCAAATACTTGATTTACCATATGAAATACCGATTCTCATACAGAAAATACTTTTGAAAGGGGGGCGAGTTACATTTCACTAAAATTGTTGTTTTAATGAACCCTATCAAGTGTTAATGACATGAATCACCAAAAACATGAAAAAACTAGTTTCTTTCTACTTGCCCTACATAATCTATCGAATACGTGAATTCGAACACAAAATACTTAGATTTCGACTTCAAATACTTGATTTATCATATGAAATACGATTCTCATACAGAAAATACTTTTGAAAGGGGGGCGAGTTACATTTCACTAAAATTGTTGTTTTAATGAACCCTATCAAGTGTTAATGACATGAATCACCAAAAACATGAAAAAACTAGTTTCTTTCTACTTGCCCTACATAATCTGTCCAATACGTGAATTCGAACACAAAATACTAAAATTTCGACTTCAAATACTTGATTTATCATATGAAATACCGATTCTCATACAGAAAATACTTTCGAAAGGGGGCGAGTTACATTTCACTAAAATTGTTGTTTTAATGAAGCCTATCAAGTGTTAATGACATGAATCACCAAAAACATGAAAAAACTAGTTTCTTTCTACTAGCCCTACATAATCTGTCGAATACGTGAATTCGAACACAAAATACTAAAATTTCGACTTCAAATACTTGATTTATCATATGAAATACCGATTCTCATACAGGAAATACTTTTGAAAGTGGGGCGAGTTACATTTCACTAAAATTGTTCTTTTAATGTCAAGTGTTAATGACATGAATCACCAAAAACATGAAAAAACTAGTTTCTTTCTACTTGCCCTACATAATCTGTCGAATACGTGAATTCGAACACAAAATACTTAGATTTCGACTTCAAATACTTGATTTATCATATGACATACCGATTCTCATACAGAAAATACTTTTGAAAGGGGGGCGAGATACATTTCACTAAAATTGTTGTTTTAATGAACCCTATCAAGTGTTAATGACATGAATCACCAAAAACATGAAAAAACTAGTTTCTTTCTACTTGCCCTACATAATCTGTCGAATACGTGAATTCGAACACAAAATACTAAGATTTCGACTTCAAATACTTAGTTTATCATATAAAGTACCGATTCTCATACAGAAAATACTTTTGAAAGGGGGTCGAGTTGCATTTCACTAAAATTGTTGTTTTAATGAACCCTATCAAGTGTTAATGACATGAATCACCAAAAACATGAAAAAACTAGTTTCTTTCTACTTGCCCTACATAATCTGTCGAATACGTGAATTCGAACACAAAATACTTAGATTTCGACTTCAAATACTTGATTTATCATATGAAATACCGATTCTCATACAGAAAATACTTTTGAAAGGGGGGCGAGATACATTTCACTAAAATTGTTGTATTAATGAACCCTATCAAGTTTTAATGACATGAATCACCAAAAACATGAAAAAACTAGTGTCTTTCTACTTGCCCTACATAATCTGTCGAATACGTGAATTCGAACACAAAATACTAAGATTTCGACTTCAAATACTTGATTTATCATATGAAATACCGATTCTCATACAGAAAATACTTTTGAAAGGGGGGCGAGTTACATTTCACTAAAATTGTTGTTTTAATGAACCCTATCAAGTGTTAATGACATGAATCACCAAAAACATGAAAAAACTAGTTTCTTTCTACTTGCCCTACATAATCTATCGAATACGTGAATTCGAACACAAAATACTTAGATTTCGACTTCAAATACTTGATTTATCATATGAAATACCGATTCTCATACAGAAAATACTTTTGAAAGGGGGCCGAGTTACATTTCACTAAAATTGTTGTTTTAATGAACCCTATCAAGTGTTAATGACATGAATCACCAAAAACATGAAAAAACTAGTTTCTTTCTACTTGCCCTACATAATCTGTCCAATACGTGAATTCGAACACAAAATACTAAAATTTCGACTTCAAATACTTGATTTATCATATGAAATACCGATTCTCATACAGAAAATACTTTTGAAAGGGGGGCGAGATACATTTCACTAAAATTGTTGTTTTAATGAATACTATCAAGTGTTAATGACATGAATCACCAAAAACATGAAAAAACTAGTTTCTTTCTACTTGCCCTACATAATCTGTCGAATACCTGAATTCGAACACAAAATACTTAGATTTCGACTTCAATTACTTGATTTATCATATGAAATACCGATTCTCATACAGAAAATAGTTTTGAAAGGGGGCGAGATACATTTCACTAAAATTGTTGTTTTAATGATCCCTATCAAGTGCTAATGACAGGAATCACCAAAAACATGAAAAAACCAGTTTCTTTCTACTTGCGCTACATAATCTGTCGAATACCTGCATGAACTGCCCTACGTGAATCACCAAAGGGGGCGAGATACATTTCCTCACGAAGAAAAGCTATAATTTTATCCTCGCGTCACTTGCATGAATTTACATGCATTTTGTACATAAATTTCATTATTTCTGGCAAAAAATAAAGTATTTTTATATTAGTTAAGGTACTTTGACCTTAAATTCAAGTACTCCTTACAATGCAATAATTCAAAATTAAACTATGTGAACTACTTAGAATTTGACATTCAAATACTTTAATTGATATAAAACTACTTAATTTTGGCTTAAAATACCGAAATTTATGTAGAAGTACATGTAAATTGGCGTGAGACATCATGTTCACTAAAATAATGATAGTTTTTCATAAAATATCAAAGCTCTAAACAAAACTAAGATCACGATCTAAGAACCTCTTACAATCCCGTGAAGTGAATTAAAATTGTATCACATCATCTAAACTAACAAAACAAATCACACACAGCATGTTTTAGACAAATACACTAATCTGAACATCATGGTACACATGTCCTCTTACTTGAAACGTCTCTTGTTAAAATTCTTCTAACATCTGCATCGTTCTTTAAAGAACCGGTTACGAAGTTGTCGAGGACATCTTCCAAACTTTGTCAGCTATTTTTCAACTCGAATTACTTTGATCTTTCAAGCTCGGAAAGAACAATGGCATGAATTAAAATCAGCTGCAAAACTTTTATCTCGTCAATGACCACAAACGAGCTTCACAGAGACTTATGCGCCTTCAAGCTTCGCGATTTACCATACTCGCATGACATTTTTTAATCATCAGAAAACCACAACTCATTTTCCGATCCACATAAATAGGGAAAATTATATTTAACCTTACCGCAACTCCGGCAATTAGGTGGTTGGAGACTTGGAGGCAGCTTTTGGTGTTCAGAATAGACGATTGAGAAGCGCACAGAGGCGAACTATGAGTTCATCGTCATGGAGAATGGTTTTTTTACTCATCATATGATCAATAGTTTGTGCCCACATGGTACTGTATAGATTGGCGAAAATGAATGTAAACTTTTCACCCCAAGCAAAGAGTTTTACCAATAGATTAAAGCAAGAGTAAATTACCCCTTTTCTATATGCCATCCGAGCAAAAGCATCGAGCAACTCTCTCTTCGACTGCAATAGAAAAAATACACAATATTACCTCATGTATCTAGCAACAACTTCAGACATTCAATCACCGAAATCTTTCCCGCGAGATTTTAAAAAACGTCCAGCTTATGATCAGCATATTCATCGATTATTTTCCGTTGGAGGGCACAAGGTGAGGGATCCCATTGACGATCGGATACGAAACCCTAATCGAATCGATCAGCAAATTGGTTTTTCCACAGTAGCGCAACGGCTCCTTCGATAGCGGGCGTACGAGCACCACACCGGCGCATTTTAGCAGTGGTGCGTTGCCTCTGACTATTGTCTTCTTCCATAGTTTTTCTTCAATGTGGTTTCCTCTGCAACGTCGTACTAGAATCACTTTATTTTTATTATTATTTTGTTTAGAAAAGAAAATGGGTAGTATGGTAATTTGCTGATGAGGGAGTTAAAATAAAATTTTTGCCCAATGGCAGTATCTAATCACAAAACAAAATGGGTAGGGACTGATCCATAAGTTTAATCTTCAAATAGGTATTTAAGTCTAAAAAACCCTTATTTGGGCCACATTTTTATTTAAATCCAAAATTTTATTATTTATTTGGTTTGATTGTTAAACCAAAAATTTTATTAATGAGGTCCGTTCAAATACTTTCTGAAAATATTTTATTATTTTACTTTCATCCGAATTTTTGTTCACAAATATTTTCTTAGGAATTTCATTCCTCATATTTTCTTCGATAATTATCTTAAAATTTTCTACTATACAGGAAATTTTGCAGACGAATTTCCGACAGGTACTTTATGTGACACTATTTTAGCAACAAAAAATTTCGGTTCGAAATCCGTATAAATAAATCACACAATAACGAATTTTTTACCGTCCCGTCAATCGCTATATATAGTTATTTTTTTGTAGTGATTGATTATCGGATAAAACGTCAACTACTTGAGATTATTATCTCCAAAAACAAGATACTAGATTCCATGCATAAATGTTTCATACTTAAAAAGCCCAAATGTCAATCAAAACGAGCGGACGACAGAAAAAAAAGTTCATGGTGCTTCCGGAAGAAAACGTTAAAAAGAAAAAGAAAAACGTGACACCAAAGCAATAGCAGTAGATTCCATCTTATCAAATGATCAGTAGGGTTTCATGGCCTCGTCTATCGCATGTATGTTTTCCTTAATAATTTTCCACTGCTCGGGCGGCAGATTGATACCTGCGATTTCGAATGCGACGTTTTGTAAATAGACTGAATACGTTGAAAAAAATAACAAATTCAAAGAGCACCACAGAATTCATGGAATATGAACCAAAACGTCGACCAAGGATAGGAAGTTATGTTACGGTTCCATGACGTCATCGCAAACAGTTTGAACCCCTCTAAACATGTCAAGAACCTAAACCTGATTTTAGTTCCATGTGTTTAGATACACATATTTAGGTAAAAGATTGTAAAATAGTTACAATAGTAACCCAGCTCATATCACCAAACATTCCGCAATTTCAATGTGCTGAGAATGATACACAAATTACCTTTAGCCGAAGGATGATGTTTGCCGCCTTTGAAGTAAAACTCCCTAATGCAGAGATACTTTCCTTTTATAGTAACTTGTCGTCACCCTTCTATTGGCCGATAGCTAAACAAGACATTGCAAAGTGGAAAAAATCACAAGATATATGTCTTCAACAAAAGAAACCCCCAATTTCGAAACCAAAGAACAGCAAATTAAGTCAACTTACGTGGCAAATAGTATTGTCATTTAATTGTTTATCTTCATCGGTTTCTTCGACTTCTTCAGCTATTTTTTCCTCCTCGTCTTGCTTTTGCTCCTCTTCAGCTGTTACCTTACTGAGATACGAATCAACGATTTCCGTTACGAAGTTTTTTTCATCGGGTTTAGAAAGATCAATCTTCAGCTTTTCAGACGCAGAATCTCGAATACTCTTCATGTTTGCCGTATCCCAATCGGAACTCTGCAGAATCTCTATAACGGTCTCCTCAATCCTATTGCGGGTTTCCAAATCCATTTGACTCTACGAAATAGAAACGTGGAAATATATATAAAAAAAAAAAAAAAAAAGGATCATGGTCGAGCAATCGTATTTCATAACAATATAAAATAATACTTTGTTTGAACAGAGAATTACTAAACATAAAATCTGGTAAGTATTATATCCAACCATGAAAGTATATCAAGCCACGCTTACACTAGCACGCCCTGAAGCAACCAAGCTTGTACGCTGGTTTAACAAAGAAAGGCAATGGGACTTTTAGGCTATACTGAGGAACCTTATTATAAGAATGCATTAGAAAACGAGGACAAAGAAGCTTCCCTCGACTCAACGAACTCATCAAAAAGGAAACTTATGCAATAACAACATCGTCAAAGTTCAGATATGATCATTTCAATCGGAATAAGAAAACTACATAAAAAATCGGACTACACGTATAGAGAAAATACAGATATGATCATTTTCAAACTCCATCTATAGGACTACACGTATAGAGAAAATACAGATATGATCATTTCAATCGGAATAAGAAAACTACATAAAAAAATCGTTAACCTTGATCAATCGGAATGAAAATTACAGAGATGATTTAAATCGTTAACATGTATAGTATTACTTATATACATGTTTTTTATGTACCCAATGCCAGTTTGACTTAAAATATACCATTTAAGACACAATTCTCATAAGAGGTTAGACGAAAAGCCTTGACGCTTCGTATACTGTGAGAGAATCTTAGTTTTGAGAGGGAATAGCTTTATTACGATGAACAGCCATACGACATTATTAAGTGAAAAGAAAGAATCCAAGTCATTGGGTAAATCAAAACGCGTGCCAAAGATTTTTCCATTGCCAGTTTGTTTTTGTGTGCCCTATGTTTATTATTATTTTATTAAAATAACACCGATGAGGAGGATCATAAATATTACGTGTAGGTTACGTTTGAAGTATTCCTAATTGAAAAATAAAAGATTGAGAGTAAAGTTAGGGAGGCTTTGATTTCTCATCATGAACTGAGCAGAGTCCCCCCTAAAGAACGGGAAATCTACGATTTTTGGTTGTCGACATTTATTGTAAACCTAGTCCGTAACATACGTAGGGTATATAGTGAGCAATATATTCTATTAATATATATGTTCGCTGGGGATTTGAGAATGTGTCTAGGGAAAGAAGAAAGATTTTATTGTTGGGAGTCGATCGGACAATTCGCACAGGTATCAATGTTTTCTTCAGAGCTGAGCCAAAAAACACATAAAAAACTTCTGGGCTTTTTATTAAAATAGTGCATTTTAAATTCAAAATTAATAAAATAGAGTTATTGTTAAAAAATTTACCAAAATCGTCCTAATCGCGGAAAACGAACGCGAGGTCGCGTCCAACGCTGCATTTTAATGGGTGCGACGGCCTTATTTTTATTACATGATCCAACTTCACCTGCTTTATCCTTATTTAATGTATAGAGAGCAAATAATCATCATGCAGACGCCTCGATTCTCGTGGAGTTTGACAATAGGGGAGTAACATCTGTTCTGTCTCCCTGCCTCGGCATTTCCTTCGCACTTAAATAATTGAAATGAATTAATATGAATAAACAATTAATTTTTACTGTACAATTATTAGGTTTCACGTTAGTTAGAAATAGAAGCCTTATTGCAATCCCTAACCCTAATCCGGCGATTTTGGTAAATTTATTAGTAATAACCCTATTTTGTTAATTTTGAATTTTAAATGCATTATTTTAATAAAAAGCCATTGATTTTGATTGGACTGACGACACGTCTACTCACGAGCTTTTGCTGTGATTATTATTTAGAGTTAATTTCTTTTGAGACCCTCTTAAGTAAGTATTACTTGAATTTATGTCCCATTACTTTAAATTCCAGTTTCAAAACCCATTTCAAGTTTGTCTTAGAGTTAATGACTCATTTGTGCTAAAAAGACCAATTCGCCCTCGACTATTGCAAAAAATTACATCTCTGTGCCATCATCCCTCACATCCTAGGTTTGGTCCATCGATGATTCTTCCAATACCCAAAACACGCTGAAATCTCGGAAATCTTCGACTTCATTGAGCAGAAAAGGTAAAATCGGGCTCCATTTCTTATGGGTCCTCGTAACCAACGAAAAATTTCGAGGTTATGTTGGAATAACTTCAAACTCAATTCAAAAATTTTGGTACAAACACGAGTATAATCTTGCCTTTTGTGCTCGAATAATGTCGATTCATACCAATTCGATTGTGGGTCTTAGTAATCGACAGGAAATAACAACGAATCTTGCCGCGACCTAAGATCCAAACATTTTCAATTTTAGTAACTAATCACTTTATCTGGGTACCATTTTCTGCTCGTACGGAAACTTTACCATCAAAATCTATATCGGATTCTTAACATTGACGAATAAATGTTGCCTCAGTAATAACAAATAATTAGAAAATAATAATAATGTGTCACGGGTAAGATAAAAATTTCAGTAACACATCACTTCATCGTGGTACCACCTTCTGCTATTTAGGAAACCCCATCCTCAGCACTATGCCAAACATTGAGGATTAAATGTTGTCTTACCTATAAGAAACAATGAGAAAACAAAAACGGTTTATTTCCTCTAATAACTCTATGCAACTAGACTCGCCGAGTTCGCGAAAGGCCTCGAAGACTCAATCATGACCCGCGTGTAAGACGCCATTGGCACATCAACTCGCGATAAAGGCAAAGCCCCCGTCTTTTTAGCCACGTTTCTGCCTCAGCAGGATCCATTGTTCTCATAAATCCACAGCACCCAATTTTCTAAGCTTATCATATCGCCTTTCACGGGGAATTGTCAGGGGATTTTCATACTCATTACGCATAAGCGTATGAGATGAAAGAGATTCACGTACGGCCGACCTTCCTCCTCTCCCTATTGTAGGTTCATCGTGTTCTACATGCAGTGGTTCACTTACTGCCCTTTGCCTAAATATGCAAAAAGAATTTCAGGGCAGACCATAAAAATGAACATACCATGCAAATGTCTACAGAACCTAAAACATAGGCTCTGATACCATACATGTAACGGCCCGTTTTTCTGTTACTTTATTTGCGCAGCGATTATATTTTCCACATAAAATTTTTTCGCCTTTTTACAACCATACTTTTATACATAAACAGAAGCGTACATCTGGTCTAGTCATTTCCACGCATATCATACATATATATGCACATATCTACCTATTTTACATACACAAAATCACTGGCGTTCCATATACTACATACTCACGATGAACTTAGGGGAGTAGGAGAGAGCGTAGCCGGCCAACCGTGAATCCATGCTGTCGTATGACGATGCACTCTAAGTTGCCAGCTAAATATCTACAGCAGCTGAGGAAACAAATGTTCAGAGTATGATCGCAACATGTTATTCCATATACACATAATAAATGAAACAGTAGCAGAAAAATTAATTTCTTTGTTCCGTTTATTTCCATAGACGTTTTTATAGAATATATCATCGTTTATTGAATCCGTAGATTCACAACACTTGTACAGTAAACACCTTTTTTCACATAATCATCACGCACAATCATCGAAGTTTGTCACGCAACCATAGTCAATAGAATCATTCATACAATCTATAGACCAATGCAATTCTATATGATCATTTATTTCTGATACTTCCGTTATGAACCTGCTAGACTCGTACTTTTGACCCCGTAGGGGCCCATGCATGGGACTCTGTAACTGTAGATATATTTTTGTGTGCCTGTACAGGACTCTGTAACCCCCGATTTGTAGGGATGTAACCATAGCTGTGTATCAAGTCGTCTGATGTCGTAGCAGTCATAACGGTTTCTCTTTTCTTTATTATTTGTATGCAATACTTTACTTTCACCTTGTACGACATATAAGTTCTATCTACCATCAAATTGCACATATCGCAAGGTAACACATTAGTACCATATAGTTCACGTTACTTTCAAATGATACGTCTATCAGAAAATCATCAATCATTTAATTAACATACAACACATACGAACAGAACACATGTTGCATATCATACTCACAGTACGATTTAACGCCTCATTCGTTACTCGACTTTATCCTTGCCCTTTTCAGAACTCGAACCTATTGAAATATTATTATCAATAAATATAAAATCTAGAAAATATCATGTATGATGATATAATTATACATGATCCCTTCTTATTAATTATTTATTATTTTATTTTATTATTATTTTTTTATAATATCTAAACCTTCGCAAAATTAGCTGACTATATGCATTCTTGAATTTACTAAGTATTGAATATTCTCGTTTCCGAAATATAATATTTTAATTATGCAAGTTTAAATTTTCTTCAAAGACTCGACTTCTGAAATTAATTATCACCCGTGAAAACTCCTTTGACTCGCTAAACTCATTTCCAATTCGAGAATTCATATTCAGCACGTGAAGTCTTTGTTTCACGAACTCATCGTTCAACCCGCAATCTACTTCCAATTCGCGAAGTGCTTTCTTAATTCACGAAACTTATTCCAATTTCTATTTCTTACTTCGAAACTTTGCGAACTCCTTTATAAATCGTCAACCTCTTATTTCACGAATCCCATCCTTTGAAATTCAGTTCTACTTCACGAACTCATTCTCATATTTATCCTTAACTACATATAATTATTATTATCTTCACTTACGGTTGTTCTAGGTTGTCTCAATTTTCCTCAAAAGTTGTCTCCACTCACACATATAATATAATACTTTTCTCATGGCAAAGACATCCAATTGCTATTCATATATTAATAGAATTACTTTCCTCCCTTCAATATTAACGTACATAGCTGGCCTTCATGCACTATTATAATAATATATACAACTAATGAATTCGTGAAATGCTACCTTTCTCTCAATTCGCTACATTTCCCATTCGTGAAATGTTATCAATTCGTGAACCTACGTTTTAATAGTTATACTTGACAAATTCCTTAATCAATACCAACCCCTTCACAAGTCATGAATCACTTCAACCCGCGAACTCTAATACTTCGCGAATCCTCAGTTCACGAATCATCATAGTTCACAAATCATCCCGCGTTACGAATTAACACTCAACTTCACACCTCCATCACTTCACGGATGCTCTACTTTACGAATTAACAGTTCGAAATCGTCACCTCACAAATTAATAAAATTCAAGCTATCACAAACACTTTTTAATCCTAAAAACATTATAACTCTCAATCAAAATCGGGTTTTCTTCAAGAACAGTTTAGTTATCACCCAAACTTTATTGTTTTTAATCTTCAAGAATTAAACTTATATGAAATCTAAGCGATATATATATTTCGTGCTTAAGTCTCCTAGGATATGTTAATACATAAATAAAAACATAAACTCAAAGTAAGAGAATATACCTATTCCAAGCTACTTTAACAGCACCTCTTGCGTTGTCCTTCTTCTTTCTAAAATCGTTTCTCAATTTTAACTTAATGAATCACTTCTATGTTCTATCCTCAAAGTAGTTATTATTATTTTAAATTTAATATAATTTCCAATCTTGAATTGAAGTTTCCATGTATTTGTACTTTTCCTAAACTAACTCATCTAATAGTTTCTAAAGGATAATAATTACCTAATCCCTTGACAAAAGTGTTTCAATTCAATACTACTTTTGGTAGAAGACAATAAATGATGTTGATGTTCACTTTTCATTTGCCAATAGGATTCTCCACTTACATTCTTAATTTATCAAGTTCGTTAAACAATTTCGTGAAAAGCCTCCAATTCGTGAAAACTATCCACTGAATTTGTGACCTCAATCCAATTCGTGAAATGGTCCTCACTCCATTCGTAATCAATTAATCCACTTCACAACTTTGTCTACACAATTCCTCCATTTCACGACTTATCAATTTCACGAATCCTTCACTTCTACTTCACAACCAACTTCACGAATCATTGTTCGTACACACACACACACATACACACACATATATATATTATTAATTAATCACTTATCTTTCAATCTTCACAAACTAACATCCCAATTCGCAGCTTAATTCCTTTCTTTCACCATTCGTGAAATGCTAAATCCATAAATACTTATACCGCACAAATTATCAACCCCCACATATCCACAAGTCATAAATCGTTAATTCATAAACCAAAATCACAACTCGTGAAACTATCCATTCTAACGAGCTTTCATAATCTATTCCTCTACCTTTACCATGTACTTCTATTTACTTCAGCTACTGGTTTCCATAACAAACCCTAAAACACCCTATTCAATTTTTATTATCATCTATTTCATGTGTTATAAAATTACTTCTATAACGCATATACTCCTAAAAATGCATGAAATCATGACATAAGTTTTCGGGTTCAGACATTTCCTGTCGGGTGTCGCTCGGGAGGTTTTCCCACGGGGGCATGTTTTCCGCGGGAATATTACCAGCCTCTTTCAGTTAAACTCGAATATTTGACCGGTTAAATCGGGGATAACAATAGTCAACCCTCCCCCCCCCCCCAAATAGTCCAAAAAGAGTGTAGTGAGTTTTGGACGTAGTATGTAAAATATTAGAGTTTAGAGAAAAAGACAATCTTATCTTGCAAAGATTTTTGTTGCGCCACGTTAGGGGATATTCACCCTATTGTCACGGGTCATTGGGCATGCACTTGAGCAACTTAACTCGTTCATTCGGGGTTTTTTATGGAGGTTGCCTCCTTCGAGGACTTAGGAATTTTCGTGCCTCATTCGTCGAGGACTTGGGATTTTCGTGCCTAATTCATCGAGGACTTTAGGAATTTTCGTGCCTTCGTCGAGGACTTGGGATTTTCGTGCCGAATTCATAGAGGACTTTAGGAATTTTCTTGCCTCATTCGTCGAGGACTTAGGATTTTCGTGCCTCATTCATCGAGGACTTTAGGAATTTTCGTACTTCATTCATCGAGGACTTTAGGAATTTTCGTGCCTTATTCGTCGAGGATTTAGGAATTTTGGGAATTTCGTGAATTTTCGTGCCTCATTCGTCGAGGACTTCGGGAACTTTCGTGCCTCACTCGTCGAGGACTTAAGGAATTTGCGTGCCTCATTCATCAAGGAATTTAACTTTCGTGCTTCATTCATCGAGGACTTCAGAATTTTCGTGCCTCATTCATCGAGGATTTTAGGAAATCTCGTGTTTCATTCATCGAGGACTTTAGAATCTTTCGTGCCTCATTCATCGAGGACTTTAAGAATTTTCGTGCCTCATTCATCGAGGACTTTAGGAATTTTCGTGCCTCATTCATTGAGGATTTAGAATTTTCATGCCTCATTCATCGAGTGCTTAATTCAGATCATTTTCCTTGTTTCATCCAAGGTCTTGTCAGGCTTCTCTCGAGGACTTAATTTAGATCGTTTTTCTTGTTTCATCCAAGGTCTTGTTGGGCCTCTCTCTCGAAGGCGTAAATCACTTCCCTAATTCAATTAGGTTGCATTTGGATTGGCGTATTTGAACGAAATCGCCTGATTTGAAATCATGAATTTCAAAATCTTAATTTCAAATCCAAATTCATTGTTTGGCAAACGTTAGGATTTCGAAATTCGGATTTCAAAATGAAGTTCGACCCCAAACGCTCGAGTAGCTCGTCGAACTCGACTTCTAACTTTTTATTAAAAGATTAAAAAGTTAAAAAATGAAATAAAAACAAACTCGTAGGACGGCTTGCGAGCTTTCGAGCACCTACGAGTGAGCTCGAGCTCAAGCCGGCTCAATCACTAGCCCGTAACGAGCTCGCGCCGGTTCATCGAGGTCACGAGTCAGCTCGACTCATCATTTACCCATCACCGTTATTATTATATTTATTACTATTGTTTATTATTATTATTTGCGAAAAACTCATTGCCGAATCAACTTCGGATTTCGAAAGCGGACCATTTGACATGGAATTTCAAATCCGACAAATAATAAGCGTTTCGATTTGACATCGGATTTGACCGAAATCAAAATCCAAATCCACTCAATTGCCAAATGGTAGATTTGGGCCAAATCCGAATTTCAAATCGAAATCCGGAATCCAACGGGGCATTAGGGTCTTGTCCGGGCCTTTTTCTCGAAGGCGTAAATTATTTCCCTAATTCATTTAGGATCTTGTCCGGGCCTTTTTCTTGAAGGCGTAAATCATTTCCCTAGTTCAAATAGGGTCTTGTCCAGGCCTTTTTCTCGAAGGCGTAAATCATTCCCTAATTCAATTAGGGTGTTGTCCGGGCCTTTTCTCGAAGGCGTAAATCATTTTCCTAATTCAGTTAGGGTCTTGTCAATCGTGCCTCAATCCGAGGGCTTTGTCTATCTTGAGTCGATCAAGGTCCTGAAAAAATCGCCCCTCTTTCAAGGGCTTCGTGTTGCTTTAGCCTAGCTTTTTCAGGTCATGACTCTAGTTGCCGAATTGTGCTTCCGCTTATAGAGGATGCTGGTTGCTCGGGTGTTCTGTGGCGCGGTGGCATTCCACTTTGTTGCTCGAGGTGGTCTTGGGGAGAATTTCGGGGCGAGTCTTGCGATGCCTCGGCATTTGTCGATTGTGATAATTCGAGCTCCCAAGCAGGAGCAAATCTTCTAAGATACTTCTAACCAGCAAGTGTGGTCCATTCGAACTTAAGACCTCGCCAGGCTTGTTCCCGTGACTTCAAACATTTAGTAGCAACATAGTCTAGACCTCTGAATTTTATTTCATGTCACCACATAATATTCATCTCTTCGATAAATAGCATGATCAACATCTCCCGAGCACGATATCAATTTTCAAAATAGCAAAGATCGTCAACTAATTCCAAAATATCGATATGAGCGTTATTATCAGCTTTCACATTATTTCGTGTCACATTATAATCGGCCCGATCAAACATTAATATAATTTGCCCACACAAGTTCAGCGATTTCACATAGAATCTGATCTTTAGCATAGTCGAGCAGTCCAAATGATAATATGACCCACATAATTTTCAGAGCCCCAAAAAGAACAAACAGTCCCATAGTAACACTCTAACATAAACAATGTTCCAGAACCAAAAAGTCTTGTCAATTGTGAATCTTACCCGCATGTTTCAATGCTTCACATAGTCGGCCCTAATGTAAATGACAGAGACTCCCACAGTTTTATGATTTCAGATTTATCCAAGTATATTAACAAAACTTACAACCGGATCTGAAGTCGTAATCAACGGCGGATCTGCCACTGTTGATTGGAGGGGTGGCCCTGCTCGTCACAATCATAGCCATGATCGTCGCTTTCATGGTGCATCTGTTTCAACCGTTCGGAATCTCGACTTCTGCTTGCTTTTCTCTATTTTCAGTCGAGCTCCATAGTTCTTCGAATGAATCGCCCTCAATTCGGGCCGAGAAACCTAGGTCATGGAGAAAATAAAGCAGAGACGCGAATATTACGTTACATAGTTGATACCTTCGATGGTTCGTGGACCATGCTGATTTATCTGATTCTTCCAGATAGTCCGGCTAGGATTTTGTGTTGGTGATGTGACTTTGATCGTCGATTTAGGCGGTTGTAGTTAATGTTGGACTCTTCGACATCAGCGGGTTATTGATCGTCCATGATGACCACCTCAACCCCAAATCATTTATTTTTTCGAGGGCAGCAAATTTTCGTCGCGACGATGTGGACGATTCCTGCCAATAATATTCTCATGGCCCGCAAGCACCCGAGAATTCCTGTACTCACATAGCTCAAAGGAAGTGGTGAATGTGCTATTAAGTCCGTACATGCCGATATTATTTTGTCAAGAGATGATATATACGTGAACCTCTTTCGAATTTTGTTTCAATCATACACATATGATCAGACTCATCATAACATATTTGCAAGCCAATACTAACCACAACAATCTCATATTTATGTCCATGGCCCATTAGTTAAACAGCTTCATAAAATTCATAACAGCATGCCTAAAAAATAGCCAAAGCATTCACAGTATTTGGCCCAAGAAACAGTGTTTAACAGCCCAAAAAAAAATTCATGACGACTGACTCATATAACACATTTTCACAGCCCAGTATAATATCAGATGAGATTACTCCAACAACTCACATATTCTCACAATTCACATACTAACCCAAGGTTTTCATATGTCACAATATATGCTCCAGAGTAAACAGAATCAACCCATCATTTTAAGTAATTTCTAACAGATCCCAATACCCATGGAAAACTTACAACCGGGTCCAAGCGGCGAGCGACGGCGGATCTGCCACCGGTTGTCGGAGGGGCGGCAATGGTTATGGGCATAAGATCCGCGTGGATCGGTCTAGTGGTGATTCTATCCCACAAACTCCGGCGATCACGACTTATATGACAATTCTGAATCAAACTTCCTCTAACTTCTTCGAACGAGTCGCCAACGATTTGGCTCCGATCTTGGCCACGTAGGAGAGAAAGTTAGGCATCACAATAACGAATGGGTTACCTTGATTGCCGCGATTGTAGTGATTTCGGTGGGCTGTGTTTTATCGGAGGCAGAACAGAGATGAACAGCGACGACGATGAAGAGGTGCCGCGAACTTTGATAGCCAAGATGCATTTCGTTGGTGTGAATTTGCCGAAGGTCTGCGATATCATCGCTCGCGCCGTCTTTGTGTTTCCTTCGTCTGGCGTCGACGACGAAGGCGACAGGTCCGCTCAAGCCCCGACGGTGCATTCTTCGTTGTGATGCTCGAGGCTGCCGATACCTTTGCAAAGATCATCCGCTCGCGGTGGTGATGCGTGTGTTTTGGCTGCGACAACCTTGCTCGGGCCTGATTTGTGACCATTCAGTGGTCTGAATTTGGGGTTACAACGGCTGGGTTTCGACTTGCTCATGGTGGTGGTCTTGGTCGACGGCAACGGGGAGGCACGATGGCTAACGACTTTGGAGTGGACAGATATATCGAAACGCATCTATTTTTTCCTATATGTTTCCCACAAACGGCGCTAGTTGATGCATTCCAAGAAAATGCCCTTCGCGTTGGCGCACAAAGTAGACCATTGGTTCCCACCGCCGCCGTAGAACGCCTGAAATGTTAGAGAAAACACTAGGAAGGCGTCGTTTCGGCGACGCTCCTCCAAAGCTCAAGTCAGATAAATCATCTTCTTCAAAAAAATGGGTAATTACAGGTGCTAGGCTAAAAAAATAGTTTCAGTGTTTTTGAAGGCATACATGCGAAATGACTCGGTCATTACCTTTTATACTAACCTCATTTTACGTCGCCTTGACCTGGTCATCACCCTAGCCACTTCTTTTGCGGACTTCTCGCGGCAACGTGGTCTTCCCTACTTTCTTTCCCACGTTCATCTTGCGAAGCGCGACCAGCTCGACGTGCACTTCGCGTCTTAAGATTAACTCGCTCGGCTCTTTCTTCGCCGACCTGCTCGATCCACTCTCGATTCTCTCTTCTCGAGGTCTTTCGGGCTCCTCCTCGTTATCGTATCAAGTGTATAGTTTTTTTTCTCTTGAGATAGCGTACCTTTTCGAGAGAAGAAACGGGTATTTATAACTTATTCGAGTTCTCAACTAACCGCCCCACCTCTCTTTATTTGTCTCGCACGTCCTCCATCATTCATGGGTGGAATTTCTTACTGGTCATCCACGATTGATGACACATTTACATATCC
Organism: Craterostigma plantagineum; assembly: GCA_027422505.1. Lineage (NCBI taxonomy): Eukaryota > Viridiplantae > Streptophyta > Magnoliopsida > Lamiales > Linderniaceae > Craterostigma > Craterostigma plantagineum. The sequence continues at coordinate 631,654 of JAPQWV010000157.1, forward strand.
TTCCTTGCATGTTCTTATTTGCCCGCATAAAGCCTTGTCTCACTTTGGTCCTTAAATCCACTCTATTATTCCACCTGGGCATATCGCTCCTCAGCTCCGTCGTTCATGCGATGTCCTCCTTGGTATATTATTTGAGCTAGGCATCGTTCCTTGCTCAGGAGGTTTTCCAACGGGGGGATGTTTTCCGTGAGAATGTTACCCGCCTCTTTCAATTAAACTCGAATATTTGACCGGTTAAATCCGGGGATAACAGAAGAGGAGAATAGAGAGGCACAGAAGTAGATGAAGTAGGTTAAATCTTGCTTACCATGCATAATTCGTAGTACAATATTTATTAACCAAAAGCATAAATTGGGCACGTAGTATACTAACCCAACTACAACATATAATATATCTAATTGGACCAAGTAATTCAGCCCAAACCGTCTCGCACCAGCCCATTCCAAAAATTCACTCTTTTGGCCCTCTTTTTCCTAGCCTTAGTTCGACCCCAACTTGCAGATAGCTTCCCATCATCATCTCTTCCCTCCTTCGCCTTGTCTTCAGCAGCCAGCTTCAATTGGGGTCATGACATTTTATTTTTGAATTACAATTTTATTTTTTATGTAATAATAATTTAATTATTAAATTTTTATTATTCCAATTATATCGAAATAAATTAATCTTTTGTTATAGTCTAAATTCTGTCTATTTTATTAAGGATGAAGCCATCATAGTAACCGTCGTGCAATTAACTGGTATTTCATTTATAGTTACAATTTTACCCTCCATATTTCAGTTCGTTCTAATTCTATCCCAAAACTAATATTTTGTTCTGTGTATATACTTATCAATACTAACATTTCAAAGTAAAATTTAAAAGGTTCATCAAATATAGAGTAATATGTTTATTTTATATAGTACACACACATTGTTTATTTTATATAGTACACACATTGGGTGTCTTAAAATGCTAAATCATTTCACTATGTTATTGTTTCTTATTACAATTATATACCACAAATCCTTCTTTTTAATATATTAATAATATTTCATCAAACAATAGAAATCATAAAATAAATGACAATATTAAATAACATTAACTGTAGTTACGTCGGTACACACATCGAGCACGCAGGAAATACTAGTATTAAGAAACTGTTCTTTGGATAATGAAATTTAATCTCTCTCTCTCTCTCTCTCTCTCTCTCTCTCTCTCTCTCTCTCTCTCTCCTCTCTCTCTCTAAAAAGGGGGAAAAATCCTAAATCCCTATAATTCCCTCCGGCGGCCACCCTCCACCCGCGACCCCCTTAGCAGTAGGGACCTCCCACCGGTGACCTCAGGCAACCATCCACTGGTGCAAGGTTAGTCAAGGAAACCGCATTGTAAAACCTCTCCCTCATCCTTGCTGCAGTGGGGATGGGAGAGAAACAAACCTTACTTTTTTCTTTTGTTAATTTTTCTTTTACTTTTGTAGTATTCTCGCTGTTGACTGTACTTAAGACTGTGAATGTGGTTGTTGACTGTGGGTTACAGTTGTAGCTGTGAGCCTGTGTGTCTTTGTTCGTTGGCAGTGTCGTATTTTGTGATTTTGTGTTCTCTTTTGTTTTTCGGTTGGGTTTGTTTGGTCTGCCCGTCTGTTCGTATGTCTTCATTTGTTATGTTAGTGTAATGTCCTTGTTTGTTGCGTTTGTTGTGGTTGCTTGTTTGTTTGTGTTAGGCAATTGTGTGGTCTATGTTAATTTTGTCTCGGTTCGTTTTTCCTTTTCTGTTGTGGTTGTTTTGGTTTGCGGGTTTGTCCATTTTCCTCGCAGGGAGTTTTATCTTCTCCTGTAGGAGTTGCCTTCCTCCTTTGTTGGGGCTCTCTCTGAAGAACATAATTTTTTCAAAGTGAAGACGGAGGAAAGTGATGAGTACTTTAAATTGGAGTTTAATAGCCATTAATATGGAGTTTTAAGCTTGATTTTTAGTAGGTTCTTTAGTTCTTCTTGTCGTAGTTTTAGAAAGGTGTTTTCTTTCAGCTTCTTTTTCCCCATTTGGGAATTTAGTCTTCTTTTGCAGGAGTGTTTTCTCCTCTTGATGAGGTGTCTGTCTCCTTTTTTACGAGTGTGGTGTTCTCTTTATGAGGTGTCTTTCCTTATTGACATTTAAGATGGTGACCTGAGGGATCTTTGGGCTATTTAGCTCGTTACTTGTTTTTATTGTTATGACAAGCTATAGTTTGAAACAAGAAAAAGATAATGAAATTTAAGAGAAAAAGAGAAAGGGAAAATTATAAAATTAGGTCACTAAGTATACATGTTTTCGTTTTTGGGTCACTATGTTTGATAATTGCAAAAGTAGGTCACTAACTTTTCATGTGAAAATAATTTTGGGTCATTTTTCAATTTTAGGTCACTAAAATTATAGTTTTTTCGATTTTGGGTCACTAAGTTTACAGTTTTTTTCAATTTTGGGTCACTCATTTGGTACTAATGTTATAAACATAGTGACCAAAATTGAAAAATCTAAACTTAGTGACCCAAAATCGAAAAAATATATTCTTAGTGACCTAAAATTGAAAAATCACTCAAAATTGTTTTCACATGAAAAATTAGTGACCTACTTCTGCAATTATCAAACATAGTGACCCAAAAACGAAAACTTATATACTTAGTGACCTAATTTCATAATTTTGCCAAAGAGAAACTTCGACAATTTTTTTTAAATGACTATCACGAAATGTTTGGAATTTGGATGGTGAAAATAACGAGAACAAAAACATTTTTGTCCAATAGAAATTGACATTCGTTTTCTCAAATGAAAAACAATACCAAGACTTCCGCATTTTACAGAGGTAAACTTCCGCATTCATTTACCTCGGAATTATGAAGGTGAAAAACTAAGTTGTGAAAGGATAAGAAATGTTGCAGAATCTCTCTTTTCCTCTCCCACTCACTCAAACGTCAAAGGCACGCACACGCACTCTACAAACGCAGAAACGATATCAAACTCAACATGGGAAGCTTGGCTACCATGGCAATCACGAAGAACAGCCTGCCATTATTCGAAGTTGGTCCCTGCGAAACGTCCTTCGAAATGGGTTTTCGAATAGGCCAAAGATTCGCCAAACAGATCCATAGTAGGCTGGCGAGCGACCTCATTTTACAGAATCACCTCGTCCCTTTCGCTCGATCGTCGGATTCGAGCTCGCTACTCAAATCCCTCTTCGAATCGAACATGAAAAGGTATCCTAATTACTGGGATGAACTCATGGGTCTTTCTCAGGGAAGCGAAGCGCCTTTTCTTGAAGTAAGCACAGAGCCTATTCGTTTGTTTTATTTTCATCGATTGCTTGCTATTGTGAAAGTTAGATTGCAGATGATTCTTTCATGGGCCATTCAGCTTGATGTTTTTTGCAGGTAATGCTGCTTAATTTCAGGAAAGAGATACTTCCGTTCGTGCCAAAAACAGAGAGCATCGCAATAGAGGATATTAATGACGATTGTTCGGACATTCTTGTTGTTAGAGACTCTATGGCCATAGCTGCTCACAATGAGGATGCAAATGTTGCCCTTGTTGGACATACGTAAGCAAGCTGTCTGTAATTTTAACAAAGTTCCCCTTTCTCTTGGCATCTTGATTTTCTGTATTATAGCATATATTAACAGCTAAACTATTTTCCCTCTTTGTTGACCTGCACCTTTTCGGTTGTAGTTATTTGATTAAGGGGATTCTTGCAAATGGGGAGTCGTTCATGGCTTACACATATGCAGGGGAGCTTCCGAGCTGTGCATTTGGATTCAATAGTCATGGAATGGTATGATGCAAAATACACTGAACTTTTTGCACGAGATTTAAGAACTTCTATTACATATATATTTAACTTTTTAGTCATCTACATTCGACGTGGTAATGATCCTCTGATAGTATGCTACCTCATCTTCTTATGACCTATAGACATTCTTGGGTCATAATATATATGTTCATCGTATTAGTTTCACGATTATTTTGTGTGTGCTCAATCTTAAGCATGGATTTTCTTTAGGCATTCACGTTGAACTCTGTCCCGCCTTCTTTACCCGAAATAAAACTTGGGGCCATAGGTCGTAATTTCATCTCCAGGGACTTGCTTGAAGCAAAAAGCATCGAAGATGCCTTAACAGTAAGTGCCCGAAAACATAATGCTTAATGTAATAATGAAAAAAAAAAGAGATTGATTCTTTCTATCGTTTTTTTTTTTTTTTTTTGCGTGGCTTTAGCGGATTTGTTCCTCTGAAGTTTCCATAGGACACAGTTACAATCTGATCGATGTAAACGCACGAAGGATTTTGAACGTTGAGACAGCTTCGAAGCACCGTTACTCTGTGTACGAAGTCGGGGCAGAGCCGTTCTTTCGTGCAAATTCGTATCTTCATCTTAAAGTTTGCCAGGCATGTTATAACAGCATAAATATATTTATGGCTAGTGATCATTGCACTGATCGTTTCGCTTCTGATAAATCATTTTTTTTTCGATTCTCATTCGTTGAATCTTGAAGGAAGACGATGCGAATTCATTGAGCAGACAAGGAAGAGCTACTGCGATGCCAAAGGTATCGAAGGGCGATTTTCTCGCACTTTTGGGGGATGAAAAAGACGAAAAGTACCCCATTTACATGACAGGTAAAAAAAAAAAAATCAGATGAATGAATTCGAATCAAATCACAGAGCTAAACGCAGAATAATCGGAGATTTAGTATGAATAATGAAAAAAAAAAAAAAGAAAGACCAAGAGCTCTCATATTATAAGTTCATGGGAGGTATTTCATTTGTATGTTAAATTGGTCTGATGATGAAATGATCACACAGAACAAACTAAAATCTTGTAATATCTTCCACGTGTTTAGGTTTCATTGGCAGGCGTTTTGAACTATGTTATATATGTGTGTGTGTGTGTATTCAGGTCCATTGCTTCACACTCTTTGCACAGCTGTGATTGATTTAGATGAGAAGACAATGTCAATCATAGAAGGGAACCCAATGGAAAGTGAAGCAATCCTTGTCTTACCAATTTCATAACTCCATAGATATATACTTGTCAAGAAACATAGAAATGTTTAGCCATTGTTTTAGGATTATTAGGGTTTTTCAGTTTTTCTTTATTCAATTTTAAAAATTTGTATTCTATTGGTTTTTTTTTTCCTTTTTTGAGCTTTTCTTGGTGCCATGATACATATCCAATGTTGTTATTGGTTATCTACGTGGTTGTTATTTTTTTGGTTAGAGAAAAAAAAAAGAAATAGATGTTAGCTCAGCAACAGCAATTCATGAAATATTACTGTGATGACTGATGACGAGAATATTTATCCGAAGGTTACTTGTAATGATGAAGAATTAACAAATATGTATAGATATAAGTTTTTTTATGAAAATGTATTTATTCATGTATTAAAATCCAAAAGTATTAGATTATACCGTTAGTCAGCAACAAACGTCCGTTAGAGCATTTGTTAAAACTTTCGTTTATTCATTACAGATTTGTTAAATGATACAATATTAATGTTATAAATGCATAAGTGAAGATGATTCTCGCGTCCTAGGCAACTTTTTATATATAAATTGGTATACATCTAAGATTAGGTCGTCTTAATTAACAACTTCTACGTGTCATTAATCGACATTTCGGATGTAGCATATTGATGCCTTACATAACATTTTACATGTAGATAAAATATATCGCATCAATATGCCACATCAGCATCAGAAATGTCGATAAATGACACCTAGAAGGTGGTAATTAAGATGATCTAATCTTATATGTCGATGTGCGATGTTGAAATGGCACGAATCGGTGCCACATCAACATGTGCCCACATAAGGTATTCACATAAGGTGAACACCATAAAATTCATATATATATATATATATCTTTATATTATATAAGTGTGGATTGCACGGTATCTTTCAAGTTGACGGTAAACATATTTATTAGTTGAATTTTAAATATAAAATAGTGTTAGTGAGCCTATGACCTGGAACCGGTTTGGATGATACTTATTTCTAAAATTTTATCTACTGCATAGGTTTACTTACGTCACTATTGACATTTATAGCTTGTACACTTGTGCTTTATTTATTTATCTCAATAAACGTGCCTTGTCCTAATCTTTATACAGAAACAAAGTTATTCTCTCTCCGCATAGTAAATACAACATGCTCCACAGTTCATAAAAACTATCAACGATATCAGTTTCAAAAAAGAGGTCAGTAGATCTGTTTTGGTTGATCTTTGTTTTGGTTTAGTATGTTTGTTTTTCAGTGTTGTTGAGATTAGCAAGTTATGTAAGTACGACACAAGTTGTTGAGATTAGCAAGTTGTGTAAGTACGACATCGATTTTGTTTGGTAATGAAAGATGGAAAACACTGTAAAAGAAAGCTAATACTTAGAACGTAGTACAGAACAAAAGAAAGAGATGAAGGTTGAGGAGGCCGCTATTTTCCATTCTATTTTTTTTTTCTTTTTTACGCTTGTTTTTTTATCTTGCTAAATAAGAAATGGATGCTTTTGGAAGGGAAAAGATTGGAATTATTCGAGAAGACGACGATGATTAGGATAATGAAAATGTTTTTCGGTATTTTCTTATTTGGTGCCTTTTTGCTTATTTTTCTCCTTTCTATTTCAGATCATAAATTTTAGTTTTCTAATTGTTTCACAAAACTAACCTTTTTATGTTTGGTTATTTTTATGATTTTGATTATTTTTTCCCTAACTTTACTCAATTATATAATAAATTAACACTATATATGTTCCTGTTTTATATCTAGCGACTCGATAGCATCAACAATTTCCTACTTTTTGCTTTTTGAGTACCAAAAATTCGACATTTAAATATTCCATTTACCTACAATAATTCAAAATTTACTTCTTGACTTTTCAGATACTCATGACAATTAGTTTAGAAGTCATAGTTACTGAGGAGAAATGATTTTAGCTTATTCAATTCAGTGCAATGTGTAAGTCAACTCCGCTAATCGTCATACAAATGTTGATTATTTGCTTTGCCATTTCTTTTATATTTTTTTCTTACGACGCCTGCAATTTTAGATTTGGTGATATATCATGCTATTTAAAAAATTAAGATTAGTTCCCAAGTAACCCATCCATATTTGTTGAGTCCCAACTTTTACAACCATATTTATTGGGATTTTTTTATTTTCACTATTCTAGTTATCGATATTGCTGCGTCGGAAGCTCTGTTCAGATCAAATAAGGTATATATCGAGTAATGTTTCATGTCTCTGTTATTTACTTCAAATATTGCCAATTCAGTAGAACAATGGATAAATCTCACGTTCTCGAAAAAGAAAGCATATAAGTGTTGATGAAAAGGATACGCGAAAGAAATCGTTCACATTTTAGAAGAAAATTAGAAAATAATGCAAATGCTCAAAATCAATCAATTCTGCCGAATATTGAACCCAATTTGTTACCTCCTACCTCTAAATGCTTATATTGTAGCGCAGTTCGAGTATATTTGGAACCACATCCTTTTGTTGTTCGCTAGGAAAGGTGAGATTGCTTGAAACACAAACGCCTGCCGAATTAGTGAGCTATAATTAAGAGATACAAAGTTATGCAAACATATATGTTGCTATAATAACATGCTTGTGTTTACCTCAATTGGAGTGTGTTATGATAAAACATTAGCAAAACGAAATCATGGTATATACACATTTCGGGTACAAGGACAATTATATCACTTCATAATCAATTACTACCAACTGAGAGTGACAATTCAACTCCAGTTATATCTCTTTGACACTGGCAATGAAATATCAAATCACTTATCCACTAACTCAAGCTTTAAAACGGAAGATATTGAAGCATTCACTAATGTTATGAGAAGGAATCCATATGCAAATTTCTTTCAAAACTTAATTAACATAGAGAATCTTGATTTGTATAAAATTGCTTTGCATATGGATCCCTTAATTGATCAGCGAGTTTTTAATAGGCAAACTAAATTACAAGTTGCAGGGATATGGCTGGAATCAAAAAATCAAAATAGTAATGTTACTCCACACGTTCAAGTTAATTCTATGAATAATCAGCCTCAAATTATTAAATTTTATTGTGGTTGTTATGATCCTTTACAATATCCTCTAACGTTCCTTAATGGAGAACCCGAATGGCATCGTAATATTTCAAGAAAAATAGAAACAGTGACGATCATCTGCCAGACAAAGAAAACATTAATTTTATATAACATATTACAGAGACGCTAATGATTACTTATTGGCTGAATCTGAAGGTTAGTACAACCACAAATAACAAAATTCTATCAGTTTATGAATGTGCACACTAATTAAAAAAATTGATATAGGTTCAGGAACACGGACGCTTCGAAGTATGAATGTGTCATGCCGCGAATACTATTGCTATATAGACAATGTGAGTCATAGAAGGGAACCCAAAGGAAAGTGAAGCAATCCTTGTCTTGCCAATTTCATGACTCCATATATCAAGAAACATAGAAATATTTAGCCATTTGCTATAGGATTATTAGGGTTTTCAGTTTTTCTATATTCAATTTTTAAATTTTGTGTTCTATTGGTTTTTTAATTTCCTTATTTAGCTTGGTGCCATGCTACCTACATATCCAATGTTGTTCTTGGTTATCTAGGTTGTTATTTTTTTGGTTCGAGAAAAAAAAAAAAAGAAATAGATGTTAGCTCAGCAATCATGAAAGATTACTACGTAATGACTGATGACAAGAATATGTATCCAAATGTTGCTTGTAATGATGAAGAATTAACAACGGACTTTTTCGTTTCAAGCCCCAAGATAAGTTTCATTTAGATTCTAGGACACTGTCAGAATATTGATAGTTTTAAGGACCCGATTTATGCGAAACCACTTAACTGTTCTGTTGTACCACTTCACTATTTTACAGTACCACTTCATGTATCTACAGTACCACTTCATGGATCTACAGTACCACTTCACGTGTCTATAGTACCACTACATGGATCTACAGTACCAATTCATGGATCTACAGTACCACTTCATGATTCTGAAATACCATTCATTATTCTCCGAATACTAGTTCATATACACTGTATAACACTTGCGTAAATTTAGGTCCTTATCTCTAAATTTCATAAAAATCGGGTCCTTAAAACTTTGAATTTTCTGACAGGGCCTGACATGTTTTAGGGACTGAAACTTAATTAGTCGAATTAACAAATATGTATAGAAATAGTCTTTTTTATGAGATTGTTTGTATTCATTTATTAAAATGCAAAAGTTAGATTATACCGTCAGTCGGCAACAACCATCCATTAGAGCATTTGTTAAACTCTGGTTAATTCATTACAAAATGATACAATATTAAATGTTATAAATGAATAAGATGAAGATGTTGCGCGTCTTAGGCAACTTTTATATATAAATTGGTATGTATTATATATACTCATCATCGTATCTATACCGTTATATAAAGGGTGTGGGATGACTATAAACTGACACATTTGGTCTGTCATATTTATTTGCAATTTAGTTTATTTTCATTTAAGGGGTCTCTACTCATTAATAACCATTTGCATAAAAACTTGTAATTCAGTACTCTGTCAGTATAATAAATTTTTTGCACATAGGTACTCGACCGCCGCAGGTATGCCGTATAACACATTTTGGTACCCTATAATAACGTATTTTGGTACGTAATTTTTCCGATTAATAGTTCTTTTTTTGTTATTTATATTTCCTCCCTTTCGTTCTTTGCGATCGTCGCCACCATGTTTCTTTTTTTGAATTTTTTCTGTAGAATTTGGTTGTGTTGAATGAAGTTCGCTTTGGCATTGAGTGTTCCATCTCATCGTATATTTATTACACTGTGGATGACAGTCATGTGATGAGTGATAAATTAGGATTTTATGCTATTTTATACCCCGTTAAAGCATGTTTTTTATTGTTTTTAATTCGAATATACTTGGATATCCTACCCTTGAGTTTATATTTCATATTTTGTAGATGGGAGCGAAAAGAATCGAAGTCGAGAAACTACACGCGCTAAGCACAATTAAGATAACTTGAGCTGCATTATTATTAGTATAGTTGCGTTAATTGGTTAAAGCGCAGCCCATTATCACATCATTAAGCCCACAAGAGTGTTTCTCATATCAATTGGTGGCATATCCAAACAACGTGCACGCAAGGAGTGAGGAAATAATCTAAGCACCCAAGTGACCAATTCAAAGTTTGAATATGTGCATACACTTGAAGATCAAGTCAAGGAGGTGGGTATTATTTTGTCCAAGGTCTCGCATGAGAAAGGGAGAAATATTCAAAGATAATGAATAGGTCAAATACTCACAGAAGAAGACAATTTAAATTTGGAAGTCGACGGCCACTCTCTATATATAGATACACGCTAAGAATATCAAAGGCAGCGAATAATAGGAGCAGACCTACGGCTGGGAGACGACGGCTGCGAGGAACTTTTGACGGCGAAGAAGACTAGAGAAAGCTAAGAGCGATCCCGAGGGTCTCCAAGGCGTTTCTCCCTCGTCACACGACGGGAGACGCCGGGGCGACGCGTGACGACTTGGGCATCGTGAGGGGCGAATTCTATACCTTTAGTACCTCGTTTTCAACAATGTTTTCTTTCGATTCATTGTTGATTTCGTTTATTCCCATGCTAGCTTAATTTCTTTTGTGATTAAGGCTGTGTAAGGCCGGATTATGACTACGTATTTTATGCTATTCATATTTTATTTAATTATATGATTCAAATTTGTGTTCTCTATTTGAGTTTAATGAAAAGTGTGTGATCGGCCACCACGCACACGATTCTTGACCTAGTACATGAGACCGAAAAGGTAATTAGAAAGGTGATCAAATATCAAACATCACTACGTAAAACCGACCAGAGATGAAATTCGGTTTCGTATGTCTGGTTTCCGAGACCTTAGGCGCTGAAAGCGTCTAAACTCGGGGAATTTCATAAAGATCGAATGCACGTATAGGAACTACAGTCATATAGACATATAGTTGATTGTTTCTCTATTTACGTATGGTTGCTATTGCAGGACAAATGAGTAGCACGTATGTTAGGAAATTCTACCTTGACTATGATTCATATTGATTAGATCAATTAGATTGCATGAAGACGTAGGAATAATTCGTGCCGAGCATGTGTCTTGATCACGTCGTCGTCAACTGTTCTATCCTCATCTGTTTGCGATTATTTTATTATTTGCGTATTTTATCTCTTTTATCAAATCATCAAAAATATAAAAATTCTGTTAGTTTAAATTAGAATTAGGAATATTTTCTTAGAATTAATCGAGTTGTCTTCGTGGATCGATACTCGGACTTCATCCGTTTTACTACTTGCACGACCTAGTACACTTGCTAGTATTTGAGCATGTCAAGTTTTTGGCGCCGTTGCCGGGGACAGCGGTATTATTAGTTTTAGGATTTTATTCTAGTTTTAGTCTAGATTTATTATTATTTTTATTATTATTCGTTGATATCCTCATCTTTCTCGCTTTTATTTTGTAGGATAAGGGATGCAGCGATACTCGCAATATTCTCCCGAGACCTATGCGACATGCGTGATGAACTGGAGTGCGATTTTTGCGGATGCCAACATCTCACTAGTGAATGCAAGTACAATCGTTACGAGCCTCCACGATCGTGGTATGATGGATGAGGGGATAATTGCTATTCTTACACCGGCGATTATTCACATACTCCCTCGTATGATTACTTTACTCCACCTCAAAAAGAAAAAGCCCCTTGGGAGATAGGGCTCGAAAAGATGGCAGTGTCATATGAGCCACCATTAGTTGAAAGACATGCCCAACAACATATTAGTCCACCTCAAAAAGAAAAAGCGAAATGGGAGATAGCGCTGGAGAAGATGGCAGTGATACAAGAAGACAGCAGTCGTACATCTACTTCTACGGGTTTTCAGAGTCTAAAAGCGGAGATAGAGAATCTGACGTCCCAATTGGAAAAGCTAAGAAATGCAGTGTTTGAATGCGAACAAGAAGTACCCTCGAACCACATTAAGTCGAATCCGGAAGAGCACATAGAAGCCATTCCATTTAATTGTGAATTAACTCTAGAACCGGTGTTGGAACCAAGTGAAGCTAACAATGGGGTCGAGTTAGAAAAAACCGATCAACCCACAGAGGCTATTGTAGATTTCGTTCCAGCAGAACCGAGTCTCCCAGGAGTTCTTGAGGATACTATGTTTTCTATGGAGTTGGAGGATCACCAAGAAACTACTGAGGATGAAAGCGACAATTTCGCAATATATGATGTCGTGGAAAAGAGAAAGATGGAGCCTGAGACTTTCGATCCGATTCTACGCTGGGTTATGAAGTCAACATATCATTCAGATAGCATATTCACGGAGGAATTCATTGAGGCATCGATGATCGTTGATTTCACCATTATTTGGGAGCCGAAAGTTGACCCATGGGGAGAGTTTAAGGATTGCGATCACGCAAAGATGTACTATCCTGAGATCAAACTTCTCTCGAAAAAATGAAATCAAGGTGTTCAGTACTTCTACTGAACATGCAGAGTCGTGGACCTTCAACACGAACGAGAGTCGAGCTAACGACTATAAAAACAACGCTTCTTGGGAGGCAACCCAATGCCTACTGATGCATAATTATTTTAAGTCCTATTTACTTTATAGCCTATTTCAATTTTTTTTTAAATTTGCTCTCATTGTGCCGCCTAGTCACGTTTTCTCGCAGGCTCATATCTACTTTGGGGGTTGCCCGTTCGCGATGGTTGCTTGTGTACTACCGATCAACCAATTCCTCTACAGCGACCGACGTAAAATTCAGGGCAGTGTCACTTCTATTCTCTCTTTGCTTTTAACTTACACATTGAGGACAATGTGCTATTTAGTTTGGGGGTGGGATATGACACATGCTATATTTAATATGCTTACATGTTTAGGGATCTATTTCGATCATCTTAGTGGGTATAACTGATGAAGGTTGCGATATGAACGTCGTTTGTGGAATCTTCTGTCCATGATGAAAATTTTAAAATTTTACCATGTCGGGATATGATTCGATGAATTGAGTGCGATAGTCTCACATGTTGCATTGTCGTGATATTAGCATGATTATTTGGCTGTATTGACTGCTTTAGGGGAGTATTGCATATCATGAAGCACAAACCCAGTCATATATTTGAGGTTTTTTAGCCTTCAGAGATTAATTCAAAGCAACTCATTATGCTCGGTGTTTATTCTTGTGTGACACGCATGGACTGAATATTTTCGAACTTGCTCTGTTATGCATGTCAATGGTTACTATGTGGATTTTTGTGTGCAAGAATGAGAAGGGCACTAGGATTGAGTCATTGGCCTAAAGATTTTCTTGCTTACGTATTTACCACTTAGTGAGCCCCTTTGAGCCTTATTTGACTTATTTGTTGATTTGGAGCCTAGATATTTAGCCTTTGCCTCAAATTTAGCCTATACGACCCTGTTTCAATGTGTCAGTTCATCGATATTGTGAAAAGTGGCTTGTTGGTTGAGAATGAGCTAATCGTCGATGCATGTTAGTTATGAACTCGTCCTATGATTTGAATCTCTCGTCGTAATATTGCAGCGGACTAGAAAACTCTCCCCCTTTTGATAAGACGTACAAAAAAAGAGAGAGATAGGAGGGGCTGGTTCGTAAAAAAAAAAAGAGAAGCGAAAAAAAAAACGAGCGAGAAGAGCTAGAAAAGGAAAAATGATGAGTTGAGTGAAAAATAGGCACGGCGATAGAAGAGCGAAATAAGTGGTGAGAAGAGCGATTCGATTATTGACACGTTTGATATTCTTAGCTCACTTTCCCATACGATGCACCTTTCAAACCCGAGCCCTATTACAACCTTTGATGAAAGACCCTTTGATTCGTGCATGACTTCTACTATATGACTATGATGTGATATATTTGCAAGTCTAGAGTAATATCTTTTCATGCCGTGAATTGAGCATCTTTATACATATCCCTTGAAAACACCTCGAGCGACTTGAGCGATCATTGTGAAAGTTGTGGATTGATGCGTGGTATAATCCTAGAAATGTCTTTCATGCCATGATAAGATTGCGACATATTACCTCATGCCTCGTGTTTTGACTAGATCGTTCATTAGTTGGTGATTATCTCGACTATATGCTTTTACATTTTCTGAGATGAAACTGGAGAATTTCATTGACTGATATTCTATAATCCTAACATAATTTAGTTCTATTCCGCTTTTATGATCGAGGACGATCGAAGCTAGTTTGGGGGTTGTTGATAAGTTAGGATTCTACGCTATTTTATACCCCGTTAAAGCATGTTTTTTTATTGTTTTTAATCGAAGATACTTGGATATCCTACCCTTGAGTTGATATTTCATATTTTGTAGATGGGAGCGAAAAGAATCGAAGTCGAGAAACTACACGCGCTAAGCACAATTAAGATAACTTGGGCTGCATTATTATTAGTATAGTTGCGTTATTTGGTTAAAGCTCAGCTCATTATCACATCGTTAAGCCCACAAGAGTGTTTCTCATATCAATTGGTGGCATATCCAAACAACGTGCACGCAAGGAGTGAGGAAATAATCTAAGCACCCAAGTGACCAATTCAAAGTTTGAATATGTGCATACACGTGAAGATCAAGTCAAGGAGGTGGGTATTATTTTGTCCAAGATCTCGCATGAGAAAGGGAGAAATATTCAAAGATAATGAATAGGTCAAATACTCACAGAAGAAGACAATTTAAATTTGGAAGTCGACGGCCACTCTCTATATATAGATACACGCTAAGAATATCAAAGGCAGCGAATAATAGGAGCAGACCTACGGCTGGGAGACGACGGCTGCGAGGAACTTTTGACGGCGAAGAAGACTAGAGAAAGCTAAGAGCGATCCCGAGGGTCTCCAAGGCGTTTCTCCCTCGTCACACGACGGGAGACGCCGGGGCGACGCGTGACGACTTGGGCATCGTGAGGGGCGAATTCTATACCTTTAGTACCTCGTTTTCAACAATGTTTTCTTTCAATTCATTGTTGATTTCGTTTATTCCCATGCTAGCTTAATTTCTTTTGTGATTAAGGCTGTGTAAGGCCGGATTATGACTACGTATTTTATGCTATTCATATTTTATTTAATTATATGATTCAAATTATGTGTTCTCTATTTGAGTTTAATGAAAAGTGTGTGATCGGCCACCACGCACACGATTCTTGACCTAGTACATGAGACCGAAAAGGTAATTAGAAAGGTTAGATCAAAATATCGAACATCACTACGTAAAACCGACCAGAGATGGAATTCGGTTTCGTATGTGTGGTTTCCGAGACCTTAGGCGCCGAAAGCGTCTAAACTCGGGGAATTTCATAAAGATCGAATGCACGTATAGGAACTACAGTCATATAGACATATAGTTGATTGGTTCTCTATTTACGTAGGGTTGCTATTGCATGACAAATGAGTAGCACGTATGTTAGGAAATTATGATTCATATTGATTAGATCAATTAGATTGCATGAAGACGTAGGAATAATTCGTGCCGAGCATGTGTCTTGATCACGTCGTCGTCAACTGTTCTATCCTCTTCTGTTTGCGATTATTTTATTATTTGCATATTTTATCTCTTTTATCAAATCATCAAAACGATAAAAATTCTGTTAGTTTAAATTAGAATTAGGAATATTTTCTTAGAATTAATCGAGCTGTCTTCGTGGATCGATACTCGGACTTCATCCGTTTTACTACTTGCACGACCTAGTACACTTGCTAGTATTTGAGCGTGTCAATGAGACTTCGTTTTCCAATCACAACAGACCATACCATTATTGTACGTTTTCTTGCAAGAAAAGCATTTGCTCGATCGTCTTCTGTTTCATCCACTTCTTTCTTATACAAAATTGAGTACCTTTTTTTTATGATTAGTCGTGGAGCTCAGGAAATGGCACGTCATATATAACACACTAAGGTACCATATAAAAATTGTATATGGTACCGTATAAACGCGTGACGTGGTACGCAATACACACATAAAAAGGTACGGCAAGACTGAGAAAATTGATACAAACAGTAAAACGAATACCTCTATCTGTAAAAATTTCTGACATATATACTGATTTGTAAATTTTTTATGGGTCCTACTATTCACACCGCATCTACTATTTACACCCCCCCCCCCCCCCCGAACACTTGAATTTTGTTGGCTACTTAAATGAATTCAGCAATAATTATATTTTTATTATTTTATGTAGAATTCAACAACATTAATAGCATAGGTTATTCAAAAGCATTAATTGCACCAACAACATTAATTAACTTATTTTATCCAGTGATATAACAATACAATATTTTAATTTACTTATTATTGTTTATTAATAGCCACACATTTAGATTAACTTTAAAATATTAAAATTTTAAAAAATTATTAATATTAAATAATTAATTTAAATAAAAATATTCATGTAACATAAATATTACTTATTATGCAAAATTTAACAAGCGCATTAAAAATAACAATAATAAATATTCTTTTTAATCAATTCAATATAACATAATCACGAGCGCAACTAGAACGCAATATTTTTCGTAATTATTAATACGACTAACATAAGGAGTAATCCATGCTACTGCACATTTGTCTCTGAAATAAACCCATTGTGGCATGATACTCGGCATAGGGTAGCCTTCAGATAATAAAAGTTTGACGTAGTGATTATCATTAACATGACCGATTGCAATAGCAACATGAAGATACCATGGTGGCAGAGCAGACCGAGGCGGTTAGTATGCCAGACTACCTTTGTTGATTATAACATGCAATATCACATTATACTTTGAAGCAATCAAGACACTCATATTAGTCATAGTCATCCACTGCTCATAAGGTGCATGACTACCTGACTCGAAGAAATTTAGCGAATTATAGACATTGAGCCACCCTTCAGAACCAAACATGTCGATATATGGGAGTCCATTAACCTGATTGGGAGGGCTATGCAGGAACCCTGAATGATAGGAGGGGACTTTAATAATGTCAGGGGGTTTGATGACAGAATTGGAGGCTCGGCCATACATAGTAATGAATTTGCTGGTTTCAAGCACTGTACTGAACTGAACCAACTGGTGGAAATAAGAAGGAATGGTTGTAAATATACCTGGTCTAATAAACAAAATGCTGAGAGGAAAATTTGGAGTAGAATAGATTGGGCATTTGCTAATGAGACCTGGATAAACAAGTTTTTTATCATTATGCAGTCTTCCTTAATGAAGGGGTTTCAGACCACACTCTTATAGTGATTAGGAGTTGGAGTTCAGCCCAGAAACTGAAGAAGCCATTTAAGTATTTTAACATGTGGAGTCTTGCTCCATCTTTCTGGAATACAGTGGAATCCCAGTCGAGCCCAAGCACTGGGTCAGCAATGAGATCTCTGTGTCAAAATCTGACAAACCTGAGGAGCCCAGTAAAGGATCTAAACAAAGAACTGTTCGCAAACATTGTCACAAAAACTGAGGAAGTAAGGCAGAAGCTTGAAGACTGCCAAATGGCACTACAGTTAGATCCTCTCAATAAGGATTTACTGAACAGGGAAGAAAATGTCAGAATGGAGCATGGATTCCTGAGTGTGGCGTGTGATAAATTTCTGAGACAAAAGGCTAAGGCTAGGTGGCTGGAAAAAGGGGACCAAAATACAACATATTTCCACTCAGTGATTAAGTCCAGAGCATACAAAAATAGGATTATATCCATTACTGCCCCATATGGCTCCAGTCTGGTGGACAGCGAGAGAATACAACAACACTTTCAGGAGTACTTCCAAGGAATGCTCAGGAAAGACAGATTAGTTAAGATCAAACCAGATGACAGGGTTGCAGCTGAAGGGTATACACTGACTTTGGAGGATCAGGTAAAGCTCCTTCAGCCATTTACTAAAATAGAAATCACTGCAGCTATGAAGAGTATACATGCAGATGTAGCCCCTGGGCCAGATGGGTATGGGAGTGGCTTCTTTCAAGCCGCATGGAGTATTGTGGGAGATCAAGTTACTGAAGCCATATGGTAATTTTTTGAGAAAGGGAAGCTGCCTCCCAAGATGAATGAAACAGTGTTATGCCTCATTCCAAAAGTGGAGAATCCAAACTATGCCCAGGATTTTCGCCCTATAGCTTGCTGTAACACTATTTACAAGTGTATATCAAAGCTAGTGTGTACCAGATTGAAACCTGTTCTGCCCAAACTCATCCACGCAAACCAGAGTGCATTTGTGGAGGGGCGCTCTATAGTGCAGAACATACTGCTTTGCCAAGATCTGATCAGAGTATACAATAGGAGAAGTGCATCAGCACGAGCACTGCTGAAAGTGGATATAAGGAAAGCTTTTACGACACGGTAGGTTGGGATTTTTTTAAAAACTGGCTATGTCTGCTGAAGTTTCCTATGAAATATGTGAACTGGTTAATGGAATGCATCTCATCAGTGACCTATACTATTTCTTTCAATGGGGCTCAAGCTGGACACATTAACGCTGAGAGAGGGCTGCGGCAGGGGGATCCTATCTCTCCTCTCCTCTTTGTAATCACCATGGAATACCTGACACGGAAATTGCAGCTAGTAGCAAAGGATCCCAGATTTCGATATCACCCCTTATGCAAGAGCATTGGATTGGTCAACCTCTGTTTTGCTGACGACCTAATGATCTTCTGCAAAGGTAGGAGTGGGTCAATGCAGGTGCTCACAGAAGCATTGGAGCATTTTAGACTCACAGCTGGACTGGAGGCTAATGCTAAAAAATCAAGCCTGTACTTAGCAGGTGTGGCTGCCCTGGAGATGGAGAAAATACAGAAGAACACTGGGATACCTCTTGGCAGCTTCCCTATGAGGTATTTGGGGATACCTATATCGCCTACCAAATGGAACAGACAGACTTGCCAAATATTGGTGGAGAAAATCACTACACGAGTTGCAATGTTGGGCAACCAGGAATCTGTCATATGCTGGGAGGTTATGTCTGGTCAATTCAGTGTTAATGGCCACTCATGGCTATTGGGGAGCCATCTTTCTACTGCCTAATGCTGTATCCAAGGAAGTGGATAAGATATGTAGGGAATTTCTGTGGGGTAGAAAGGAAAATGGCAAGTCTCATTCTATGGTTGGGTGGGACCAAGTGTGCTGCCCGAAACGATATGGAGGCCTCAACCTCAGAGATTGTGTTACCTGGAACACTACTTTAGTGGGTAAACAGATCTGGGATCTTGCCATGGATGAAGATGCTCTTTGGATTAAATGGATAAATGTGATATACTTAAAAGGAAATAGCTTCTGGGAAGTTCAGCCTATGCAGGATTCTTGCTGGTACTGGAAGAAGCTTCACCGCATTAAAAAACTGTTTAAAGATGATTATAAGGAGGGGATATGGCAACAAACTCAGGATGGTAGGTACACAGTCAAATCAGGTTATGAATGGCTGAAGGGTGAGGCCACTGTATTCCCCTGCAGCAAGGCCATATGGAACAGGTATAATGCCCCAAAACACTCTTTCATTACCTGGACTCTCATGCATAGAAGACTGCTAACTGTGGAAAGATTGCTTGCATGGGGACTGGAGATTACTGATAAGAGATGCAAACTATGTGAAGAAACAGAGGAGTCTATAGATCACTTATTCTTGGAATGTGAATATAGTCAGGAAATGCTCAGAAGGATCAGGATATGTTGGGCAAGAGGTCAAGAACCAAATCCTTGGTGTGTTGAGTGGTATTAAGGAAGAAACGAGAGCTAAGCACTTGGGGCTGCCATTAGTGATTGGAAGATCTAAAAGAGATACGTTCCAATATGCAGTTGAGGCCGTTAAACAAAAAGTCAACAATTGGAAATCTCTTCTTCTTTCTAGCGCCGGAAAGTATACTTTGATAAGATCAGTTATCAACTCTCTACCAGTCTATATTATGAGCTGCTTTAAACTCCCTCTTTCTACTTGCAAGGCAATCACTAGTGCGACAATGGATTTCTGGTGGGGAGCAAAAAAAGATGGTGGACAGAAGATTCATTGGCGATCTTGGCTATCACTTACAGATTCCAAAGAGGCCGGCGGCTTGGGATTTCAACATGTCCAATATTTCAACGAAGCATTATTGGCCAAGCAGCTTTGGAGAATAATCACCAGTCCAAATACTCTCCTGGCGCGAGTCTTGAAGGCTAAATACTTTCCACAAGGGAATCTTCTTACGGCTAAAGTTCCATCGACAGCTTCATGGCTTTGGAAATGCTGGAATCAAGCTAGATCTGTTCTTGCTCAAGGCTGCGAGGAACAACCCAACGGGCGACCTAATGGGAAACTGATCTGGCTGAAAGAGAAGAACGGGATTTACACGGTCAAATCAGCTTATTTGATGATTACGGAAGCAGCGCGATTGAATTCAGAAAGACCAGAATGTAGTGATCATGGCCAAACTGTTAAGTCCCTTTGGAGAGCGGTTTGGAAGGTGAAAGTTAAAAACAAGCTGAAGCACTTTTTGTGGAAATGCATCCACAACATGTTGCCTACTAAAGTCAATCTGAGGAAGAAAGGAATGGACGCTGATATTGTATGCCCATTATGTGGTGAAGGAGAAGAAACTGCGGAGCACTTGTTCTTTCGTTGTCCTAAAGCCATCAGAACATGGAAGATAGCGCCGGTTACTTGGAATCACCAGCATTCATCGTCAGGTACATTTCAAGATTGGTGGGGCTACATTAATTCAGGTCCTAAGGCTGAAGTGTTTGAACATAGGATCCAACTCTCGGTTTATTTATTGTGGATGCTATGGAAAACTAGAAATCTTTGGGTTTTCAATAATGAGTGGAGAGATGAGAAGGCGGTTGTTGATTTAGCATGCGATGAATGGAGAGAGTTCATGCAGATTTGAGGATCTTTTGGCCGGTATTGATTGTTACTTCATCCTTATTCGAGTAGGGTAATTATTACCAGTGCAAGATTAAAGGAGTTCAGGAATTCTTTTGTCTAGCCTGTTCAGCCTACAGGGCTGAATATTTGGAGCATATTGAGATACTAGTGGAGGTGGCTCCTCATTCTTTTGTCTCCTTCCTGAGCAGCTTGAAGTTTTTTTATTGCCTGTTCTTTTGTCGTTGTTTGGGTGTTTGGTATTTGCTTCATCTAGTGAATCTCGCCCGCTGTATGATGATGTTAACAGCTGCTATTTAGCCACTGTACATTCTTTTGACGAAGTATACACCGCGATCGTTTCGAAAAAAAAAAGATCAGGATATGGCTGGACTTAAATGTAAGTTTGCTGTCCTTTGAGGAGTTAAGGGAGTGGTTGATCTGTATGGGAAAGAAGAGGTCTGTGAAGGATTACATTACACTGGCTGTGGTAGCTGCTATGTTATACCACATTTTGGCTGAGAGGAATAGCAGAGGACATGGTTGTGAGGCTTGATCAGTGAAGCAAAGGTTCGAGATGATTGCCAAGGAAATGAAGACTCGCATAAGGAGCTGCTGCCAAAGGAGGAATGCTGAGAGGAATAGAATATATCAGCGTGTATGCTTTTATCCTTATTGCTTTAATTAGTTTGGAAGTAGAGTTTAGTTGATGCCAATGTTGATGTAACCAAACGGTTTGCGCGAGTGGTAAATGAATATTTCATATTTACCAAAAAAATAATAAAGATGTGCTCGAGATTCGAATCCCGCTAGGTATTACCGCCTAAGACAATGAAATGTCGTGCCTACGTGATTCTTGACTAGATCGCAATAATTTTCCTACCCACTCACGACTTTGATGTCGCCCTAAACGTTCGCGGGGATCTAAAATTCAGTAATTACTAACGGCGAGGATCGAGTATTTGCTTTCGCCCTATACTCGAATCCTATCTTCTACGAACGGCCTAATCGTTGTTTTGTTGTCGCCATAAACGATTTTCCACACACTCACTTTAACACATAGACATACTAAAGCGAAGAAACAAATTCATAGAACGATAAATAGTCAGAATATGCAAGTCACGATAAACATATGTCTTAAATACGAAATAACCTAGCGTTCATCTAATGCCAAACACATAGGGAATTTAGCTACTCATAATAGACGGGAAAACAAAGAAAGAAATAGAGAACAGAGTGAAGACTCATGATCTTGAATACTGGCGAATTAGGGATAGAATTGTGGATGAATCTTCGTTCTTCGTTTACTTCGGCGTGATTGCGGCGTTGATCCGTCTCTTGCGGACGGAATTCCCTGTTTTTTTGGCTCTTTTTTCGTCTCTTGAGGGTTAGGGTTGATATCTGGTTAGCGTCCCTTTTACTGAATCGAATTTGGGCTTTTATACTGATTTTCGTAACGGTCACGGCCCGGGACATGGGCCGACGACCGTGACCATCATCACTTTGCGTTGCTTTTTGCCACGTGTCACAGCCAATTGCCTAAAGCGTCACGGCCATGACGAACTTCACTTCAACTCTCTGCCATTTGTCACGGCCTCGTGCATGACATGTCACGGCCGTGACGCTCTTAACATCGGCTCTCTGGTTGTGGTCACGGCCACGTGCACGAGGTGTCACGGCCGTGACGCTTGGCAATTTCGCTGTCTTCGCGCCGTTTTGCCTCGTTTTCACTCATTTTCGCCCAAAAGTCTTCACAAGCTCCTTAATATCAAATAAGTCTAAATATGCCGAATAAACGCATAAAATGATTGCTAGAGCTCTATTGTAACCCAATTAAATACCACGATAAACGCATTGTAATACGTTTATCATACCCTGGATCTGTTTCAGATTCAACCAGTGGTGTCCATGCCTTGCAGAACGAATTCCATGCTTTGCTTGATGTTATTGAAGGCCTGCACTTCTTCATAATACTTGTATAAATATGTCATCTGCAGAGTACCCTTTAGCTTCCAGAAAAAATGTTGTTGCATGCTTTTAGTAAAGCCAACTCCCTATCTGTGACTATAACACGTGAGAACGAACGCACCCATCCATCGTCGATTTAAGACAATTTAACGCCCAACTATAATTGGCCTCCTTCTCTTTATGCATTAGAAAGAATGCTATACAGAAGGTCATATTAGTGGATCTTACGCCAATAATTTTAAGAAGAGGCATTTTGTATCTATTTGGTTTGTATGTTTCGTCCATCAAAAGCACATGCGGAAATGCACGCCATATCTCCAACGATTTTGGATGGGCGAAAAATAAATCTTCCAACTCATTGGTTAAGCTATTGGAATGACTTTAAAAAAATATAGCCTTCTTCATGCAAAAAAGATAACAGCATGCATTTGAGTTTCACCATCTTTTGCCATCGTCCGAAACTTTTGAAGAGCATTATATATCGTTTTGATTGTTGAAACATTATCCGCATTATGCTTCTTGAGTGTTGGCAGGATAGCTCGCGGTTTCACGTTCTTTTTTGACAAATCTTCTACTAATATATCTTCATTTTTAGAAAGTCGCCTTGAATATGGATGACCTTCAAGATCCACTGCAGGTTCATGATTGTGTACTCCACATATAACGGTCAACTTCCACCAATTACTTGGCGTTGATGTTCCCTTTAGTTCAAACGGACAACCAACCTTTTTTGTGCCGGTGTTTCTTGTAGAGATTGTTTTTACCACCACGGTCGCATTGAAATATAATTTTCGAACACTTTCCACCGGAGTAAGTTTCTTGAGTGTTGGCAGGATAGCTCGTCGTTTCACATTCTTTTTTGACAAATCTTCTACTAATATATCTTCATTTTTAGAAAGTCGCCTTGAATATGGATGACCTTCAAGATCCACTGCAGGTTCATGATTGTGTATTCCACATATAATGGTCAGCTTCCACCAATTACTTGGTGTGGATGTTCCCTTTAGTTCAAACGGACAACCAACCTTTTTTGTGCCCGGTGTTTCTTGTAGAGAATTTTTTTACCACCACGGTCGCATTGAAATGTAATTTTCGAACACTTCCCACCGGAGTAAGTCCTTGTCTTTTAGTGACAATTATGTATCCAAGACTTGTTCCCATATTTTGCACCCAATAAATTAAATCTTCTCGAGAATCGAACACCTAAGAATTATTGTTTAAATTAAACTAGCACATATATATTATAATAATAACAATAGTAATAAAAAGATATATATAATAACTGATGAAAAATATACCTTTTCAGTGAAAAATTTTCAAGTCACGTCATCATTTGTATCATCACTTTCTCTATGATCGTCATCTTCGATTATTTCGTAAATGTCATTAACCTAAATATGCATAAGGAATATGTGAGAAAATAAGTAATAAAATAAATAAGAATATATTTAACGAGATAAAAATAGAATAATTTCAAGTGCTAAGTTATCAATTACCGGTATCATGCTAGCGTTGAATAGGCTTTGTCTATTGGGAAAAGGGAGAGAACTCAAATCCGCGACCGAACACGTCTCGCGTCACCTTCTACCTTGAAAGAAATACAGTATACGGCTCGAACGACCTACACTAGCTCGCACTTATCTCAGTCGCGAAGCTATTAGTACTTAATAGGATCCATCGAATTCTTTCACTATAACTCGTTGGCTCTTGTACGGATTGCAATGTGTTTAAAAGTGATGGTAGAGCTCCTATTTATGATGTTGGGGCATGCTCTAAACTTGGTTAGAATCCATCGTAAGGCAATTTTCCTATGTGATTGGATCCTCCACCACTTAAGGAATTTTTTCTTGTTGAATTTAAGTAAACTAGCCCTATTTAATGATCTTTTACAATTTATTATTTTTTAAAGTAATACAGTTTATGCACGTGAGTTTCATGGTGATTAGAGATATGATTGTATATGCCATGTGCAACGTGAGTTTCATGGAAATAATTGTATCTTTGGTTTCCTTAAATGGATATTTGGAAATATCTATTATTTTTTTAATGGTAATTATCTAACATTTAAAATTGGTAAGTAATTAATAGTTTAAAATAATTAAGTTTTAATTGGTAAGTATGTAATAATCTACTTACATATTAATTAGGGAGTGTAAATTGAATTAAGGGGTTCCAATAGAATTACCCATTTTTTATTGGGTACTTTTCTATAGACGTCACTCTATTTAATTACTACATTTTCATGTAATACAGCTTCTATGTGGGGGATGTATATCTCTAGCTGTTCCAACGTTATCAGATATGGTGAAGAAGGAAGGAAATAGAAATCTCTGCAACTTAAGTACAAACGAATGTCCAACCATACAATGCAAAAAGATGAGTTAGCCTGAAACTCAATTATATATACTAATGCTATTATGTACATAAAAACAAGAAAAAAAAAAAAAAAAAGGCAATGCATCCCTTTGCGAGATTATCGCAAATCCCAAACGCTGCTTCTATCCATTTATGAACTCCCATTCCAACCAATCGAATAAAAAACCAGACAATCGACATCTCAAAGAGACGAATGTGCACGAAAATCAAATTATACTGAGGAAAAGCGAAAAGAAAAGCAAAAGATGCCATGCATTATTAACCTGGCAAAAAATGCAGCAAGGTCACAACCCCTCGAAAGCAGAACTGAGAACGATTGCCTGCGTCCGTAAAGACGAAAAAGTTACACACAGTTGTAATTAATTTCTGTTGTTTGCTTAAATAACATTAACTTGTTTGTATCTAAAAATAACTGCAAATTTATATTGACAAAATTCGTTTACATGTCTTGAAATTCTTGAGAAAAGCTTGAATATATTAAAGCATGAGTATAATGAACAGAAGAGAACCTGATCACACATGGGACATGAATCACTTCTCTCCATCCATTCCAGAATACAGGCAAGGTGATAGAGATGGTCGCATTTCGTGCTCATCTTTGGATTTTCTTCGTCGTACTCTGAAAAGGAGAAAACATTCAACCCAATCTCACACAAAAACAACAGTTAACACATAGTTTAATTCTCTATTCTATTCGTACCTTCAAGACAAATGGGACATATATCGTCCTCAACCGAAAGAGGTGGAACGTAAGGTTCTGTGGACTTCTTAAGGTTTAGGTCGTCCTCGAAGTCCCCGTCATCAATCTCCACAAGTTCTTCAAGCTCCTCGACTTTTTCCACCCTGGCCTGTGGTTCTTGGTTTTCAAGAGTCTCTGCGTTTGTGGGTCGTGAGTGAACTTCATCATCATTCTTACCTTTGAGTTCTTCCTCATTTTTGGATGAATTTCTATCGTACTCTTCATAGGTGTCGGGTATTGAGGCGTTTGGATTTGTATCGACCAAAAGCTCTGTAGAGAGAGGGGAGACTGTCGCCTGATGAGGTGCACGATTTAGCTACAAAGATAAAAAAAAAAAAAAAAAAAAAAAAAAAAAAAAAAAAAGAAATTTGTAAACCAAACACCAAAGGCTAATGATGTGAAAATGACGAATACAGAAGTAACTGCAATGTAATAGAAATCTTTCAACATGATCAACCAATAGCTTCAGTCACATTAAATAAGCATGCACAAGATGGAGCAAGTGAAGTTGATACTAGTGCTTTTACCCAAGTCCTGTTTTTACAAGCATAGAATACACTTCTGCCACTAAGCTCCCATGAAGTTATGAAATCCTTCTGAATTCACAACTCGCAAATCGGTAGCCCATTCCCACATGCTTATTTTATTTCACTATTCGCACAGTAATGAGGCTGTGCACTCATAGTGTTAAAACACTATGGAGAAGCAATAACATACTTGAAACTTTGCTATTGGAAAATTGTTGTATGTACATACATTTTCTTCTGACGTCTTTGATGCGCCGGAGCAACAGCCACCCATCTTTTATCTTTATCTTATATTCTACACCAGCAGTTTGATACTCCTTTTTATCTTCCATACACTAAAACCATACTACAATGAACAATATTAAGATAAGTATCCACAAAAAAGTAAACTACAACTAAAAGTAGTATGAGTATGATTACAATTGCACAGTCATTCAATAGATAGGAGGTGAAAGAAAACCAAAGACTACTAAGCCATTGAAACGATTGAAAATAGAAGGGAATGACATATGGACACAGAAAGTTACTACTCTAAGCATTCAAAAAATCGATGGAGGGCAATATAAGATCCACATGAACACAAGTACTAGCCGAACTTTTAAGTAGAGAAAACGCTATTTGTACATTGCAAGGAAGAATTCGTTACTGGTCAATTCATAGGAACATCAAAATTCTGAGCTGAATATCCGAACACTGCAGCAGTAGACTTCATGGAAAAACAACAGAACATCGAAATATTTCAGCCGTATACTATGTCGACATCCACAAAAGTATAGAAGAAAATTGATTCGACGATCTTCAGCAAAATATTCAAAACATCCTAACGATTTAGCGCCTGAAATAAATTTTCCTTCTAACCAGTAATCATAATTGACACTCTCCATTCCCTCATAATACTCCATGATCTGACAATTTATGCACATTCACCCAGACTCTCTTAAATCAAAATGGACAACTCAACTTTCACACACAAAAACACCTTAAAAAGCTAAATCAATCCTCCATTTGATCTGCAGAACTCGTGAGCCAACTTTAATCAGCAATCCAATCCCTTTAGCAAGCAAACCATACATGAAATTGACAAGACGAAGCTATAAATCAATTCAAAAAACGGCTGAAATAAGATTGAATCAACGACGGACAGCTGTAGTCAGCATCGACGAGCACACGTCGCACCCAACTTGCACACATCGCACAGCAAAATCCATAAAACAAAAAAATTGATGTTAAGGCACGCAATCATCTCACCTATCGATTCGTATTGGTGGGCGCGACGTGTTTCTGTGTGAGTAGTGCGCGAAAGATGATTGTGCAAAACGATTGGACAGTGACTGAAAAATTGAAGGCAAAATCAAATGCAATAAGTACTAAACAAGAATTCGACAATAAAGGTGAAAGTGTCTACGTGGATATAAATGATCTTTAGACCAAGTCTAGAGAGAATACTTAATTCAAGGTTTATGAAACTGGATTTTCGAACGTACAGTAAATTTTAGTGGTTTAACAGGTATAAAATTCGATTCAAACCGGAATTAAACTAGTATCTTAAAAGTAAATATATATTTTATATAAGATCAATAAAATAATATGAAAATTATACATGTTTTTATGAACTTTTTTCAAACTATAATTATATAAATTAAGGGATAAAGTTAAATAAAATTGCGTGGGTTGTTAAATAAATTAATCGTATGTCAAGTATTAAATCTATGAGTTGGGGTCAAATTTGATAAAAATAAAATAGTGAGCTAGTAAGTTAATTATGATATATACAAATTAGGGTGTTTTGGATTTGAACTCAAGTCCATTAAGTAAAATATCCACAACTTAACCACATGACAAAACTAATTTATTAGATTTTCTATTTTCTATAATTATTTAAAACCATTTTTATTTATTTTCAAATTAAAAGAACAAGACGTGACCGGGACCGGACCGAATTTTTGACCGATCCGGTCAGAATCGGCCGGTCCACTCTGGTCCGGTCTTCAAAATCATGGCTTAGTTTAAATCTATTTTGATAGAGACAACAAATGGATGGATCAATTATTAATTGATAAATAGATAATATGTGAATACGTATAAATTTAGTCCAATGCTTCATAAAGATGATAGTCGAAACTATACATGTAACGAATTGATTCGTGCTTACCAACCTAATAATCCCTATTCCAAGTGAAAATTTCTCATTTCCATACATCAACGTAAATAAAATGAGTTTGGTCCATTACCAAAAGGGTAACAATGCACCGATGGACTAGTCTCAACTCTCAATTTCAGAATGATGTGCAGTGTTTTTATTTTTAGGCTCCGTTTGGTTCGTGGATTCCGACGTGGAAAAGAAAAGAAAAAGTACGATTGTACGACACGTGAACCCTAACGTACAATGATTTGATGCGTACCACCACATTTTTCTTTTCTTTTCCGCGCCGATTTCAACGGACCAAACGCACCCTTGGTTAGTTTCCTTATATACACTAGTATATTTGGTAGAGCCGTAAATAAGGCTCGCGTTGCGGGCTGCAATTTTTTAGGCCAGCCCGCGTGGGTTGTGGGCTTTGGCGGGACGGCTAGCCCGCAAGCTGCCCTCCCCCCCCCCCCTTTATGTGTTGCGAAATGGACAGCTTAACGAAATTGGAAATGACTGTGAGGATAAATGAACACGGGAATTTACGTGGAAACCCCTTTTTTAATATGGGGTAAAAAAACCACGGGCGAGGTAGAAATTTATTACTGGGGTAAAAATAGGGGTTACAATCTCTCAATCTATAAAGGAGAAAACACTAACTATCTCTCTTTATAGTTGGAGCAAATACCGAACAAACCCTCTATTTTTCTCTATTTCTCTCTATCTCTATTAGGCTTTTATTTTGATGTGTTTTTAGCTCAATGCCTCGTAGCCTATTTATAGGCAAAGGCATACACTAATACATATATAATAATAATATTAATATAATATTATATATGTTAATTTCTTGGGCGGTGGTCTTGGGCGGTGTCCCATTCCTTGGAGTAGGTGAGCACATGGTTTACCAAACCATCTGACAATCTCCCACTTGAAGATTTGATTGAAGCACAATCAGATCTTCACACCATTCTTCTAGCTCGCCTTTGCGTGTTACTTATGTTCAGTCAATCCACAGGAGGAACGACACCATATAAACTTGTCCACATGAATTGCTTTGGTCATGTAGTCTGCCAGATTATCCGCAGTGTGAACTTTTTGCATGTCCACAGTCACCGCTTCCACTTGTTCGCGAACAAAGTGGTCTTGGACCCAGATGTGTTTGGTTCTTGAATGATATGCTGGATTCCTTGCAAGATGCAACGCACTCTGGCTATCACAATAGAGAACAATATTCTCATGTTTGTGGCCGAGTTCTTCCAGCAACATCTTCAACCATATTGCCTCTTTACTGGCCTGCGTAGCTACGACATATTCTGCTTCCGTTGTTGACGTTACAACAATGGACTGCAGTTTTGAACCCAGCTTACAGCACCACCAGCAAGATTAAACACATATCCGGTTGTGGATCTGCTTTTATCAAGTTCACCTGCATAATCTGCATCAACAAAACCATGGACAGTAAAATTTGTACCTCCGTAACATAAGGCAAGATCCGAGGTTCCTTTGATATATCTGAGAATCCTCTTAACAGCACTCCAGTGCTCCCGACCAGGGTTGGACATGTATCGGCTAACAACTCCCACTGCATGGGCAATGTCTGGTCTGGTACAGATCATTGCGAACATTAGACTTCCTACCGCCGATGCATATGGCAGTCGAGACATCTCTATCCTCTCGTCTTCATCAGTAGGACACATCTCGGAGGATAGCTTGAAATTACTAGCAAGAGGGGTAGATATTGGCTTACTATCTTGCATGTTGAACCGTCGTAAGATTTTCTTCAAATAATTCTTTTGGGAAAGCCAAATCTTCCGCTTGCTTCTGTCTCGAGATATTTGCACACCAAGGATTTTGTTTGCTGGCCCCAAGTCCTTCATTTCGAATTCACTGGCCAGTTGAGTCTTTAAGTCAGCGATACGACCTCTGTTGGGTCCTGCAACCAGCATATCGTCGACATACAACAGCAACATGATGAAATCGTCATCGCCAAATCTCTTGAAATACGCACAAGGATCTGAATATAGCCTGTTGTAGCCAAGACTCTTTATGAAGGAGTCAAATCTTTTATACCAGCATCGAGGTGCTTGTTTGAGCCCGTAGAGAGATTTGATCAGTCTGCAAACCAAATCTTCTTTTCCTTGTTCCTTGAAACCTTCTGGTTGAAGCATATATATTTCTTCATCCAGATCACCATGGAGAAAAGCCGTCTTTACATCCAGCTGCTCAAGATGCAAGTCGAATGTAGCACACATTGACAAAACCACCCTGACTGTTGTAAGTGGTACCACCGGTGAGAAAATTTCGTTGAAGTCAATCCCTTCTTTCTGAGCATATCCTTTTACAACCAGTCTAGCACGGTAACGCCCTACCTGGTCATCACCATTCCGCTTGATTTTGTACACCCATTTGTTGCCAATGGGTTTCCTTCCTTGCGGTAATGGCACCAACTCCCATGTCTTATTTTTATAGAGAGCTTCCATTTCCTCTTGCATTGCTGAAATCCACTGACTCGCATCTGAATTATTCAGTGCTTCTTGGAAAGTGGTTGGCTCTCCATCCTCAGTTAGAAAACAGTATGCAAGATTGCTCTCTATCTCATAATCCGAGTGCCAACTTGGCGGCCTACGCTCGCGTGATGACCGCCAGAGTTCCGGTACTTCAGATTCGACTGGGTCGAGCTCTTCGTGCGGCGGTTCAGCTTCAGAAGAATTATATTGCTCCAATTTTCTTTTCATCGGTGTAGTCTCTGTCATACCTTTTGAACTGCTATCATTTTCGACTTGCTCCTCATCGCTATCTTCCAGGAAGATAACATCTCTGCTGATAATCACTTTGTGGTCAGTTAGATCCCACAAGCGATACCCCTTTACTCCATCAGCATACCCCAATAATATGCATTTCCTGGACTTTGGATCCAACTTTGTCGTTTCTTGGTTGTGATACATCGCGTACGTTGAACTTCCAAATATATGAAGGTTTGAATAGTCTGCAGGTGCACCAGTCCACATTTCCATCGGTGTCCGCATCTCTATAGCAGTAGATGGGGCCCGATTCACCCCATAACAGGCAGTACAGACCGCTTCCGCCCAGAATTTCTTTTCCAGGCCCGCAGTTCTCAACATTGCCCTTGTTCTTTCCAACAGGGTCCTATTCAACCGCTCTGCCACTCCATTCTGTGTGGAGTGTACGCCGTGGTGAACTGTCTTCTGATGCCCGCACCTTTGCAGAATTCAGTGAATTCTTTGCCAATATATTCCCCTCCATTATCTGACCGGAGACACTTGATTTTGTTGTCGGTTTCAAGTTCAACTCGCGCCTTGTATGTTTTGAAGATAGGAAACACTTCGTCCTTCTTCTTGATTGGATACACCCAACATCTCCTGGAGTAGTCGTCTATGAATGATACGAAGTAGTTGGCTCCTCCCAGGGATGAAACCGGTGCTTGCCATACGTCAGAGTGGATCAATTCTAGAATTTCTTTGCTTCTAGAATTTGAAGTGGAGAACTTCAGGCGATGCTGCTTGCTCACAATACAATGCTCACAGAATGGTAGCGTCACCGTCGTGAGACCAGGAAGTAGATTCTTTTGAGCAAGAATTTTCATGCCTTGTTCAGACATATGACCAAGTTTCTTGTGCCAAGTCATTGTAGACTTTTCATTTGAACTTGTCGTAGCAACAGATACTTGCTCTTCTTGCAGAGTATCTCCCTTCAGCTTGTATAGATTTGCAGCTATCTTTTCTCCCTTCATCACCACCAGTGCTCCTTTGGAGACCTTCATGATTTTATTCTCCAATTCAATTTTGAAACCAAGATCATCCAGTTGCCCCACGGACAACAGATTTTTCTTCAAGCCCTCCACATGTCGGACAGCATGGATGGTGCGCACAGTGCCATCGTACATCTTTATTTGAATCGTACCGACTCCGACAATTTTCAGCGCTTGGTCATTGCAGCTGTAGACATACCCTCCAAAGGTTGGATCGTATTGATGAAACCATTCCCTTCGAGAGGTCATGTGGAAAGTAGCTGCTGAGTCCATGAGCCACACGTCGTTGAATCTTCCATTTTCAGCGATAGTGGTTGCGGCTTCACACACCAAGGCAATTCCATCGTCGGTAGTGTTGGCGGCGTTTCCTTGGGCATTGGGATTTTTGTTAGAGCCCAACAATCTTTCTTCAGATGACCTTTCTTGCCACAATGGTAATACTTTATTGCTTTCTTATTTTTCATAACAA
Source organism: Craterostigma plantagineum (assembly GCA_027422505.1). NCBI lineage: Eukaryota > Viridiplantae > Streptophyta > Magnoliopsida > Lamiales > Linderniaceae > Craterostigma > Craterostigma plantagineum. Next base: position 664,492 of record JAPQWV010000157.1, read on the forward strand.
GGCTTTGCCGTTTTTGACTCCCACTTGGACCAGACTCTCCGGGTCTTGTTCGTTTTCGGCTTACATGTGGACCGCGTGCTCCCGATCTCGCCCTCGTCACTGTCAACGCTTCCGCCTGTTGGGACATTGTCAACTTGTCTTCTTTGTTATTGCGTCGACTTTCTTCTTCGAGAACCGCAGCTGCAATATTGTCGAAGATAAGTTTCCCCGCAGCTTGGTTGTTGCTCAGATTAATGACGAGTTGATCATAGGAGTCTGGCAGGCTTTGCAGTAGAAGCTCAGCACGTTCACTTGGCTCTATTTTGTAGTCCAAGTCTTTAAGTTGAGAGAATAGAGTATTCAACTTGTTGATGTGCTCGGTCATTGAAGAAGATTCTTCCATTCGTAGATGATATAATTTTCTTTCAGAAAAATTCGGCTGTGGAGTGACTTGACTTGATACAGCTTCTCTAGATGATCCCAGATTTCTTTCGCACTAGCTTTCTCTTCAACGCTTGATAATATGTCATCTGCTAATGCTAGATGAATATTGGCGATGGCTCTCCCATCTACTTCTTCCATTTGACATCACTTGTCATTGTTGTTGGTTTGCCAGTGATCGCCTCCAGACAATTTTCTTTGAGTAAAATTGCCTTTATCCTCATTTTCCACAGTGAGTAGCTTTTCCCGTTGAATTTCTCAATTTCATTTTTAGCTGCCATTTTTTCCCACGTCGCTATCGTCGGAGAAATTCAACAGTCCAGCCAAATAGTACTGATCAGATAATTTGCAGAAAGGGTAGCGACCAGCTTTCAAGACAAAATTACCCTTCTAAGTAAATTCCCAGATGAGATCTGGTGGGGTCACTATGTGTCCCGCTTGGCACCAGCCACCTAGACAGAACTTACTTACACAGTCTATTACCACGACTTGTCAAAAAACTCTTCTGTAACGATAAACCTTTTCGATATCCTTTCTGATGTGGAAGATCAGACAAAGCTGCAACCACAGAGCATAATCGGAATATCAATCAGGGCTGGCTCTGATACCACTTGTTGCAAAATGGACAGCTTAACGAAATTGGAAATGACTGTGAGGATAAATGAACACGGGAATTTACGTGGAAAACCCCTTTTTAACATGGGGTAAAAAAACCACGGGCGAGGTAGAAATTTATTACTGGGGTAAAAATAGGGGTTACAACCTCTCAATCTATAAAGGAGAAAACACTAACTATCTCTCTTTATAGTTGGAGCAAATACCGAACAAACCCTCTATTTTTCTCTATTTCTCTCTATCTCTATTAGGCTTTTATTTTGATGTGTTTTTAGCTCAATGCCTCGTAGCCTATTTATAGGCAAAGGCATACACTAATACATATATAATAATAATATTAATATAATATTATATATGTTAATTTCTTGGGCGGTGGTCTTGGGCGGTGTCCCATTCCTTGGAGTAGGTGAGCACATGGTTTACCAAACCATCTGACATTATGTAATTGCATATATACGTATTATAATAACATAAATAATATTAAAAATAAATTTTAAATTAATTAGATATCTATTAATGAGTCATTTGTTATATCTACTAATGCCATATTTATTAATAAATATATAAGTAAAGGCATGTTTAACTATTATTTATTAATACATACCATTTTTTAAGGCTCGCCCGTCTTGCGCCCCCTTCTGACAGCTCTAATGTTTAGCACACTCAATGTGTGTCCAAATATATTAAATTACTTTATATTTTAAAAAACATTATTAAATGTGTTATCTAATAATTTTAATTTAAGAATAAACTTGTAATAAATTAAAAAGAGTACAATTGTAATTATGCAATTAAAAGTAATATTGTAATTAAACATCCAATTGATAGATCAGTTTAACATTTTTTTCTTTTTATTCATCCCACGCTCTTAACATAAGGCAGTCACAGTAGGGAAAGTCAGATTTTGCATCGATGATCTTATTCCAACATCGATTGGCTAAAGTAAGTCAAACATAACATTTGATTTTAATGTACATAAGTTAAACAAGCGCACGCACACACACACACAAGTTAAACACGACTAAAACTGATCTTACACAACACTGTATTCAGACTTTGACAAGTCTTGAAAGTCAACTTTTTGTTGACCATTTGAAGAAGGTTCATCAGTTCTTGAAGTGCACTTTACATCTCCATCCATCATTTCTTGTCCAATTGTGTTATGGTCCTTAGACTTACCCCATATTACTAAATACAACCCAACGACAATAACTAAAGCTCCTGTCACCCTGCGATGGAGAAAACAAGTCATGATTCACGCTAGGGGTGTGCGTTATTCGGTTAACCGAGCCGAATAACCGAAAAACCGAAAATTCGGTACAAAACGAACCGAAAAATTTCGTCCGGTATTCGGTTATTAAGAAAAAAATTCGGTAATTCGGTTCGGTATGGGTTTTGGATTTTCGGTAACGGTACCGAAATTTTAAAAATATATATATTATATTTTATTAATAATAAAAATATAACTATATTTTATTAAATTATTTATTAAAAAACGAATATTAAGTATTATTTAAATTAATATATATAATATAATATAACTTTCTTATACAAACCCAAAAAAATTATATTAAATTATATATATTAATTTAAATATAATTAAAATTCTTTTTTTTATTGAAATTCGGTTAATTCGGTAAAAAACCGAACTAACCGAAAAAAATTCGGTAATAACCGAATACCGAACCGAGAAATTCGGTTCGGTATTCGGTTTTGGAAATGGGGGACCGAAGTTTCGGTTCGGTTTGTACCGAACGAACACCCCTATTCACGCCATGAAAATCATATCCGAAAATAATTCAACAAGAAAATAATTAAAATTTCTCACTTTCCGACGTTCAACTGCTCGGATAATACGAAGGAACTCATCACTGCAACTATCACCATAGTGAGAGGATTGAACGTCGTCACAAAAACGGGCCCTTTCTCCTCTATTACAACTCCCGCCACGTAGTAACCAACTCCCGAGCTTATCACTCCCTGCGCTAAACATCGTAGATTTTTCAAATCGATTATCGAAAATTAAGCAATCATTTTTTTTTCTTTTTTATGATGTTATACTTGCCCCGTATATGATAGACAAGAGTTTGTTATCCAATCGCAAGGCCCATATCGAAGGGTTACGCCACTCGACTGCGAGGGTTAACACCGTTCCTTGCAAGGCCCCAACGATGCAGACCAAACAGGTTAGGGAAAAGCCCGATGCATAGGACTTCAACGTGATGGCCTATTAACATGTAACAGTGCGATAGTTGTTAACTATTTTTTCAGTGCTATAATTGGCATTTTAGGGGCATGACATTTAGATTTGACATTATATAGACAATAACTTTCAAAAGAAGCTATTTTGGATCAGTATACGCCAGAACCCTAGATTTTTGTCCCAAATTGCTTATTTTTTTTAACGTTATAGACCATTATATGTCACCCGCCGAATTCGTCGGATGGGTCAAAATAAATGTTTCTGAATTATAATGTCTTTTAATTGCTTAGTTTTAAAACTTCTTGAACGACTGATGTCACGCCCCAAATTTGATGTCCCTGTAAGGCCACCTCCCTAAATTACATATCGAAAGTAATATATAAGCCTTTGAGCATATGAATATACCTGAATAATGTAAAACGTGGACCAACAAAAACAGCCAATTAAGACCATGAGAGCTCCTTTAACTGAATTATCCTGAGATTTCTCGATACGGGCCGGGCTCATATCGGGCTTTGGGTCCAAGGCATTTGGAGAACGGGGCCCGTTACGAGGGTCATAATCATGGCTCCCCCGATGGTCACTAGAGTTCCGACAATCTTTGCCTGGCTATGGACTCTTCTTATATCAACTTTTTCAAGCCTTAGAAAAAATTGAATTGCGACCCTTTTTAGAGTCCCAAAAAATATATACGATTGGATTTTTATTTTATTTTAGTTCGACGTATAAGAGGCACCTTAATATCCATGCAAGTACAAATGTTATGGCTGGAAGAACGTTGAGCATAGCTGTGGTAAAAGTTGGAGATGTGTATTTCATTGCAGCGTAGTACAAGTTCTGATCAATAACCGGCCTGTTATTATTAATAACAAAAAGGGAGCAAATAAAAATTAGACAAAATAGTGCATGTGTTTTGAATTGTGATTATATTTACACATAATATGCCTCACAAATGAAGTATGAAACACTCAAGATCACTTACTCTAACAAGGCAAGTATTATAATCTTGTACATAACTGAGAACGTCATTCTTGGCCTAGTTTTCCTGCAAGAAAGACAATAATCTCCTTTTCTTTACTTAGGCTCAGTTCTGAGAGAGAGAGAGAGAGAGAGAGAGAGAGAGAGAGAGAGAGATTATGATACCTATCAAAGATTAAGGCAAAAGGGGCGACAACTATTGCAGCAACAATATTTCTATAAACAGAAAAGGTGTAATGACTCATTCCACTGTTTAGTGCAGATTTTGCGAATATGGCCATGCCCGAATATCCAAATTGCAAGAGAACGATGGCTACGTAGGGTTTCGATTGCCTTAAGAACTTCAAATCCATGACGATAATACTAATTAAGACTGCTAGAAAAAGTTTTAAGTATGGTTTAACTTGTCTAGTTATGACTTCGGGTTTGATCTTGCATGTATATATATACAAATAAACATTGATATGCATGCACTGCAAGAGAGTTGCCTATTTGTAAAGTGTTTAAGGATCCTAGCTATGCTTAGATGGAAATATGAAAACAAGTTACACTAGTTAGACCGAAACTCTTTTCGTTTTGTTTATTATTATTTTTTATAAAGTTATGGACAACTTAACATTGTGTCAAGTTTGATGGGTTACAATCGAACTAGATTAATAGTATTATATTTGTGCTGGAAATTTGTATTTGCGTCATATGCTGGTCTTTTACTTTGGGCCACTACTGTTTATAATTGGAAAAAAAAATAGATCACTACAATAAATTTAAAGTCTCGATCATTTTCCTTGAAAAAAATTAGGTGAAAACCCTACTTGAGGATATCCCATATGAGGGGATCAACTATGTATGAAATACTCTATGTTGGTACCGAGAGGATTTTCGACTTAATTCTGTTTCCAAATTGAATTAGAGTGCGTTTTGATTCGCGTATTTGAACAGAATGGAATGATTTAAAATTTGGATTTCAAATTTAATTTCAAATTCAAATCCATTGTTTGGCAAACGCAAGGATTTCGAAATTCGGATTTCCAAATGAAACTCGAGCTCGAGAAGCTCGTCGAACTCGACTTCTCACTTTTTCTTAAAAAATTAAAAAGTACAAAACTGAAATAATAATAATAAATCATAAAACACAACAAGCTCGCAAGCCGACTGGCGAGCTTTCGAGCACCCACGAATGAGCTCGAGCTCGAGCAGGCTCATTCGCGAGCCCCTAATGAGCTCGAGCCGGCTCATCGAGCTCGCAAGTCAGCTCAAGTCATTGTTCACCCCTAATTATTATTATTATTGTTATTATTATTACTTTAGTTGAAGTATTATTACATACTATTATTATTTACCAAAAAACTCATTGTGGGCTCAACTTTGGATTTCGGAAACGGATCATTTGACATTGAATTTTGAATCTGACAAGTAATAAGCGTTTATAGTTAACCTCGGATTTGAGAGAAATCAAAATCTAAATCCATTCGGGACCCGGATTTCAAATCAAAATCCGAAATCCAAACGGACCAAGGGAAATATTAGCATCTATACGCTTTTATTAAGCTTCAGGGCTTAGGATAAACTGCTATTGGTCTCTCAAGTTATATTAAAATAAATAATATTAAATAGTTAATCACCAATAGTATTTTTATATTCTTCATTTTGCTCTTCCATTTTTTTAGTTAAAATTTTTTAATATAAATCTATTATTCAGCATACGAATTTGAGTATAGTACGTATTATTGCTCGACATTAGCCAAACATCTAATTATTGTAATCCCAACATGCAAATATGATGCAGTGTACATTAGGAAATCAACTACTTTTATGTGATAGTGACTAGTAAAATCGTCCAGCCCACGAATTAAATTTTCAAATCTTTTACAGTTTTGTGCATCAAAATCTTTCTCGAGAAAAAAAAAAGAAAAAAAAGAAGAAGAGGTATATGATTTAAGATCCCATTTGTTTCGCCATACCTGTACTCATGTGGCGTGTTACCTTGGCTCTCTAATTAAGGTACGACGAAGAATTTCACTCAAAAGTTCTAGACCAACTTATTTAATATTTTTTGGACTTCAGTGAATTTTCACTATACGTAAATTAAAATTATGTAAATGAAAAAGAAAAAGAAGAATTAGGTATAAACTGACAGGTTAATAACTAAATAGAAGCACACAAGCTCTAGCAATTAAAATAATTTGGCTGTTATTATCAAGGGTTAATTCACTTTCAGGCCCTATTAACATGTTTGGATTTGGGTTCAGGCCCTACTAGAGTTTAGGACTGTTAAAAAATGACCTGACCCGCCAACCCGACACGAACCGCACCCGAAAATAGCAGGTTAGGGTTAACATTTTTGACCTGTTTACGTAAATGGGTAAACCTGAACCCAACCCAATTATTAAGTGGGTCAGGTTAGGGTTCAGATTTTCAACCCGAAATCAACCTGTTTATCAACCCATTTAACTCGAATAATATATTTTATTAAAATATATTAATATAAATAAAATAAAAGGATTAGTTTATGAGGTGTTAGTTTATTTTTTTCGCCTTTTCTTCCCTATATAATCATTTGATTTCATTTGATTTTTTTTAGCAAAAATGGATTCTATTCCTATGCTCGATGGATTATGCGAAGATGTCAAGAAATAAGGGTGGTAGATCAAATGGAAGAGAGTATGGTTAAGAGATCGAGTCAAATATCATCGGCTTCAGTTAATACTTGATGACCATGAAATAATTTGTTTGGTATTTAATATTGGGTTTATTAGGAACTTTAATTGTCTCTTAGTTATGATTTATGATGATGTTTTTAGAAAAAAATTGATTAGTTCTCCCTTTTTTGTTTAATTTGAATCTATATTCTGTCAATTTTGTTATTTTTTTTTAATTTTAAACGGGTTGGCGGATAGTGTTAGGGTTAAAGCGGGTTGGGTTTGGGTTTGATTTTTCAACCAGTTTAAGTAAACAGGTCAGGTCAGAGTTGAAGTTTTCAACCCATTTATTAAACGGGTTGAACTCGAAGGTGACCCAACCCGACCTGTTTACCACCCCTACTAGAGTTTGGGTTAGGAATAAGGACCAACTTTTCGAAAAATTAAGTGGTCAGGCCCTAAAATGACGCAAAAAGTCATATTTAACATTACGTTGTATACCTAAATAATCCGTTCCAACAGTTCGGCGCTGAAAAAGAACACTTCCTTTCACTTGGATAACAACAGTCTTGTATTGAGTACCATGTGTCGTCTATTTAGTAACAAATGACGTCGCAGAAGTAACACAACATTCAAAAATAATACCGATTCCTACAACATCATTTGTTAATGTGTTACGGTATTATTTTTGAATGATGTGGTACTTCTGCGACTTCGTTTGTTACTAAATAGACGTCATATGGTACTCAATACAAGACTGTTGTTATCCAAATGAAAGGAAGTGTTTTTTTTTTCAACGCAAAACTGTTATAATTGTTCTTGAACCCTCCACCCGACCATCCCCTTGTTTTTCTAAACAGAAAATTCATCATTATAGGAAGCAATGCTCGATCAGTGGGAAAAAAAGGGTTTGATAGTTCGATTAAAATGTCTGTTAATAACATTTACTGTCGATAAGTAACGTCTTATGGCACAGTTTTTACGGTAAAAAATCAGTATAACTGTGTAACAGTTATAATTGTTCTCGAACCCTCCACCCGACCATCCTCCCCCTGTTCTCCTAGACAAAAAATTCATCATTATAGGGATCAATGCTCCTATAACGGGTTATCGATTTTCAATCTCGAAACGTGTAATAAGATCGAAACGCTAATGATTCGATCTTTTATAGGAGAATGTTAATGGTCGTCGCGTCGAGTTTAGGGTTTACGGTTTAGGTTTTATGATGTAATACCGCATGATAGAAAACAAAACAAGGTGTTAACAATTGATTGTGCTCGATCAGTGTGAAAAATGGGATTCGATAGTTCGATGTAATAAATATGTCTGTTAATAAGATTTTACTGTCGATAAGTAACGTCTTATGACGTTAAAGTAACACTTGCGGTTGTTACGGTAACAAATCAGTATAACTGTGTAACATAAAACTGACGTCAAATACCATTCAAAAATCACTTTTATTAAGGGTAATTTCGTCAAATTACAGTTTTGGGTCTTTTTCACTTACTTTTTGAAAAAATAGGTACTTAAAACTAAAGAAAATCCTGACAGGGCCTGATTCCTAATTTTAAAATATAGTAGGGCCTGACACAAAATTTGCCCTATTATCAATTGAACTTTTGCTTTTCAAGAAATTAAAAACCGTACCAACAAATGAAAACATCATACGTTTTACATAGGAAAACTAACATCTATCACTTATAATACAATATTATCACTTATAATACAATATTGATCTATGAAAAAAAAAAGTAAAACTTTGTAAATAATTAACTAGCCACTTATCATTTATTAGAATATAAAATAATTAATGACATCCACATCATATTTCCATATAGATGGATGGTGCTAACATTCATTCATCAAGTCATCATTAAGGTATAAATATGGAATATGCATCGAATTTACTTCTAGACGATGATGCAGCATGATCCTCCGAGCAATTAGAAACCTGTTAAATGCAAACAACAAATAAAAAAACATAAACACAATTTGTTTATATGAATTAAACTACTTATAATCGATATTGGTTTTGGTTAGGGCTGTCAAAATAGCCCGCGGCCCGTGGGCCGGCCCTCCCTGCCCTGCCTATGGGGCGGGCTGGGCTGGAATTTTTAAGGCCCGCCAGAAGGCGGGCCTGAACAGGCTAGCCCGCGCGGGCCGCGGGCTAGGCGGGGCAGGGCGGGCTGGCCTGCCATATTTTTGTATTAATTTATTTTATAAATTAAATATCTATTTATTGAATAGGGGAATTAATTAATGATTTTATTTATAATTAATGATGCTTTTATTAATTAATACATAATTAATGTATATTTAAATATTATAATTAAATAAATAATGATGTATTTATTAATTAATACATATTTAATGTATATTTAAATATCTATAAATTATTCTTAATTAGTTAAAAAGTTTCAATAAAAAAAAGTAAAAAAAACGCGGGCGGGGCGGTCTGGGCTTCAGTTTTGAAGGCCCGCCACATGGCGGGCCAGCCCTCCCCGGCCCGGTCCATTGACAGCTCTAGTTTTGGTAATCGTAAGGGCGTATAGTTGGTTTAAGAAATCTTTTGAGGAAAGTTAAAAGAATTAAAAAGAAAAATTAATTTTTGTGTTTGATTGATTAGAGACATAGGTGCCGAAAAAAAAGGGAGTTACTATTTACCGCCCCCTTTTTACTAGTCACCGCCCCCTAAAGGGCTGAAAAAAGACATTTTTGCCCTTCTGATATTTAAATCAATTTAAAAAGAAAAAACTAACTAAATATATAATTCTGGTACGAAATACCGAAAACTACATACACAAATAAATTTCGAACGACCTATCGATAAGGAAATTCGAACGAAATTTTCGACCGGGCCTTGTGCGGGCCGAACTGGAATTTCGGTCGGGCCTTGTGCGGGCCGAATTGGAATTTCGGTCGGGCCTTGTGCGGGCCGAAAATGTTGTTCGGCCCGCACAAGGCCCGACCGAAATTGTTGTTCGGCCCGCACAAGGCCCGACCGAAATTGTTGTTCGGCCCGCACAAGGCCCGACCGAAATTGCAGTTCGGCCCGCACAAGGCCCGGTCGAAAATCCAGTTCGGCCCGCACAAGGCCCGACCGAAATTCCAGTTCGGCCCGCACAAGGCCCGACCGAAATTCCAGTTCGGCCCACCAGACCCGATTTTTTTAATTTTTCGTTTTTTTTTTTTTATTGTAATTTATAAAAACTCAACATATATAGTAGTATTTAGGGATTGAACCCATGACCTCTACTTGATAAAGAAAGTACTTATCCATTGGACTACATAGCTTTTTATTAATAATTATGACATATATAAAATATATAACGAAAAAATAACCCAATTAAATAATCGAATTAAATAATACAAAATAATCCAATTAAATAATCTAATTAAATAATCCAATTAAATAATCTAATTAAATAATCGAATTAAATAATACAAAATAATCCTATTAAATAAGCTCACGTGTTACATCTTAGTCGACGAAATGACCTCTGAATCATCTATTGCAGGGCGTGCTCGATGTCACCTAATGCAAGAATGGAAAGAATCGCATCACTCGAAAGCATGCACACCATATCATCGAGCTCGCTTGTTTTGATGGCTTTGCAGCTCTCAAAACCGAAAAAAGAGTGTTATGGCGGCGCGAAGAGCAGTGGAGCCCGAGGACCCCACACGTGTTGTGTAGCAACAAGGCGTTTCACGTATTGATTGCAATGGCACATACGTCATTATCATCTCCACCGACACTTACCAACCGTAAGATCTGCATCATGACACGTGGACAAACATCGTCCGTTTGATCAGAGCTTGGCAGTTGTGACGTGACTTTCCATTACTACCCAAATGGAAGACGGTACAATATAATACAACCCCCCACTTCAAGTTTCCATTACTACCACGCTTCTTGACGCTGTTGCTATTGTTTTTTTATCTTTTATTGTATCGGACGGATTTTCTATATGTTTTCATTTATTCCGTTTCGAATATAAATATAAAAATAAATAATCCAAATAAATATTACCAATAAATAATACAAATAAATAATCCAAATAAATATACAAATACATAATCCAAATAAATAATATAAAAAAAACATACAAATAAATAATATAAATAAATAATCCAAATAAATAATACAAATAAATAATATAAATAAAATATGCAAATAAATAATCCAAATAAATAATACAAATAAATAATACCAATAAATAATCCAAATAAATAATATAAATAAAATATACATATAGATAATCCAAATAAATAATACCAATAAATAATACAAATAATAAATCCAAATAAATAATATAAACAAAATATACAAATAAATAATACAAATAAATAATCCAAATAAATAATACCAATAAATAATACAAAAAAATAAATACAAATAAATAATCCAAATAAATAATACAAATACATAATCCAAATAAATAATATAAATAAAACATACAAATAAATAATATAAATAAATAATCCAAATAAATAATAAAAATAAATAATCCAAATAAATAATACCAATAAATAATACAAAAAAATAATACAAATAAATAATCCAAATAAATAATATAAATAAATAATCCAAATAAATAATACCAATAAATAATACAAATAAATAATACAAATAAATAATCCAAATAAATAATACAAATAAATAATATAAATAAAATATACAAATAAATAATACAAATAAATAATCCAAATAAATAATACAAATAAATAATATAAATAAATAATCCAAATAAATAAATAAAAAAATTAAAAAAAATTAAAAAAAAAATAGTGACCGAAATCGAATTTCGGCTACCCAAAGAGGCGACCGAAAAACGATTTCGGTTACGTCTAAGGTAACCGAACAATAATTTCGGTCGGCGTAAGGGGTGACCGAACAACAATTTCGGTCACCTCCTGGGCTGACCGAAATGAAATTTCGGTCGGCCCAGGAGGTGACCGAAATTGTTGTTCGGTCACCCCTTATGCCGACCGAAATTATTGTTCGGTCGGACCGAATTTCCGATACAATCCAATGTAAGTTCGAGAATTCACGTATATACGAACGGAATTTACAGGAATTTGCTTACCATCCGTGCCAGTAGACACTTTCTTTTGACCTTTCAATTTCGAAAATATACGATTCATTGAAATGTTTTAATTTTTTGTTATGTTTGAATCTGATTTGGATGTCTGATTGCGATATCAGATTAGTTGTAAGGAAAATGACTTTAAAAAGAAATTTAAATTAGAAAGGGCAAAATAGTCTTTTTTCAGTCCTTTAGGGGGCGGTGACTAGGAAAAAGGGGGCGGTGAATAGCAATTCAGAAAAAAAAAAAGTACACTTAAAACTAAAACCGTGGAAAATCATTTTGTTACCCATATCATATAGTGAGGAAAAATAAGAAAAATACAGTGGAAATCATTTCCTTTTAGTTTTCGTTTTCCTCGCCGCTTTCATTAATCCGGACATAGCCTAAAGCTAAAACAACACTTAAGTTGTAACAACCGTGTCGGAACTAAACCAAAATCGAAATCGTGTTGAACTATGACTGTACAGAATCCGAAGATTCGAATGAAACTGAAACTTGACCCTAAATCGGAACTAAATTTAAATTGAACTAACGAGAAATTGGACTTCGTCAGTCAAGCGGCAAATACCCGTCTATTCCTTTGAATATTCGTCTGTTAGGAGACAGAACCAATTGTCTAATTCAACCTTGAAGATTAGATTAAAGGGCATAGAAAAACCTACTGCAGAGTTTGAAGATCATCATGGGATTATTTGAAAGAACTTCATCGTGGGATTTTCACGATGATCTATCTGCATACAAAGATTCTTGTTTTTTGAGCCCAACATGGCAGGTCCTTAACTAGTGGGCTAGGCCCGGCCCGAAACTGATGTCAGCATCAGCCCGCATGATTGGCCTATGGGCCTTCACGTTTCAGCCCATGCACCTCTAGGCTTGACTTTCAACTTTTAAATTCGGTAAACTCACTACAACATTAATGAATTATTTAATACAATTAATTTTACAGTAGAAAGTCAGACAGGCAATATTGATGAATATGAGGATAATTTCGTGTAGGACGCACTAATAAACAACCTTAAGCTACTAAAGTTAGATTAGATCATAAAATAAAAAGAATATTTGTCTAGAAAGAAAAAGGATTTACTAACAATGTTTTGAGTTTGACATAACTTTGAAAGTTCCTGTCCGAAAGAAACACGTCAACAATCTAAAAAAAGACGTTCTTTGGTCTGATGATTAGGAACACGTTTGAGCACATGGAGCACTCAGATTAGATGTCATCTACTCTCTCTCTCTCTCTCCCCAAATTTAGGGTTCACTGCGCATTTCCTCATCTTTCCCTTGGCTTCGCTTTGAATGGCAATTGAACAGCTGTAAAAGCTTCAGCTCGTAAGTAAGAATTTAAATGCTTATGTTGTGGGCCTGAACTTTCCCTGCATTATCATCAGTTCACGAGCTTCGATTCGCGTTCTTAATTCGCCTCTAACTTCGTGCCCACAGTAATCAATTTTCATCATGTCAGTTTTCTGTTCGATTCAGTGTGCGAGCGAAACTTCGTTTTTCTTTCGCCGCTGAAAAGAAAACCCATGTTAAATCCTTGCTGGGTTTAAGATTTTCTTTCTCTTTCTCTGTAATTTGTCTGAGATCTGAAGAAAAAAAAAAAATCTCTCAGTTTTAGGTTGAATTAGGCCTTAAAGCTTCGATCGTTACTGGGATTATCCTATCCCCAGAAATAAATGAATGGATTCGAGGGAAGGAATGTCATTACAAGGTTCAGCAAGTTATTACCTAAACAGAGGTGGGATTAGTAGTAATAATTTGATGCCTCCCCACAATGTCCATGGTAATGTTTCTGAGACCCAAACACCACAGTCTTTCAGAAATATTTCAATTCATCATAACTTAGGAGGGATGATCAGTGGTGGAAATTCGAATTTTCATGACGATGATTCATCTCCTAATTTTAGTCGAGGGCCGAGTTTGCCTATGATGCCTGGTAACGGATCTCACCACGTTGGTGAGTCTTCGGGGAAAAAGAAAAGGGGTAGGCCGAGGAAATATGGCCCTGGAGAAAGCAAAACGCCGAGTTTAAGGTTGTCTTCTTCGACGCCTGGGAGAGCCTCGGGTGAGAATGTAAGGAAAGGGAGGCCGCCCGGGAGTGGATGGAAGCAGAAACTTGCTCCTCTCGGTAATGTTTTGCTAAGTCCCTCGTAGCAATTCAGTCGATTGATGTAGTTTTTGTTGCTTTCTTGTGTGTGTGTGTGTGGAGATTGCTGCAATTGTTTAGTTAATGGCTGATATCTTGAGAGAAAGAGTGTCTAAGTTTGCTATTTTTCTTACTGATACAATGCAAGAGCTAGATACGAGACGGTTATTTTCAGGGAAATTACTAGGGAAAGGAAAATGGAATGGAAAAGGATAACTAATTATCAATTTTTGTTGATAAGGAAAAGAAGAGAACAGAAGATCTACCCTAAGTTAGCAAAACTCAAGGTTGACGGAAAATGATAAGATTTAGAGCAGAAAGGAAGGATTGATGGTTCTTGGTGTGACATTCTAAATCCCAAGTTGTCTGATTCTAAAAGAAAAAAAATGTTTCTATTGTTTCTCATGGCACGAATCTTTGACGGGGGTTAATAGCTCTTTCAAAGCATCGCGTGGATAATCTGCGCAGTATTTGTGTAAATACGTAGCATATAAATGGTAAGTATGACCTATATAAACCGTAAACTCATTTCATTAGCTTTTGGCATGCTAAGGAAGGACCATTGTATTCTAGGGATTTTTGGCAACCTCGAGCGTGTTAAGTCGTAATTGGCACTTGTTTATCATAAATATTCCATAAATGGATTTTTCAATTCTGTCTTAATAAATCTTTCCCTTTTTTCCACAAGGCGAATGGATGAACAGCTCGGCTGGCCTTGCTTTTTCACCGCACGTCATACACGTTCGACCTGGAGAGGTACTCAAAATCATCTACTCCATTTTCTTACACAGCGTTCAATTCTGTCGAATATCACCTCACTAACTAAATACATTCAATGAAACAATAATCATAATAATAATTAGGACGTAGCAGCCAAATTATTGGCGTTCGCGCAGCAAAGGTCGAGAGCTCTATGCATAATGTCCGGCGGTGGATCTGTTTCTTCTATAACCCTTCGCCAGCCTACGAATTCCAGCGAAAACATCACTTACGAGGTTAGAGTTTTTACTCATAAATACGCATTTTCTTACTAATTTTTTAATACCGTGTTATTTTTTCTTTTAGGGCCGTTTTGAGATACTATGCCTGTCTGGTTCTTACCTTGTCGACGAAGGCGGTGGGTCCCGCGATAGAACGGGTGGGATAAGCATCTCTGCTTGCACGCCCGACGGTCATATAATTGGCGGAGAGATTGGTGGAGAACTAATCGCCTCGAGCCTCGTGAATGTAATAATGATTTGAGATCGTTCGTTTGTTCGTACCTATGAATTTATATGCTGTGAAAAATCTCATGCGTAATGAAGTTTGATTCTTTTATCAATGTTCGTAGGTAGTCTTATGCAGCTTTGTGTACGGAAATGCCAAAGCAAAGAGTAGCAGTAAGGTCGAGAGGGCGTCGACGGACTAAAAGAAAAGGTAAAACGAGCCATTTGAAGAGTATTGATTTTGCCTCTCTTTCTTTGATGCTGAGAAGTTATGAGAAGAAAACTTTGTGTTTGTTGGGTAGTTTGAAAGAAGAATAGTGTTTTGTTTTTTTTTTTTTTCTTTTGTGGTAGATGATTTGGTTTTGTTTGTTGTTGGCATTGTTGAAGTGTTTAGGCATCAATTCTAGTCTCTGCCAAAAGGAATGGGAAAATGAAGGCAAAAATAACGTAGGAAGTCTATGATACATAATCAAAAGACAGATTGTAATAAAACTCCACTGCGAAAGAGAAAAAGGAAAGCAAAATAACATAGCAATGGTATGTATATATATCACAGATCAGATTGTACTAAAAAGAGTTGAGAGTGCTCTCTAGTTGACAAAGTGAAAAGAGATCGTAATGTTGTTTCCTAATAATACGATTGATTTCACACACCAACTTATTCATATAGCAGCATTATACGAACATCACATGTATGATGATTCATAATTATAGAGTAAACTCCACCACATACAAATAATAAATACTCTGAATATAAATCCATGCTAACAAAAGATCATAGTTTGTTTTTTTTTTTTTATTTTGTTTTAAGGACAGAACACGATCCTATAACTGGTGCCCTCGGGACACGTGAAGGTGCTCGTGGGGTCGTCCTCGGGATAAGTAAAGGCATCGCGACACCTCGACTTGAAGAACCTCGAGAGGTTAGTGGGCCTACACGGGCCGTTGTGGCAGCAGTACTCTGACGTCTTGAAGACGGTGCACGGGTTGTGGCACCCGCCCGACGTCCTCAGCTGGGCCGGGCACTGACCGTTTATGTCAGCAGCGCATCTTATGGACCTGAAAGGCGCAAGTTGTTGTATGAATAATTGACTAGGAAGAAAGGAGAGAGTCTTAGCTGGACATAGTAATGGAAAGAGATCATATGTTACCTCTAACTAGCACAAATGTTATATTGATGATGAATTCTTGATACTGAGTTTTTTTTTTTTGGATTGGTTGCTTTTTTAGTTTGTAATTTAGGGCGGTTAAGTTATAGGGCAACGAATTTAGTAGATGGCATTATGATAGACATTAATTTTAAGAGTCGCTATGTGTCGGAGACCTAGATTTTGCCTTAGGTTGGAGGATTTGTTTGAACGTATAATAATATGGTGTTCTCGCCAATTTAGGAGGTGGCATTATATTATACGGGAGATAACTTTCAAATCAGATGCGTTTAGGGTCAACATCTAGTGTTTCAGATACCCATAAATTACTTAATTTTTAAAGTCCTTATAATGAACCCAACGTGATTTACAAGACTGGCAGAATAACTATCCCTAACGTTATATAGAAATGTCTAGAACATACATGTGTACTTAGTACATACGGTTAGGAAAAAGTACCTAAGGTTTGGTCGAATTATGATATTAGCACTAGTATATGTTTGCAGACCAACATAAAATAGCTTTGTCGTGCACATCTTATATTTGACTATCTTTTTATCCTTTTTGAACTCATCTTATAATTTGAATCATCACCTTGACTTTCTCTACGAAAAAAATGGTCACAAGTCAAGAAAGCACGCTCTCATAAACACACACGTGGTAAGTGTGTAGCGTAAGGACGACTTTTCTAATGCCTAGACAAGAAATATTAGCAACTTTAATTTATTCTGATCTTGGCATTAATAAAAAGAAAAGCAATGAGAAGAATCAATACAGAAAAAAAATAAAAAAGAAAAAGAAATAAATACCTCGTACAGCCATTATTGACTGGAGCAAACTCGATAGGCACGTTGAATCCCTCCATGACGGAGATATCGTAGTAATCCTTGTGAGCGAAGGTGTTCCAGCCGTACTCCGCCAGGGTGTACGGCGGCGCACCGTACGTCGTGCAGTTCAGCTTCCCGTCGCAGTCGCCGGTCAGGCACTTCCCCCTTCCCGAAGCATCGAAGGTGCAGTTCGTCCTCGCCCACAGCTTGGCCAGCTTCGGCCCGTAGGGGAGGTTGATGGTCCACGTCTGCCCGGAGTCCAGCCGCCGGCCGGCGCTGGGAAGGGTCGCCGGCCACACGGTGTACGGACAGTTGTTGCGTATGTCGAATGTTATGGCGTGGGCGGTGGCCTGGAGGAGGGCTAGCAGTAGAAGGATCGCCGGCAGCGGCGGCGATTTCTTGTTGTGGGACGCCGTCGTCATTTTTTTTAAGGTTGTAGGAATGCTATTTGTCTGCCTTTTTTCGCAGTGTTTGTTTTGCGTGTGTTTATTGCTTATGAGACGAGATTGATTTTATAGAGCGGTGTGAGGGGAAAAGCTTGCGTGAGGGATTTGTGTTGAAAAATGTTGGCGTTGAAAAGTATTGAATGGCTACGTATTTTTGGGTGAATAATACATATATATATATATTATATATATATATATATATATACATGAATTTGAGCTTTGATTAAAGAAGTTGATTTGTACCTAATCTTAGTTTTTCTGAATATAGTTTTGCTAGTCAAATATAAAGTACATGGCTGCTATGGTATGTTGTCGTTTGCTTCATCATGCACCTCCTTTTATGGTGGGGCAAGGCATGCCTTTCTTTGCTTTCACACGTCTCGCACATCGATACACTGTTGGAAATAATTAAGAAATTCTTATCTACTTTAATTTTCATTTATATAAGTGTTTGCCCCATCATTGATTTGAATAATTATTTTTTTCAATGTGGACTTGGAATTTTCAGAAGAAGCCAAAATTTATTGATTAGAAAGTTTATAATCAATTAGGTAGATTTGATACAACTTATATATTCTTAATATTTTGATTAACTAGTAATTAAATACTCAATATCATCATATCTTCACAAAAGGGGTTGGTCGAGAGAATCTTTCAGTCTTCCGCGTTATAATTCTTGTCCACAATGTATTATTTTATGGGTATTAAAAAATAGTCTGTATAAATGCAATATCTATATTAAGGGTTAGGAATATGATAACCCGGAAATTGGTCTGTATCAGTTGACCAATCATATTTTGTCTACATCTATTAAAAAACTAAAAAGACTTATTAAAACACGTACATTACGTAACCTCATAATAATTACTCAATGCTATTTTTAGTATATTACCTATTAAATCTATGCACTAATAATTAATTTTATTTTATTGCATATACGTAGGTGTGTAAAAAATACTAGTATAAAATATGCGCCAACACAAAAAAAACATACAATAGTCATGGTAAAATTGTTTCCAACATCAAGTAAAAGCGAACTTGGGTAGTTTTTCAAGAACCTACGTAGCTCAAACGATCACGTCCCAGTATGCAACTAGATGGCGTTGCCACACGTTGCGCGGCTTCTACGCAACTAGGGGTGTCCAAAAGTTGGTAAACCGGCCGTACCGAACCGATACCGAAAGTTCGGTACAAACCGAATACCGAAATTTCGGTTCGGTTCGGTTCGGTATTCGGTATGAAAAATTTTGAACCGAAATATTTCGGTAATTTCGGTACGGTAATTCGGTTACCGACCGGTAACCGAATTACCGAAATATATATAATAATAAATTAAAAATATATAATTACAGAAATATATATTATACATAATATATATATATATACAATTTAAACATAAAAATAAAATAAGAAAAAATAATAAAAATAGGGAAAAATAAGAAAAACAATAAAAAAATAGGAAAAAATAATTTAAAAATATAAAAATGAAGATTAAATATATCTAATTTTATAAACATTAATTTTTCATTTTTTTAAATTTATTTCGGTTTTTTCGGTTATTTACCGAAAATAACCGAAATTTTTCGGTTATTACCGAACCGAACCGGTTCACTTCGGTTCGGTATTCGGTATGAGATTTTTAAAACCGAAAATTTTATATACATGATTGTTATTAAGATTTTCTAACCACCAATCATATCAAAGGGATGCATTTAGGTAGACACCCTACAATAACATCGCCACCACGACACTATCCTTGGATATATCGCTAGGTTTCATATATCATATATATGGGAAAACGTAATCACTCTTTTAGGGCAATTTTATTACAACGATGAGGCTACAAAATTTAAAAAGAGTCATAAATCTGTAATACATGACAATAAAAGACTAATTAAGCCACATTATAAAGTCAAATAAGGTCATCACCAACTATTTCATCTATATAGAGGTGCTACCATATCATTTCTCAGCATTTATTTTGAACATCATCGAACTCCACCAATTTTCTTTATATTCTATAGAAAACTTTTGACAATATATATTCCTTCACATTCATTTATACAGTAAAACCTCTATAAATTAATAACATTGAGACTATTATTTTTAGTGATTTAGGGAGATGTTAATATATAGATAAATTAATATTTTATTAATTAAAAGAAATGTTTGTAAATTCAACTAGTTTTGGGTGAATGCCAATGGCGAACTGAATCAGATGATAATTCATACATGCAAATATATCATGCATGCCAATGGCCGACCGAAATCACGTTTTGGCCGCGCAAGAGGCGGTCGAAATCATGCTTCGGTCGGCTCTTGTCCGACCGAGATTGTGTTTCGGCTGGGACTTTGCCGACCGAAATCATGTTTCGGTTGGCACTATTCCGGCCGAAAATACCGATCGGCCGTTATTTTTTTTTCTTTTTTTTAAAAAAAATATCTAAGTGCAGGCCAAGGGTGGGAAGTCCCTACTGGGAGGGAGCAGCAGATCCCCCCCTCCCCCCGGTGGAGGGATCTGGAGAGCGTCACACGAGGACGCGCGGCGTTGATGCATCCATTCGTAGAGAGCGGGAGGAGGAGAGGCGGCAGCGAGCGCCTGCTTCTCATTCCATATATGCGGATCACAATCCGCAGGCGGATGATGACGTGGCGGATTATGCAGCGTCGTGTCAGTCGTCCGACGACGATGTGATACCGGCCTCCTCAGGTAATTCCCTTCTCCAGTATAAACTGACTTGCGATGTCGTGTCTTAATATGCGTAAAAAATGCTAAATTTGTTTTTGGGTTGTTCGTAAAAATGAAATAGGGAGCAAGCGCTCCAGGGTCATAGATGACGATTCCTGGAGGGTGCAGGGGCCACAGCCCGGTGATCCAGAATATGGCGAGGTGATCCCTAGTTATCTGGGGCATATCGCGCCCCGCATCTGGATGGGTGAGGATGAGAGGCCCTGCTGAAGTGCGAGCAGCGGGCATTAGTGCTTGGAAAGCTGAAGGATTGGTACTCCCAATTCCCGCCGGAGACGCAGCGCCAGATCGATGGCACGAGGCTTGGGCACCTCACATAAAAAATTGCGTTAGATAAGTGTTTCGTCCAGCAGGTAACAATAACTAATTTACCTTTCTGATGCGAATCCGTTGGTTCTGAATCTGTTCGTGCACCTTCACCCACACGGTGTCAAGAGACCCAGTGGCCGAGTTCAGCCATTGCTTCAGCTCGCTGTGAGCACTCTCCACGCGACATGTAGTGGTGTTCCCGAAATGAACCACACGTCCAAGCTTTGGCGAACTTCTTCTACCAACCATGTCTGCTCAACGTACTGCAAGATAGTGGATTCACCTTTCCAAGGCATATACGCATGTCACTCACGGCCTGCTCGTGTTCGTCTATCGTCGGAGCATCCATGACTGCTTTCCAGGCCTTATGCGTGAAGTGCGCTGCAGTCTTTTTGTTCTTCCCCTTAATCCAATAAACTCTGTTCTCCACGTCTTTGTAGATATGCCAAGTGCATAACAGATGGTGAGAATGTGGAAATACCATCTGTATGGGTCGGAGAAGGCCCAACTCACGATCAGTCACAATCGCTGAAGGGTGGACATCTGGCCTAAAATATCACGAAGAGACTGCAACATCCACCCATAACTTCTCTCAGTCTCGGCTTCCATAACGGCAAACCCACACAGAAAGTTGTGATTACAGGGAGTCATCCCTATAATCTCAACTAGAGGCATCTTATACCTATTGGTCTTGTACGTAGAGTCAATACCAATAAAGTACGGATACGTCCTCATCAGTGCGAGTGAGTCCGGGTGTGCGAGAAAAACATGTGTCAGCGCATTAGTCTCCTCGTCACCCACGGCTTGAACAAAATATCCGGCCTGATTCGCCTGGTGCATCAACTGGGTCACCACGTTTCGGCCCTCAGAGTTATCCTTCTTCAAACGATCTCTGTAATTATATATATGTTGGATCGTTGCGTTATCTTCTGCATGTTGAGCCCTCATAGCTGCGAGGATATGAGCTGGTTTCGCTTGCGCAGCAATCATTTCCTCTACAACCTTCTTTGCCTGGCTGCTTAACCCACTCGTCTGGCGGTGTCCCTCGGGATACTGTATCAGATGGTGATTGTGCGTAGATTTTTCAGGTGGGCCCTTACGAATATACCATTCCTTAGTAATTGGGTCCTCCTGGACTTTGAGTAGAAGCGGACACCCGCACTTGTTAGACTTCGACCGCCTCTCCAAATCATCCTCGTTGCCTCTATAGCGTTCTCCGCGAGAACATCTAATTAATTTTTTCGTACCGCATTTCTTATGCGACGAAATAATCACCTCGAAACCAAGAGCAATAGCGACGCTTTTCGCCCAGTTAGTGGCTTCCACGTCGGTCGAAAATCGTCCTCCTTGGCAGAAATGCTCACTGTAATTTACCCCGTCGCCGACAAAATCCTCCAGGATGTGAACATCACGCTCGTCGTCTGAAAAAAAAAATTACAGCCAAACCGAAATTTCGGCCGCCTGTATCTGAAGCCGAAATCAGATCTCGGCCCCGCATGAGAGGGCCGAAATCAGATTTCGGCCGGAGTAGCCGCGGCCGATTAGTGATTTCGGCCGGACTAGATCCGGCCGAAAAACAATTTCGGCCCTCACTAGGACAACCGAACAACAATTTCGGCTGCGTTGTGCAGGGCCGAAATTTTTTTCGGCTCCCACATGGTGTTGCCGAAGTAATGTTCCGGCTGCACCATGTGGGAGCCGAAATTTCGTTTCGGTCGGGACATTTTTCCTGAGCAAATCTGATCTATGTTCGGTAATTAATCTACGTACGAACGAATTTTAAGATAATTTGGTTACCAATCGTGCCAATAGACCCTTTCCTTTGCCCTTTCCCTTTTCCAAAAAAACGATTCATTACGATTTGAGTTTTTTTTTGTTATGGTTGAGTCTGATTTGGATCTGTGATTACGATAAGGAAAGTGTTCTATGAAAAAGGACTTTAAATAGAAATTTATATTCAAAAGGGCAATTTGGTCTTTTTTCAGCCCTTTAGGGGGCGGTGACTAGGAAAAGGGGGCGGCGAATAGTAATTCAGAAAAAAATAGTCAACTTGGAAATACAGGTCTTCTATCCAAACCATTAAATCTAAATTGTGACGTAACATGCTGCATAGACTAGCCACTGCTTTTATAGTAGTATAGATTATACAAAGAATTATGAAATGTTTACGCTTACCTAATATTATAGAAATCAAATCAGTATGCTATTAGAATTTTTCTATTTATAGATATCTGTGGCCCCCTCACTTCTACCACTCATTCTCACTACTAATTAAGTGATTGCAAGTATTGTAAGGAAATAATATATACGAAAATGCGTACCAAATTTTTTCTTTTATATAAAGGAAAGTCTCTGTACATTACAAAATATTTCTAGGACCTAATTACATAGGTGAGTGCGCATGCGTGTTCAAAAATAATCTATCGGCCCGCCACTCAGGTCATCATCCATGTACACACTTCCACCTCAAAAGTCCTCTGGAAGTTTCAAATTTTGGCCTCGCCATAATAAAGATCACGTACCGTGATCCTATGAACCTACAACACATAAATACGTGGAATGAGCTTATAAAGCTCAGTAAGTGAAAACCATGCATGCCATGCACGGTCCTAATTTGCAAAGGCATCCGCGCCAATGCTTCCTAGACCTAATATTTTCTTGCCTTGTCTTGTCATGTAGGGCCCTCAGCTATCTTGCAATTTATCATCATGGAGCTCGAATCCACAATGGATAAATAAATACATAAGTGGCAATACCCACTCATGGGAGGCTAACCGTAGGGCGCCTTTTCTGTCCCATGGTTTCATATGCCACGCGGACGCTTCACACTGGTAGCCTTTTCTGAGGTAGTCAACACCGGAGATACCCTCGGTGTCGCATACGCCCCAGCTCGCATCCTCCAGGTTTCACGTCCCACCATGAGGGCATTTGCCCTAAAATCATGTCTTGTCTTGAACATGTCATGTCTTGACGGTAACGATATGCGACGTACCATGGTAGCATAGAAGAGCTGTGACTCAACTGTGAGTTGACATCAGACGCCACATCGGCGTATATTTATCGCTCTCAGGCATTCGTGTATCATGCACGCTCTTGTATCCTGTCGTTACTACTAATCGTGCATGCATACGATCATGTCGTGAATCATGCGTGTTGCCATGTCATGTCATCTTGTAACGTAAATAAATTACGTAAGAATTCACATAAAAATCATAGAAGCACATAAAAACATATTTTGTACACATACAATTATGTGTTGTAGTTGGGAATTCCACTTAGCTGGCGTCCGTAAATTGTTAGTTACTGATCCGGTGAAATTCGTGACTTTCGACCTTGAAATTAAAATGTTAGTATACCGTCTAAGTTCTCAAATTCCTAAAATACCTAAAATATTTAAAACTATATTCGAAATATCATTATTTAGGAACAATTTGCTAAGTTAAATTAACCCGTGAAACTTCTACCTCACATAAGGCATGATTTTCCTTTGTGCTCCGTGAAGCTCCCTATACATGAGTAGTGATATTCCTAACCCCTTACAACTCGTGATCTACATGTACCTTATAATATTATTTTATTTATTTATTATTACTTTTTTCTTAAAGGCTTCATGAACATCTTACACGTACAATTCCCAACTCCACAATTCATAAAGTGCTCCTTGATCTGTGAAATAGCTCACGCATGAGTCACCTTCCTCTAACTCCATTTTTCTTAATTTTCATTGGTTCAGGAAGTCCTCTCCAATTCATGAAGTTTCCATGTTCAACTCATAATCAGCGAAACATATAATTCGTCTAATAGGATTCGCAGAGGTTCGCCATGTAGGGTTCGCAAACAGGGTTCGCCAAACTCGTCTTTGATACGCGAAGTGTCTCATACTTGGATTCACCAACTTTGGCTTCGCGAAGTGGTACATCCATAACCCGCGAAACTCAATTCGCCAACCTCGTCGAGTTCGCGAAATTCATTTTGCCAATTTGCAATTCGTCAAACGTCTTTGACCCGCGAACCTTCTACCTCCTTAAACACCTTTCTTCACTGAAACCTTATGCTTCTCGATCAAAGTTAGTCCTTTTTCTAAGAACAATTTGAATATCACCTGAGCTTTGATTAATATAAACCTTAAATTCAAAACTTATCATGATACCTGTAGAGAAATTAGCTGCAATCGACTCGCCTTCGATCAGTGTTTAAGCGCTCACCAATCGATCGTAACAATCCGAGCAATCGCAGCTCGAATTCGCACGAAACAGAACCGAAATAATCAGAAATTCGACACAGAGGTATAACGTGGTTCGGCAAAGTTTGCCTACGTCCACGGACCAACAGAGCGTTCCTTTCGATTAATCACCAACACGAGTTTTACAGTACTCTATGTCTACTATAAAACCCTAGTTGACAACTCTCTCTAATTCTCACTCTAGAGAAAGTTAGAAGCTCTCAAAGTGTCGTCATCAACACCTCTGTTCTGATATTTATATCAGATTTCTTCAGCTGTTGATATGTTGCGATCGCTGTGAATCGTCCGATCAGACTAGCTCACATCCAACGGTCCTCACTGATCACAGCTTATACTGAAATCGCCTTTTTACTTATAAAGTTGCTAAAACATTTCTTCCTGCGATAATCTCGTCCGTCGATCATCATCTCGCGCCACATCAGACGGCCTCTGTTTAATCTGCATCTTTAAACCTACACCATCAGATGACGCGCCAACAGAGATCGATGGCCCTCATTAATCGCGATTTACAACCCATCATACTTGGCAATTTCTTCAGCTCTTTTTCTGCTTTTCCACTGTGATCAATCGGCCCAGTTTCCGGCGACCTCCCGGCCAGCTCCGGCGAGCTTAGGCACACCAAATCCCGACAAACTCCACCTTGAGCCTAGAGCTCGCAATGCATACCCCGAACTCCTCCATAAGAGCTCAAACAGTCGAGTTATCGTCGCCCCAAAAACTTACCAGAACCAGTTTTCAACCTCATTACAGCTTCAAGAAAATTTTCTGATTTTCCTTTCGTAGCTTCGTTCGAAGCTCCACCTCGATCCGAAACTCCGCTCTGTTGGTCATCAAGCTCCCTTAGGAGCTTCGAGCCTCGAAAGAGACCTTGTCGAGTCCAAGTGAGATTGAAATCTCCCACTTGGAACCGATTCGGGCTTTCGAGCTTCCAATCTTCGTTTCCCCCGAAGATTCTCCCTTCACAGCCTCAAGAGCTTCCCTCCAAGCTCTTAAACCACTGCCCTTTGCCTTTCCCTTGCCCTCATTCACAGTAGAAGGCTCAACAGCCCGCAAAGCATCCCAGCTTTCAAGCTCATTTTCAGAAATTTCAGCTTTTTCCTCAGATTTGGTCGAGCTTTCTCCCTCTGATTCGACCTCCATATCTGAGCTGTCATCTACCTCAGAGCTTGTCCTCATAAGTGGCTTCGACATTCTTTCATCCCTCGGCGAAGACGCCTCCACCTCGAGCTCAGAATCGCAGCAATCAGAGCTCAGCTTATCCAAGCTTATCACAGCAGTTTTTGCTGAAACTGCTCCAAGTAAGGGTTTTGCAGCAGCTCGTTTCGCCCCCAAACGAGCTTTCTGTGGCTTCCCTCTTACCACATTTACCAGACCACATTTCCTAGTATCTATAGGAGTTGTCTTCAGCACTGAGCAACCTTCCAAAATGTAAATTCCATGCCTCCGAAACCCGGTCAGAACCAGCCTGTTCTGCTTTCTCACTGTGAGTTTTCCTGAAATTGTTTTCGTGTTGTAACCTCGCATATCCAATGCTCCAATCGAAATGAGGTTCCTCCTCATCTCAGGTATGAACCTAACATCCTTTAGGATCCCTACAACACCAGTTTCGAGCCGAATTCTCACAGATCCAATGCCTGAAACATGACAGATGTTACCATTTCCAAGCTTGACAGTTTTTCCTTTGGTTTCCTTGTAATTCAGCAACCAATCCTTGTTGCACGTCACATGGAAGCTACATCCTGAATCAAGGATCCACTCCTTGCTCTCCACATGCTCAGACACACTCAAAATCTCAGCATCTTCATAGCCGAACTCTGCACTATCTGCCACAGCAACCGGCTTGCCTCTGCTTGTGTTTGATCCGATCCTCTTCGGGCAAAATCTTCGAATGTGACCTTCCTCCTGACAGTGGAAGCATCTCAGAGGACCCCTAGCCTCATTCACATCCTTTCCTTTACCCTTCCTTTGAGAGATTTTCGACTTGTCCTTCACAAACATAAGCTGCGCCACATCTGAATTTTCTGCAATTTCAGTGATCTTCCTTGTGTTGAGCTGCCTTGAGCTCAATGCTGAGAACACATCTTCGAGCTTCAATGCCTCCCGACCATACAGCAGAGCCTCCTTGAAGTGCTCATAACTCTTAGGCAGTGAGCAAAGCAGTAGCAAAGCTTGATCTTCGTCCTTCAATTCCTCACCGATATTTTCCAAATCCAAAATCAGTTTCGAGAATTGATCAATTTGCTGCTCCAAAGGTTGATCCTCTTCCATTCTAAACGTGTACAGAGCTTGCTTCAGATACAGACGTCGTGCCAGAGACTTCGTCATGTACAATGCGTCGAGCTTCTTCCACAGATCCTCCGCCGAAGTCTCCTTCGCAACCTTTCGAAGAACCTGATCACTCAAGCATAAGATCAGCGTTGAGTAAGCTCTTTCCTTGAGCTTCTTCTTCGCCGCTGCCGTCATATCCTTCGGTTCCATCTCGTTATCAGGCTTCAAAGCCTCTTCAAGACCTTTCTCAGTCAAAAGCGCCTTCATCTTCAACTTCCAGAGACCGAAATCATTCGATCCGTTGAAGATCTCCATTTCGAGTCGAGTTGCTGCCATCGTCTGAAGATCGACTTCGATCCGCAGCTACACCGCACCAATTGTAGAGAAATTAGCTGCAATCGACTCGCCTTCGATCAGTGTTTAAGCGCTCACCAATCGATCGTAACAATCCGAGCAATCGCAGCTCGAATTCGCACGAAACAGAACCGAAATAATCAGAAATTCGACACAGAGGTATAACGTGGTTCGGCAAAGTTTGCCTACGTCCACGGACCAACAGAGCGTTCCTTTCGATTAATCACCAACACGAGTTTTACAGTACTCTATGTCTACTATAAAACCCTAGTTGACAACTCTCTCTAATTCTCACTCTAGAGAAAGGTAGAAGCTCTCAAAGTGTCGTCATCAACACCTCTTGTCTGATATTTATATCAGATTTCTTCAGCTGTTGATATGTTGCGATCGCTGTGAATCGTCCGATCAGACTAGCTCACATCCAACGGTCCTCACTGATCACAGCTTATACTGAAATCGCCTTTTCACTTATAAAGTTGCTAAAACATTTCTTCCTGCGATAATCTCGTCCGTCGATCATCATCTCGCGCCACATCAGACGGCCTCTGTTTAATCTGCATCTTTAAACCTACACCATCAGATGACGCGCCAACAGAGATCGATGGCCCTCATTAATCGCGATTTACAACCCATCATACTTGGCAATTTCTTCAGCTCTTTTTCTGCTTTTCCACTGTGATCGATCGGCCCAGTTTTCGACGACCTCCCGGCCAGCTCCGGCGAGCTTAGGCACACCAAATCCCGACAATACCTAAGTAAGTATTATTTCCGTGCTTAAAACCCTTAGAACATGCTATGACTTAGTTACATTTGAGAATCTGTTGAGAAAATATACCTATTCCAAGCTTTGGTAGGAGCTTTGTTCGACTTCTCTTCTTCTCTTGAGTTCGAGGGTTTTTAAGATGTAGTAAGTAAGATTTTTCATTTATCTCTTTAACTTACTTAGGTTGGCGTGTTCAAGTAAATAAATGACTTAGCACTTTCGTTAAAGTTTTATCTCATTCTCAAAGGATATTTATTAAGTATTCATCTTACCTCATTGCTAAGTTATCGGAAATATTCAAGTCTTCTTAAATATTAATTCTGTAATTATTTGTTCCAAGTTTATTTCCTAAGTCTTTCATCATTTATTTTACTATTCTTATGTAGTTCGAAACTCTTAATTTCTTTGTAACTAGTTTTTACAAAATCATGTGCCTTATACTAACTTACTTCCAAGTTCCAACTTAATTTTCATATCAAATTAGTTACTCTAGTAGCACATAAGCATATATATATATATTGTTGAATAATCTCAACCAATCCAAAAGTCAAAAAATAATAAACAAAAGAGACGTATTAGAATTAAAACCGCAAAGGATGAAAACAATAAAGCAAATAAAGACAATCAGACAAAGGAAATACAAAGAGCAGCAAAGTTTGAAGACAAGAAAAGAAAACATGCCATGCGCGTGGTTGGAAATTGCAATTGTATGTGTTTGTCTTGTAGTGTCTAGTATTACTATAAAAGCATGTACCGTGTTATTGATTAAAGCTGTGAAGAGAGAAAAAAAAGCCTGAGAGAATACGTGCATGTATCAGATAGAAAAAGGGTTTGCTTCTATATATAAAAATAACACCTCGCACGCTCAACGATATTAAATACTATCTCCTTCATCTCTTTCGATATTTACCAGTTATAAATAACAAATTGGTATCAGAGCCATGTCATTCGAAGTCATGCCCGTTCCGCGCCTCACAAAACTCAACTACGATAGTTGGGTTATCCGAATGAAGGTACTGCTCGGGTCGCGAGGCGTATGGAATATCGTAGAAAAAGGGTACACCAAACCGAAAAAAACAGACGACGAGGCTGAAAGTAAGGCGTCGGAAGAATCTCACAGACTCGACGATACAGCGCTCAACCTCATCCACCAAGCGTTAGACGATCCCGGCCTCGAAAAGATAGCAGGCGCGAAAAATTCTAAGGAAGCATGGGAAAAACTGGAGACAGCGTACAAAGGCACCGACCGAGTAAAACAAGTACGGCTGCAAACGCTTCGTGGCGAATTCGAAACGACAAGAATGAAGAACGGCGAAGGCGTATCCGATTATATAACGAGAGTACAAACCATCTCGAATCAGTTGAAGAGAAACGGCGAGGCTCTAACAGAAGCCCGGGTCGTCGAGAAAATTCTCCGCTCCCTGACGGACGAGTACGAGAACGTGGTATGTGCAATCGAGGAATCCAAAAATCTCGAAGAAATGACGGTCGATGAACTCTCCGGTTCGCTCGAAGCTCACGAGCAACGGAAGAAAAAGAAGAAGCAGGAATCGCTGGACGAGGCCCTGCAGACGAAGTTATCGTTGAAAGATGACAAGGCGCTATATACGCATCACGGCCGAGGTCGAGGACGAGGTCAACGGGGACGAGGTTTCGGCCAAAGTTCAGGCCGAGGACGAGGTTACAATCACGAAAAAGAAGGACAAACGAGCAACCAAAATTGGAGAGGACGAGGCCGAGCACGAGGACGAGGCGGTCGCTCAAATCGACCGAGCGTTGAGTGCTACAATTGCGGCAAGTTCGGGCACTTCGCAAAAGATTGTTGGGCCGACAAAAAGGTGGAAGAAAATGCGAACCTAGTCGCACAAGAGGATCCAAAAGACGAAGGCGTTCTTTTAATGGTGCTCGAGGATACGAGTTCCGGCAGCGATATGGTGTGGTATCTTGACACCGGTGCAAGCAATCATATGAGCGGATACAAACATCTCTTTACGGATCTAAAGAAGATCGAGGATGGCCATGTGTCCTTTGGAGACGCATCGAAAATTGAAGTCAAAGGCCGAGGGAAAATATGCTTCTCTCAAAACGACGACAGACAAGGATCGGTCGAGGATGTCTACTTCGTACCCGACTTGAAAACGAACATCTTAAGTATGGGGCAGTTGCTTGAAAAAGGATGTTCGGTGTTCATGAAGGACCGCTCGTTGCAACTAAGAAACAAAGACGGAAGAATGATCGCACGGGTCGAGATGGAAAGGAACCGAATGTTCAGACTCAACCTGAAGGCGATTCAAGAAAAATGTTTGCGAGTTGACGTGGAGGACAAAGACCATTTGTGGCATATGCGATTTGGTCATTTGCACTACGGTGGCCTAAAGGAGCTCTCCAAACGAGGCATGGTGCACGGAATGCCGTTGATCGAGGGTGAAAAGAAACTTTGCGAAAGCTGCGTAATCGGGAAACATTCGAGGACGTCGTTCCAGAAGCATGCAGAATATCGAGCGCGCAAACCGCTCGAGCTCATACATACAGACATATGCGGGCCGATCACACCAGAATCATTCGGTGGAAGGAGATATTTCATCACTTTCATCGATGACTACTCAAGAAAGACGTGGGTGTACTTTCTAAAGGAAAAATCAGAAGCGCTCGAGACATTTAAAAAATTCAAAATTATGGTCGAGAAGGCGACGGGTTCAAACATCAAGGCACTCCGCTCAGACAGAGGTGGAGAATATACTTCAGGCGCTTTTGTAACTTTTTGCGAGGAGCAAGGCGTCAGGAGGTTCCTCACCGCATCTTATTCACCACAGCAGAACGGCGTAGCTGAAAGGAAGAACCGAAGCATTCTCGACATGGTTCGATCAATGTTAAAAAGCAAGGACATGCCAAAGGAATTTTGGGCCGAAGCGGTACGATGTGCCGTATATATTCAGAATCGATGTCCACATCACAGCCTCGAGAATCAAACACCACAGGAAGCATGGACCGGCCGAAAACCGACGGTGGCGCATTTCAAAATATTTGGAAGCGTGGCGTATGCACATGTGCCCGATCAAAGAAGAGCCAAGCTCGACGACAAAAGCAAAAAGCTCGTGTTTATTGGGTATGACGAGAAAACGAAGGCGTACCGGCTCTATGACCCTGAAAATAAAAAGGTGATAGTAAGTCGCGATGTTCGGGTTGATGAAGAAGGTTCGTGGGGCTGGAACGTTGAAGAAAACACAACGCCTGAAGAACCACTGATCGTTGCACCAATACCTGTTCCGATTTCGTCTCAAGAAAATGACGAGGAGGACGAACCAAGACAGCCGAGGATGCGAAGCATGCAGGACCTGTACCGATCAACCGAACAGGTTCACCTAGTCTGCTTACTGGCCGACTCGGAACAGATTAGTTTCGAAGAAGCCATAAGAGACAAGAGATGGAAAACGGCGATGGACGAGGAAATAAAGGCGATCGAAAAGAACGACACATGGAAACTTGTGGAGTTGCCAAACGGGCACAAACCCATAGGAGTAAAATGGGTTTATAAGAAGAAAATCAACGCTCAAGGAAAAATTGAACGTTACAAGGCAAGATTAGTGGCGAAGGGTTACAAACAACGAGCAGGAATCGACTACGATGAAGTCTTTGCTCCTGTTGCAAGAATGGAAACAATTCGCCTGCTCCTGGCTCAAGCTGCACAACTCAATTGGCCAATCTACCAGATGGACGTGAAGTCTGCTTTTCTAAACGGGGAACTCGAGGAAGAAGTCTATGTGGAGCAGCCCCCGGGATACACGAAACCAGGAAAAGAAGGCAAAGTGTTGAAATTAGAAAAGGCGCTTTACGGGCTAAAGCAAGCGCCGCGTGCATGGAACACCCGGATCGACGGATATTTCAAAAAGAACAAGTTCGAGCAATGTCCGTTCGAGCATGCCCTCTACGTCAAACGAGAAGGAAAGGAAATGATCATCGTCGCTCTTTATGTCGATGACCTTATTTTCATGGGAAGCTGTGAGAAAATAGTCAACGACTTCAAGAAAGCGATGACGAAGGAATTCGAGATGACGGACTTGGGACTGATGAAATATTTTCTCGGCCTCGAAGTCGAGCAAAGAAGCACTGGAATTTTTGTGCCGCAAGAAGCGTATGCGAAGGCTATATTAAAGAGAAATAAAATGGAGGAAAGCAACCCGGTAGCGACACCGATGGAACTTGGAACAAAACTGTCCAAGTTTGAGGGAGGACAAGGAGTGAATGCGACCGATTATCGAAGTCTCGTGGGCAGTCTGCGATACTTGACCTGCACGAGACCCGACATTGCTTATAGCGTCGGGGTCGTTAGCCGATATATGGAAGACCCGAGGCAGTCACATCTAAAAGCGATCAAGAGAATTCTTCGATACATTCGAGGAACACAATCATTAGGTCTATTTTATTCAAAGGCGAGCGACGGCAAATTGGTCGGATATTCTGACAGCGATTGGTGCGGAGATATCGATGATCGAAGAAGCACTGGCGGCTACGTATTTTATCTAGGAAATACGGCATTCACCTGGTTATCGAAAAAGCAACCGATCGTGACTCTATCAACCTGCGAAGCAGAATATGTGGCAGCATCGTGGTGTGTCTGTCACGCAATTTGGCTGAGGAACTTACTGCTCGAATTGAATATTCGACAAGATGAGCCAACCGAAATTCGAGTCGACAATAAGTCAGCGATCGAGTTGGCGAAAAATCCACTTCATCACGAGAGAAGCAAGCACATTGATGCACGGTTTCATTTTATTCGGGAGCACGTAAAAAATGGAGCAGTGAAGATGGTACACGTCGCAAGTTCGGATCAAGTTGCCGATATTTTTACAAAGCCATTACCGACAGCTACGTTCGAGAATCTGAAACAAATGCTTGGGATGAAAGAGCGGAAGGCGTTGAGATTAAGGGAGGAATCTGATGAATAATCTCAACCAATCCAAAAGTAAAAAAATAATAAACAAAAGAGACGTATTAGAATTAAAACCGCAAAGGATGAAAACAATAAAGCAAATAAAGACAATCAGACAAAGGAAATACAAAGAGCAGCAAAGTTTGAAGACAAGAAAAGAAAACATGCCATGCGCGTGGTTGGAAATTGCAATTGTATGTGTTTGTCTTGTAGTGTCTAGTATTACTATAAAAGCATGTACCGTGTTATTGATTAAAGCTGTGAAGAGAGAAAAAAAAGCCTGAGAGAATACGTGCATGTATCAGATAGAAAAAGGGTTTGCTTCTATATATAAAAATAACACCTCGCACGCTCAACGATATTAAATACTATCTCCTTCATCTCTTTCGATATTTACCAGTTATAAATAACAAATTGGTATCAGAGCCATGTCATTCGAAGTCATGCCCGTTCCGCGCCTCACAAAACTCAACTACGATAGTTGGGTTATCCGAATGAAGGTACTGCTCGGGTCGCGAGGCGTATGGAATATCGTAGAAAAAGGGTACACCAAACCGAAAAAAACAGACGACGAGGCTGAAAGTAAGGCGTCGGAAGAATCTCACAGACTCGACGATACAGCGCTCAACCTCATCCACCAAGCGTTAGACGATCCCGGCCTCGAAAAGATAGCAGGCGCGAAAAATTCTAAGGAAGCATGGGAAAAACTGGAGACAGCGTACAAAGGCACCGACCGAGTAAAACAAGTACGGCTGCAAACGCTTCGTGGCGAATTCGAAACGACAAGAATGAAGAACGGCGAAGGCGTATCCGATTATATAACGAGAGTACAAACCATCTCGAATCAGTTGAAGAGAAACGGCGAGGCTCTAACAGAAGCCCGGGTCGTCGAGAAAATTCTCCGCTCCCTGACGGACGAGTACGAGAACGTGGTATGTGCAATCGAGGAATCCAAAAATCTCGAAGAAATGACGGTCGATGAACTCTCCGGTTCGCTCGAAGCTCACGAGCAACGGAAGAAAAAGAAGAAGCAGGAATCGCTGGACGAGGCCCTGCAGACGAAGTTATCGTTGAAAGATGACAAGGCGCTATATACGCATCACGGCCGAGGTCGAGGACGAGGTCAACGGGGACGAGGTTTCGGCCAAAGTTCAGGCCGAGGACGAGGTTACAATCACGAAAAAGAAGGACAAACGAGCAACCAAAATTGGAGAGGACGAGGCCGAGCACGAGGACGAGGCGGTCGCTCAAATCGACCGAGCGTTGAGTGCTACAATTGCGGCAAGTTCGGGCACTTCGCAAAAGATTGTTGGGCCGACAAAAAGGTGGAAGAAAATGCGAACCTAGTCGCACAAGAGGATCCAAAAGACGAAGGCGTTCTTTTAATGGTGCTCGAGGATACGAGTTCCGGCAGCGATATGGTGTGGTATCTTGACACCGGTGCAAGCAATCATATGAGCGGATACAAACATCTCTTTACGGATCTAAAGAAGATCGAGGATGGCCATGTGTCCTTTGGAGACGCATCGAAAATTGAAGTCAAAGGCCGAGGGAAAATATGCTTCTCTCAAAACGACGACAGACAAGGATCGGTCGAGGATGTCTACTTCGTACCCGACTTGAAAACGAACATCTTAAGTATGGGGCAGTTGCTTGAAAAAGGATGTTCGGTGTTCATGAAGGACCGCTCGTTGCAACTAAGAAACAAAGACGGAAGAATGATCGCACGGGTCGAGATGGAAAGGAACCGAATGTTCAGACTCAACCTGAAGGCGATTCAAGAAAAATGTTTGCGAGTTGACGTGGAGGACAAAGACCATTTGTGGCATATGCGATTTGGTCATTTGCACTACGGTGGCCTAAAGGAGCTCTCCAAACGAGGCATGGTGCACGGAATGCCGTTGATCGAGGGTGAAAAGAAACTTTGCGAAAGCTGCGTAATCGGGAAACATTCGAGGACGTCGTTCCAGAAGCATGCAGAATATCGAGCGCGCAAACCGCTCGAGCTCATACATACAGACATATGCGGGCCGATCACACCAGAATCATTCGGTGGAAGGAGATATTTCATCACTTTCATCGATGACTACTCAAGAAAGACGTGGGTGTACTTTCTAAAGGAAAAATCAGAAGCGCTCGAGACATTTAAAAAATTCAAAATTATGGTCGAGAAGGCGACGGGTTCAAACATCAAGGCACTCCGCTCAGACAGAGGTGGAGAATATACTTCAGGCGCTTTTGTAACTTTTTGCGAGGAGCAAGGCGTCAGGAGGTTCCTCACCGCATCTTATTCACCACAGCAGAACGGCGTAGCTGAAAGGAAGAACCGAAGCATTCTCGACATGGTTCGATCAATGTTAAAAAGCAAGGACATGCCAAAGGAATTTTGGGCCGAAGCGGTACGATGTGCCGTATATATTCAGAATCGATGTCCACATCACAGCCTCGAGAATCAAACACCACAGGAAGCATGGACCGGCCGAAAACCGACGGTGGCGCATTTCAAAATATTTGGAAGCGTGGCGTATGCACATGTGCCCGATCAAAGAAGAGCCAAGCTCGACGACAAAAGCAAAAAGCTCGTGTTTATTGGGTATGACGAGAAAACGAAGGCGTACCGGCTCTATGACCCTGAAAATAAAAAGGTGATAGTAAGTCGCGATGTTCGGGTTGATGAAGAAGGTTCGTGGGGCTGGAACGTTGAAGAAAACACAACGCCTGAAGAACCACTGATCGTTGCACCAATACCTGTTCCGATTTCGTCTCAAGAAAATGACGAGGAGGACGAACCAAGACAGCCGAGGATGCGAAGCATGCAGGACCTGTACCGATCAACCGAACAGGTTCACCTAGTCTGCTTACTGGCCGACTCGGAACAGATTAGTTTCGAAGAAGCCATAAGAGACAAGAGATGGAAAACGGCGATGGACGAGGAAATAAAGGCGATCGAAAAGAACGACACATGGAAACTTGTGGAGTTGCCAAACGGGCACAAACCCATAGGAGTAAAATGGGTTTATAAGAAGAAAATCAACGCTCAAGGAAAAATTGAACGTTACAAGGCAAGATTAGTGGCGAAGGGTTACAAACAACGAGCAGGAATCGACTACGATGAAGTCTTTGCTCCTGTTGCAAGAATGGAAACAATTCGCCTGCTCCTGGCTCAAGCTGCACAACTCAATTGGCCAATCTACCAGATGGACGTGAAGTCTGCTTTTCTAAACGGGGAACTCGAGGAAGAAGTCTATGTGGAGCAGCCCCCGGGATACACGAAACCAGGAAAAGAAGGCAAAGTGTTGAAATTAGAAAAGGCGCTTTACGGGCTAAAGCAAGCGCCGCGTGCATGGAACACCCGGATCGACGGATATTTCAAAAAGAACAAGTTCGAGCAATGTCCGTTCGAGCATGCCCTCTACGTCAAACGAGAAGGAAAGGAAATGATCATCGTCGCTCTTTATGTCGATGACCTTATTTTCATGGGAAGCTGTGAGAAAATAGTCAACGACTTCAAGAAAGCGATGACGAAGGAATTCGAGATGACGGACTTGGGACTGATGAAATATTTTCTCGGCCTCGAAGTCGAGCAAAGAAGCACTGGAATTTTTGTGCCGCAAGAAGCGTATGCGAAGGCTATATTAAAGAGAAATAAAATGGAGGAAAGCAACCCGGTAGCGACACCGATGGAACTTGGAACAAAACTGTCCAAGTTTGAGGGAGGACAAGGAGTGAATGCGACCGATTATCGAAGTCTCGTGGGCAGTCTGCGATACTTGACCTGCACGAGACCCGACATTGCTTATAGCGTCGGGTCGTTAGCCGATATATGGAAGACCCGAGGCAGTCACATCTAAAAGCGATCAAGAGAATTCTTCGATACATTCGAGGAACACAATCATTAGGTCTATTTTATTCAAAGGCGAGCGACGGCAAATTGGTCGGATATTCTGACAGCGATTGGTGCGGAGATATCGATGATCGAAGAAGCACTGGCGGCTACGTATTTTATCTAGGAAATACGGCATTCACCTGGTTATCGAAAAAGCAACCGATCGTGACTCTATCAACCTGCGAAGCAGAATATGTGGCAGCATCGTGGTGTGTCTGTCACGCAATTTGGCTGAGGAACTTACTGCTCGAATTGAATATTCGACAAGATGAGCCAACCGAAATTCGAGTCGACAATAAGTCAGCGATCGAGTTGGCGAAAAATCCACTTCATCACGAGAGAAGCAAGCACATTGATGCACGGTTTCATTTTATTCGGGAGCACGTAAAAAATGGAGCAGTGAAGATGGTACACGTCGCAAGTTCGGATCAAGTTGCCGATATTTTTACAAAGCCATTACCGACAGCTACGTTCGAGAATCTGAAACAAATGCTTGGGATGAAAGAGCGGAAGGCGTTGAGATTAAGGGAGGAATCTGATGAATAATCTCAACCAATCCAAAAGTAAAAAAATAATAAACAAAAGAGACGTATTAGAATTAAAACCGCAAAGGATGAAAACAATAAAGCAAATAAAGACAATCAGACAAAGGAAATACAAAGAGCAGCAAAGTTTGAAGACAAGAAAAGAAAACATGCCATGCGCGTGGTTGGAAATTGCAATTGTATGTGTTTGTCTTGTAGTGTCTAGTATTACTATAAAAGCATGTACCGTGTTATTGATTAAAGCTGTGAAGAGAGAAAAAAAAGCCTGAGAGAATACGTGCATGTATCAGATAGAAAAAGGGTTTGCTTCTATATATAAAAATAACACCTCGCACGCTCAACGATATTAAATACTATCTCCTTCATCTCTTTCGATATTTACCAGTTATAAATAACATATATTATATATATATATATATATACATATATATATAAATGCAATATCTCACATCGAACATGGAGTCATTTAAGCACATAATATGCAGTCACATAATCATATAACGTGCATGCATATTTATTGGCCGACTTACTTACGGGGCTCGGGTATTACAATATCTAATAGAAAATTTTAACACATAGGTACCATTTAGCTGGAGGTACATCATATCTATATTTAAGTATCATAGGAAAACGTATTTTGAAACGTAAGAAAAAAGGTATATCAAGTTTGCATAGATATCACACGCATATTTGGAAATTAGACACGACATAAACACGCGATTAGATACGTAATATACATATAATAAGATACGTAATCGATGGTTAAATGGTACTTACACCAAATGGGTAGATGTGTAAATGTGATAACTGCAATTTTGGTCCATCACTTATGACCCTATATCAGTTTTAGTCCCTCAGAAATACGTCTCATCAGTATAAGTCCCTCACTTTTTAACCGTTAATCAACTTTAGTCCTTTCCGTCTACTTTGACCGAGTTGACTGTCAAAACTAACGGATTTGACCGTTTGACGCGTTAAATTCTTCACAAATTGCATAAAGAACCGTAATAAATTATAAAAGGAACCCTAATAAATTAAAAAACTAACGAAAATTAATTAAAAAAAAATGAAATGTAACAATTTTTTACGAAATTATGAAATGGAGTAATTTTTTCAATATTTATTATTTCTCAATGAGGGCATTTCCGTCATTTCACAAAAATATTATATTTGGAAATTGTTTTCGTAAAAGGTTTTATATTTGGAATTTGTCAAAAATATTTGAAAATGTTTCATATGGAGCTTACAGCACTAAGCTTTAATCTTAATGTGTGTAGAAAAAATTTCATAATTTCGTAAAAAAAATTTCGTTATTTATATTTCTTTTTTTTATTATTAATTTTCGTTAGTTTTTTTAATTATTAGGGTTCTTTATGCAATTTGTCAAGAATTTAACGGGTCAAACGGTCAAATCCATTAGTTTTGACGGTGAACTCGGTCAAAGTAGACGGAAATATGACTAAAGATGATTAACGGTTAAAAATTGAGATTTTTGAGGACTAAAACTGATATAGGGTCATAAGTGAGGGACCAAAAGTGCAATTATCCCTGTAAATATTTTATTCTACTAGGTATCTATAAATAAATTATTCCCGACAGGGCACTGAATCGATAGTATTTTATTCTTTTAGATATTCAAATGCAGATACACCAAGAATTATTAATTACAGTAAAACCTCTTAAACATTGGTACTATTAAATTATATTTATTTAGACAGTTATTAATATATCGATAAATTAATATTTTCTTAATTAAAGAAACTTTTGCAAAATTCAACTAGTCCATTCCAATGGCGAACTGAATCAGATGAGACATGAGTGAGTATGCAAATATATCATGTATACTATTTTTCAATAATGACATTGCTAATTTATTTGTTGTAATGATCTTTCATATGTGACATGTTGTTCATTGTAAAGGTCGTGCCGCTTAAGTGTTTTTTTCTTTTCTCTTCTCTTCTTCGGGATGACTGTAATGAACCCTATTATATATATATATATATATATATATATATATTTCACTACGTCTATATAAACCTTACCCGAGTTGAATCTGGTGTGAGAAATGCCGAATTTCGCCCTCCTCCTCCGTCGCCGCCTCCTCCACGTGGCAGCCCGCACGCGCCACCTTCTACGCCCCCCTCACAGACCCGCCCGACTCCGCCGGAGGCGCGTGCGGCTACACCACGACGCTCCACACCTCCACCTACGGCGGCGGTGTATTTTGTAATTATGATATAATTTATCATTATATTTAATTTTAATATATTATGAATGTTGTTTTATATTTTGAATAATTTATTTCTATGAGGGACAAAGTATTTAATTTGGTGAGGAGGAATTTTTTCAATCTGAAGAACAAAGCTTTAGCTTTCTATTGTTGATACGTGAACATTTTCTTACATAGGCTTCAAATCTTTTTTCCACTCATTACATAGGCCTTTTTTGTTTCTCTCCCACACGTTCTTTTGCTTCTCATACATGCATATATATAGTAATATAACATGCACTTAGTCTTCCTTTTGGCTAAGGATAAGATCACATGTGATCTCCTCAAATCTCATGCAATATTTCTTTTTGACATTTTTGGTCTTCCATGGTGGCTGCTCCTTGATCATGCATGTTCTTTTTGTTTTATTTTATATTTGTTTTTGTTTTTATCTTGACTAATTTGAGCTTATCCAACAAATTCCCCCTTAAGCTCAAATTTTTCTTTCGGTCTTTCAGCCCTCTTAAACTTAACTCTTTTTCATCTGTCGTATGTCGCGGCTCGCCATTTGCCATCTTTAAATGCCTTCGAACACTTCACTTCAATACTTACTTCTCGAGCTGCTTTATATGCCTTTTCACCGTCAGTACGTGCTTTCGCTGTCCCTCTGCTTTTCGGATGATGCTCGACCGTCAACTTTCCTTCTTGGATCAGCTTCGCATTTTGGCTGGTTTCTTCAAACGTGTTCTTTTCGAACAGTTGCTGCATAAATAATATATTGTTGTCGAAGAACAACAACTCCGGGATCATCAGCTTTTTATCGCTGATATAATAAATATTTTTCTCTTCTTTTTCCATCCTCGCGATGTAGCCCGTCAGCAGGCTCGTCGGCTCATCGCCAGAATCTGGCGTGTCGAATCCTTCGTACTCCTTCTTGTTAATCTCCTCCATGGTGACGACCATGTACTTCTCCGTCTCGTTGTTCTCGAGCACATCGCTTTTATTTACGACCTCCTCCGCGACTTCTTGGCGATTTTCGCCGTTCTCTTTTTTCTTCAGATTTTGGTTATCGTCTACCGCCTCGAGGGTCTCCTTGTTCATCGTCGCGATTTCGTCCTTCTCGTCCGCTTCTAATTTTCCGACAAGCTTGTACTTGTCGTTGCTTCGGGTTTTCAATTTGTTCATGTAGGCCTCAAGGCTGTCTCTCGCCTTGATCCACTGTTTCACGTCCTTGTCTTTCTGGCGCATCTTTTCTCCGTTAACGCGTTCTTTCTCGTTAGGACTGGCCTCCGTAGGTTCTGCAGTCTTCTGTATCGTGACTTCTCCGACAACATATCGCAGGGCCTCCGTCGTGGCTTCATGCGCGTCCATCTCATCGCGCTCATGCGTCTCTCCTTGCTCGGCTTTTCCAGCATGCTTGGTTGTCTCTTCAACCGTCTCACCGCCTTTCTTGGACACTGACTCGTGTGTCTCAATGGCTTTTACGTTCGCCTTCCTCGACACATGCTTGGTGTCGTCGCCCTTGTTTTTCATCTCGTCGGCATTTTCCGATGTATTCGCGTCGATCTCCTCGACTTTCTGAGGTGGTTGTCGTGGCGGCGTTTCTTCGACCGCCTCCTCTTTCTCGAGCTCTCCTTCGTTTAGAACTCCTTTTTTCTTTTTTTCTTCAACGGGCTCCTCGGCCTTTGAATATGTTTCCTCTTCTTCAGTGACTTCACTGGCGTCTTTCTTTGACGCTTCGTCTTCTTTTTCTTTCTCGGCCATAATCGGTGGTTCACCTTTTTTCTTTCCACCACCGATGTTGGATCCTCAGCGTAATCTCTATCACGCTTTATCGACACGGCAAGGGCATCGTCGTCTTCACGTTCCCCGTCGTCCTCTATCTTCTCCTCGTCCTCTGGAAACTTGATAACGTCGTCTTCTTTCGCCATCTCAAGTTCGCCTTGATTTTGTTGCCGAACTTGGTTGGTGTGATCAGCGTCTTTGTACGCTTTCTCCAACAGATCCCAGGCTTCTTTGGCTTTTCTCGTTGCGCCTATGGCTCCGAAACTGGTAAAATCTAATGCCTTGTAGATGACGAGGAGCGCGGGACTATTTTCTATGGCGGCGGCTCGCA
This sequence comes from Craterostigma plantagineum, assembly GCA_027422505.1. Lineage (NCBI taxonomy): Eukaryota > Viridiplantae > Streptophyta > Magnoliopsida > Lamiales > Linderniaceae > Craterostigma > Craterostigma plantagineum. The sequence goes on from JAPQWV010000157.1 coordinate 706,581, forward strand.
ACGTCTTCCGTTGCAACCTTGTATACCTCGTTGTATCGGGTGGGGTATCTCCGTTTTCGACGATTTTCCATAAGTCTTGCTCTTCAAGCAAAGCCTTCATTTCTACGCTCCATTTTGCATAGTTACTATCGGTGAGTTGTGGGACTAACATGTGGACATCTGCTATCCACCTCGACTCCATTGACACCATCGGCTCTGGCGACATCATCGGCTCTATTGGCTCTGTTAACACCTTCGGCTCTTTTGACACCATCGGCTCTGATACCATTTTTTTGTTTTATATTTTGAATAATTTATTTCTATGAGGGACAAAGTATTTAATTTGGTGAGGAGGAATTTTTTCAAACTGAAGAACAAAGCTTTAGCTTTCTATTGTTGATACGTAACATTTTCTTACATAGGCTTCAAATCTTTTTTCCACTCATTACATAGGCCTTTTTTGTTTCTCTCCCACACGTTCTTTTGCTTCTCATACATGCATATATATAGTAATATAACATGCACTTAGTCTTCCTTTTGGCTAAGGATAAGATCACATGTGATCTCCTCAAATCTCATGCAATATTTTTTTTGACATTTTTGGTCTCCATGGTGGCTGCTCCTTGATCATGCGTGTTCTTTTTGTTTTATTTTATATTTGTTTTTGTTTTTATCTTGACTAATTTGAGCTTATCCAACAATGAATATTAATTTAGAGTTTTGATGAGACCTAATATTTATAAAAGATTTTCGAAAGTATAATCTTATTATCTTATCAAATTTAATGTTTTTTTTTATAAATGCCAATTCGGGACCATGAGATTTATTATGTTAGGAAGATTATTAATTTATAGAGTTTTAACTGTATCTGGTCTACAAAAATTATCAACATATATTATTATCATATTACTCTTGCGAATTATTAATTTAGACCTCCATATTGGACTTGGTACGAGCCAAAAAAATTTCGACAAACAAATTCACTCTTGAATCCAATTTAGACAAACAAAATATTTGATAATCCTCATTTGATCTTGAGAATGAGTTTAATCTTGGATAAGAATGACTATTATGTGATAGATGATGCTATAGCATAAAAAACATTAATTTTCTGTTAAAATGACATTATCCCGTCATTACAATCTTATCCGTGGCCTACCAACTTTTGCATGATAACACGATCTCTACGACAGAATAATTAGATAATCTCATTTAGTTGGGGAATATTTATCAATAAATCAAAGTTGTGTCATTTATTTTGAAATCGACGCACCATATTACATCATCGGTCAACTGTTTGAAGTTCAAGTCAAACACATAGAGCTAAGATTTGCTAAGCTAATTGAAAATTTATGACAGTTCATTTGATGTAGGCTATTAAATCCACCAACCCGTTATTTACCTACACGCATTTATTGATCATCTATTTCATATCTTACAATAGAAATTGCTTTTCATCAAAGTGTCGCATCTTTACGGGTTTTTAAATAAAATAATGCAATTTTAATCTAAATTGAATGAGCCATTTTCCTTCTAGCTCGTAACTACTCGAAAGATATTTGCAGGTTCATACACTTTAAATATCCATCGTGATTCTGCCATGATGATTGCACATAATAATTGACTTTTCCAATTCAAAGTAAGAAAAAATAATAAAGTTCTTAAGCTAATACAAGCGTACTTGACCAGTGCAAGCGAAGGCAAAAACATTACCTCGTTTTTTCAGCAATCGAAAAATGACAGAATTCTTCAGCTCGTCAGAAGTTGTGGCCGGACCTTAAAATCGAAGAATTCTAATGGTTATACAGACCCCCAACCTACATAAATAGTTTCGTTGCTGATTATTAGAACCTGATTCGAATCGACGACACTGTACGTCCCTGCATACCTGTATTCGCACCTTCCAAGTCTGGTCTCTGCACTATGGAGATCGACAAAATCAAGAGCTTCCCATCGTCTGCTAGGCCAAGAATTTTGCAAGTGATTTTGAGCCTCTTTTTCCCACCCAAATCGTTAATGGTAGGGTTTTTAAACTATTTTAGGGGTATTATTGTCTTTTTATCTAGCCCATGTATGTTGGATAATTAGTAGTGACTAGCCTAGTTAATAGTCGCGGGCTTTACAACTGCAACGGGCCCTATACAAATATCAATAGTACAAACTAAACAAGATTAGTCACTACAAAAAGTACCTATCTTGGTAACTAAAAGTGGCCTTCGTAATAAATATTTACTTCACATAATTTCCCCAATAAGTTATAAACAACCAATCTTTTTACTCAATTTATTAGGAATGACAAAATCCCACATCCCCCTGTTATTATTCATATATACTAATATGTTTAGCATATCAAATGTGTGCGCAAATATATCAAATTATATCATAGTTTAAACATTTTATATTATTATTAAGTTAGTTGAAAAATAAAATTATAATTTGACAATAAACTTTTAATAAGTAAAAAATATTAAGTATAAATTGTAATTAAGCAATCAATGATAAAATTGTAAATTACTTATCAAATTGACTGACCAATTTTGAAAGTTTCCATCAAACTTACTCTCTTTGTAAAGAGTATAAATTATTTGATATCAAAGTCAATCCTGTATTGTGTAGTCAAAACGAGTTAATGGGTTTACTTACGCGTTTCGGTTAGAGGAAGTCCACATACTTTTGTGATGTTTCTTACGGTAAAAATGAGTTATCTGATCTACGAATCTCGCAATGGGAGCTCCCTTTTCGTACAACGATTCGACGCATACTGAGACTTTACCACAAGGAAATTTGCAATCAGTATTGGTACGAGGATGACCTATCCAAATTCATTGTTACGTGTGATTTTTTTTTTTTTTTGAAAATTTCAATTTCATTAACCAAAGAAGAAACGTCATAATGTCTGTATATCGAGATTGTCAACCTCCAACTTTCACTGGTATAATTAGCACAATCAAATGTTGTGTGGTATAATAAATATATAGCGCATACATAATCTTAACTTAAAATAGGGGATAAAATATTTATTAACTAAAGGCGATGACTGATTTTATTTGTAGTTTTTATTTTTTAATGAAGCTTAATTGGCAGACCATTTGACGATTTATATGCTCAACCTTAATATAATAGCATTGATCTTGACTGTCTTATATCCAAGCCTATCGACCAACTGTTTTGTATTAGATTGAAGAAAGATCATAGGTCTGTGTGAGATGTGATTTAAACTCTTATTTATTTTATTATCTATTTTATGATATATGTTGGGTGACTTGCCACATTTGGTCCGTCAAATTTATGCAATTGATCTCATTTTTTATTTAATTACTTTAATAATTTTCATGTTACTTTTACATTTTTATTATTGTAAACTTATATTTTTGATGATTTATAATAAACCTCAAAATTATGAGTAGCGTAGAATATAATTAAATCTAAGCGCGCGAATAGAGTGTATAAATATACTAGGAGTAGTTAAAATATAACACCGGAAAGAAAATTCTGTCATTGGCAATTCTCAAGCTTTCGTGGGGGTTTCAATCTGATTCTGATTTGAAGAAAAGAAGCCATCGATTTTAATGGATTTAAAGGGTTATATTTGTAATTTCGTTAGGCATTTAAGTGGATATCTCACGATGTTTTCTATGCTACTTAACATGTTAGTTTTGAAATTATCCGGCAAAGTGAATACATTTTATTGGGCAATACAAGATAATTTATCAACTGGGCTATACAAGATAATTTATCAACGGGCTATTACCATCATATAATTTTATCCATTCAACTAACACCGCCGAAAAGTTGATTAAATGGGCCTTGAGAAAAAAATAAGTCCAAACTCTTTGGGCTCCTTACTTCCTAGCCCAATGACTTCACGAAGGATCACATTTACTACTTATTTAGGGTTTTGAGGGTTCGAACGACATAGGGCGAAGACAAATCGCGGCTGCTCTCCTACTCCAATCCCACCGGCAAAACCATGGTTCTCAAGTAAGTTCGTTCATTAATTTCTCTAGATGATTTTAATCGGAAGAAGAATTAGCTTTTAAAGATTTATTTATACTATGAATAGCATGGTTCGTTTGAAGATTCGGTATTTTTAAATTTTGTAAGCTATTGGGATTATCCGGGTTTGTTTTCATTGGATTGTGTGTCCTTTCCGTTCTTATTACAAATCCATGGCTGCAACAGGAAAAATGCACTATTTGATAGCTTTTCCTCGTGTTCTTTCCCTGTTAATAGTGCTTTTGTTGAATCATTTCTGTGTTGCCCACCGATGTTTAAGTTAAAAATGATGGTGGGATGTAAATGGCCATTTAGTATCTTTGCACGATTTGACCGTACTATGTCATTTTTATTCTATCAGGGCTTCATTGTTTTTTTTTCCAACTGAACATCTTACTTCTCATGAATTTCCCTCAGGACTGAGCTATGCCGCTTCAGCGGTGCAAAAATATACCCGGGCAGGGGCATCAGATTCATTCGCTCGGACTCTCAGGTCAGGCTTGCAAACAAAATTATGGTCATTTTTTCCCTCAGATTCTTGCTTGGGTTAAATCCTTCGACTTAATCATTTTGTGGTTCGGTAGGTCTTCCTCTTTGCCAACTCAAAGTGCAAGAGGTACTTCCACAACCGCCTCAGGCCCGCAAAGCTTAGCTGGACTGCTGTTTACCGCAAACAACATAAAAAGGTTGCTATTTTCCTCAGCCTTTCAAAAAGTATCTCTTGCCCTTCTTTGTTCTAAGCTGCACATACTTTTTTATGTGCTTTTGTTAGTATTTTGTTAAGTGGTGGTATATGTTTTGTGCATGATTTTCAGGATGCTGCTGCTGAAGCTGTGAAGAAGAGGCGTCGAACGACCAAGAAACCCTACTCTAGGTCTATCGTAGGTGCCACACTGGAAGTTATTCAGAAGAGAAGAACTGAGAAACCTGAAGTTCGTGATGCAGCCCGTGAAGCTGCTTTACGGTATACTATATTCTCCCATTTGGAAGTCATGACATGTTTCGTTCTATCATACAATATTCCCCAAAATGTTTGTATTCATTATGACACTGTTCTACTACTGGCTTGTGTTTTGTTCGTTAAATCAACTCTGAAATAGTCTTTAATAGCTTATGTTCGTATCTTGATTTGTCCTCTGACCTCAGTGAAATCAAGGAGAGAATCAAGAAAACAAAGGATGAGAGGAAAGCCAAGAAAGCAGAGACAATGTCTAAGCAGAAGGGTTCGAAGGGTAATGTGCCGAAAGGCGCTGCAGTATCTAAGGGACCCAAGATTGGCGGTGGCGGTGGCAAGCGTTGAGAAATTTCGGTATCGTTGAGTAATTTATTTTTAATATGGAATCGAATGTTTTGGTCTGTTTTTTAGCCTGATGAGATTGCAATGGATGTTTCTCTATTTCTGTTGAAAGGATCCAAAGCTTGTTCTGTTTGTTCTTCATTAGAAGGGATGTTAATTTTCTTGATTTACTGTTCTTTTGCCTCCTACAAAATTTGACCATAATTTTGTAGATACAATTTTGAAAATCAACATGCTCGTTTAGGACCAAATTGACCTTGGTTTCATTCATTTATTTATTATCCATGTTTGAATTATACAATTAACTTCTCGACTAACATATATCTTAGGAACATTTGCTGGCTAGCAGAAATGAAAGGGTAATTCTATATAGATCCCCTTAGATTCTATTTAAACCCCCTCATAATTATCACACAATTAATTAACAGCTTTAAAAACCACACTTTGCTCAAATAATAATTAACTAAAACTTTGAAGACTTTTTCTATTTTTATGGTCTATGACCTAAACACATTCCTTTAATTTTTTTTTAATTATATTATCACAAATTAATTTTTAATAAAATTATTTATCATTCATTCATTTTTTTTTTCTGTTATAATCATATCTCGACAAATTACCTTTTACACACTTAAAATAATATTTCATCAAATACTATGAATTTTAAATACTAAAATTAAAAAGTAACAGTAAACATAATTATATTTTTAGTACGCACATGAAAATACCAAAATAAACTTTATATAATTATAGAAATGTAGGTGTTCTCATATGATGTCACATGTCGCTAACTTAAAAATAAATTAAATAATAAAAACCACAAAAAGATTTCTAATTCCACAATAACTACCCAATATTAACATAGATTTAGTAGTTTTATTAACATATAATAATTATAGATAGTTTAGTACCGTATATTGCATAGGTAAAAAACTAGTATATAATATATATTGTGTATGACTGGAAGATATGATGGCTATTATTATATAAAAATAGAAAGAAGTTCTCATCTAAAAGTCCTTCGTGAAAAGTGTTTGGAGGCAAAATGAAATGGAAAGATTAATGGTGAGTAATTAATGGCAAAATTAATGGATGTAGAATGATATTTACGATTATTGAAAACATGTAAAGAAAACATTTTTTTCCAATTTAAACGTTTCCAATGTTTTTTACACCCCTAAAGGGTATTAAAAAAACAATCATTAACAAAATAAACAGGAAAATAAAAGTTTAATAAAATAGAGCGGTTCATACTCTGGGAATACGAATTAGTAACTCGTATTCTAACACGAGTTACGTTGTGCCCGTTGACCCTGTGACCTGACATGGCAACGTAACTCGTAATGTGGAAATAAGAATTAGTAAATCATATTCCTAGAGTACGAGTTACCTGCAAATGGCCCGCTGACCCTGACATGGCAACGTACGTGGCACATTAACTCGTATCCTCAGGATACGAGTTACTAACTCGTAATTCCAGATTACGAGTTACTAATTTGTGGCCGAGCAACCTGCATGACCGAAAACATTTTTTCCAATTTAAACGTTTCCCAATGTTTTTTACACCCCTAAAGGGTATTAAAAAAACAATCATTAACAAAATAAACAGGAAAACAAAAGTTTAATAAAATAGAGCGGTTCATACTCTGAGAATACGAATTAGTAACTCGTATTCTAACACGAGTTACGTTGTGCCCGCTGACCCTGTGACCTGACATGGCAACGTAACTCGTAATGTGGAAATAAGAATTAGTAAATCATATTCCTAGAGTACGAGTTACCTGCAAATGGCCCGCTGACCCGCTGACCCTGACATGGCAACGTACGTGGCACATTAACTCGTATCCTCAGGATACGAGTTACTAACTCGTAATTCCAGATTACGAGTTACTAATTTGTGGCCGAGCAACCTGCATGACCATGCAGCGTGTCGGCAATAATTCGTGAATTATAATAATTCACGAAACTCGTATCCCCAGATTACGAGTTAGCTAACTCGTATCACCAAATTATGAGTTAAGTTTCTATATATACCCTAATCACTTGCCTAACTCATATCACCATAACCCTTGTCGATTTCTTTTAATAACTCAAATAATGATGTCGAGTCGCGTACAAGTCATAGTATATTTCGACGGCGAAATAATCCAATCATCTGATTCTACCGTCAAATATAGTATACGCCCTGTTGGGTATAGGCGAATTCGTCGCAACACCAATTTTTCCGAGTTTATTTCGTTGTTGTTCGAAATTACGGGTGCTGATAGCAGTCGTTGTTCGTTGATTATCCATGCCAAAAAGGAATACTTTCAACATTCCCGCCACTTTCATAAGCTTTTTCAAATCCCCAATGACAACGATTTACAATTTTCATACATCCCGATTTAGAGAACAGTTGTGTTGTGGTTTTTGTTGAAATAGTTGAAAATTCAAACTTTGATTTGAACGAAGAGCCTCATTGGAATTTTGAAGTTGGTCCTTCGAGTTACACCTGTCCGGATTTTCCCGACATTGTCTCAGTTACGGCAGGGTTCAGTAATGTTTCTCTGGAGATGCCGGCGCTTCCATTCAATATGCGGAATCCGTATCAGAACCGGAGCCATATTTTGTGCCTGAACCAGAGAAAGACGTTGATGTTAGTGATTCGGAAGCGGACGATGTGATCCGCTGTCCGAGTTACCCGATCCCAACGAGGACGACGACGATTATGCGCCAGATGATACCACTCCGCTGAACGCTGCTGCTCCAACGCTGTTTCAGTCCGTCCCATTTTTCCAAACGTACCAAATGCCACCTCCTGGTCGACTACGGTGGTTACATGGAGTTTTACGAGAGATAATCCTATATTTTGTCGAGGTATGATTTTTCAAACTAAAAAATATTTACAACGTGCCGTCGAAGATTTTTCGATCAGGGTTGTTAGACGCGAGTATCACGTCAACGAGAGCAGCAACACATGTTAGAGTGTCCAATATACGACTAATTGCCCATGGAGACTGCGGGCATCCTTCAAGCCAAAAAAGGTTACTGGTCTGTTACAAAAGTTGAAGGACCACACACTTGCTATATGACTAAGCTGACGAGCACACACCGTAATATCTCTAGAAATTTTATTCTGATTTGTTGGTTGGAACCGTGAAAATCGATCCACAGTTCCTACCCAAGAACGTCCGACAACTCGTGAAAGATAAATATGGCTACGACATCTCATATATTCAAGCTTGGCATGGTCTGAAAAGAGCCGTGGAAAATATTTACGGTACGTGGGAAGAGTCTGTTACCAAACTCCCAACATTTATGAAGGCGTTGCAGCATTACAAAACAGGGACAATCGTGAGGTGGCTGAATCTACAGACAGGGAGACCTGGACACTTCGTGTTCGGGTACGTCTTTTGGACTTTTAAACCAAGCATCAATGGCTTCAAACATTGTCGAAAAGTTATTTGTGTCGATGGTACGCATTCGACCGAAGAGCAGCATCGCATAACCCGTGCTGAACATTCGACCTCTTCCTCATCACTATCATCCGTTATTGGATGGTCCAACAACCAACTCGCTAATGACTTCATCGATAGTGATGACCCCCTAATTTTATCACCAGGCGGTCTAAAACCTAGCAACCGCTCACACTCGTCCATCCACTGTGTGACCATCCTCGAAACGATCACACCGGAGACACAACTACCATCTACAGGCAAACCCCACAAAACCTACGTCTTGTAAAGTGACGATCGCCTCCCCCACAAAAAATGAAACGTATGAGTCTCTTTCCTCCAACGCTCTACCAATGTTGTAAATCAAATGAGGGTCGACCCTCTGCGACATACAGCTGTAGACGCTGTATAGACCCATATCATTCAACTTCCCTAATAAGCGACCGTGTAAGATATTCGGTGCTTCTCTCGTACCCCACACTATATTCTCTAAGGACCTAATCTTTATAGTTCTATCTATCGCCGTCTCATCTAACAACAAATCCCTACTATGGTGATTTGACTGCATCATCAACACCGAACTATCAATAGGCCCGTAAGTAGAATCGAAATCCATTCCACATTTAGAAAAAACAAACCAAACAAATCAAAAATCAATAAAAGGCATTTGATAATAATGTATTAACACAAATAATTGTATTTCGGATCGTAACGGGTACCCGAACTAATCGCGTGTAATACGTCGTCTGGGCGGCGGGTCGTAGCGGGGCACGGGGCAGCGGGGTAGCGTCTCGGGGTGGTCGGGCAGCGTGGCAGGGCTGCGCAGCAGGCCGGCTGGTCGTGGCGGGGCAACGGGGATGGGTGGGCGGGCAGTGGGGCGCGGCGGGGCGGCTTGGCAGCGTCTCCGAGTGGCGGGGCAGTGGGGCAGGGAGTCACGGCGGGGCAGTGGAGCGCAGCATGGCGATGGGGCAGCAGGTCGTGGCTGTTGGGAACCCGGATGATCCGAGGCCTTGCCTCGAACGCAGCGGAATTTAAAAATTTTTTCCCGGGTTCCCCATACGGTTTCCCCAGGTTACTCGGTTAAATAAGAAAAACTGCACGTACGACATGGATAAAGGAATAGAGATTTTACCCTTTTCCCGAAGATCCTTAGCTCCCGTAGCTCACAAACTGTGCCGAAGAGAGTCACGCCGACCCCGTGACGTGCCACAGACTTCACCTCCCCAATGATGGCTAAAGAAAGTGAAGAATGTTTTATAAAGATGTGTTTTAGTGTGTTTGATTTACTACAAACTCAAACACACTTAGGGTTTTCTCTAATAACAACCTAAGGAGCTCTCACCACTCTCTAAACTCAAGTTTTAGTGTGAGAATGTATGAAATAATCATATAGACGAAATTAGCTCAAAGCTAATAATAAAATTCCATTTTCAAACTTGAAAATGATTTTAACCTTAATTAAATGAGATCATGTCCTACATGACTCATTTCTTGTTTGATTCCTTTGAATTATGTCGTCTAATGACTAGACATTGTCCCACAAGTCTAACAAAAGAACAAGGAACGAAATTGGATTTGATTTGGATCAAATTTGACCAAAAAACTGTCGGTCACGGTCACTGTTGGATCTGATTCCTTGGTCAAGTCCGTCACGGCCGTGACACTGTCTGGGCGTAAAATGAGCTCACTGCCGTGTGTCACGACCACGTGCAAAGGTTGTCACGGCCGTGACTGCCTTGATAGCTTTGCGCCGGTTTCTTATTTTGATCCGATCGAGGGGTAAATGATGTCCGATGGATCTAAAATTTTAACCATTGTTAAAAGTCTCACCAAACTTGATTCTGACTAAAGGGATTCTCAATCAAAGGTCTAGATTGTGAGATATGAATTTTTGAAGCTGTTGCTACTTTTCAGGCGGGCTTCACAGGCGTGACGAGCCTTGCTGGCTGTGAACCCTATTTCCGGTCCATTCTTCATCGTTTCGTTCCGGGAATCCAAGTCCATGTAATTATAGTTTCTAAAACTTAATTTTAGCATTTTATTAACGTCTCTAAGACCGTTAAATTAATTTACATCTCATATTAGTTAGGCACTATCACAGTGATCATTTTTAAGCCCGACTCTCTTGGTTCGTCTCAACCCGGCAAGGGAGAAATCCAAGAATTCGGTAAGTGCCTAGCCAATCCTGCGGTACCGAATAGATCCCGTGTTGTGTACGAACTCCGATCTATGAACCGACTATAGATTATCGTCATACGTATAGCCTTCACAAATGTCCTGTAGACCCTTCACAAATGTCCCGATCGAGTGAGAGTCATGGTTACGTCAAACTCACTAGACTCAACTCTATGACTAATTCTTGACTGGCGAAATTACTAAACTGCTACGTCCCACGTAAGTCAGTTTATAGCTTCGGCCGAAGACTTTGTAATTTCCCGTCCCCGAATATGCCTATGACACATATCTCGGTTACTAACGAGATAGTGAATCCCTCACGATAGTCTAAGCACGGCAGTTACCCTTTGTTGTCAAAACCGTATGTCGTCGCCGACCCATGTTTGTCCCCAAACAAGGTGGGCCTAATAAACTAGTGACAAGTCAAGACCCAAAGTCAACTCCGTCAAAGACCCTGCAGTCTAAGGTTCACGCACACTATTATAGTCAATCGATCGATCATTGACGCTACCCAGAGTAATGATAAGGCCCATGTGATCGTCGATTGTGAGTCGTGTCCGAGTACAGGTTAATCCCCTAATTTAACTTATACCAACATTACGACCTCCCGCTTCCCAAGTGAATGATTGGCACAACCATATAAGAGTCGTCAACAAATAAGTCGTAATTGACACTCAGTCACCCTACTGAGGTCTAAGACTTATGGACTAATTTAATATTGGAGAATAATAGCTCACCGGTGCCCATCTCTCATCCCATGAGAATCGGTGACTAAACTCAATATGGGATTTATTTATTTACCGTCTCATCGGATGCCTAGTAAGACTTGATAGGTAAATAAATAGTATGCCTTTTACGGAATAAATAATAAACTATAAATTCCATTAATACGTATAAGAAAACATTATTCAAGTACAGAGCGAATAATGTTGGGAAACCCCGGGTGACCCGAGGCCTTGCCCCGGACGCAGGGGAATTTAAAATTTTTTCCCGGGTTTCCCTTACGGTTTCCCTAGGATACTCGGTTAAATAAAGAAAACGCACGTATGACACGGATAAAGGTATAGAGATCTTACCCTCGTCGCGAAGATCCTTAGCTCCCGCAGCTCACGAACTGTGCCGAAGAGAGTCACGCCGATCCTGTGACGTGCCGCAGACCAACACCTCTCCAAGGATGGCTATAGGAAGTGTGGAATGTTGTGTATAGATGTGTTTGTGTGTGTGTGATTTCTAAAACTCACAAACACTTAGGGTTTTCTCAAGGATCACCCTAAATGCTCTAACTTCTCTCTAAAATCTCTAAGTTTAGTGTGAGAAAGCTTATAAACCTCTTATGGACGAAAATCTCAAGTCTCATAATTGTAAAACCAAGTTTTAAATCATGAAATAGACTTTTTGTTTAATTGAGATCATGTCCTACATGACTCATTTTTATTTGATTATTTATTTAACCGAGTATCCTAGGGAAACCGTAAGGGAAACCCGGGAAAAAAGAACACGCACGTATGACACGGATAAAGGTATAGAGATCTTACCCTCGTCGCGAAGATCCTTAGCTCCCGTAGCTCACGAACTGTGCCGAAGAGAGTCACGCCGATCCTGTGACGTGCCGCAGACCAACACCTCCCCAAGGATGGCTAGAGGAAGTGTGGAATGTTGTGTAGAGATGTGTTTGTGTGTGTGTGATTTCTAAAACTCACAAACACTTAGGGTTTTCTCAAGGATCACCCTAAATGCTCTAACTTCTCTCTAAAATCTCTAAGTGTGAGAAAGCTTATAAACCTCTTATGGACGAAAATCCCAAGTCTCATAATTGTAAAACCAAGTTTTAAATCATGAAATAGACTTTAGATTTGTTTAATTGAGATCATGTCCTACATGACTCATTTTTATTTGATTCTCTTGTTATTTTATCATCTAATGACTAGATATTGTCCCACAAATCATAACAAAAGAACAAGGAACGAAATTGGATTTGATTTGGATCAAATTTGACCAAAAAACTGTCGGTCACGGCCTCAAAACATGACCTGTCACGACCGTGACTGTCTTGACAGCTTTGCGGCAGTTTTGTATTTCGATCCGATCGAGGGGTAAACGATGTCTGATTGACCTGAAATTTTAACCATAGTTAAAAGACTCACCAATATTGACTCTGACCAAAGGGATTCTCAATCCAAGGTCTAGATTGTGGGATATGAAATTTTGAAGCTACTGCTACTTTGCAGACGGGCTTCACGATCGTGATAAGCCTTGCTCATCATTGTGAACTCTATTTATGCTTCAATCATCACCATTTCCAATCCATAAATTTCCGTCCATGTAAATATAGTCTCTAAACATATATTTAACATTTGGTTAACGTCTCTAAGACCGTTAAATTAATTTACATATCATAATAGTTAGGCACTATCACAGTGATCATTTTTAAGCCCGACTCTCTTGGTTCGTCTCAACCCGGCAAGGGAGGAATCCATTCGGTAAGCGCCTAGCCAATCCCGCGGTACCGACTAGATCTCGTGTTGAGCATGATCTTCGATCTACGAACCGACTATAGATTATCGTCGTACGTATAGACCCTTCACAAATGTCCCGTTCGACTGAGAGTCATGGTTACGTCAAACTCACTAGACTCGACTCTATGACTAATTCATGACTGACGAAATTACTAAACTGCTCCCCACGTCCCACGTGAGTCAGTTTATTGCTTCGGCCAAAGACTTTGTAATTTCCCGTCCCCGAATATGCATAGGACATATATCTCGGTTACTAACGAGACAGTGAATCCCTCACGATATTCTAAGCACGGCAGTTACCCTTTGTTGTCAAGACCGCATGTCGCTGCCGACCCTTGTTCATCCCCGAACAAGATAGGCCTAGCATACTAGTGACAAATCAAGACCCCAAAGTCAACTCCGTCAAAGACCCTTCGGTCTAAGGTCCACGCACACTACTATAGTCAATCGATCGATCATTGACGCTACCCAGAGTAACGATAAGGTCCATGTGATCATCGATTGTGAGTCGTGTCCAAATATACCGGTGTATCCATGTGATCGTCGATTGTGATCGTCTAAGACTTATGGACTAATTTAATATCGGAGGATAATAGCTCATCGGTGCCCCTCTCTCATCCCATGAGAATCGGTGACTAAACTCACGATATTTGGGATTTATTTATTTACCGTCTCACCGGATACCTAGTAAGACTTAATAGGTAAATAAATAATATGCCTTTGAAAGAATAAATAACAAATATAAATTCCATTCATAGTATAAGAATACATTATTCAAATACATAGCGAATAATACATAGATTATTAAATACATGCCCTATTCATTACATCCTCGAATGGCATTCCGAGGGCACATCCCTAACAAATAATACATCAAATATTAAATAAATGCCCTATTCATTACATCCTCGAATGGCATTCCGAGGGCACATCCCCAACAATCTCCCACTTGCACTCAAAGCCATGCGCTATGATATCGTAACCCCATTTTATGGAGGTGTCGATCAAGCACTACCTGTGAGAGAGGCTTAGTGAATGGGTCCGCCACGTTATCCGCGATGGCTATTTTCTGCACAGCTATGTAGCCATTCTCAACGAACCCACGCAGCACGTGGTATTTTCTTTCTATGTATTTGGACTTTGAATGAGACGAGGTTCTTTGGCTTGTGCTACTGCCCCACTATTGTCGCACCACAATGGTAGCGAGCGGTCCACTATGCCTGGAACAACTTGGAGTTCTTCTAAGAACTTCCTCATCCAAACACCTTCCTTTGCTGCCTCAGAGGCTGCAATATACTCCGCCTCAGTGGTGGAGTCAGCAGTAGTGCTTTGCTTAGAACTTTTCCAAGACATTGCTCCACCATTGAGCGTAGGGCTGTAAATGAGTCGAGCTCGAGCCGAGCTCAGCTCATTTCTCAGGCTCGAGCTCGAGCTCGACTCACTTGTACTAGGCTCGAGCTCGAGCTCGAGCTCGTCGAGCTCTATAGTTTCGAGCTCGAGCTCGAGCTCGATAATGGATAGTTGAGCTCGAACTCGGCTCGTGAGCTCGATTGCTCGTCGAGCTCGAGCTAGGCTCGCGAGCTAAATGAACAAAAAAATGCTAGTCGGATTTCTGCTGTTGTTAAGATGGGTTTCTGTTGAAAAGGAGGAAGAAGACATGTGTATGAGAACACAAGCAATACGGTTAATTCTGCTACTGTGAGCTGCGGACCATCTAAGAATAGCTTGATGGCTCTGTGTCTTCTCAGCAAATCGAAGATGGTGCTAGGAAGAAGGGCATCGACGACCTGACCTCGGCTGCGAAGGAATCTGTACGGTGGTGAAGTGTAGAAAGCTTCAGATTCCATTCAGATTGGTCTGTGTCTTCTGAAATTTTTGTTGAGTGTAAAAAGCTTCAGATGAGAGGAATTGTGCGATGATGAAGTGAATAGCGGCTGCAAAAAAATGTCTAGGGTTCCAATTCAGGAAGAAAAATAAGTAATTTAAAATATATATTTATATTCGAAAAATAATAAATAAAAAAATATATTAATAATAGAAAGCTCACGAGCCTGTTCATGAGCTTTTGAACAACGGTGACTGGGCTCGAGCTCGAGCTCGATAAGAAAAGCTCGAGCTCGAGCTCGATAAAAATGAGCTCGAGCTCATTTTTCTCGAGTTCGAGCTGAGCTTTTGTCGAGCCGGCTCATCGAGTTCGTGAGCCGGCTCGACTCATCTTACACCCCTAATTGAGCGTATAAACGAAACAAGAAGTAGATTTTCGGTCATCAACATCCGACCGGAAATCCGAATCGGTATAACCGTCCACTTCTAATTCTCCGATTCCATAAACCAGTACCATATCTTTAGTCCGTCTAAGGTACTTAAAGATATTTTTTACTGCATTCCAATGTTCTTTACCAGGATTAGACTGGTACCGACTTACTATGCTCAAAGCATACGCAATGTCAGGCCGCGTACATAGCATCACATACATTAGGCTACCTATTGCTGATGCATAAGGAACTTCACTCATTTCCTTCCTTGTTTCCTCACTTTGAGGACTCATGGATTTCAAGAGATGAATCCCATGTCGCATTGGTAAGAACCCTTTCTTAGATTCATCCATTCGAAACCGTTTCAGGATCTTTTCTAAGTAAAGGGCCTGAGATAAACCTTTCATTCGATTCACTCGATCTCTAAAAAGGCGAATTCCAAGATTATAGGTTGCTTCTCCCAGGTCTTTCATGGAGATCTCGGTCGAAAGCCAAACTTTTCACCTCCGAGAGCATCCCAATATCGTTTCCCATCAAAAGGATGTCATCCACGTACAATACGAGGAACGATATCTTACTCCCACTAACCTTCTTGTAAACGCAATCGTCTTCATTCTTTAAGAATCCGTAGTTCCTAACTACTTCATCAAATCGAAGAATCCAGCTTTTAGACGCTTGCTGAAGTCCATAAATGGACATATTACGCTTGCACACTTTGTGAGCATCTGCTTGCGATGTAAAACCCTTGGGCTGCTCCATATAGATTTCCTCCTGGAGGAATCCATTTAGGAAAGCAGTTTTCACATCCATCTGCCCGATCTCATAATCATAGTATGCTGCTATGGCAATCAGAATTCGAATAGGCAAGCCGAATTCGGATAGACTTAATCATTGCAACAGGTGAAAAGGTTTCCTCATAATCTATGCTCTCTTTTTTGATTATACCCTTTCGCTACTAGCCTAACTTTGTAGGTTTCAACCTGCCCATCAGATCCAATCTTTCTCTTGTAGATCCATTTACACCCTATGGGTCTAAAACCTTGGGGTAGGTCTACTAGAGTCCAGACTTGGTTGGTGTGCATCGAGTTCATCTCTGCTTTCATAGCTTCGACCCATTTCTTAGAGTCGACATCCATAATTTCCAGGTCAAAGGTAGCGGGGTCGTCACCAACGATCCCCTCAATCGCAACACCTTCGTGCTCGACGTGTACCATACCATATCTCTCAGGCATGCGAGATATTCTACCCGACCTACGCAATTCTGGGCACATCTCGGACTGCTCATCGGTAGCCCCAAGCACTGATGTCTCTGGAGGAGCTTCGTCTAATCTCCAAGAGTTACTTCTCTGCCAGCTCCACCTTCTCGAATGAACTGTTCCTCGAGAAAGTGAGCATGAATAGCTACAACGTTCCTCTGATCATCGTGGAAGTAAAAATAATATCCCATGCTATCATCGGGATATCCGACGAAACGTCCTTTCGTGGACCTAGATTCGAGTTTGTCTACAATTAGCTTTTTCACATAGGCGGGGCAACCCCAAGCCCTTAAGTGATTCAAGCTAGGCTGCTTACCATTCCAAATTTCGTAAGGTACCCTATCAACGGACTTCGAAGGGGTTCTGTTCAAAACATAAACCGCAGTTTGCAAAGCATATCCCCATAACGATATGGAAAGATCTGTATAGCTTAGCATAGACCGAACTTTATCTATTAATGTACGATTTCTGCGTTCGGCGACACCATTCAGTTGTGGTGTTTTGGGCGGCGTAAACTGCGAAATGATTCCATTTTCTTTCAAGAAATCATCAAACTCGAGACTCGTATACTCGCCGCCTCGATCTGATCGTGCGACTTTAATTTGTTCCCAGTTTGATTTTCCAGTAATGTCTTGAATTCCTTGAACTTCAAGCGTTTCAGACTTGTGCTTCAACAGATACACCAAGCCGTAGCGTGAGTGATCATCTGTGAGTCACAAAATAGTGGAAATTACTTGAGCCGCTACACTAAACGGTCCACAAACGTCTGTATGGATCAAATCCAAAAGATTAGTGGCTCTTTGAAAAGCCCCTGTGAAGGGAGACGTAAGTCATTTTGCTGAGGATACAAGACTCGCACGTTGGATAGGAATCCGATTCCGTCGACTTAATAATGCCGCATTTCTCCAACTCTTGAATCTTTCGAACTCCGGCATGACCGAGTCTAAGATGCCACAAATACTTTTTATTTAACTCTAAGTTACGTTTGTCGGTAACTACATTCGCATGTTCCTGGACGTTAACGTAATATAAACCATTTATTAATGTTGCATTTCCGACGCATTTATTACCAAACTAAATCTCACAATTATTAATATTGAATCGAAATTCATAACCATTCTTACTCAAAGCAGAAATAGAAATAATATTTTTCAGCCCCTTGGGCAACACTAGTACATCGGATAAATATAATACATGTCCAGAACTTAATACAAGAGTCTTCGATCCAACATGACTAGCAGGTACACTATACCAACGTTGATCAAGACTTCTTGTTCCGACAGCTTCCTACTTCGTTCCAGATCCTGGTTCAAAACACAAATGTGAGCACTAGCTCCTGAGTCAAGAATCCACGAAGTGGAAAACACAGTAAATGAACAATAAGTTTCTGAAACTTGAGGGCATTGAGAGAATACATGTGAGAGTTGTTGATTTTTGTGGCGTTCAGGCTTTACTGAGATTGTCGGAAATTGATATGATTGTCTAGTGCTAAATGTTATGAATAATTGATATCTCTAAGGCAAATTAAGGTAGGTCGGTGAACTCCTGATTAGAATGTTTGCATTTTCTATCTCGGGTAAATGCTTGAGGACAAGCACTACTTAAGTGGGGGGAGGGGGGGATTTGATACACAATTTACAATATTTTATACCCCGTAAAAGTGTGCTTTTGGTCGATATTTATATAATTTATAACGGATATTTTACGCCTACGTTTCAATTACATCCCTTACAGGTATCGAATCAAAATAGAACAAGAAATATGGATTCGTCAGTCTAACAACCAAATCTTTAAGCCCATACCATATCAAAGCCCAATTTAAAGATGATAAAACATCAGAGAAGAAATACCAACGGCTGAAAGATGAAGACCAGCCACCATCAGACACATAGCTCAAAGCAAGAAAATAGAATCGAGAAGATCATCAAAGGACTGCTCTTGACGGGTGAAAGTAGAAAATTAGCAAAGTCTTACATCAAAGAAACGGCTCAAGATCAAGCACACTGCTCAAGGCATCTAAGGGGCTGCTCAAAAAGATTTGGAGGATTAGGCTTGATAAAACCATATCCATGTCTCCACTTTGAAAAGGGAGGAATCAGCTCATGTCTATCATCTATAAATAGAGAGCAACGAAGAGGGCTGGAGATATCAGTTTTTTTTTTTTTTTATCTTTATAGTTTCCTTTGTGGAGATCAGTTTCTCATCTTTATATGTTTTTAGTTTATTTTATGAGCGTCACAGAGAGTTTCAGCAAGAAGGAAGAAATCAAATGGCGAGACCATGTGAGAGAGAGAGAGAGAGAGAGAGAGAGATTGAGGAGAGCACCTTTTCAGTGAGAGATCGTTTCTTGCTCTTATTTTAAGAACATCGATTATTGCTTCTTCATTTTAAGAATTACTGTTGTTTTTCCATTGTTGCCGTGAGTTCTCTTTTTTCGCTATTTTAAATATTCAACTTATCTAATCAAAGCAAGAAGATTCCTTTTGATGCTAATTCTCGAGGACTAAGTCACTTGTTGACTTGAGGAAAGGTGTTGTGTGGAAAGAGATAGGTTGCATACAGTTTATAATTCACACGATCATGGTTATTATTACTAGTTTTTCCATCATCAATATACATATTAATTTTATATGCATTTGATTAATATGGTTAGTGGCTAAATCCTCCTCACCCCCCATAATATTATTATTATAAATATTATTATTAGTAATATTAGTATTATTATTATGATTATTATTATTATTATTAATATTATTATTATTATCATTATTATTATTATAGATCGAATTCTGAACTAGAAATAAATCAACCATTTTTCCTGAGGAGACGATCCTTACTTTCGCTGTACTCGTTTTAGTAAGGTTGTAAATTTTATTTTTGGCCGTTTACGACACGACCAAATTTTGGCGTTGCGCTTTTCTTTTCGGATGACTTCTTCTTTCGCTATAACTATAACACTCCTAATATCACATATATGGACTCATTAGTTTATTCGGAATCTCAAAATCGTGGAATCTAAGCAATTAATAACTCATCAAATCCGACAATGGGTTGAAAAGAAAGCCAAAGGATATATCTGGGTAAATATAGTGGTTTAAATTCAACAAGAAAAATAAGGCTAAGGTTCAAGTTGACTCACTAAGTGGAAAGTATTGAAGGTAGGATCAGTGTGAGGCCAAATAGTTTCCCAATAAAAACCACAATCTAAATTTTTTCTAACAGTTCGCTTAGGTTCAAAATGTCCTCCACAGGCATATGTATGACAATGCGTGAGTGTATCATTAATTTCAGTATTTGCAATGCACCTACGAATAAGTTGATCCGAACCAATTTTCCACAAATATGGCTCATCCCACATATAATATTTAGAGTCGCTTTTAATTTTATTTTTCTTGAAGAGCTCAAATGTGAAGGTAAAACACCACTTACCAAGTAATTAACTATAGCAGCAAACCAGGGTTCTTGATATTCCTTACCTTGAAGGCGAAATAATTGCTCATCTGGAAATGTTTCAGAAATTGGCAGTGGCTCTTCGTCACGAATCAAACTGCTCAAGTGGTCCGCCACAGAGTTGTCCACGCCTTTGCGATCCTTGATCTCCCAATCAAACTCCTGAAGTAATAATTTCCATCGTATTAGGCGCGGTTTTGACTCCTTCTTCGACAATAAATATTTGAGAGCTGCATGATCAGAATAAACAACAACCTTAGATCCCAGTAAATAAGACTTATATTATCGAATGCAAAAACAATAGATAAAAGCTCTTTTTCAGTTGTGGTATAGTTGCATTGTGCCGAATCGAGAGTTTTCGACGCATAACAAAAGACGTGGCTTTTTCTTCCGTCTTTTGTTCAAGCACAGCCCCAACGGCATATTTACTTGCATCACACATGAGCTCGAATGGTAACTCCCAATTTGGGGGTTGGATTATCGCTGCAGTACTTAGTAATAGCTTTAACTTATTAAACGCCTCTTTGCAGTCGTCCCCGAAATTGAATGGTACGTCATTCTGAAGTAGTCTTGACAACGGTTGAGCTATTTTGAGAAATCCTTAATAAATCTCCTGTAAAAACCTGCATGACCAAGAAAGCTACGAATTTCTCGAACATTAGTGGGGTATGGCAAATTAGATATCGAATCTACCTTAGCCTTGTCTACCTCAATTCCTCGAGATGAAACTACATGACCTAGAACTATTCCTTCTTTAACCATAAAATGGCATTTTTCACAGTTAAGCACAAGATTTTCATCAATTCATCGTTTGAGTACTTCTACTAGATTACCAAGGCAATGATCAAACGAGTCTCCATAAACAGTAAAATCAATCATGAATATTTCAATGCATGTTCCTATTAAATCAGAAAATATGCTCATCATGCATCGTTGAAATGTACCAGGAGCATTACATAAACCGAAAGGCATGCGACGATATGCAAATGTACATGGACATGTGAAAGTAGTTTTCTCTTGATCCTCGGGTGCAACGACTATTTGATACAACCAGAAAATCCATCGAGGAAACAAAAGAAAGACTTACCTGCCAGTCTTTCTAGCATTTGATCAATGAAAGGTAGCGGAAAATGATCCTTTCGTGTAGCCGCGTTCAACTTACTAAAATCAATGCACATGCGCCAACCCGTCTGTAATCTCATTGGTACCAATTCATTCTTATCATTTTTTACAAGTGAGAAACCAGATTTCTTAGGAACAACATGAACTGGACTTACTTATTGGCTGTCTGATATTGGAAATATTATCCCCATATCTAATAATTTAATTATTTCTTTCATAACTACCTCTTTCATGGCGGGATTGATTTTGCGTTGTGGTTCCCGTATCGGCTTAGAATCTGGCTCAAGTAGAATTCTGTGCATGCATATCGAGGGGCTTATTCCTTTTATGTCGGCCAAAGTCCATCCTATTGGGCTCTTGTATTCCTTCAAAACGCGTTCAATTTCTCCTCTTGGATGGTGGACAAGTCATTTGCAATAATGACTGACAACGTTTCTTCGTCTCCCAAATAGCAGTATTTGAGATGTTTTGGTAGATCCTTCAACTCCAACATAGGTTCCTGTTCTATAGAAGGAACAATTTTTGCGTTGTGAATAGGTAATGAAAAAGTGTTCTTACCCGATTGATCGTGAACCTCTGGAAGTGCGTGTAATGACATGAGCGCATCTCTGATATCTTCGTCCGCTTCAAAATGCAAATCATTTTCTATTTTGCTATTCTTAATCACAAAGTCGAGTGTGTCATTAGTTAAAATACGCTCAAAATCATCTCGAACAAATGCATCAATCATACTAACGGACTCGGGTTCATCAGGATATTTCATAGCATCAAACACATTCATAGTAAGTTTTTCACCATCAAACTCAAAAGTAAGAGTTCCTGAATCAACGTCTATCTTTGTTTTAGCCGTTTTCATAAATGATCGACCTAATAAAATAACAGCAGAATCAAGTGCATGTTCATTACCCATACTATATAAAAATCAGCAGGAAAAATAAATTCACCACATTTTTCCAACAGATCTTCAACCAATCCTTCGGGATAAATAATAGACCTATTTGCTAATTGAATACAAATATCAGTGCACTTAAGAGGTCCCATACTCATCTCATTGAACAATGATAATGGCATAACATTGATAGAAGCTCCTAAATCCAACATGGCATTATTTATTTTTCGTGTTCCTATAGTAACCGAGATAGCAAACATACCTGGGTCCTTACATTTTTGAGGAAGTTTTCGTTGAAGCGCAGTGGAAACATTATCACTTACTAGGATTTTCCTTCGGCCTTGTGTTTCCTTTTGTTCGAGCACATTTCCTTTAAAAATTTTGCGTAACGTGGGATTTGCTTGATAGCATCCAAAAGTGGAATGTTGATCTCGACTTTGCTGAAGGTCTCCATTATACTCTTTTCCTCTTCTTCTTGTTTCACCCTAGCAAACCTTCCAGGAAAAGGTGGAGGAATAACAATTTATCGATATTAGTGTTATTACTTACCTTCATTCCTTTATCTTTTTGCTTATCACTAGGAGTTTTTGAAGGGTCCTCGTCATGAGTTGTTGCTCCTACCTCTTTTCCATTTCGAAGAGTCATTATACTTACATTTTCCCTTGGGTTGATCTCGACTTGTGCCGGCAATTTTCCCTTCTCATTCTGTACTTGACTCAATTGTGTGGCCAATTGTGATACTTGCCTTTCTAAATTTTGCACGCTCGAGCGTGTTTCGTTAATGCTCGATCGAGTTTCCTGTTGAAAAATGGCAGTACTGGTTGCTAAATTCTTAACAATATCCTCCAAAGACATACCTGTTTTTTATGGTGCAGCTTGTTGAGGAGGATTTGGTGGTCTTGATGCTTGCTGCGTGAAACCTGGCGGTCGATTTCCGTAACTCAAATTTGGGTGGTCACGCCATCCGGGATTGTATTGACTCGAGTATGGATCATAGCGTCTTTGAGATGGTCCTGTGTATCCTCCAATTGCATTGGCTTGCTCGCTAGGATCAAACTGAAGTGAAGGACAATTTGTTGTTGCATGTCCAGCAAATGTACATATACCATAAGCCTTTATCTGACTCGTTTTTCCAATCACAAGTTTTTCCATAAGAGACGTTAGCGAATCCAATTTTTGCTCAAACGAAGTAGTATTTACCTCGTCCATCCTGTGTCTACGTCTTGACGTGTTTCAAATTGTTGTGCATTTGTATCCATCTTGAGATAAGCCGACGTGCCTCGTCTGCCGTTTTATCGACCAGCGCTCCTCCACTTGCTGCATCAATCATGTTTCTCTCCATGGGTAGCAATCATTCATAGAAATATTGGATAAGCGCCAATTCTGAAATTTGGTGATATGGACAGCTTGCGCACAACCGCTTGAATCTTTCCCAGTATTCGTGCAGAGTTTCTCCGATCATTTGTCGAATCCCATATATCTCATTCCGAATGTTAGCGGCACGAGATGTAGGGAAAAATTTTGCAAGGAATTGTTTTTTAAGTTCGGCCACGTAGTAATCGAACCTGATGGTAAGTAGTATAATCAGTCTTTTGCGTGATCCGCCAATGAGAATGGAAATGCGCGAAGACTTATCTGATCTTCTGTGACCCCATTTGGCTTCATGGTTGAGCAAACCATGTGAAACTCCTTTAAGTGCTTGTGCGGATCCTCACATGCGTTACCACGAAAAGTAGGAAGTAAATGGATTAAACCTGATTTTAACTCAAAAGGTGTTTGAAGAATAGGGAATTCAATGCAGAGCGGCCGTTGATTAACATCTAGCGTAGCCATATCCCTCAATGCAAACCTGATTTTAACTCAAAACCTGATTTCCTCCATATCGCTTGCGGAAGATTCTTGTTCGGACTCCGTGCTGGATATTGATATAGTGGAATCCTTTTCCCTTTGTGCCTTTCGATTCGCCCTCGCGGTCCTCTCGATTTCTGGATCAAATATTAGTCTACCTGTTCGAGAAGATCGTGGCATAAACTAGAACAACAGAAAAAATCGAATTAAAAATAGAAGTAAATCAATAGACACCACCTTCCCCGGCAACGATGCCAAAATTTGGCCGTTTATGACACGACCAAATTTTGGCGCCGTTGCCGGGGTTTAGGGTTTAGGGTTTATGGTTTAGGGACAAAAAAAGGAGAAAAAAGAAACAAAAAGAAAAAAAAAGAAAAAAAATAGAGAAGAAAAAAATTATGTTAATATATATTAATATATATATATAATATATATATATATATTATATATTATATATATATATGAGGCGCTAGTCAGTTTTGTCGGTAATTTGAGTTGTCTAGAATTTGAAACTGTAGCATGTAAGTATGTTCGTTATGATTCTCATATTGAGAATTAATCGTGCGTCATGGGAAAGTCGTGGAATTTAGCGATTAAATAGTCATCTAGTCCGATATTTTAAAACCTACTTCTCAAAAATTATCCAACGTAATCCCTAAGCCATTACAACCCAATAAAAGACCTTATTGATTTGTACATTTAGTCGTTATGTGAATACAATGTGATATGTTAGCAAGCTTATGGTAATATCGCTTCATAGTGTTGATTTGATCGTATACACATATATCCCATAACACTTGAGCGCACTGAGAGAATACATGTGAAAGTTGTTGATTTTTGTGGCGTTCAGGCTTTACTGAGAATTTCGGAAATTGATATGATTGTCTAGTGCTAAATGTTATGAATAATTGATATCTCTAAGGCAAATTAAGGTATGTCGGTGAACTCCTGATTAGAATGTTTGCATCTTCTATCTCGGGTAAATGCTTGAGGACAAGCATCGCTTAAGTGGGGGGAATTTGATACACAACAATTTACAATATTTTATACCCCGTAAAAGTGTGCTTTTGGTCGATATTTATATAATTTATAATGGATCTTTTACGCCTATGTTTCAATTACATCCCTTACAGGTATCGAATCAAAATAGAACAAGAAATGTGGATTCGTCAGTCTAACAACCAAATCATTAAGCCCATACCATATGAGCTTAAATTGGCCCAATCAAAGCCCAATTTAAAGATGATAAAACATCAGAGAAGAAATACCAACGGCTGAAAGTTGAAGACGAGCCACCATCAGACACATGGCTCAAAGCAAGAAAATAGAATCGACAAGATCATCAAAGGACTGCTCTTGACGGCTGAAAGTTGAAAATTAGCAAAGTCTTACATCAAAGAAACGGCTCAAGATCAAGCACACTGCTCAAGGCATCTAAGGGGCTGCTCAAGAAGATTTGGAGGATTAGGCTTGATAAAACCATATCCATGTCTCCACTTTGAAAAGGGAGGAATCAGCTCATGTCTATCATCTATAAATAGAGAGCAACGAAGAGGGCTGGAGATATCAGTTTTTTTTATCTTTATAGTTTCCTTTGTGGAGATCAGTTTCTCATCTTTATATGTTTTTAGTTTATGTTAAGAGCGTCACAGAGAGTTTCAGCGAGAAGGAAGAAATCAAATGGCGAGACCATGTGAGGGAGAGAGAGATTGAGGAGAGCACCTTTTCAGTGAGAGATCCTTTCTTGCTGTTATTTTAAGAACATCGATTATTGCTTCTTCATTTTAAGAATTACTGTTGTTTTTCCATTGTTGCCGTGAGTTCTCTTTTTTTCGCTATTTTAAATATTCAACTTATCTAATCAAAGCAAGAAGATTCCTTTTGATGCTAATTCTCGAGGACTAAGTCACTTGTTGACTTGAGGTAAGGTGTTGAGTGGAAATAGATAGGTTGCATACAGTTTATAATTCACACGGTCATGTTTATTATTACTAGTTTTTCCATCATCAATATACATATTAATTTTATATGCATTTGATTAATATGGTTAGTGGCTAAATCCTCCTCACCCCCCATAATATTATTATTACAAATATTATTATTAGTAATATTAGTATTACTATTATTATTATTATTATTATTATTATTATTATTATTATTATTATTATTATAGATCGAATTCTGAACTAGAAATAAATCAATCATTTTCCCTGAGGAGACGATCCTTACTTTCGCTGTATTTAGTAAGGTTGTAAATTTTATTTTTGGCCGTTTACGACACGACCAAATTTTGGCGCCGTTGCGCTTTTCTTTTCGGATGACTTCTTCTTTCGCTATAACTATAACACTCCTAATATCACATATATGGACTCAGTTTATCCGCAATCTCAAAATCGTGGAATCTAAGCAATTAATAACTCATCCAATCCGACAATGGGTTGAAAAGAAAGCCAAAAGGATATATCTGGGTAAATATAGTGGCTTAAATTCAACAAGCAAAATAAGGCTAAGGCTCAAGTTGGCTCACTAAGTGGAAAGTATTGAAGGTAGGATCAATGTGAGGCCAATGGCTTAATCCTAAGTGCCTTAATCACTTTCGTACACCCAAAAGCCGTCAATGATATCAACATGTATAATAGAGCAAGTTCTAGAATATTCGAAACATATGTGACGCACTCATAAAAAAACTGAATATAAAGATACATACTCTTTTTTTTAAGGCTCAAATCTCACATATTTAAGTAGGCTTTGTGTCGACTCTTGCGCATTCGGTCTTTAAATCAACTGATGAAAAAGAATAATCATCCTAATACCAAATAGTTATTCCTAATTGTTTCTCTCATGTTCTAATTAACGCACATCGGTTTGCTCGAGATAAGATATGTGTTCATCAACTATTATGAAAGACCTCCCCCACACGTAAACTCTGCATTGTCCTCAATGTAGAATTCTAATGAAAATAGTAGTTAAAATTTAAAGATTCCCACCCTAATTTTCATTTTAATTTTTCAGAATAGATGTGAAGAAGTGATAAAAGTGAAACTGAAAATAAAACTTCCCTGACATGGATGGAGTCGTAGAGAACTTCTGAGCAAGAGGATATTTGTTCCCGAGCCTAGTGAGATCTTGCAGCATATGTAGCCTAGAGTCAAACCTGCTTAATCATCACATAAAACATAGATAGAACGAAAATATTGCAATAACCAAATAAAATAGGATAATTTTGGGTTGCCTCCCAATGAGCGCTTTTCTTTAACGTCTTTGGCTAGACGTAGTCTCCGTTCTTCCAATTCATTCATAAATGGGTCGGCTCAGCTTGATCTCTTCAATGCAAGCCAAAACATTATTCTCAAAGTAAGGTTTAAGCCTATGACCGTTAACCTTGAAACATTTATCAGAAGACATGCTCTCAATTTCGATAACGCCATTTGGAAAAATATTTTTAACAATGTACGGTCCCATCCATCGAGATTTGAGTTTACCTGGCATGAATTTCAACCTCGAATTGTATAGGAGAACTTTTTGGCCTACCATGAACTCTTTTTTATGCAAGAGTTTGTCGTGAAAATGCTTGGTGCGTTCCTTGTACATTCTCGCATTGTCGTATGCTTCGAGGCGCATCTCTTCAAGCTCCTGTAGTTGAAATTTCCGTTCCTCACCAGCTTTTTTGGCTTCCATGTTGCACTGTTTAACTGCCCAAAAAGCACGATGTTCAATTTCAACAGGTAAATGACACATCTTACCGAAAACTAGGCGATATGGCGACATCCCAATGGGTGTTTTAAAAGCAGTGCGATATGCCCAAAGTGCGTCGCCTAGCCTCAAGCTCCAATCCTTACGATTCGGGTTTACGGTTTTCTCCAAAATATTCTTGACCTTCCTATTCGAAACTTCAGATTGTCCGTTTGATTGTGGATGATAAGTAGTGGCTAATCGATGATGGACTCCGTATTTGCGCATGAGTGCTTCCACCATGCGATTGCAAAAGTGCGTGCCTTGGTCGCTTATAATTGCTCGCGGAACTCCGAACCTACTAAAGATGTTTGATTTAAGAAATCCTACAACCACTTTAGAATCGTTAGTTCGGGTAGCCTTTGCTTCCACCCACTTCGAGACATAATCAACGGCAAGTAATATATAAAGAAAGCCAAACAAGCTTGGGAAAGGTCCCATAAAATCCATTCCCCATACATCGAATATTTCACAAACTAAAATAGGATTTTTTGGCATCTCGTCCCTAAAAGAAATTGTACCCGTTCTTTGACAATTAGGACAACTTTTGCAAAATAAATAAGCATCTTTGCAAATAGTTTTCCAATAAAAACCACAATCTAAATTTTTTCTAGCAGTTCGCTTAGGTTCAAAATGTCCTCCATAGGCATATGTATGGCAATGGGTGAGTATATCATTAATTTCGTCATTTGCAATGCACCTACGAATAATTTGATCCAAACAAATTTTCCACAAATATGGCTCATCCCACATATAATATTTAGAGTCGCTTTTAATTTTATTTTTCCTTGAAGAGCTCAAATGTGAGGGTAAAACACCACTTACCAAGTAATTAACTATATCAGCAAACCAGGGTTCTTGATATTCCTTACCTTGAAGGCAAAATAGTTGCTCATCTGGAAATGTTTCAGAATTTGGCAGTGGCTCTTCGTCACGAATCAAACGGATCAAGTGGTCTGCCACAGAGTTGTCCACGCCTTTGCGATCCTTGATCTCCCAATCAAACTCCTGAAGTAATAATATCCATCGTATTAGGCGCGGTTTTGACTCCTTCTTCGACAATAAATATTTAAGAGCTGCATGATCAGAATAAACAACAACCTTAGATCCCAGTAAATAAGACCTAAATTTATCGAATGCAAAAACAATAGATAAAAGCTCTTTTTCAGTTGTGGTATAGTTGCATTGTGCCGAATCGAGAGTTTTCGACGCATAATAAATGACGTGGCATTTTCTTCCGTCTTTTTGTCCAAGCACAGCCCCAACGGCATATTTACTTGCATCACACATGAGCTCGAATGGTATCTCCCAATTTGGGGGTTGGATTATCGCTGCAGTAGTTAGTAATAGCTTTAACTTATTAAACGCCTCATTGCACTCGTCCCGGAAATTGAATGGTACGTCATTCTGAAGCAGTCTTGACATCGGTTGAGCGATTTTTGAGAAATCCTTAATAAATCTCCTGTAAAAACCTGCATGACCAGAAAGCTTCGAATTTCTCGAACATTAGTGGGGTATGGCAAATTAGATATCAAATCTACCTTAGCCTTGTCTACCTCAATTCATCGAGATGAAACTACATGACCTAGAACTATTCCTTCTTTAACCATAAAATGGCATTTTTCATAATTAAGCACAAGATTTTTATCAATGCATCGTTTGAGTACTTCTACTAGATTACTAAGGCAATGATCAAACGAGCCTCCATAAACAGTAAAATCATCCATGAATATTTCAATGCATGTTTCTATTAAATCAGAAAATATGCTCATCATGCATCGTTGAAATGTACCAGGAGCATTACATAAACCAAAAGGCATGCGACGATATGCAAATGTACCAAATGGACATGTGAAAGTAGTTTTCTCTTGATCCTCGGGTGCAACGACTATTTGATAATAACTAGAAAATCCATCGAGGAAACAAAAGAAAGACCTACCTGCCAGTCTTTCTAGCATTTGATCAATGAAAGGTAGCGGAAAATGATCCTTTCGTGTAGCCGCGTTCAACTTACAAAAATCAATGCACATGCGCCAACCCGTCTGTAATCTCATTGGTACCAATTCATTCTTATCATTTTTTACAAGTGAGAAACCAGATTTCTTAGGAACAACATGAACTGGACTTACCCATTGGCTGTCTGATATTGGAAATATTATCCCCATATCTAATAATTTAATTGTTTCTTTCATACCCTCATGCTGACGCTGCAAATCTTTATTCATCTCAGCTAACATATAAGCCTTTACACGGGCACTATCAGCCATCCATGTAATACCCGAGTCTCGTAATTACACTGGCCAATAAATACGCATTCATATTATGTGATTACGTGATGGCATATTATCTATTTATTATATGCTATGATAAAGTCTAATGTGGTACAAACTAATTTCAAAGAAATAGGAAGTTTGAATTATATGATAGAATAGGTTACGAAGGAGGTGGTAACGTATTTTTAGACTTAGAGACTTACAGAAATGGGTTCTAACTATTTAGTGTTGAGGGAGTGTACCTAATAATATATAAAAATCATTATATAAGAACTTAGAATTATCATGCAAATCGATTACTTAGTAGGGAAAATAATTAAAATAATATTATAAGGTTGTTACTTATGAATTAGATGAGCATGGAAAGAATAGAAATGAACGTCATTTAACAAGTATAACACGCAAGGTATGATGAAATAAAAGAGAACATATTTATCCTAATTCATTAAGAAGAGACTAACGAGAGTTTCATAGAAGGAAGAAAGAAGTCGAACAAGGACTCTAGTAGAATTCATCACTAAGCTGGAAATGTATATATTATTATTATGATTTTATATGCTTTCCTCATATATTAACATAGCTGCTAGGGTTTTGTACAATTTTAGTTTAAAAGTTAAACTAATTAAAGTACTTGCAATATTTCAACTGTTATTGGGAAATAATAAACTTCGATCGAAAAGTTTTGAGGATTTGATCGTTGAAAGTGTTTAGAGGTCGTGAAATGGAAACTTCACGAACCCTGAACAATTCGCGAATTAATAATGAAGCAAGAGTTTTCCCGAATTGAATAATTTAGCGAATCATAGGTGTTGTAAAATAAGTTTCCCGAATTGGTGGGACATTTTGCAAATTGAAGGAGAGAAAGCATGCTAGACTTTACGAATTGAGAGTGGGTTGAGAACTTAGCAAATTAATTAATGAGATATGGGTGGTTGGCGAATTGTGAGAGGTATAGAGAACTTCACGAATTGCTAAAAGTCTAAGGCCACTCTGAAAAGTGTGAATTAATCTAACTTACAGAAATTATGAGTCATGCAAAGTATGGCACGGATTACGAGTTAAAATGAACTTCACGTATTGATATTAGGTGATTCATGTAAGTTGGGTATTGCGATAACCGATGAGCACTTTACAAGTTAATACTAGTCGACAAATTTCATCAATTGAGCGAGTTGGGATTTGTGCATGCATGATCATAAAACCTAAAGGAATAGAATATCTCACGAACCCTATTTGGCGAATCTGAAATTTGGCAAATTAGGTCATGAGTTCGCAAAATAGAAAGAAAAGGTAGACTAGGCAAATTTAATTTCACGAACTTAACTTCACGGGTCATTAGGATTATATTTTGCGAATTGTAAGCCTTCACAAGATATAGGTAGTTCGCGAAGCATATATGGGATATTAATAATTGTTTATAAATCCAGAATGTTTCACGAGTTAATTAAACTTAGATAGTATAATAAATTCAATAAGTACAGTGACATTTCAATTTTGTGCTTAAGGTCGAGAATTAGGAATTTTGCGGATTCAGTAGCAAAATAATGCACGGACAACAGGTAAGTGGGAATTTCACTACAACACATAAAATAAATTATGTGTACATATTTTATGTGATTATCTTCTTCTGTGGAATTATGTAAATTATCTGTTACGTGATATGGCATGTCAAATATGTTATACTATTCTTGTACGCATTATCACGTGCATGCACGAGTTACACGAGAGTTATGAGAGGTGCGCATGCACAGTGTATGATCCCCTGTGTGCGATGAATATTTGCCGATATGGGCATTTGATCTCGACTCGAAGTTGAGTCAGAGCTACTTCTACAAGCACCATGACGGGATGTAAGCCGTCGAATATAGGTATTTGAATTTTAATTGTAGCGGGAAGAAGCGACCTGGCTTGAATTGCCCGGTAAATAGCAACCCAGTTAACTGGTGTGGCCACAGCCGGTGTCCAGGGAAGGCGATCGCTATATAGTTTGGTAACCAGTAAACGACTGCCTAGGGGAAAACCCTAGTGTAGGTCCAGCTGGAGTAGCCCACTATTGTATTTTATCCTTATTGAAATTGAGCTCAGGATGGTGCTCGTAGCAAGTTAGCTGAAGGCCCTGAATTAGAATGAGAAAGAGAATGAGATACGAATTAGAAGCAGGGGTGCAGATGCCTTTGCTAATTACGACACGTGCACGTAATGCATAATTTCCACTTAATGAGCTTTATAGCTCATCCCATGTTTTTAAGTGTTGTAGGTTCGCACGATCACGGTACGTGATCTTTTTGATGGCAAGGCCAACTTTTGAAGCTTCCAGGGACTTTTGAGGGTGGAGTGTGTAGATGGATGTGACCTGTGTGGCGGGCGCTAGAGTTTTCTTTTGCTGCGTCTATGAACCCATCCTATATAAATAGTGTTGGGATGACATTTTGCTGTACAGGATGATTTCTTTTATATAAAAGGAAAAATTTTATACGTATTTTCGGATAACTAATTATCAGTACTTAGATAATCATACGAATTAGGAATAAGATAAGTAATAGAAGGCGGTGCGCCACAATCCATTTGGCATAATATTCCATGTCAGCTTCACTCGCACCCTCTTGGGGTTCGAGTGGTATGGGTCCCTCCAGGACATACTCTAGGCGTTCCAGAGTGAGGACTATCCTCAAGTTACGGAGCCAGTCCGCAAAGTTTGGACCCTACAAACGATTTTGCGTGATCAGTAAATTGAATGGTGACATCATTTTGTATACAAACAAGAAAGAAAACAATTTGCAGAAAATAAAGCATTGAAGGGGTCGACGTATTATTCTACAAGCACAAATAAGGACTTTAACAATTTGGCTTGGCTCCCACTATTTTTCTTAAAATCCCATTCTCCGATAGAGATTTTGAAAACCTCGTTGATGATTTCATAGTGGAGTTGATTTCCTCGCTCCGCAGAAATGAGCCTCAACCTAACAATTTGTTGGCCCATTACTCGGACGGCGCCATCTCCCACATGAACCCATAGATTAACCCATGTTCCACACGAGTCTTTTTCATGAGTGTTTCAACAATTTTGTCTCCGGTCAAGAACCCTCACCCTAACATGAATAATTGTGAAATAACCGTCTAAGTGTAACCTATCAACGTCTGGCTCATTCCTAACATTTTGAGATTCCTGCCTGTAGGATAACTCTTTACAAGGCGTGACTATATGTTTCGGAGAGCGGCGTTTAGACAGTCACCCAAAATATCCACGTCGAGAGTAAAATATTTGGCGCCAATAACTCGGAACAAACCATACATATACCCAAGTCGCTTCAATAATGAGCTTGAATTTATTGTCTTAACGCACCCGGACCAACTACGACAAGAGCGAGATGATTGGCGCCGATAACTCGGAGCAAACCGCACATGACACTCAAGCCGCAATGGTTTCAAGCTTGATAGAAGACAGGAACCCCGTCCCTTCACCCACTTAGTATTTAGTCCAATCGGGAGAATACGTCTCACACACATAAGCACTTAAACACGCACGTAACGTCAAACAAACATGCAAGTATTTTGCGGTAAACCTAGTTTTCCAATAAGACCGTCTGCGTGAACTATTTCTACTCTACTATAATGATTTTTAAATAAATTCCATCTCTTTTCTTCTTCGGCATCGCACCATGTTTCGAAAGACCTCCAAGTCTTCAAACGGCCTTCTCGTGGACCCATGTCGTACTCGTACGGCCATCGTACTTCAAATTAATTTTTTTTTAAAAATAATTAAAGTACAAAACGGGGGGATCAGCTGTCCCAGACAACCCGTATATTAACGAATAAAATACAAACCGGGGGGGACCTCGTCACCCTTAACATATTACCCGGAAATAGAGCCTAAGTCCACGCCGACGTGTTAATACGTGTCATATATACATGCATACAATATAAACACGTTCGCAACAACGCTCAAAGAAACCGAAACGAAATTTGGGCTAGTCCTAGACTTACGGGCCCAATAGGGTTTTCAATTGGGCCTAAACTATTTAGATCCGTTATGATTGGAATTGGACCAACACCCTTGTCAGCCCATCGGGAAATTCAAAATAACTCAGAACTCAAAAAACAGCGCCACCGGCCCTCGTCGCTACTTAATCGAGTCAGACTTCGCCGGCACCGGAGTTCATACCCGGATCGGTTGAACGTCACAGCCCCGATAAAGTAAATACGTAATATAACGCACGACTAGGGGCATCAGTTCATTTTTGAACTTTCGGCGAGTCCCTCAAACTCGAATTGAAAGTCATTGACATCAAAGCTTCGCCCCGGCTCAACAAACCTCTCCATTCTCGTAATCGGGGTCGCTAAAATTTTTCAACCACGTAAAGATTTACGATGACGACCAAAGATCCAAGATCATGCCATCTACGTAAATAATACCTTGCACTTACGAACTAGCGTCAACTTTCTCTCCACGTCGCTACGCTACGTCGGAGCAATCACAACTAGGCGACCTCCGACCAAGCGAGCACTCGGTTTGCAAACACAAACTAAGTACCACTCATGCTATGATGCTTGAGCGACTATGACTTGCACAACCAAGTTCGTTTTGGACTCGTTTATGTCGTTTCTTAGAACCGAGCCTATAGCTCTAATACTACTGTTGGGAACCCCGGATGATCCGAAGCCTTGCCCCGGACGCAGCGGAATTTAAAAAAATTTTCCCGGGTTCCCCATACGATTTTCCCAGGTTACTCGGTTAAATGAAGAAAAACTGCACGTACGACACGGATAAAGGAATAGGGATCTTACCCTCTTCGCGAAGATCCTTAGCTCCCATAGCTCACGAACTGTGCCAAAGAGGGTCACACAGACCCCGTGACGTGCCACAGACTTCACCTCCCTAAGGATGGCTAGAGGAAGTGAAGAATGTTTTATAAAGATGTGTTTTAGTGTGTTTGATTTACTACAAACTCAAACACACTTAGGGCCAGTTTGGTTGGAGGGATGTGTTTAAACAGTATTAGTTTTAGTTGGGTTTAAATAATGGAGGATATACATTTTTTGAGTGTTTGGTTAATGGGTTTAACTTCGGATGTGTTTGGTAAATGGGTTTACTTGGTATTAAATTTAAATTAAATGCAACTACAGTTTTATCCTTATTTATTTTCGAATTTATAAATTAGTGGTTTAGGGTTTGCGGTTCATAATGTGCGTCCTCTACAGTACCGATTAAGGTATGCAATCTCTGTTTTCTTTTATTATTCTAGTCCCGAATTTAAGAATTCTTTTCATTATCGTGCTTTAATAATAGCAATAGGGTGATGATGTTCTTCTCGTTTACTCTGATAATCACAATAGTGTGTAGATGTTTTTTCATTATTGTGCTATGATCGCAACGGTGTTTTGCTTTTCTATGTTGTAAATTCAATATTATTTGTTTTATTTTATTCATGTTACTACTCAGTTCTTACTCGTATTCCTTTATTTTGTTCGTATTTTATTTGTAGTCAATACTGTTTTTTTATCTTGAAAGCAAACGTGGTGATGGGTTGATGATGACTGCTGTAGACAAGTGATGAGAGGGATAATATAGGAAATAAAATTTTTTAAAAAGGATAATTTAGTCATAAAATGAAAGTATCAGATAAAGCTAGGGGGCTAGGCTAATTTAATTAACACCTTATTAGGCGTGTGTTTGGTTGGGGGTATTAGGGGGATTAGGGAGTATAGGATTTACTAAAGTAATGTTTGATTGAAGGGTTTATTTAAAGGTGAGATTTAATTAATACCCCCTTAATACCACTTATTAGGTATTAATTAAAGGAGTCCCCACCCCTCCCTTTTATTTAACCCCACATTGTTATTAATTATTTTATTTCGAATTTTATTACTTTTCTCTTTTTCCTTTCTAATCCCCCTTTCTCCTTCTCTCCCTCTCTCTCTCCCCAGTCTCTCTCTATCTCTCTCACCGTCTCCACCCTCCCACTCTCTCTCCCTCTCCCTCTCTATCTATCTATCTCTCTCTCTATCTTTCTTCCTCTCTCCACTCTTTTTCTACCGGAAATTTTAATTAAAGAAAGGGTAAATTTGTAATTATATTTATTAAAACCTAATACCATTTAAACTCATATACCAAGCATGTCAGACATCATTACTTAATCCCATCAATCAAACATTCTTAAAAATTCATATCTTCCATTATCTAAACCCAACTTAAACTAATACCATCCAAACTCATTCCTCCAACCAAACGGGCGAGGTATTAAGAGGGTATTAATTAAATCTTACCTTTAAATAAACCCTCCAACCAAACACAAGAGCAATTAATACTAACCCTCCTAAACCCCCTAATACCCCCAACCAAACGAGCCCTTAGGGTTTTCTCTAAGAACAACCTAAGGAGCTCTCACCACTCTCTAAACTCAAGTTTTAGTGTGAGAATGTATGAAATAATCATATGGACGAATTTAGCTCAAAGCCTAATAACAAAATTCCATTTCAACCTTGAAAATGATTTTAACCTTAATTAAATGAGATCACGTCCCACATTGACTCATTTCTTGTTTAATTCCTTTGAATTATGTCATCTAATGACTAGACATTGTCCCACAAGTCTAACAAAAGAACAAGGAACGAAATTATGTCATCCTCTGACAGCGGCCTTCACGGCCTGGTTCAAGTCCGTCACGGCCGTGACACTGTCTGGGCGTGAGCTCACTGCCGTGTGTCACGGCCACGTGCAAAGGTTGTCACGGCCGTGACTGCCCTGACAGCTTTGCAGCGGTTTCTTATTTTGATCCGATCGAGGGGTAAATGATCTCCGATGGACCTGAAATTTTAACCATTGTTAAAAGTCTCACCAATCTTGAATCTGTTGCTACTTTTCAGGCGTGAGGAGCCTTGCTCGTGGCTGTGAACCCTATTTCCGGTCCATTCTTCATCGTTTCATTCCGGGAATCCAAGTCCATGTAATTATAGTTTCTAAAACTTATTTTTAGCATTTTATTGTCTCTAAGACCGTTAAATTAATTTACATCTCATATTAGTTAGGCACTATCACAGTGATCATTTTTAAGCCCGACTCTCTTGGTTCGTCTCAACCCGTCAAGGGAGGATCCAAGAATTCGGTAAGTGCCTAGCCAATCCTGCAGTACTGAATAGATCCCGTGTCGAGTACGATCTTCGATCTACGAACCGACTATAGATTATCGTCATACGTATAGACCCTTCACTTGGCGGGTATATATAGATTGTCGTACTTGGCGGGCCTAAGAAATGCATGACCGCCCCGCCCCGTCGGCGGGCGCGGGCCTGGCGGGCTTAGCCCGCCAGGTCAAAATAAAAAATAAAATATTAAAAAATTATTAAAAAAGGAAAAAAATAAGAAAAAATTATAAAAAAATAAAAAAATAATATAAAAATAGGAAAAAATAAGAAAAATGAAAGAAAATATATTTAATTTAATAAACTATTTTAATATTATATATATATGTTAATAAGTACCAATAATTATTTTATATTTTCAATATTATATTATAAATAATATAAATTTTTTTAATTAACTTGGGGGCTACACGCGGGCTAGCCCGCCCCGCCAAAGCGCGCACCCGCCGCGGGCTTGCCCGCCCAGGCCCGCTTGCAGGCGGGCCTTAAATTTCAAAGCCCGCCCGCGGGCCCAAGCCCGTTTTGACAGCTCTAGTTACGTCAAACTCACTAGACTCGACTTTATGAGTAATTCGTGACTGGCGAAATTACTAAACTGCCCTTACGTCCCACGTAAGTCAGTTTATAACTTCGACCGAAAACTTTTTAATTTCCCGTCCCCGAATATGCATAGGACACATATCTCGATTACTGACGAGATAGTGAATCCCTCACGATAGTTTAAGCACGACAGTTATCGTTTGTTGTCAAAACCTCATGTCGTCGCCGACCCATGTTCGTCCCCGAACAAGGTGGACCTAGCAAACTAGTGACAAGTCAAGACCCCAAAGTCAACTCCGTCAAAGACCCTTCGGTCTAAGGCCCACGCACAGTACTATAGTCAATCGATCGATCATTGACGCTACCCAGAGTAATTAAGGCCCATGCGATCGTCGATTGCGAGTCGTGTCCAAGTACAGGTTAATCCCCTAATTCAACTTATACCAACATTACGACCTCCCGCTTCCCAAGCGAATGGTTGGCACAGCCATATAAGAGTCGTCAACAAATAAGTCGTAATTCACACTCAGTCACCCTACTGAGGTCTAAGAGTTATGGACTAATTTAATATCGGAGAATAATAGATCACCGGTGCCCCTCTCTCATCCCATGAGAATCGGTGACTAAACTCACGATATATGGGATTTATTTATTTGCCGTCTCACGGATGCCTAGTAAGACTTGATAGGTAAATAAACATTATGCCTTTTACAGAATAAATAATAAAGTATAAATTTCATTAATACGTATAAGAATACATTATTCAAGTACAGATCGAATAACACATCAAATATTAAATACATGTCATATTCATTACATCCTCGAATGGCATTCCGAGGGCACAACCCCAACAGCGGCGGGGCGGGGGCAGCGCGCGGCGTGGCTGGGCAGCAATGGGGTGGGGTACGCGGCGTGGCTGCGGTAGCAACGGGGCAGAGCGCGGCTTGGCATCGTATTCTTCGTCTTCGTCTGCTTCGTCGTCGTTTCGTCGTCGTCTTCGTCGGTTCGTCTTCTTCGTCGATAAGATAAGGTTTTATTCAAAATCAGACTAACTCGTATTCCCAGAATACGAGTTACGTAACTCGTAATCTGAGGATACGAGTTACTCCAGCTAAGGCGCACGCGCCAGCTCGGACAGTAACTCGTAATCCCAGAATACGAGTTACGTAACTCGTATTTTGGGAATACGAAAAGCTCTATTTTATTACTCCCTCCGTCCCATAAGTTTATGGACATTTGGGTATCGGCACGAGAATTAAGAAACTGAATATTTTAATAATATAGTGTGTTGGAAAGGTAAAAAAGTGTATATTTTGGCACGTCTTTTAAGAATATTTAATATTATTATATTGATTGTTTGTGATAGATTTTTTGCTAAATATGGAAATGTACAAAAGAAGTGGGACGCCCGATTTAGTAAAATGTACAAAAACTTTTGGGACGGAGGGAGTAATACTTTTACTTTTCGGATTATTTGTTAATGATTATTTTTTTAATTACTTAATTAAAAATACGGGAATCTACACATAAATCCCCAATAGAAAACTTTTCAGCCACTTAGGTACCTTGTCAGACATCTTTTACAGCTAGGTACCTAGTTGAATAAAAATTTTACACTTAGGTACCTAATTATCTAAGATTACCAAAATACCCTTATTAAATAGAATTTCATTTCAGCTCTTTTTTTCTCTGCAAAAATCGAGCTTCAGCTCGCCGTCGACGACGATATTCTTGCCGACCAACTTCTTCTGCTCGTGCCGGCGCCGGACAAGGATCGAAGAGCCTCTTGAACGTTGGGTTCTCGATTTTGGGGGTTGATTTTGTAAGGTAAGCTTTTCTTTTGGTTAGTGTTTGGTTAATCGATTTTGGGCGTTTGTTCAAGGTTTATCCCAAATCCGGGAGCTCAATGCGATCCAAGAGCTCCATATAAGAGTGGAATGTTAGGATTTGATAGTTATTGAGGCTAATCCATCGAGATTTCGGTTTTCTTTTATATAACTTTTACGACGTACCATTTCCTATGAATATTACGTACCATTGTATGTTGTTATACCGTACCTAAATACGTTATGCGATACAGTCCGATTGGACATTTATATTATGTAGTATCTTTGTGTATTTAATGTACCAAGTAATTTGTCTATACGTTACCAAAATGTCCAGTTATGCAGTACCAATCTAAACTATACACCGTACCATTTTAACAGGTTGCCATATTATCTGAACATATGGCGTCTGCAAATTCGTTTGATGGCAGGACGTTATTTGCAATGTGTGAGTATACGAGGGAGTCTTCGTTACTATTAATCAATGAAGCAACGACGCTTATCGATATATACGTATCCCTCCAAAGAAGGTGGTCTGATATCGATTCCCGGCATGACTCAATAAAGTATCAAGTTCCGTTCCAAAGTTTGTACTCGACATTGAAAGAAAATACGGATGTTTTCAATATGTGGGAAATACGGACATAATCGCCGTACTTGTACAGAAGCCGTAACGACGTAGCGTCCGTATTTTCCATGTATTTTGTCATTGCTTTTGTCTCATGACCTTTTTCGGTGTTGTTTTATATGGTCTTGGCTCATTCTTTTTGTCTAAATGATGCCAGTAAGTAGAAGTTTGTTCAAATGTGTCCATATGATATGGCTCATTGTTTTTGTCCAAATTTGGTACTGTAAAGACTGCCAGTTTGGTATTGTAATTGATGCACGTTTGGTACAGTATTATATGTAAATCTGGTATTGTAATTAAGGCCAGTTTGATACCCTACGACATGCAAGTTTGGTACGGTTATATATTACTCTTTGGTACTGTTATTAATGGCATTTTGGTACCCTAAGTCCTCATCATTTTGGTACGATAAGAAATGCAATTTTGGTACTCTAAGACATGCAATTTTGGTACCCTAAAAGAAACCATTTTGCTAGTCAGATTAATTTGGTACGGTTATATACAACTACTTTGGTACTGTTATTAATGCCATTTTGGTACTCTAAGACATGCAATTTTGGTACCCTAAACGAAACCATTTTGCTACTGTATGCACATATGGCACCGTAACATGTTAATTTGGTACTGTGATGAATGCCAGTTTGGTACCCTACGACATTCAATTATGGTACTGTAAGATATGCAATTTTGGTACTCTGAGACATGCCATTTTGGTACTCTAAGACATGCAATTTTGGTACCCTAAAATTAAAGTAACAACTGGTATTTAAGCCTTGACTATATTCCGTCACAAACGAAGCATTTCAGCAAGTGTTCACGTGGAAGACAAGGATTAGACATTTTCTGATTTTTTCAGTAATGATTGCACACTTTTCTGACATTTTCAGTGATGATTTGAGAGATTTCTGACATTTTCAGTCATGAGTTGGTCAAATTCTGACATACGAGGTATGAAATAATAAAAGTCAGCTCGTCTGACATGTCAGTGGCTTTCCTAAAATGTTTCATATCATCAGTAATTTTGGGTACTGCAACCGTGGCTGGTTTGGTACGCTTTAAACCAAAAGATAGGTACCCCTACAAAGACCTTTAAGGTACGGCGTCCCTTATATATATGATACGTCGTACTAGGGTTAGTATTTTTCGAGGTCGATCGAAGAACTTTTTCATCTCGAACCACCGTAGAACAATAATATATAGTATGCAATACGTTTCAGATCAAATTCGGTGCATTAAACCCCGCACAGATGAATTAAATCTTAAAATACCAAGATTCATTGTAGTATAAGGATAAAAACTAGAACATCTACAACATGTTTTGAATAATTTGGTGAGTGTTAGATCTGTGAACTCGGTGCATTAGGCTTTCCTTTTTTTTCTCGTTTCGTTATTGTTCGGCATTGTGAAAATAACGCAGGACAACGCGATTCGATTAGGAATGTATTCATTTTTTGATCGTATAACAAATGATACCGTATACTTTCATATCTGGGTACCGTATATGTATAATTCTGGATACCGTCAACATGCATGTTATGGTACTATATATGTAAATGATAAGGTACCTTACTGTACAAGATAAGCTATCTTACTGTACACGGATAAGGTACTTCATATATTCTATTTATGGTACGGGACATATACACATAATGATACGGTTAACCCGCATATTATGGTACTCCGTATGTAAAAGATATGGTACGGCAATATGAACGACAAGGTACTTCATATCTTCTATTTATGGTACACCATATATAAACATAAGGATACGGTTAAACTGCATATTATGGTACTATGTATGTAAACGATATGGTACGTTAATATAAAAGACAATGTACTTCATATCTTCTATTTATGGTGCGCTATATGTTTACATAATGGTACGGTTAAAGTGCATATTATGATATTATTTATGTAAAATATAAGGTACGATCACATAAAAACACATGGTACTGTATAAGATACGGACAATCAAATAGAACTACACAACACAACACAACACCTGGCAGTAACCGTCCACACACAAAAAACATGCATATTATGGTACTCTTTATGTAAATGATAAGGTGCGCTAATGTAAAAGACAAGGTACTTCATGTCTTCTGTTTATGGTACGTTATATATTTATATAATGGTACGGTAAACCTGCATATTATAGTACTCTGTATGTAAAAGATAAGGTACGCTAATATAAAAAATATGGTACTTCATAAAATACGAACAAGTCTCCAAACATAAGATAACTTAAAAGAAATAGATCAACTGGGGCCGGTTAACGAAATAGTATCACAACCGCAAAGTCTCCAAACAATATCACAACCAAGTCTTCAAACATAGCATAAAATAGATCTAATCTAGTCTCCAAACAGTCTCCAAGCATAGCAGAACTACACAACAAACATAAAAGAGAAAGTCTCCAAACAGTCTCACAACCAAGCCAAATAACTTAACGAAATAGATCTAGCATATAACTGTGCTCGTCACGTAAAATGCGAGCAGCCATAGTAGCACGATCAGATCTTTTTTGGAGGCATTTCTGCAAAAAAAGCAAAATTGTTATTAGTACCATTTTATTCACACACTTATAGTAGATCAAAACAGAGAAGGATGACAGCTGGAAGAAAGATCATATGAGTTCGGCGGTGCCTTTGGTGCCATTTCTGCAAAAACAAAAACTGTTAGTGAGTAATGAAAAAGCAGTGCCATTTTATTCACACACGGCGTACCAATTTGCCCAAACAGATGGTACCAAATGCATTTGTCATGTAGTACCAAATAATCAACATAACGAGTACCAAATTCGAAACATAACAATATCCACAAATCAATTGACCAGTCCTGATAAATACACAGACTGACAAATGTTAGATCATCTCAACTAAATATCGGAAGTCGTGATGAAGATAAACCTGCAGATGATGATACGGTAAACCTGCAGATTTACGAATACTCTAGTGGCCCAGGTCATCTTATGCGAGGCCATCAGATCCCGAACGTAGATAAAAAAACGCAGGATGACACCTGGAAGAAAGTTCAGATCTGTCTTGTGGAATCATTTCTGCAAAAAAGTAAAACTGCTAGTAAGCGGTACCATTTTATAGACACACGGCGTACCATTTTGCCCAAACAGATGGTACCAAATATAGTGATCGTATAGTACCAAAACAAATTGACCCCATTCGAAAAAACCAAATTGACTCATTCCAAAACCCCCAAATTGACAACAATCAGTCCACCCATTCGAAGATACACGCACAGCTACCACACTAAATTGAATCATTCCAAGGAAACCCTAATCTAACAACAAATCGATGTCATTCGAAAAACACGCTGCTATTGTTACGA
This sequence comes from Craterostigma plantagineum, assembly GCA_027422505.1. NCBI lineage: Eukaryota > Viridiplantae > Streptophyta > Magnoliopsida > Lamiales > Linderniaceae > Craterostigma > Craterostigma plantagineum. Next base: position 750,282 of record JAPQWV010000157.1, read on the forward strand.
AATTGCTTAAACCCAACGAATAACGGCAAAATCAAATTAGATACAAGCCTATTGGTAACTGTAATACCACTACGAAATGCCACTACGTAATGTAATGAAGCGAATGACTTACCTATCTATTTCAGAAGGGGAATACCACGACAAACGAGAACCCACGACGTTGAATCTGAAGCAAAAACAAACGGGGGTCGATTTCTGGGAGAAAGACGCGCGATTTGGGTTGGTTTGGGATGGTGCGATTTTTTTTTTTTTTTAAGAACGAACGTGAGCTGAAAATAAGAAACTAGGTAAATGATGTAATAAATCTGTTTTATCAGGGGTAAATTCGTCAGTTAGGTACCTATCAGTAAGATAAAATTCAAGTAGGTACCTAGAGAAAAAATAAGTCTGACAAGGGACTGAACTGTTTAATTTTTATTGAAGTAGGTATTTAAGTGTAGAATCCCCTTAAAAATAACCCCTAAAGGGGGTGCGGACAGTATTACCCGACATGAAAAGGTAAAATAAAATAAAATAAAATTGTTATTTATATTTAATATCCAGGCCAACTTATTGCGAGAAACACGTCAGTGTGAGGTGGACGTGCAACAAAGCTAGCTGTAATGTTCCATCAATTCCATCAGAATGTCGTGTACCACGATTACTGTACTAAATCGAAAATATTCATGTCCGTACGTTTCGATTATTATTATTTTCTTTAAGTAAAAAATGATGATTGCCATCCATGGGTTTAGACCATCTCCAATAGTAATGCAAAACGCAAACACAAATGCAAAAATACAGTAAAACTGTTCCAACAGTACTGCAAAAATGCATTTTTTGCTTTCTTTCTTCTGTTTCGAACGCAAATTTGCGTCTGAACGCAATGCGTTTGATGTTTTAAAATTGCAAAAAAGCCATTTACTTGTAATGATAATTAAGTCGAACATATAAAATTATATTAAAGAATTTGAAAAGTGTACTACGATATAATAAACAATTATTTTAATCTTGACACTTATTTTAGTAATAATTTTTTTATATCTTATTATTATTTTTTTAATATTTTATTTATATGTAATATAATTAAATATTGTTTTTACCACAAATATAATTTACTATATTTAATTGTACGTGATCTCAATTGTTATGTTGTGTAATTTCGATATCATTTTAATAAATATTTTGTTTTATATTTTTAATATGTATAAATAATGACTTCAAAAAAGAATATTGTGTCAATAATATGTACTCCCTCCGTCTCGGTAACTTTATCACATAAGTTGTCGGGTACGTAAATTAAGGTGGTATTATTATAATAATATAGTACAATGAAAAATTAATAAAGTGTATATTTTGACACGTCTTTTAAGAATATTTAATATTATTATATTGATTGTTTGTGATAGTTTTTTGCTAAATAAGGAAATGTGATACAATTAGTGGGACCCCCGAAATGGCAAAATGTGATAAATTAGTGGGACGGAGGGAGTATACTTTACCCAGATATGTCTGAACACAACTTTAAAAAGAATTATAATTTATAAGAGCAATAATACAATGTCGATAACATGCGCCCCTTTAAAAATGGCAATAATGCAATGTCGATATACATTTCAACTTTATTTAATAGTATGCTCTGATGAATACTAATTTAGATTTGATAGACACAAGTTACAGAGATCGCTCACGAACTAAACCTATGTTAGAAACGATAGTAAAATGGTAAATATTTATTGCACAGCCAAAGGTTGGTTGAATTTAAAAATAGAAATGACACGATAGTTTAGTAAAAGTAGCAATAGAGAGATTCTAGAAGGCTCGACACTGAATTGCCCACTCGAATCTAAAGCCGAAAGTTAGTTCGCAATTATTATTTATTATGAAAAAGCAGGAAAAAGAATATAACAAGCATAAAGTTATGGCCACGTTTGTAGCACTTCCATCCCTCCTATTGGACATTATCATATCGGCAGGGGCGGATCTAGAAATTTTAGTTTGGGGGGCCAATATGTATATAATAAAGTTGGGGATACATAGTAGAAGATATAATAGAAAAATATTATGTAAATATAAATTTAATATTATTATAGCGAATGTTTAACAATTTTAAAATTATAAAAATGTCAGCTAAATTATTAAATTTTAAGATGACTACACTAATATAGACATTTTATTGTTTGTAAATGTCATTGTGTACATATTTGAAGATTTGTAACGAGTATATTAATATATTTATATATATTATATATATATATATATATATATATATATCGATTATTTATTTTTACCGGTAAATGATATGGATAAATAATTAGAAAATTGTACATGTAGAAAAAAATGTAAATAGATCAAATTGACCTAGTAGCCCAATTTAAGAATTATGAAAAGAATTAGTATATATCAAAAGAGAATTAAGTTATAGTTTAATTAAATAATATATGTGAATGGAACATTTTATGATATATCAATTAAAATAAGGACTAAAATAACAAATATAGAATTGATCAAAAAATAATAGCAAAGATAAAGAAACATGTAAAGTCTTGGACGCTCAATCATTATAGAATTAAAAACGAAAAAATAGTTAAAACAAACAAATTATAAAGGATTAAGCTAGAATCGAACGATGGACCTGCCAACACGCACTCCAATGTACTTAACACAAGTGGGACGAACCACTGAGCTAACCAACTTTTGATGCATAAAGCTGTGTATTCGCTTTATTTATACGTAAAACTAATATAATATATATACAATACTAGTATTTTCGAAAATTTTTGCGGGGGCCGTGGCCCCCCGGGCCACAACGTAGATCCGCCCCTGCATATCGGAATAATATCTTTAGTTGTCTAAGAATCAGATTTGTTGAAAAAAATCATGCATGCCTTCAAAATATCTGAAAATTTATATAAGAGTATATAAATTTTCAATTTCGATCATTAGTTTTGATACTGCAGAAAAGGATTACTAACTTCATTTCAGATGTTTTCAAGATTAAAATATATTCTAACATGAAGCTAGTGACGTCAAGATTATTAATATACTTACGTATAATCATACCATAACTAATTGCATCGGATATCTTTCTTATATAGCTAATTGTTAATTGCGAAAATAGTTAAATTTTAAAACTTGAATTGCAAAGCTAGTTAACTTTTTAAAACTTGTGCAAAACTAACCAACATTTCTAATTTCAATTATTCTTATTCACAACAAATTTTTCAAAATTTTAAATCTGCACCATTATCAGTCTTACATTAGGATATAAATTAGCAATAATAACCCCAATTCAATTTAAAAAATTTTAAGCCCTCAAAATATGAAGACCTAGGTAGGTGTATTTAAACGGTTCCAGTTCCAAACCTGAAATTGGTGTTTCTATTGAACCAAAACCTTGCGTCAATCGAGCTGTGGTAACGAGTTTTGGTTATTATTTGGAATCGGTTGGAGCCGGTGTCGGTTTCGAACTCAAACCATTAATTTTGATTTTTTTTATGAATGTTGTTTATTTTTCTATTTCTAATTGAAAAAGAAATTCGAATTTTTTAATAATGCACATATTTTGAACTTAGAAATTGAGGGAGATCCGAGAGAGAGCGTATATAATTCGAGAGAAAAAAGTGTGAAAAACCAAAATAAGTCCCCAATATTTAGAAGAAAAAATCAATCATACGATCGTTGAGTTAAAAAACAACAAATTAACAAATTTCCTACATATGACAAAATATATGTAGGAAGTTAAGACAAATTAACAAATTTCCTACATATGACAATATATATGTAGGAAGTTAAAAAACCAACCGTTATAAACAACGGTTCGATTTTTATTTGAATCGAAATAATTGTCCGTCAGTTTGCTTCTGATATTTTAAACAGAATGATACGTCCACGCATATTGCAATAATTAGTCGAACTTAAAAAAAAAATTGTATTTGACACGTGAAATGGTGATATTATGATTCTCAAAATAATATTAGTTATGCTTAGCGACAAACTGTCTAAAAATGAATTGGGATTAAAAATAAAGATTTAGTAATTTATAGGTTATTGTGAGATAATAGTAATGAAAAATTGTAATTTTAGATAGTATGGTGGTGAAAAGAGAAAATAACAATAATTAAAATTACAAAACTCGATTAGTTTTGCACTAGTTTTAAAAGTTAACTAGCTTTGCAATTCTAGTTTTAAAACTTAACTATTTTTTTAACACCTTACATGTATTTCAATAAATATGTATACTCTCTTCTATAAAAAGGGTGGGGTGGATAAAAAATGTCAATTTTATCCTTAATATTAATTTATTATAAATATATCATTAAATAGCTTAATTAATTATCTAAAATGTTCAAAATATAAACTAATATGATATATTTGCACACACGTTATGAGTGCTAACCATCATAGTCTAAATTAAATATGTAAAGCGATTCCATTCTTCATCTCAAATACAAAGAAAGTTCTTTTTTTTTTTCGAAATTATAGCTTGCATTAATAACAAAAATACAGGGCCAAATAGCCCGAAGGGTCTCACAGGTACGTCGTCACGGGAGAACAAAAGCTCACATAAGAGCACCCCACAATTCCAAAGGGAAAACAAACAGCCCACATGGGGAAAGTGGTCCACAAGGGACAAAAAACCGACAGAAACAAAATCCATTATCTACGACCAAGAACTAAAGAACCTATAACAGAAAAGCGATTAAGCTAAATCTACGATACTCTTCACTTTCATTTGACCTTCGACGTCAGGGTTTTACCTTCATCGGACTGAGAGCTCCAGTGGGGAGACTCGAGGGTGTGGCGAGGGCGGGCGGCGGGGGGCAAGCGGCGAACAGATGGCGAGGGCGGGCAGCCGGGGGGCGACGGGCAGACAGGGTAAAACCGCAATGGGTGGCGAAAGGCAATGAGGTGGAAACAACACTGACGACGGAGGTGGATAGGGAGGTGGCGCGGCTACGATATCGGCGGCGGAGGTGGAGGTGCGCAGCCGCGGCACCGACGGAGGTGGAGGTGCACGGCAGCGGCACCGGTAGAGGTGGAGGTGCACGGCAGCGGCACTGACGGAGGTGGAGGTGGTGGTGCACGGCAGCGGCGCCAGCGGGAAAGATGGAGGTCGCGTGGCCACGACGCCGGTGGCCAGGGGCGGATTTAGAATTTTGACCTGGGTGGCCGTAACCAAAATTGGCGTGGGTAATGAGACCATGTAGAAAATAATTTTCATTTGACGTCTTCTATTAAAAAAGGGTTACCAATTGAATATATTTTTTCGTTGAAAACTATGAACTTAAAACAAATACACAACGAATTATCAATAGTATAAATCATCTGTAATCTTAATGAAGATCTAACAACCACAACATGTCACAATACTAGTATTGCAAAGCGTGATGTGATATCAAATCTTTCTTATATAATACGAATATGCTATAAAGAAAATAGAGTACCAAATTTTAAATAGATAATGAAAATAATTAGAAAATGTAAAAAGAAAATTAAATATATATCAAATAAGACTTGATAAGCTAATGTTGGGAAACCAGACATGATATACTAGTTGAAATGACTTAAATTGTCATTTCTTTCTTAGTTAAAAATTTTTATGGACTTAAAATAGTTAAGATTGTTATGATTTATTAGTTAAAAGAATTATTAAAATGGTGTATTAGTTAAAATATGTATAGACTTAACATTAATTAAAACAACTACTTTTATGATGTTTTAAAACTGTTGATTGATTATTAGTTAAAATATGTTTATAAATTAAAAATAATTAAAATCTCTAATTAGACTTATGATTAAACAATAATGATTAACTGATGTATTAGTTAAAAACTATTTAATAACAGTCAACATAATTAAATACTCAAAATAACGAAAAATGTTCCCAAGTAAAATCGAACCCACGTGAAACTATATCACATCACAACCTACCACCCACGTACTGACCATTACGCCACTTAAAATTACAGAATCATATGTTTAATATCTTAAATATATACGAAAACACAATATACTACATATAGTAGTAAGAGTTTTGAACTTCCTGGGGTCCCGGCCACTGTAGGTTGTGATGTGATATACTACATATAGTAGTAAGAGTTTTGAACTTTCCGGGGGTCCCGGCCTCCTGGCGGGCCTGAAAAATCGGAGCCCGCCCCACCCTTTTGGCGGGGCGGGACGGGCCGGCCCGCGGGCCGCGGGTAATTTTGACAGCTCTATTTATATATATAAAAAGGAAGATAACAACAGTGAAGAAAAGGGAAAGAATGGCTCCCCACCTCCGTTAACGGAGGATGGTGAGAAACCTACCCTTTTTTAATTGGCTGCGCGAAGGAGAGAAGATGGGATTGAGAGGGAACACTAGAGAGAGAAAATATTGAAAAATTCGAATTTCCTTTCGCATCGAACGACAAGAAAGTTCCTTTTTTGCGCGTGTCTTCGAATAAACGCATCAACTTTAACAAATAAAATATGTAAAAAGTAACAACGGAAATGCGAACGCCGTGCAAATGCCCCTAGTTCGTCTCCCACCAACTACATATATTACTTACGAACCAACTCCCATTTTTCGTCGTCAGCAAATTTTCGAACGCGTCTGAGATCTCTCAATCTCAATCTGAAAAGTTCCGTTTTGTTCTATGTAAATCATCGGCGTAGTTATCAACCGGAAACATGGGTTCTTCGTTTTCCCTATTTAGCGAAAACTCGCCGTCGCCGGAGCATCGGCGTACGGGTTTGGGCGATCTTCCAGAAAATTGCTTGGCTCTGATTCTGGGGCACCTTGACCCTATTCAGATCTGCGAAATTTCGTCGCTGAACAGGGGATTTAACAGCGCTGCGTCTGCTGATTTCGTGTGGGAATCTAAGCTTCCCTTGAATTACGAAGACGTTGTCGCGGCGGTGTTTGGAGGAGGAGGAGGAAACGGCGGTGTTAACAGCGGTAGCCTTTGTTTCCGTGAGGCTTTGTGTAAGAGGGACGTTTTCGCGAAGCTCAGCGGCGTCAATTCGCTCGATGGGGATAAAAAGGTGTGATTTTCTTTTATCTTTTTCGAGCTCAATATGCTGGCTTGCTCTGTGAGCAATTTGCGCACAGAGATGGTTGACTTTTGTTATTTGGGTTTTGCCCTATCTGACATTGATTAATGAAATGGGAATGGTTTGTGTACTTTTTGGGAAATCAATTGGTGCATATGTATTCTGAATGGAGGCGAATTATGGTTTTATTTGTTGTTTGCTCTTTAAGAAGAGATTGGTGCTTCATCTCTGTTTACTATTGGAAGAAAAATGAATTACTGCTATTAATCAGTTCTGTCTTTTTTTCTTTCTCCATTTGTTTCAGAAAGTGTGGTTAGATAAGAGCACAGGCAAGATTTGTATGTCTGTATCGTCGTATGGGATGTCAATAACGGGGATCGATGATAGAAGATATTGGAGCCGTATTCCAACTGAAGAATCACGGTAAGAATTTCTAAATGATCCGTTTTCCCCATCTTCATATGCAAAAAGGTGTGACCTTCGATTAGCTCGATTTACGTTCTTGGTGTTTTTGACCTGTTGGTAGTAATTTCTTGGACTTTTAGAGTCTGAATAAATGCATCATCCAATCCAAACTGGTATTTCACTAATCTAGATTACAGACCGATTATGCAATTTTACGATTCATTTTATTACATTTGAGGGGGTTCCCATTCGAAATCTAATCGTATATTAGGAGGGAGCAGTTACCCCTTTGTAGGTTGAATCATTTTTCTTATTCTTCATCAATACGTCCCTTCATGTTTGGTATGCTACGATGATCGGGCTATGTTGGAGCGGCTTTTTAAGGACACATAAATTAAATGTAACGATTTTGTGATAATAAATTTCAAAATTGAAACAATTTAGGACGTATCTTTCAAAGTTGAACCAAATTGTGTACAGTAAACATCAAACTCTGACGCTAATTGTCCTCAAATTGCTTCAATTTTGAAATTTACTGTCCTAAAACTGCAACATTTAATTTACGTGTCCTCGAATTGCTTCAATTTTGAAACTTGTTGTCTTATTAAGACAGCAGTGCTTATTATGCCACCACACCTAATATGCAGAGGATTAAACAAGAAGAAAGATAAGCCTGAAGACACTGATCAACTTCCATCTTTATATCAAAATGAATCCACCAACATTACTAAAAACTTCTCACGTGCGTAATTTTTTCAATTTAGGTTTGGCTCGATTGCATACCTCCAGCAAACGTGGTGGTTCGAGGTCGACGGAGAGGTCGAATTCCCATTCCCGAGCGGCTCTTACAGCCTATTCTTCAGAGTACACTTGGCCCGTCCACATAGGAGGTTCGGGCGACGGGCCTGCGATTCGGGCCATGTCCACGGTTGGGACAAAAAGCCAGTTCGGTTTCAGCTCTCGACCTCAGACGGTCAGCAAGCGACGAAGCAGCAATATCTTAGAGAGCCAGGGAAGTGGATTTATTACCATGCTGGCGATTTTTTTGTGAATAATGATAGTAATAATAATAGTAAATCAGTGAGAGTCAAGTTTTCAATGACTCAAATTGATTGCACACACACAAAAGGTGGGCTGTGTGTGGACTCTGCTGTGATATATCCCACAGAGTATAAAGGGAGGTTTCAGCAGTTTTTAATCTGAGGCCTTTTAATTCTCTTCTGTTCTGTGTCTTGTTTTTTTATCAGTCAGTCTTCTTCTTTTTAGTATAGTGTAGTAGCGTATGGAAATAAGAGAGATTTATTTGTTGAAGACAATGGACATGGTTTTAGAATCAATGTATGACTTGAGGATCATGTTAAAATCATAGAATACAACATTCTCCAGAGAATAACTTAAAAACAACACAGTTGCTATTTATATAACTAAAAGAGATCTAATCTCATCTTTGTCTGAAAAATCATATGAGAGATTGGAACTGTTTTCTTATACATTCTTGGCAAGTCCAGTAGCAGTCCCGACGTAGGTGTGTGGGGTCAGCGTTAAGAGATGATTCTTGGCTTCGGATGGGATTTCCAGGCTTTCGATAAATTCTCTTATGCTCTGTTGATTTACGGTTTTTCCTCTTGTTAGCTCCTTGAGCTTCTCGTAGGGCTCAGGGACGTTATATCTTCGCATTACCTGCAAAAGTTTGGAAAAAAGAAAATCGTAAAAACCAGCCGAATTTAATCATTAATGCTGTACATAACTGATATTGGGATCACAGATCTGATATGATATGGCGCTATTTAAGATAGTATGCCATAAATGTTCAAGTTACGCTTCCATATGGTGCAAGAACGGTGGTAGCAAATCATATTTTTGTCAGTTGAGGAAAATCAGAGACGCGAAAGAAACAAGAACTAAAAACGAGTACTATTGTGAAGAAGTTTACGGTTTGTATTGGCTCGGCAAGCACCTCCCAAGATCGGTCCAAGTCTGCTTTCAAGCAAGCTTCATTTACCTGTATGAAGATACCAAGAAAGAACGTGAAAGGAGAAACTCTTTGCAGCTTTCGAAATTAAATCTGTCGTACACATCAATATCCATATGGATTTTCATGTTAGTATGAATGCAGGCGTCCATGAAGCATACAACATTTTTATAGTAGACAGCGCCAGAGTTGCGATTTCTTACTTGAAGCTTTGCAATTCCTTGCATTGCATTCTTGTAAGCAAGAAGAGAATGTCCAAGTCCTACTCCCATGTTCCTCAGAACTGTTGAATCAGTCAAATCACGCTGCAATTAACAAGTATTGACAACGTAAGATAGATTGTAGAAGTTGTATGCCAAAGATGTGCCCACGGTTTAATCCTAACAAATATGTTATGTTGCTACACATAGCAAAACTAATATAACTCAACTAGGACACTAGTTACGTCAAGTTTAAAAGAAGAGTACAGATCAAGTAAAAACGGTACCTGCCAGCGGGAAATGGGCAATTTCGTGCTTAAGTGAGATAAGCTTGCATTTGCAATTCCACAATTGCCTTCGCTATTTTCAAAGTCAATTGGATTAACCTTATGGGGCATTGTCGATGAGCCAATCTCACCAGCCTTAGTTATCTGATTATAGTGGAGCTAAGTCAAGTTCTTTTCCACATTAAATAAGAAAATTTTTCCACAATTGACGATTCACTTTCTCTTTTACCTGCTTGAAGTAACCCAATGAAATGTATCCCCATATGTCCCTGTCGAAGTCAACCAAGATGTTGTTGAACAACGCGATAGAATTGAAAAGCCTGGCCATGTAGTCATGAGGTTCAATCTGTTAAGAATGTCCAAAAAAAGAAACTGAAATACATTAGTTACATAACACCTTGATAAGAACGCCTGCTGCAAAGAATCTTGTTTGGCAGTTGAAATATCGAATCAAAATACATAATCATGATCATAAGAGAGCAGAAAATAATTTAAGTGACAGAATATCAACATTAGTGCCATACCTGAGTTATATAGGGATTGAAACCTATTCCAAAAGATGTCACAAACTCTTCTGCAACTTTTGGCCAATTGACATTGGGATACGCAACAAGATGTGCATTATAGTTCCCAACTGCGCCAGCAAACTTCCCTAAAATATCAGTTCGAGACAATTCTTTACGTTCTTGGCTTAATCGATAAGCGAATACTGCCATTTCCTTCCCTAAAGTTGTCGGAGTAGCGGTCTACAACCAATAATAAACACATGTAAAGTCACAACGGAGATTTCAAGTTTGCATAGGGGCACAAAGTATATGCTTAATGATTAACGTATATTCATATTTACCTGTCCGTGGGTTCGAGAAAGCATAGGGACAGAAGCATTTGCAGTGGCCATGATACGTATTTCTTCAATCAAATCGTCCATTACAGGAAGTATAACTTCTGTAAGGGATTCTTTCAGCATCAATGCATGAGCCAAATTATTTATGTCCTCAGATGTGCACGCAAAATGGAAAAATTCAAGCACCTACATTGAAACTAAATCCCGTAATTATCCTGCTCTAATAAACCTGCAAATCTATCTACTGAAAAGTGTTTAAATACCATCAGTGCTTAATTCAATTTTATTCCAGCAACTGGCTTACTACATTGATGCAATTCACAAAATACCAATCAAGAACCCGAAATAAAGAAAAAACTTTTGCCTTTGCTATCTCCTTGTGAGATTGACATTTCTGTTTCAGGAAGTATTCAACGGCCTTCACATCATGGTTTGTCACTCTCTCTATTTCCTTCACTTCCATGGCATCACTCATGTTGAATTGATCGGCCAAATTATTGAGAAAAGATTGTGCTTCTTCTGAAAACTCTGGAACCTCAGAGACTTCTGAAATTTGAGAAAGCTTCAACAACCATCTAACCTGACAAATGTAAAGAGGCATGACGATAAAACAATGCAAAAAGCTGCCATAAAATTACCATACTATCTGAGAATGCAAAATCAATTCGACCTCAAAATTACCAATTTTATCATGAAATGCATCTCTTATAATCACCATTCTTAGTTTGTCACAAACAAGTGATTTCTATTCATAAACATCAGACACCCCTTACTAGGCTAGGTGCAACTGAAAGAGCATCAAAACTCCGCACCATGATTTCGCAGAAAAAAATAAATGAAGATTCTGCACGCAACCATGGGCTCACCAGAGTATAAACATGATGAACGGTTGTCAGCGGCAATTACAGAATGAAAAAAAAAAAAAAAAAAAAAAATTAAGAGCCGTTTGTCCAATCCTGCATTACCTCAACAAGCACCCGAAACTTGATAAGACCAAATTCACTCAAATAAGGTGCCAAGTCCTTCACTTTACCCCAATAACGACCATCCAATGGGCACAGAGCAGTCAAGCTTGAAAGCTCAAAATCCAGCAAATCATCAGATGCATTCATCGATTTCACCTGAAAAAATACGGAGCAAAATTCGTCACGAAACGAAAAAAATCCAGCCATAAAACCCCGAAATTCACAAAAAAAAAAATGGGACATTGAGACGATTGGTATTGAATTAAAGGTAAGGATAGAGCACTACGATTGGTACCGATATGACGCTGCTGATACTATCCCTAGTGCTCGCTTTGCGGTTCAAAAATTGGAGACGTCGGGAGAAAGATTGTGGAGAGGCGAGGTTAACAAACGGTTTTACGTAGGTGTGTGCTGATGGAGGCTTGATAAACTGCGTCGTTTTATTGATTAGCGGAACCCTTACGTTAGACGTCAAATCCATTTCCACGGTGGTCAGAGAGGAGAAGGCCGCAACGGCTGCTGGTGTGCGCCGGCGCGTGGAGCAAATAAGCGATTAGGGGTTTAGTGGGTTTGTCTTTGTATATTTTTCTTTACTCTTCTACTAAATTTTACTTTATTCCGTTTTGGTCCCTGTTTAATGTCTATTTATAATTTTGGGATCTTCGACTCATTGAACTTTTTCATGACTTGTAAAAAACGTGATAACGTGGCTGCACCTTGTGCGGCTTGTAGGGGTGAGATCGCGTCGGGTTTTGCGGGTTTCGGGGTTTCTGGGTCGGGTACCCGACTTTTTCGGGTTTTGTCACGCTCCCAAATGCCTCAGAATTTTTTTTGACTCCAAGGATTCTTGACGCAACGCGGCAGCGACTTGGTATGACCGAACCAAGCCGCCTAAGCCTTGTGCGGAACTGATCGTGTGAAAGTGAAAGTTGCCTCTCTTGCTCGACTCACGAAATTGAAGCTAATGAATGTGCTTCGTTAACCTCGAGTTCACACCAAAGAGCTCGACCAAACGTTAACACATAAGATTTACGGGAGAGAACTCCCAACCCAATTCGATTAATAATCGGGGGCCCCAAATAGTGGGGAAGTACAAGCTAAGTGCTAGGACACTACTTGTACAAGACTCGGCAAACACACACACGCACAATACAAAGTCGCTCGAAAGCTAAGGCACAAAGACTTACTAAGACCACTTAAAAACTCTCGAAGAACTCTCTCAAATAAGCCAAGGAGGGGCCTATTTATAGAGGATCCAAAATGGCTTCAAGTGGAGCAGCCGGCCAGACTGGCCAATCGGCATGCTGGCGCGCACCACGCGGGCTGGCCAGTCGCGAGCGCTTGTGGCCTGACGCGGGCAGGGTTGGCCTGGGCTGGTCAGGGCATGATTGTGCTTTTTGTAGGCTGAATAGGGTTGGGTGAGCCTGATGGTGTGCTTGCTTGGCTGGCACGGCAAGGCATGTCTGAGGCTGGCCTGGGCGCGCGATGGTAGCCTGACGGGCTGCCTGGCCAAAGCTGGCGCGCCGGTCTGGCTGGGTGCCGATGGGACTTCTCAGCCATTGCAGGGCGCTGGCATATCATCATCGCCTAGCTAGAGGGCTGGCCAAGGTTGCCAAAGCTGGTCGGTCGCGAGGTCCAAGGCGTGCCTTGGTTCTCCCGGCCACTGCCTTCGCCTGCCGCGCGATGATGGCCTGACAAAGCTGACACGGCCACTCCATGGCCGCCCAAGTGTGGCCTAATGCATGTAGGGATGGCAATGGGGCGGGGCGGGGGCGGCGATCTAATCCCCGTCCCCGTCCCCGCGATACATTCGGGGACGAAATAGTCCCCCCCGTCCCCGCAGGGATCCACGCGGGGCGGGGATTCCCCACGGGGATTCTCCGCCCCTTAATTTTCTTCAAAATAATATCTTTAAAATAATATATAAATTTGAATATATTTTTGTTATAAATATTATATAAATTATAATTTTATATATTATTTGTAATAATTTAATATTTTTTAGTCTATATTTTGATATTATTTTACTATTATTTAAATTATAATGTAATATTATATATATTATAACATATAAAAGAGGGTTCGGGGACGGGGCGGGGATCCCCACGGGGATCCCACGGGGAGACATCATTCCCCGTTCCCGCCCCGCGGGGATAAAATCTCGGGGATTCCCCGCCCCATTGCCAACCCTAAATGCATGGGAGCCACGCGGCCAACGTCCCGCGGTCCAGTCTGGCGTACGCGGCCAAGGGCCATGGCGCACCACGCCGCTGGTTGAGGTCCGACCGCCATGCAGGCGGGCGCCGCCGGGCCCGGCGGCCGACTGCCGTCAGGGCAGAACTTCCGGCGAGCCTCCGGCGGTACTCCGGCGAACTCCGATGAGCGTCCGGCGAAGTCTGGCGCGGAGGGAGGTGCCGATGGCAGGCCGGCATGCAAGGCCGACTTGGCAAGGTCGGGGCAGTCCGTGGCTGTGCTGCGGACCGGTTCGCACAATGCTGAGTGAGAGTGCGCGAGCGCGTTGAGGCCCGTTCGCGTTGTTGCGGCCAAGTGCGTGTCCAGCTGGGGCAGCATGCGGCGCTAAGTGAGGGTAGGCCGCACGCGGGGGCGCGCGTGCTGAGGCCGCACGCGCTGAGCGAGCGCGCACGCGAGATGGAGCTGTCGCGCGCGAGGTTGCTACCCCGCGGTGCCATGTGCGTGCGAAGGGGCACGCCTGGGGCGCGTAGCCAGCCGCCAAGGTGGCGCTGGCCCGGTGCGTCCGAGACTTGTGTCCGGCCACCGTTGACCCACGGTCAACAATCAACGCCGTTCAACTCCTTGACAACCCTCCCCGCTTTTGAGCCGTCAACGCCCTCGTCGACGTGGAGGAGGCTTTGAGGTAGGCGTGACTGCGGGCAGAGGGGCGACGGGTTCTGGCTCGGCGGCGAGGTCCATCGGCCTTTGTGGCAGTGGCTGCCGAGGCTGCTCGGCCAACATAAGTGCGTCGCTACGCGCTGGCAGGGCTTTGATAGGAAGTCGTGGCTAGGGCAGGACCGGCTTCTCCTTTGCTGGTCGGGCCTTGGCGAGCCACGTCATTCCCTTCTTCAGCTGGAGGCTCGAGCAGGAGGCCTGACAGTCGTACTCCGTCGGCTCATCTGCCACGTGGTGATGGCTTTGGATGAATTCGGGCTGGAACTTGTCTGCGATGAGTAGTCCGCCGAGGTACGGCATCAAGTGGCCATTGGCCGTCATCAAGAACTCCATGCCCAAGACTATCTCGAAGTCATGGAGTTATGGTAACGAACTCTTGAATGTCGAGGTAGTGGCCAACTCGAAGAGTGGCCGAGGTCTTGCCCGAGACAGTATGGAGTTGATTGACCATCTTGACCTCCGATTTGTAAGGACGAATCGGCAACCCAAGGTTCCATGCCATGCTTATGGCCATGAAATTGTGAGTGGCCCCCCGAGTCCACCATGGCCGTGACCTGCCGATTTCCAATGTAACAATGAACATACATTAGTTTGTTCTTACCTCCTCGGCCTTCTCGAAGTACCGTGAGGAGTTGGAGCTGATTGGCTTGTGGGGGGTCGGACTGAGGGTTGGTTGGCGGCTGAGCCAAGCTTTGCGACGTCAATGTCGTTGAGCAAGGCGGTGACGGTGTTAACAGCCGATTTCTTTGGACACTCGAACCACCTGTGTCCTTGGCTGCAGAAGTGGCACCGCCCCTGGCCTGGGAGAAGGTTGATTTTGGACCCGAACTATTTTGTTGGGATAATATAAAAGCGAAATGACGCCGATAGAGAACACGAGATTTTTACGTAGTTCGGCCAATACCGCCTACCTCCACGGAGAGCACCAGCTTTACTATATTGAGAATATTACATCGTACAAATTTAACGCTTCTGTTTAAACCAAACTTGAGACCCTTACCCACCCCGGGTAATGTATTTGTACCTATTCCAACTACCCTAGTAAAATTAAACTTGTTCTCACCCTTATCGACCCTGATAAGTTTCTCTCTCACTATTTCTCTGTCACTAAACTTCTCACTTGATTTGGGATGGTGTAATTGAAGAATCTCCAGCCTATTCATAGATCTCTTCAGCTCTTCTGAACCGCTCAAAATCAGTGGACAGGAATCCGCCGCGTCGCCCTTTAATACGGACCGTTCATTAATTTATTATATATATGATATTATAATAAAATATTAATAATATTATTTTATATATTTTTTTCTCTTTGGCTTCGTGGAGTAGGCTCTCACAACAGTTCCCCCCTACAGCCTCATTCAACACATTTTCTCCAAGCGCTCCTTCCAACGAGTTTGTTTGAGAGTAACCCGCTCGTAATTACCACGAACGTCCATTGGCCTTCCTTGCACCAGCTGCACATATCTGAATCAAGAATTCAGGTCCTACACACTTGATTCACCCCGTGGCCAATCCTATGTGCAACTGCCGAACCGACTCCACCCGTCGATTATGAAGAGGGATTTCGATGCAACCACTTCTCCAGCAGGACTTCCCTTCTCACCATCGTCTGCATTTCCACCATGCGCGTGCAATTTTCGTGAACTCATCGAAGTCAGAGTATTTTGCACCACACTCCCGTCCAGACGATACAAACCTCCATGCTCTTCTCTTCTCCCTTCAGTAGGACCTTTCTGTCACGTGTGATTTTACAGACTCCCCCTGCTATGAAGCTCTCATAGCCTTTGGAGTCTAGCTGGCTCAAAGATATTAAATTCTTCCGTAACTTCGGGACAAAGATCACACCATCCAAAGCCTGTACCGCTTCGTCAGTCATTTTGATCTTCACAATTCCAACACCACGAACCACACGGTATCCGTCAGCCATGGAAACCGAACCTCTTCGTATATTCTGGAACGTATCAAAATATTTTCTTTCGGAGCAAATATGGTACTTCGACTCCGAATCAAATATTCATTCATCCTGAGAAAAGACTTCATCATTGTGGACTGTGAAAACGTCTTCAACATCATTCGTATCATGTGCTATCATGGTTGTGTAATTTTTCTCTCCGTTCTTGTCCTTCTTCCTCCAAGTTGGACAGTTTCTTTTGACATGTCCAGACTCACCACACTTGTAGCACACTACACCCCTCTCGCCATCATTGAATTTGGACATGCTGCTACCTCCAAATTCCGTGGCGTGAAACCATTCTCTACGATTCTCCCCGTGTATAGCCAACGTCGAGTTTTGGCTATTCCCATAATTTGATCGTCTCATCTTTCATGCCCCAAAAGAGTTGACTGTACATCCACCATCTTCACTGTCTTCTTTCCGTACAAGATGGTCGTGATCAAATTATCATAAGAATCAGGAAGCGAGGTAAGAAGTAAAAACGGCCTTCTTCCTCTAATTTTACATCAACATTTATAAGATGCACAAGTCGTTGAACACGCTAATATAATCCATGCAATTTCCACCTTCCTCCATCTTCAGCCGGTACAGCTTTCGCTTTAGATCTAACTTTGTGGCTAAGTTTTTCCCGAGATGCAGCTCCTCCAACTTCGCCCACAAGTCTGGTGCTAAATCCTCATTAACAACACTATTAATAATGTTATCCGCAATGTACAGACGGATTGTGCTGACACATCTTGATTCCAAATCCTCCCACTCTTCTTTCATCATTTTCTCCGGCTTTGCCGTGTCCCCTTTCAAAGCCTTAGCCAAGCCCTG
The DNA here is from genome assembly GCA_027422505.1 of Craterostigma plantagineum. Lineage (NCBI taxonomy): Eukaryota > Viridiplantae > Streptophyta > Magnoliopsida > Lamiales > Linderniaceae > Craterostigma > Craterostigma plantagineum. The sequence continues at coordinate 767,652 of JAPQWV010000157.1, forward strand.
ATGAACAAGTATTTCCTTCGCTCTTCTCTGCTACAGAGTGAAACTTCCCGTACCATCAAATTGCCGCACTTTGAAACTGTTTTTCATCGAATTATCCTTGAAGAATTCAAAAGCCTGGCCCGACACTGGCTCTCCCGTAACGATAAACCTTCTTGAATCTTTTCTGATGTGGAAGATCAGACAAAGCTGCAACGACAGAGCATACTCAGAATATCAATTAGGCTTGACTCTGATACCACTTGTTGGGGTTGAACGATAATTCTTCGTTCCCATGGGAATATCAATTCCCCCGCCTATTTGTAGATGTCTTCAGCTTAGGGGTGTGCAATGGTTTTAGAAAACCGCCCGAACCGCCTGCACCGCACCACACCACACCGTATAATACAATTAACCGCCAAAACAGCGGTTTAATTTTATTTACAAAACCGCACCGTAATGATGGTGCGGTGTGAATTTTTTGTACAAACCAGTCAAATGTGAAGTATATTTTTAGTTTAATTATTTTTCTTTACTTATAAGTCTTTTAATTATATGCTAATTGTTGATCATATGAAAGTTATATCATTATCAACATACTTATTTTTTTTATGTTAAACATGATTCTATAAGAATAAACGGCCGAACATGTAAGGTTAAAATAGTTACGACTCGAACATTTAATAACAAATTGACCTATTTATATTTTGAGCTTCCAATCGGACCACAAAGCTAAACCAATATATTAAAGTAAAAAATTTGGCCCCTAATATAAGTAAAACCTAATATGAAATAAGATAACGATGCTAATTTTTCCGAACAATGGTGACGCTTCGATATATGATGCAAATACCTAGACTTGCATCTTATTTCTGAGGCAATGCGACATCACTTTTTTGCGCCTAACGCTTTTAAAAACAATTTATTTCATTCGATAAAATATAAGTCTTTTCTTTGGTCGATTAAAAACCGAAAAAACGCACCATAACCGCATCAAACCGTTCGAAATCATACGTGTGGTTTTATTTTTTCAAAACCGCGGTTTGAGAATTATTTTTCAAAAAACCCAATGTAGTGGTTTGGTGCGGAATTGGCCGAACACCGCACCACGCACACCCCTACTTCAGCTCTTCTGGACCGCTCAAAACCGGTGGACAGGAATCCGTCGCGTCGCCCTTTAATACGAACCGTTCATTAATTTATTATATATAAAATAATATTTTAATAAAATATTAATAATATTATTTTATATTTTTTTCTCTGTGGCTTTGTGGCGTAGGCTGGATCACAACACCTACGACAACATAAGCACGGAGTTTATGTCCTCATGCATACCTAATAATCAATAATGATATTTCGAATTGAACTAAGACGAAAAATCGAGACACCATTTATCTATCGAAAACTTTTTATTAAATATGATACACTTATATGTGATTTATACTATTTTAGTTAATATTATATACCACTTATATGTGTATGCATCGTATTATTATAAAAAAAAAAAAAAAGAAACATGAAAGAAAATGAAATCCCTTCAACGTTAAATATATTATGTATGCATTATTACATAACGAAAAAATAAAAAAGAAAATTAAAAATTATATGTTACAGTTAAGATTTATATCTATCACATTATTATATAAAAAATGCATTAACAAAAAAAAACGAAAAAGAACTCGATATATATTTCTCAGTTAAAATGACATACATATATGTGTATTACATTGATAAAAGATATGGAAAAGAACCAAAAAAGACAACTACAGCCTTCAACGTTAAGCATATCTCTATGCAATTTTTTCTATACTATAAAAGAAAAATGAATATAAAATGCTGACAACTGGAAAATATAGGTTTCCTACACAAAAAATTAAAGGCAATCAATGACTTGCCACCTACGGTTTAAACGCCATATTCTCTCTTTTATAGCAGAATAGACATAACGAATTCAATGTTCAATTAGAATTTAGAACAATCGACATAGCTTCGTACGCTTATAATTATTACATACAAATATGGGGGAAGAATAAATTTTATAATGGAGAATTACAAATGCGATATGAAGATGTTCATGTTTTCTATACTATCAATACACAAAATTTATTAGATTAATAATTACTCAATTTATGCAAGAAGTGTTAGTAAAGTGATGAATGGTTTATGGAGGTCAACATTCAACATTATATGTTCTATTGTATAGGGTGTGTTGTGGCTATAAAGAGCCACATTTTCATTTCGTTGGGGACTTTATCTTTTATTTAATTACTTTATTATTTTTCATATCACTTGTACATTTTTTTACTTAGCATACTTGCATTCCAAAATATTATTTTTCTTTTAGACAGTGAAATATTATATTTATTCAAATTGACGTTAAAAAGAATAAATCTCAAAAGTTAAGAGTAACATAAAATGTAATTATATTTTCAGCTATCTCAAATTTTGAAACAAACTAATTTTTTCGTAACGCTGAGAATAGTGGTGTCAAACGGGCCCGCAGCACGCGGCCTGTAAATATTTAGGCCCGCCAGCGGCGGGCATGAGCAGACATGCCCATGCGGGCCGCGGGCAGGCTCGCCAAAAAATAAAATAATATATTTATATTAAATAATAAGATTTATAAATAAACTATATTGATTTTTCGATTGTTTAGCTATGATTTGTACTTTAATAACCAAAAACAATTAATATTAAAAGTTTGATTAAATTAAATATATTTTCCAACTTGAATTCTTTATTTTTTTTTTAATTTGTCCTATTTTTACTATTTTTGTCTTGTTTTATTTTTCAAAAAAAAAAAAATGGGCGGGCTAAGCCCGCCAGGCCCGCTACCTGCCTGCAGGTGGGGCAGGCCTTCATTTCCCAGGCCCGCCAATAGGCGGGCTTGCCCGCGCAGGCGCGCACGCCCCGAGTCGCGGGCTTTGGCGGGCTACGGGCCGGCCGGCTCCACCGGCCCGTTTTGACAGCTCTAGCCGTACTAGAGTAGGTAAACCCACGGCAACTACAATAACATGCAAACCGTAAATCACAATGAGAGATAAATCGCCCTTAGCAAGCCATGAGCGACAGACTCATATAAAATCATGGATAGAATATTACATGATTTAGCCTTAACAAACGTATAAGGTGTCCAAGGCAAAGTTTTGTCAATTTCAGTTTCTATTTAAATGTATATATATGAAATGTAATCAAGACTCAAGATTTGAATTAGCATAGAAAACATTTTTTTGCGCACAATCAATACTACACACACAATCAATACTACATACACAAGGGCAATTAACAAAAGGGCAATTTCAAAAACACAATCAAAGTAAAACGTATGTATAAATGACGCTCAAGGTTGCAAAGCCTCATAAGTCATAAGAAACAATAATCAGCAAACAACGCCTAAGTTGTCTTTATTTACTCTCTTTTCACCACCAACACCTTTAAAGAGAACCCCACTCGAAAAAACGAAGTACCCCAAAACATGCCCTAATATGGCGACAATAAGCACTCCAACGTTGAAAGACATCAAAGCCAACATTACGAGGTATCCCAAACCAACCCTAATTCCATGTAAGAACGTCCTTACAACTCCTCCGTACAAACCCTCCCTTCTTACCCACATACAATTGCTGAGCCACTCTAAGATTACAGAGAGGAAGAAAACGAATATTAGGGCTAAAGCGTACATTCCTCCGCGGGTCCCGGGCCAGCCCGAGAAGAGGATTTCCCCATTTTTGCCCCAATAAAAGGTCATATGGGACATTGACATCATCGAAGAAGATGATGACGTCACGCTGTGATTATGATGGTTCGTGTCGTTTAAGGGAGGCGACGAAGGCGGTGTCATGTTCATCCCGGGCATGTTGTCCATTTTTTTAGGCTGAGAAATGTGCTGTAATTATTTCTAGTGTTTAGATGTATGAGCTAGGGTTTTGTTCTTGGTGTCGTCTTTATAATTATGATGAGAGAGAGAAGAAGTTAGTGAATCTTGTACTTCATGGGTTGGAGTTGTACTGCAACGTATTTGTGGATTTAATTTTATGTTAAAGGTGAATGATATTTTTGATAAACTATGAAAACATTGAAAAGTCAGAGGAACTACATAATTTGATTGTTGATTGAAAGTCAGCCATTTTTATTTATTTTTTTTGAAACGGCACATTTCATGCAGTTTAGCTGTGGGGTGTCTCAAGAAAGGCATACGGCATGCCTACAGACTTTTTTTTTTCTTTTTATTTTGTATATATCAATTTGCCCTACCATTTTCGAATGGAATAGTTTTAATATATTTTACCTGACGTGTGAAAAATCCATAATTAAGGGCTTATTAACTAGTAAGTTCGACTTCTTAAGGGAGTGAGATTTTTTGTCTCACTCTTTTGTGCCGCTTTTTGTCCCACAACATGGATACTTGACAAGTGTCCAATCCAAGGGTTAAGATTTTCCCATTTGATTTTATTTTAATTTATAATATTCTAATTATATAATCCATTAAATTCTAAAATCATCATTATTTCATTAGATTTATATGATATAATTAAATAAACATACCTATTTATTATTTGTTGCGTTACGATCATATTGATATCCATTATTCTGTATATTGTATAATATGGATATATAATGGGACATATTTGTGGGACGGAGGATCCGTTTTGCTAAGTTATTCTAAGAGATTTTATTTTGTCATTCGACGGTATAAGATCTATAGTTCTTATCCATCTCTTATCTGAGAATTATTTTCTTTTATATCGTCGGTACATTGCACACTCCTAGGGTGAGTTTGGTATGCGGAATTCAGTACGAAAAGGAAAAGAAAACGTATTATGGTACGACACATGAGGCGTAATGTATAACGATCTGATGCATATCATTTCATTTTCCTTTTCTTTTCCGCGTTGGATTCCGCATACCAAACGAACCCCTAAAAAATTAGGAAAAACTTTTGACCGTGGATCCTAAACACTTCAAAATTGATGTTCTTTCATTAGCGTCTTTGACCTTTACAGTGGATCAAAAAGGATTGAGCTGCTGAAAGAATTCTTCATCTGTATAAGCTTGTTGGTAAATATTGCTGATAACATGCAGAAAAATATTGAAATTTATAAATGGTTATGATGCAAGAGAAACTGCTGGTAGATGTTTTAATAAATAAAAGCTGAATGAAACTGTTCTTTATTAAGTGAGAAGGTGCAATAGAATAAGATGAAGTCTCATTCTTCATACAGTTTTTGTCCTCTTTACATAATCAGAGTAGTACAGTCAATTGGGCCTGTGGCCCGCTGGGAGGGCGGGGTGCTATTTCTCCAGGAATTATAATATTTTTTAAAATATTTATAAATAAATTATATAGGTATTGTAGTATTGTAGCTCCAATTTTTAATTTACTAAAATTTAATAATATAAATAAATTATTATTACAAGATTAGATTTTATTTGAATCAATTTCGATCTTAATATTTAATTTTATTATTTTTTCCTTCATTTTTGTGATTTTTTCTTTTTTATTTTATTTTTTAATTCGGTCGGGCCAAGCCCGCCAAACGACGAGCTTACTGCGCCCGTCTCGCCCAAGGCGGATTTTGGCGGTACCGGGCCAGCCCGGCCCACCAGTTCGTTTTGACAGTACTAAATCAGAGTCGGTCAGTTCAGAATTTAATGAAAGCCCAAATTACCGTTAATTCAAATACAATTAGTGTTTTAAAAAGCGTGTTGCGTAGTGCGTAGTGTTTTGGTTCCGATATTACGAAGCGTAGATAGCGCAACTTATTGCGTGAGTATTTTGGTCATGTCACATACACGAAATATATATGTCGACTGATCTGCCACGTAGTAGTGTTCTCGAATGAAGTCGGGTTGGAATTCGTCCGCAATGAGGAGGGCGCTAAGGTGCGATCGGGCTAGCCTTGGCCTGCGTCAGGAACTCCATGCCTAAGATGATCTCGAAGTCACTTAGGGGCATAGTGATGAATTCCTGGATATCGAAGTAGTGGCCAACTCGAATGGTGGCCGTGGTCTTGCCCGAAGAAGCTGATTCACCATCTTAACCTCCGACTCATTAGGGCGGATCTTCAGCCCAAGGTCCCATGCCGTTCCGATGACCATAAAGTTGTGGGTGGCCCCCGAGTCCACCATCCCCATCACCTGTTGATTGCCGATAAAACAGAAAATGTGCATGAGTTTGTTTTTACCTCCCCGGCCTTCTTGAAGTGCCGTGCGAAGTTGGAGCTGATTGGTTTGCGGCGCCTCCGTATCCTTCTCGCCGCTCATGGAAAGAGCCGACTTTTGCAGCTGAGTTGCCACCGAGTAGACGTATTTGTGTTGGCATTGGAAGCAACGGTGTGGGCCGCAGCATAGTTGGCACCGTTCATCTTGCCTTGGTTGTGGAGGTTGTTCGGTTGTGGATGTGAGGTGTTTGGCCGGGCCGCCTGCTGAGTCTGGTTGCCCTTGCCGGAGTTCTTGCCTCCGCGTCCGCGATGGCCGCGTCGCTGCTCGCCCTTGTTGGTGGCAGACGCACTGGTTGCGGCGGCAAGCTGTGGGCGCAGAATGTCGTGCAACTGCTTGGTCTCGGCGAAAGCCGTCTAAATATTCGTGAGGTTGCAGCGCGCCAGCTCCGTTTGCGCCCATGGGGACAGCTCGTCCAAGAAATTGTATTTTTCGGCCTCCGACATTCCTTGACATCAAGCATAAGAAGATGAAACCTCTTAACATAGTCGTGAATCGAACCTGTTTGCTTGAGTTTGCGGAGGGGGTCCCTAGCGTGCAATGCGCTGTGTTGGGGCAGAAAATGCGCTTCGAGCTCTACCTTGAGCTCGTCCCACGTGTTGATGCGCGCTCTCTTGTTGTCGCAGCCTCGCGCTTGCGGGTCCTCCACCACAGCTTCGCATCGTCGGTGACGTAGCAAGCACAAGCACCACTTGCTCGCTTTCGGCCACATGGGCCGCCTCAAAATATTCCTCCATGTCGTTAAGAAAGTTCCTAGTTCTTTAGCCTCACGAGCGCCGTTGTAAGTTTCGGGCTCGGCACTTTGGTGCGTGAGGCTGAGCTCCCATCGGCGTGGGAGACTAGGCGGCGCAGCATCCTCAGCTCAGCCGTGGTCTCCTCGCAGAATCGGGTGTTGGCTCAACGTTGGCTCCGCCTATGCCGGGAAGCTTTTGAGAAGCTCAAGACCGCCTTGGCTAGCGAACCCGTCTTGAAGTTATCGAACTTCGTAGAGACATTTGAGGTTCACACCGATGCCTCGGGCAAGGCCATCGGTGGCGTCTGAGTGCAAGCCCGACATCCCATCGCGTACGAGTCACGCAAGTTGAAGGATGTCGAGACCCGCTACTCCACGCACGAAACGGAGATGAAGGCGGTCATTCATTGCCTTGAGGCATGGCGGCACTACCTGCTTGGGTCTCGGATCATTATCATGACGGACAACGTGGCTAGCACGTATTTAAGACCCAGAAGAAGCTAACTCCCAAGCAAGCTCGACGGAAAGAGTTCCTAGGAGAGTTTGACTTCGAGTGGTTCCACCCACCTGGGAGGCAAAATGAGGTGGCAGATGCTCTAAGTCGGAAGGCCCACCTCAACACCTTGACAGCCTCAAGCTCGGCTACAAGCAATTTCGATATGCGACTTAGGCGCGAGGCCGAGAATAATGACGCATATCGGAAAATTAAAAAAGAGTTGGAATACGGCCACGTCAAACGCTATTGGCTAGACAATGTGCTTCTAGTCACCCATGGTGGCAGCTACTACGTCTCGGCCGGGAAGCTACACACCGAGAATGCAAGTTCTACTGGCCAAAGATGGAGAACGACGTGAAGGCGTTCGTCCGCATTTGCATCAAGTGCCAGCGCGACAAGCCGTAGCGCTCCAAGCCCGCCGGCCTTATGCAGCCACTGGCCATCCCGACAAGCCCCTGGGGGTCGATCACCATGGACTTCATCGTGGGACTTCCGAAGAGTGGTAACACTTCGATATTCATAGTAGTTGATCGCTTTTCTAAAATGACCATCTTTATGCCTGCCCCACATGAATGTCCGGCGGAAGTCGCGGTGGACCTCTTTTCAAAATGTGGTGAAGCATTTCGGAATGCCCGAAGGGATCATGAGCGATCGAGACACCCTTTTCACGGGACACTTTTGGACTGTGCTCTTTCGCATGTTAGGGACTAGAGCCGGCAATCGGTCCACAGCCCGCGGGCAGGCCCGCCCCGCCCGCCAAAGGGGCGGAATGGGCCTTGATGTTTTAGGCCCGCCAAAGGATAGGCAGGCAAGCTCGCGCGGGCCGCAGGCCTAGGCAGGCGGGGGGCGGGTTAGCCCGCAGGCTACCCGCCTAATATTCATAATAAAAAAAAATATACATTATATATTGGGTTGTCAATGTGATTGCTAAATTATGGGCTATATGGCCTATGAGATATCAATTTTAAAGCCCTAAATGAAAAAAATTGTCCCTTCTTCAAAACAATCGAGGGCTTCACTTCAGTATTCTTGGAACATCTCAATCAATCTCCACACACCACACCCACAGCAGCGAGCAACCTCACAAATCCGACTTTTGGCGGATCACCCACGGCATCAACGGCGTGTCACCAACACCATCACCAACCGCACTTGAGATGTGAGGGTTTTCTTTCTCGTACTCATGAGCTGCGAATTAGGATTTTCACTTTGGGAATTTAGGGTTTTCAATTTGAATATTGTTGCGACTGCGAATGAAGAATTGATAGTTGATGAACTTTGATTTGTGATGAATGCTTCCATATTTTTGCTTGGATTTTTCTTGTTATGGATTTGATGTACTGTTAATGGCATTGCATGCATTTAAGTTGCTGTAACACTTCAGGGTTTTTGTTTTCCTAAGTGGGCGGGCTAAGCCCACCAGGCCCGCAGCCCGCCATGGGGAGGGGCGGGCCTTCATTTCTTAGGCCCGCCAATTGGCGGGCATTGGCGGGCTGCGGGCCGATCCGCCCCGCCGGCCCATTATGACAGCTCTACTAGAGACTAAGGTAAGGTTCACATCTGCTTACCACCCGCAAACGGACGGTCCGAGCGCACGAACCAAATGCTCGAGGAGTACCTTCGCCACTATATTTCGTCTAGCCAACGGAATTGGACGACGCTCCTCGATTCGGCCCTGTTCAGCTACAACCTTCACAAGTCGTTCGCAACCGAGAAGAGCCCCTTTGAGGTAGTCTACGGTTTCCAGCCTCTCACCCCGCAAGCCATCACGCTGCAAAGTACAGACGGAGAGAGCCCGCCGCATATCGATTCGCGCGAGGACGACAGCTCATTTGGGACGAGGCCCGCAACAGCCTCGCTAAGGCAAGCCGGCATATGAAAAAATACTACGACCGCGGCCATCGACCCATTGAGTTCGACGTCGGAGAAAGGTATGGCTCAAGCTCACCTCGCGACTCCAAACCGCATGGAGAGGCTCATCGCCCAAAGTTGCCCGGAGTTTGATGCCCAAGTACGATGGTCCCTTCGAAGTCTTGAGCCGCATTGGGAACGTGGCCTACGTCTTGAAGCTCCCACACCAAAGTACTGTGTGCACCCGGTCTTTCACGTGAGCTTCCTCAATAAATTCTTCGAGGACAAGGACCCCGAACCAATCAAAGAGCCAAGCATTCGGACGGCCCTCTCAAGCACTTCAACCACGTTGTCCAAAAGATCATCGCCCACAGGTGGCGAGGGACATCTCCGTACACGAAGCATGAATTCCTCATCAAGTGGTGAGACGCACCGGACAGTGACATGTCCTGGGAGCGTGGTGAGGACCTTGTGCAATTTCAACAGTTGGTAGATGCCTACCTCAAGACCCAAGCACCGAGATCGTCCACGAGGGCGTCGACGATTCAGGCGGTGGAGGAATGTTACGAGGTTGACCGGAGTTGACCATTGTCGGTGGTCAACGTCCACCAAGCTGCCCTGACTCAAAGAAGCGGAAGAGGCCCTGCCATTGGCTGGCCGCATGTCAGAAAAGGGAAGCCAACCACTGGCCGGCCACCATAATGCGCCTGGCCAACCCTGCCGCGCCAGAAAAAGCTAGCCCAGCAGCAGGCCAAGCATCTGAAGAGTCTCTTCCAGATCTGTCAGCCCTGCCAAGCCTGAAAACCAGCCAAAGCCAGCCAAAGCAGCCCTGGCCGTGTCAGGCTGCCTGGCCCCGCGACTGGCCAGCTTGATTGGCGCGCACAGCCCGCCGATTGGCCAGCTTGGCCGCCCATCCCATTTGAAGACCCTTCGGCTGCCCCATTCGGCGCCTATATAAGGAAGCTCATTGCCTTCAAGTTGAGTAGTCGTCACCTCCAAAAACACAACACGTAGCTTAGGAACTAGTAGCACCAAGTTTGGTTAGATTGAGTGTTAGTCCTTAGCCTTGTATACGAAGGTGCGAGTCCACGTCGTGTACATCCCCGATTAAATAAAGAGATTGGGTTGGGAGATTCTCCCGTAAATTCTAAGTGTCTAACTCTCAAAGTGTGTGTGCGGCTAGGCTTATCGGCAAAGGTCCCGTCCATACCTTGTCGAGCCGGTCAAGGTCCACTTCTTATCAAAAAAAATTCTAAGTAAAATGAGGTCGTGACAAGTTTGGTGCATATATATAACAATACAAGCAAACAAACCCTTATAAAACAAAAAAAAAAGAAATATCGGTGAACATTAATCTAATTATATCTAAGCACACTTCATGAGCTATATAAATATATATATATCTATCTATATATGTATATATAAATATGTATGTGTGCCCGCGCATGTGTGTTAAGTTTTATTATTTTCAAATTTAAGTAAATTTATTATTTCTCTAATAAAAAATCCTTTGGCGTACGATGTATGGAAAAATTGAAGAATTAGCCGCCACGTAGCCTTAATTTGAAGCAGTTTTGAAGCTAAGATAATTATATTTTATTTTTTTATTTATTCTTAGATATAAAATAAAAAAAAAATATTTTTTTATTAAAAATTTTTTAAAAAATGCTATTTTTATTACGCTATATACGCTACGCGGGTGCTTTTTAAAACACTGCATACAACGTGATAAAATGTAAATTTGGTTTGTTTGAGTGTTTTGAATGATAGTTAATTTTAGATAGGACTCTCAACTCTTTTCAATTTGAGGTTCCTGTTTACATGCAAGAAAATCGCTTTAACACCGAACATACTCGAATCAGAGCAATTCTTTTTTATATGTTTTTAATTTATTTATTCTATTATATTAAGGATGATGGGTGGCTATAAAATATCACTTTGGTCTGTCAAAAGTATTTACAATTAAACCCTCAATTATAATTTAAAAATTATATCCTCTACAACACATTAAACATATAAATCACAAATTAAAAGTAACACAACTATATTTGTGTAAACATGTGCAAAAAAGTAGAATTATTTGCGATCCAATTATCCATAGATATTAAAACATAAAACAAAGAATTAAATAACACTAAAAAAATTCATAAAAATGTTGGGAAAATTCCTTATCAGTCCCATTTGAGTTTTAAAATTCTTCTCAAATACCAGCGAACTATTTCTTCCTTTTTAATACCTATTGAGAATTTATTCGTGTTCAGTACCTGAAACGGTCTTTTCAGCATTGAAAAGACGAAAATACCGCTATCTCACACATTCAAAAAAGCTGAACAATTAATTTCGCATAAGTTATACCAAAAATGTTATTGTACCAAAAATATTATTATAAACATTTGATCAACAAAGGGGAGGGGAAATGATCCTTACGGGTGGCATAATTCAATTTTCTATAATCTTGCATACACGCCACCCCGTAACAGTCCTCGTGGGAATCAACTCATTAGAGGCATTCTTTATACGGGTCATAACTCCCTTTTTAGGAACAACTTGGGTCAGGCAAACCCATGCTCTATCAGAGATAGGGTAGATAATACTTGCGCCCAAAAGCTTAATTACCTCATTTTTCACCACTTATTGCATCGTTGGCTTTAGGCGCCTCTGTGGTTGTGCGATCGACTTGTAAGAATCTTCCATCAAAATCTTGTGCATGTAAACGGTTGGGCTTACTCCCTTGATGTCAGCAACCTTCCATGCGAATGCTCGTTTGTGTTCTCTTAGCACCCTCACTAGCTTTTCCTCCATTAGATCTGTCAAAGTGGAAGAAATAATCACGGGTAAAGTATCAAGAGCGCCAGGGTAAACATATTTGAGGTAAATAGGTAAAGGTTTAATTTCTAAAATAGGAGGGTCCTCTTTTGATGGTCGAGGTTATGTGGCTAATGATCAATCGAGATGCTTTACTTTTGGCTTGGCCGACCTCCGATGAGGTGGGTTTGCTTCTAAGCTTGCGACGGTATCGGCCATTTCCTCGGACTCGTCTCCGACTAGGCACGCTTCCAATTTTTCCTTATTCCTGAAAAATTTAAAATACTCCAGAGCACATGAATCAATACCATCAATAAAGGAAAAAGAACATCATCTGAAGGGTGTTTCATTGCTTAATAAACATCAAATATAACTTTCTCATCCCCAACCTGTAGGATGAGCTTACCATTACCAACATCAAGAAGAGCTCTTGTCGTATTCAGAAACTGTCTTCCTAAAATAAGGTGCATGTCGGTGTCTTCTTCCATGTCTAACACTACAAAATCACCTGGGAAGTAGTGTTCTTCAACCTTTACTAATACGTCCCACACTACTCCTCGTGGGTATGTGATCGATCTATCCGCTAGTTGGAGGACCGTAGATGTAGGCTTTGGCTCACCTATCCCTAGCCTTTTCAGAAGAAAAAGTTAACAAGTTAATAATCGCTCCTAAATCACAAAGAACATTAGTAAATGATATTGAGCCTATAGAACAAGGAATAGAAAAACCCTATATCTTTGAGCTTTAGTGGCAGCTTCCTTTGTAACACTGCAGAGCATTCCTCATTAAGGGCTATCGTGCCATATTGCTCTAGCTTGTTCCGGTTTGATAGCAACTCTTGAAAAAATTTTGGCATACTTCAGACTCTGCAAGAGAGCTTCACAAAAAGGAATGTTAATTTTTAAATATTAATAAAGTGCTCGAAGTGCTTATCCGGTTTTCCCCTTCGTGATGCCGCGAGTATGGAGGTCGAATCTTGATTGGTGTGAGTGGGTCGACCTTCTTTTCCACCACGAAAGAATCCGGCTCGTTCTCGACTTCTTCGGTGCGCTGGTCTTTCCTTTGGTCGTGATGAGATGTGTCTATGGTCGTGATGTTGCTCTCATCATCGTTTTTCGTCTCTTTTGCTTCCTCTACTTCCTCGGTCTCCTGAGTTGATTCCAGCGTCTTCCCACTCCTCAGCCTCATGGCCTTGACGTACTCTTGAGGGTTATTTTTGGTGTCGCTTGGGAGTGTGCCTCGTTTGCGCTATGACACTATATTTGAGAGTTGTCCCATTTGCATTGTTATGTCATTTATTGCAACCTGTATATCATGGAAGCCTTCCTGAACTCTCTCTTCTAGATCCTGAAGTCTTTCCTCCATCTTGCGGTTTTGATCGTTTTGAACCGCCTCCATTTGCCTATCTCCCAATCGGCCTGTTTTGCTGGTAGCTCAATTCGTTGATTCTGAACTTTTGGAGGCTTCAAGTAGTGTGAGTTGCCATACGATAAATTAGGATGGCTTCTCCAGTTCGGATCATATGTGTTGGAATATGAATTCCTCTGCCTATTATGGATGTGATTGGTCGTCTCAGGGTCCTGGGAATGTGTCAGGTCTAACCTTTTATGTATGGCTTCGAACTGCGCCTCCAACGAGCTACTTATCTCATGTACTCCAACCGTCTGTCGATCCAGATCATGCTCAGTATATCTTGCAGGGTAGGCTGCATTCGCTTGATGGCTTGGAGTGCTTCCCCGTTGCCTAACTCCATGAAAGTTCGTGTGCACCCGCCGTCGACGATCCTTTTATTTGGTGTGCTCAGCCCTAAGAAGAATGACTGCATCTGAACTCTCAAAGGTATGCTGTGGTTTGGGCATTGTCTGAGAAGGCTCTTGTACCTACTCTATACATCGCTCAAAGGTTCGCCACCTTCTTGTTTAAAGTTTACTAGCTGGCTCCTAATCTCACTGGTCCCTGACAGTGGATAATATTTGCCTAGAAAACATTCCACTAGTTGCTCCCAACTAGTGATAGATGCATGTGGCAGTGATGGAAACTATTCAGAAGCCTTACCTGTCAACGAAAAAGGAAAAAAATATCAGTTTTAGCACTTTGTAGAGACGCCTGGATACTTAATAGTTCTGCAAATTTGAGTGAATTTCCAAACATGTGACTTTGCATCCTCGTTTGTACGCCCATGAAACTGTACTGAACCCGTCACCATCTGTATAGTAACGTGTTTAATCTCGAAGTGATTATTCGGTCTCACGGGGATGGCAATCGGGTCGTTGTCGTCGAAAATTCGTTGAAGCGCTCGACTTAGTAAAGTGGGCCTTTCAAGAACCATCTCGTTATTGTACTGTTCTTTGTCGTTTTCTTGATTTCCATTCTCTGTCCACGATTTTGATTGTTACGCCGACACGTGGCTCCAATTTCTGCGTCAAATAGCAATGGTGCGTTCCTCGAGCTTCGTGTCATACACTAATAGGAATTGTCTGCAAAAGTTGAAAAATCAATGTAAGTGAATAACAATATAACAATAAAAATATAATCGATAAGTAAAATGTCTAAACTAAAACTTAGAATAAATCCTAAAAATTAATAAAATAGCTATCCCCGGCAACGACGCCAAAAACTTGGTATGCTCAAATACTAGCAAGTGCATTAGGTCGGCTTGATTAGTTCTAAGATATTATTCCTATTTCTAATTTAGACTAAGAGAATTTTTAGAGTTTTGATGATTTGATAAAAGACACAAAAGCGCAAATATCAAAATAGACGCGGATAAAATAAATGAGATGAAACAATTGACGACGAACGTGATCAAAGCAAATACTCGGCACAGATTAATCCTACGTATTCATGCAATAAATTTTTATTTAAGCAATATAAATTAGTTAAGGTAGAAATTCCTAATATATGTGCTGCCCGTTATTCGCGTAACTAGCGTTGCGATAATGATCAATCTATGTATTCCTATAAGACTGCGATCACTTCACACGCCTTCCGCTTTATGAATTTCTCGGAGTTTGGACGGTTTCGGCGCCTAAGGTCTCAAAAACCACACGTACGAAATCGAATTCTATCTCTGCTCGGTTTTATGTCGTGGTGTCCTATATTTATTATTCTAACCGGTCTAATCACTTTTTCAGTCTCATAAACCAATCAAAAAGCATGCACATGGTGATCAAGCATAAACTCAAATATATAACAAGTAACTAAATTCATACGATTAAGTAAAATACGAATAGCATTACTATGAATTCATAATCCGACCTAATATGGCCTCAATCACAAGAAACTTAAGCTATCCTATAAATAAAATAGAGACACAAAATATTCAATGTCGACATAATAGAAAAAATATAGAACTTCGCTTTTCACGGAAGGAACGCATCGCAAGCCGTCGATAATCTCCGGTAGTTGCTGTGTTCTTTTTCAGCCTTAAGCCTGCTCTCATATTATTCGCTGTCAGCCTTTTTATTTTCAACGGTTATTGTTCGCGGCCGTTGGTGTTTTCATCCTCCCAGCTTTCTTTTCTTCGCATCTATTTATAAGTTGAGGGCAGCCGAATTTCTTCCAATATTGGAAATTTTGAATATGATTATTAAATCTTCTTTTCCATAAGTCGTGCGTTTCCTATTCTTGGCAAATAATATAACTCTCCTCAATTGCTCTTCACGTCATAGTTTCCAAAAGAATAGAAAATTCTGATAAATTGTAGGGCTTCCCCAAATAATGTATAGAATATCAATAAGATCCCCTAAGATTCGAATCGTTCCAAAAGTGCCATTATTTTCCCTTTGTCGATCTCGTTTGCTAGGACAATCTATCGAAAATAAATTTAAACATAAATATAGGATATTCGAGTGCTCGGAAATGCACTTTTATATGTAAAGAAATTACATAAAATCTTAACTTATCAATCTCTGACAGTTTCAGGGGTTCTGTTTCTAGTACTTTTGATGTTGTGCTCGGATGGTTTTTATTGAATATTATCACATGCTTCCTTATTATCATGCAGCTTCAATACATCTAATTGACTTTGTATACATGTTCGAACCTTAACGGTCTAACAACATGGTTGAAATTTGTTGTGCATAACTAATGCGACGATGTTTTTATACTCCCATAAAATTTATCTGTTAAAGAATAAGTTTACAATTGGAAAAACTACTATTAACAAAAATCCAAAAGCATTTGTTGCTTTGCGGGCAACTTTTGTTTCATAGTTCAAACAATACATTAAACCACATTATGGATGCAGTACTATAACTTTTTATTACTTTTTAGCTACTATTTTTCTTGATACGCAATGGCAATTGATTAAAAACATATTTACAGGTTAAGTTAAGACCATTTCCATTTTCATAATATGGAATGCCAAACAATCAATTCCATGAAGAGATCTCAGTATGGTCCATAAATGCATAAGGTCCCATTTGAAATTCAATTTTTTCTCAATTATCGTGATGAATTCATTTATTCGGTAATATGTGGTTACTTAAAAGATTAGTTATACTAATATTAATATTATACATATTTAATGATATCTATATTTTTGTAAAGATCATGAACACAATATATATTCATGTATACATTACATACAATTTTCTGAAGTGGATAGATCTAAATTGGGTAGAGAATGCATGTGACACTTAAACAACATATATATTATATAAAATTAAGTATGTGTTGGGGTGGTAACTGACCCGGTCAAGTAATATTGCGGCTAATATTTAAGCAATTAAAGAAAAAAATCTGGACACCGAGATTTAACGTGGACAACCCCCAAACAAATCGGGGTAAAAACCACAGGCAAGGAAGAAGAATTCACTATAGGAAAAATACAGGAGTTATATCTCTCGTACTACAAAGGAGAAAATCATCAATATCTCTCTTAATAGTCGGAGAAAATATCCGACAAACTCTCTACTCTCCTCTTAATCTCTCTTCTTTCTCTTCTATATGTGGGATACATATTTGCACTCGTGAGCTCTAGTATTTATAGGAAAAAACTGCCTTAATAATTGCAAGTGAACTGACAACGTTGCCAAGTCTTTAGCACACCATCGGCGCTGAATTTCTTCTTCTTCACGTTGCCTCAGTTGACCACTCAAAAAGCATGTGCCATCCTTTTAATATTATTTGTTGACAATATGTACCGAAAGTTGGCTCACTCAACACTCGTTATTCTCTTTCACATTATTTATATATTTATTTAAGTACTTAAGCATGATAGAATAAATAGTAATCATTACCCTATATGTATAGATTACGACCAAAATCACTATTCATATACCCTATATATGGATCGATCACATGGGCCTGTTAGGCCCATACTCAACTCAGGCTTAATCGGCCCGATAACAGAATTCGAGCCCGCAAGCACAGAAGATACGAATATGACAATTCTATCCTCAAAAGCTTATTGCAATCAATTTCAGGCCACATGAATCATGAAATCAAATGACATCCCAAGAGCCAAAGCAAATCATAATTTTACGACCAATTCTATGTTTTTTTTTTGTTATGTTTTGTTAGGATATGTGGAAATCCCTAATAATTATTTGTCCGAAAATGAGGATAATAAATAAACGAGACGAAAAATAAATTTGGGCTGTGAGCACAAGAATTTACGTGGTACGGTCAGAATGACATACGTCCACTGGGCCGGACGGTAGAACTTCTTTATTATGTGGAGTGATTAAAGACAAGTACACTGCGTGATACAAAAGCAGCTACAACAATATAAGGAGTAGGCTACAGAAGAAAATAATCAGAGGAGAAGAGGATCAGTGTGGTGGTGGTGTTCTACTGCTTCGTATTAAGCCTATTTATAGGCAATTGTCTACGCTCGCTGTTCCATGTGAAAAGAAGAAGAAAATAAAGCAGTAACACTTTATTTGGTAGCCCACCTCCTTGGACTCGTTCCTTCGGTGCCGTATAACATGTGAAGAAAAGAATTCTCCTTTTCTCATGTGTATCATCATCTTTAAATAGTCAAAGATGAATATCTTATCAAGGTCACCACTAACAAATCTCCACCTTGACCTTGATTTCGTAAATTACTCCACCTTAATTAGTAACACCTTTATCTCCCTCCGACCTTAGCCCGAATGGGCTTAGTTCATCAACTTTAATACACCAATCAAGTCCAAGCAATGCTTGAACTTGAAATAGGAAGAGCCTACGTAAACATATCTGCATGATTATCCTTCGTGTTAATCTTCTTGATAAACACCTTATCTGCAATGATATCACGAATAAAATGATACTTGACATCAATATGCTTAGTCCTTTCGTGATACATCTGATCATTATTCAAATGAATCGCACTTTGACTATCACAGAAAATCGTAATAACTCTTTGCATCTGAATTAATTCACTGAATAACCTCGTCAACCATATCGCGTCAGTAATCGCCATGTATTCTGCTTCAGTTGTAGACAATGCCACTACGTGTTGTAGAGTAGCTTTCTAGCTAACTACACAACCGTCAATAGAAAATACGTAACCTGTTAGAGATTGTCGTTTATCAAGATCACCTGCGTAGTCTGAATCAACGAAGCCAACGAGAATATCACTGTTTCTGCCAAACTCCAAACAAATACTTAGAGTATCCTTCAAGTATCTGAGAATCCACTTCACTACTTGCCATTGTTCTTTCCCTGAGGTAGCCATATGTGGCGACCCTACTTCCTAATTAAGTTAATTGGCGGATTTCCGCAACGAAAATCGCGGAGGACCCGATTTTTGAAAAACTTTTTAAATACATATATAATGTAAAGTCGGGTTTAGAAAAAGAACATCATATAACTACAACAGGCCGAAGCCCCAAAAATCTAAACCCGACTATCCTACGCCTCTCCACAGGTCGCGTCCCATGTACTGCGCCGCCCTCAAAAGCCCGTGGAGTCACCGCCGCCAGCCAGTCTACTGCTCACTCTGACACTTATCAGTGTCGGGCTCAGTCTTACCTACAAAAATAGAACCCTGAGCAAAATTGCCCAGTAGGTGGTGGTACAAACATGCAATGCATGCGTGCACTCAACCCAATCCTAAGTCCTCACAACATAATAATGTACGCTCAACCTACGTCACATCTCAATACATAACAGGGCTCTAGGCTAGACTCAGCACCCACGCGCGCAATGGCAAAGTACGCCATAAACCATGCGGTAGCCCACGCCGGCCGTTCCGGGTCGCTCCCTCTGCACACAATCTCAACCTGACGGTATTACACCTCGGTGTAATGCCCCGAGCAGTGTACCGCTAACCCGGGTAGACAGTAATCTCACATCTATCTGCCGTCCCTAAGCCAAATAATATCCGGTGGTATACACTCGGGTGGCTCAATCCCGAGTAGATGGGTGTCACAAACCCCCTCTCCCACCAGGTGCTACACGAGTCTAACCCTGACGACCAATAACGGTCACCCTATCCACCTCAACCGACACCGTAAGTTGTCACCCTACAAATACCGCATCATCATCTCTCCCGTGCATGTCGTGAAATGCACAGATAATCAGTCAACATGGAACACGTACACCGAAATCACATAATCGTATAGCTATAAAACTAGGCCGAATGTTTTAAAATCCAAAAATAATATCTATAATTAAAATATGGGTTGACACGAAAATATAAGTTATAGTACGACAATATTTTATTTAAAATTGATTTGGGCTGAAATAATTTTATTTAAAAGTATTGGGCCTGAAAATAGGGCAAAAGCCCAAAATCAAATTCACTGGTCAACGCTGGTCAAAGCCCAAATCGAAATCGCCCGAAAACCCATTTAAAAGATTTGGTCAACCCACGAAAGTCGAGTCAACGCCCGATTTCGCGAATCGTTCGATTAAGCGCGCGAAGCCCGATTTCAAGCCCGCAAGAATCGCCAGATTTCTCTCACAGGAATCACCCCGCGAAATCGAATTGGCCCGTGAAACTAAAAATCGGTCGTGGCGTCTCTCACAATCCGCGAATCGCTTCAGCCCGCGAAGCCCGAACCCTGGCCCGCAAAATCAGCTTTACTCACACTGCGAAAAATCTTTGGGCCCGCGACTGAATTCCGCGACCCGAAACTCCAATCGGCCGATTCCCTATTCACTTTAAAATTATTTTCACCCGATTCTCAAATTAAACACGGCCCGCTATTTAAAAACGCCCGAAACCTACAAATCGTCCGATTCCTTCAACCTTATTATTAAAAACCCTAACCTTTTTCAAAATTTATTCACATAAACACATTCCAGATTAACGTAAACACTTACCAGATCATAGAACTCATAGATTGAGCTCAAATACACATCAAAACATGTCAAAAACATATTTGAAAATTCCCAAAATTCATAAAATAAATCTCTTTGAATTCGAATGACCTTTCAATCAAATTCTAAGCATTTTTAGGAATTTAATACGGGTTGTAGGGGTTAAAACCACCTACCTCACGTCCTAACTGTGTTTGAATTATTCTTTCGATGTTGAAATCTGCTTTGGCTTGCCCGATCCCTTTCAAATTCTTTCGTCTCCCAATCTTGTTATAAACCCTAACTAGTCCACCACTTAACGTAAGGTATTAAGTAAACGATCTTGTAGAAATTTAAATAAGTAGGTAGAATTCTCACCTCTTTTGAATGCTTTTCTTCTTGCTTAATCGTTCGAACCCTCCTTCTTTCTTTTGCTTCACACGATTTTTTTCTAGTTTGCAAATGAGGGTTTTTCACTTAGTAATTAGCTAGTTAAGGATGGATTCCCACGTGGCTTTCCTAGCCACTAAGTCATATCCTTACTTACTCATGATTGGTTACTTAAGGTGGTGGAGTTCTTTATTCAAAGCAAATACATCATCTATTCGTGCATTGCTTCATGTTGAGGGATTCTCACCATTGGATTATCTCTAAAACTTTCGACCCTCTCATTGTTTAAGTTCTTATTTATTTTATTTGAGCTATTTATTAGTTTCGGCCTTATAGGCTCATTTCCCCATTTGGGCCTTTTCTTACCCATTCTCCACCCTTATTATTTGGGCTTCTAATCTTATCGGCCCATAGTAGTTAATCTAATTCTCGAGCCTAATTATTATTTCTGGCTTTATTCCAAAATTCCGCCTTCTTTCGAAAATCGACTTCATTAATTTCGAACATTACAAGAATAATCCCGTATTAATTTTACGGGTATTACACCATATACCTGCTAACAACACTAATAGTCTTATATTAGGACATGTACATACCATTGCATACATAATACTACCAACTGCACTCGAGTAGGGAACTCGTGCCATGTACGCTTCTTCCTCATCTGATGTGGTGACTGAGCAGCGCTCAGCCTAAAATGGCTAGCAAGAGGAGTGCTGACTGGTTTGGCATCGTTCATGCCAAATCTCTCCAAAAGCTTTCTGAGGTAACTTTCCTGGGATATGAGTAACTTACCAGCTCCTCTATCACGTCTAATCTCCATACCAAGAATCTTCATAGCTGCTCCTAAATCTTTCATCTCAAATTCACCGTTCAATAAGGCCTTCACCTGGTGAATTTTTGCAGATTCTTAGCCGCAATGAGCATGTCATCAACATATAAAAATAGATAACTGAACGAACTGTCATTTAACTTCCGAAGTAAACACAACTATCATACTTGCTCCTGGAGAAATCATGACCCAACATGAAATAATCAAACCGTTTATACCACTGTCTTGGAGACTGCTTTAATCCATATAAGAATTTCTTCAACAAACAAACTTGGTCTTCTTTTCCTTCAACTATGAAGCCTTCAGGTTGCTTCATATATTCTGTTCGTCTAAATCTCCATGTAAGAATGCCTTCTTGACGTCAAGCTGTTCTAACTCAAAATCATACATGGCAACGAATGCAAGTAATACACGAATAGAGCTATGTCTACAACAGGTGAGAATACGTCATTAAAGTCACCTTGTAGCTAACTATAGCCTTTCGCGACTAATCGTGCCTTATACCTTGCATTGTTAAAACCAGATAAACCTTCTTTCTTCTTGAAGACCCACTTACATCCGACTAATTTTCTTTTACTTCGACGACGGCACAAGAATCCAACTACCATTCTTGTGCAGAGACTCCATTTCTTCATTCATCGCTATCAGCCACTTACCAAAATTTGTACCGCTTATTGCCTCCGAATAGGTAGAAGTTCGCCGCGTCCACCTGTTTCTTGTGCCACTGATAAAGCATACGAAACTACATTCACGTACCGCTGTGGTAGTAAAATCTCCCGTCTCTGGCTAATCTCTGGCTATAGAATATTCCTCCTCGACGCTTTCATCTTCAACACGATCTAAATCAGAAACTGGCTCTGCCTCATCTTGATCTGTTGAACTCGTCGCAGGCTCATATGCACAAATCTTTGTTGATCTCTAGCTCCCCGCTGTGTACACTATCATTATTTCTTGATTAGAAGAATTAGCAGACTCTTACCAATGAGGTGCGCTACTGCTTTATTTTCTTCTTTTCACATGGAACAACGAGCGAAGACATAGGCTTAATACGAAGCAGTAGAACACCACCATCACACTGATCTTCTTCTCCTCTGATTATTTTATTTTTGTAGTCTACTCCTCTGACATATTTGGGAGTATCTATTGTTTTATTTAATGGTAATTATCTAATAGTTCAAAATTGGGTAAGTATTTAATTGTTTAGTTAATTTTAATTGGTAAGTATGTAATAATTTACTTAGATATTAAGGTGTAAATAGAATTAAGGAAGATGCCAATAGAATTACCCTCATGTGCATCATTGTCTTTAAATTGTCATAGATGAATATATTATCAAGGTCACCAGTACCACTAACATATTTGTATTGTATATACACCTTTCTTTTCTTCTGTAATATTTGAAAGAAAAAAGATCAGTATAAACTGAAAAAAAAAAAAGAAAAAAAAGGGAGAAAGAAGAAGAAGCTGATAAAATCGCCTGTCATCGATACACGATCATCATCATACCCACAATAGCCACCAGCCCAAATAAAAGGCCCGAGGCCCGACCCGCACAAGCTTCGGAAATATCCGATTGATCAAGCTTGGAGCCGTACCTATATCCCGGCGTCTTTCCGTACAACCTCTGTATACCCTCCACGTCATCTCTCGACAGAACCACCTTCCTCGTCCTTGGTCGAAGGCTCGCGTACATCACCGCCTCCTTCACCGGCGAGTGCGCCAGGCCAACACGTGTCCTATCTCGTGGGTCGCGACTGATTCCAAGTCCACCGCCACCTTCGACCTCTCTGTTTTCAAATCAACCGCCCACCTCTCCGCCGCGTCGAGATGTAGCCGCCCGTTTTCCGGCGAGAACGCGTGGCCCAAAACCCCCAACACGCCGTCGAACGATTCGCCGTCGCCGTGGTTGAGGCTGTACCTGAAAGATTTATTTGGGGATAAAAATCTCACCTTTTTTTGGGTCTGCTGGAAAGAGAGAGAGAGAGAGAGGTGAGCATGCGAAAGATAATGATTGCGTTTGCGTACCACCCGATTTTCACCTCCGCCTTGGAATAATCATCCGCCTCCGTGAAGTTCACCGGAACCACCTCCGACCACCGCGAGAACGCCGAGCGAAAGGCCGCTCTGATGTCCTGATCCTCTATGTAATCGACGGTGTTCGCAAAAGCGTAGGTCAGCTCAATAGGAGACGATGAACTGTACCACCGTGGCTCGCTGGGGAAATAGGCATACCGGCGAGTCGTTTGAAAATTATTGCTAGCGCCGCCGCCGCCTTCTTCATGATCGTCGGACATACCACACCTCGGCGACATGATGAGTTCGATCGTTTCCCGGTCTAATTTACCGGTTCGGGTCAAACCGAGATTTCTCTGATACCTAAGCAGAGTCGTCTCTAGCTCGTCATCGAATACGTCAGTGAAGTTCTTCGACTTATCGAAGTACCCAAATCTTTGGAAGTAGCTTTTGAGGTCGGATATGCCTGAGACTTCGCTGCCTTTGTCGGCGTCGAGGAGACGAACAAAGCCATGCCACGTGTTGCCGTGGTTATTATTACCGTTGGCAGTTAATCCTTTTATTGAGGCGTGATCTTGCAATAATTTCCTTGCTTGAACTAACTGTAAGAACAAGAAGAAGAAGACTAGGGTTGTATCTACTAAGCTGCGATGATGATGATGATGACATCGTAGCTCAAAAGACGACGCATGGCTTATTTTTTGTCAATAAAGTCTTGCTTTTTGGCGACGAAGGAGGCGAAGAAGGGTGGCGGAGCGAAACGAGGACATGTGTTGTTTTCGTTTTCTCTTTGTATTTGTATCTTATTTGGTAATAATTAATTGTTTTTGGAAGAGGGCTTAGGTTTGTTTTAGATGAGTTGGATGAACAAGAAAAGAAATCGACGTGAGAGATTAAAAGATTGGAAGATTCTGTCAAGTTTCGTGCGCAAACGCCATCCTTAGGATGTTAGATTCTTTGGAAGAATTAGTTTTCCTAAAGACTATGACCATCTATGGTGGGTGAACCGCTTACCAAGTTTTTATATATATTTATTTTCTAATAACTAGTTTATTGTAGAATTCATTACAAAGTATTAGGTTTCGTCGTTTGAATATGAGAGGATATGCTATGCATAGTAAATATTTATTGCGTCGAAACTTATATTGGGTCTATATTTACTTCCGTCCATTAGTTTTATTTTTCATTCTGTTTTTTGTTTTTTGTTTTTCCCACGAAGGGTCATCGCTTTGGCTTCTTGTAGTTACTAGATAGAAGATATAAAGCATACGTTACTTGAGTGAGTTTGATGATGTTAAGAGAGTGACATTAATTAAGCATATAATTACAAGGAGGATGGCGTAAGCATCCATTAACTCCAGTTAGCACTAACTCTAGTTAGTCGCCGTTGATTATCACCATTGATTTTCCTTTGATAAATAGACCAAATGGAGTATTTATTTTGACGAAGTTTGAGAACCTCTCTCTCTTATACAGTATACTACTGTTCGAATAATTCTCGTTCCACACGGCAACCTAGGGGCTGCGACATATGGAAGGAGACTTATTATTATCATTGTATTATTTGGTAAATAAATGATGGGGTAGTAGAGTTTGTGCCTACTGTTGAATTGCTTGGCTATTAAATAAAAGTCAAATATATATAAGATGATGTAGTAGATATGGATATACGCATGTTAATGACTTATAAGTAAAAAGAATAAAATGAACAATAAAAAATCTAATTGTAACTCTTTTGCTTCTACAGGGGCTTATTCGTTATTATAGAGTTTTTCAAGGACGCTGAAATAAATTTAACACACGATAAGCCCTAATAAACCCAGTCTAGTGTCGTCGTATCTTTTTTCCATCTTTCCCTATCCCCACCGACCGATCCGTCGATTCGTTTCCACCAAAGAAGAAATGGCGTCAAGATGCTCACGGATGTTGAACAAATCCTCAATTTCAACGCTCAAAGCCTCCATCTCAAGATCGTGTTCTTCATCCATTGGCGGCAAATCTAAATCAGCTGCCACTGCGTTTTGTAAGCCATCCGTGCCTTCTACAAAGCCGGTTGTTAGTTCTCCGTTTGCTCGATTTTCGATGTCCAGGTATCATCATGGGTGTTTATCATAACTACTGATGCTTTAATTCTGCGTTGATTCGGTGGTGGATCTTACTCCACTATACAGCTGACTGCGAGCTACAATCCTGTGTCACTCGCTGGATTTAGCAGCGAAATCCGATTCGCCTGTCATGATTAGTCCACGGCATAATTTGATAATCCTTGTCATGAAAATTGAACAGCTACAGTACTTTAGAGATCTTGTCAATTTTTGAATTCGTAATTAAATGTCGTATCTTTGTAATCTCCTGTTCTGCTTGGAGGGCGTTAATCGATAATGCATATTGTGTAGGTTGCCTGTAGAACTGGCATCCATCCTGCCTTTGCACAGCGCGGTGGCAAATGCGAGGATGACATCATGCCTGAGCTCGTCGTCAACGAGTTGTAGGGCTCTTTCTCAGGGTACACTCTGCTGCACTTCTCCAGATCTCTAGCTTGTATGTTTTTGGCGTTTCCGTCTCCCTATACGCTTTATGGGCAATTACTGTTTACTTACTACCTGCGAGTATGGAAACTTACCATTAGGATTATTTACCAAATGAAGTGCCCTCCATTGTGAAGGGTCCGTGTGACTCAAGCTTTTGTCTTGTTGTTGCATAATGCTGATTTTAGCTCATGCTTTCTTGTTTTGACTTGTTTCTTTGCGCGAGCAACTATGATATTTTGGTGTTCGTGTAAGCAGAATATGTCGTCCGCTGCACATACTACTGGTTTAACCGATGTGGGCAAACAGCAATTACTAGTATTTGTCCACGTGATTTCACCTCCCAAATGATTTAACTGGGGCTCTTCTTCTAGGGACGGATTGTTTGTCAGCTATCTGACTGGAAATATTTGGTTCCTGCAGGCACATGATTTCCAAATTGCTTGAAAGAATAACCAGAAATTACAAGGTCTTCAATGTTTTCCCGTGGGTTACAATTTAAGGATAAAGCAAGTTTGTTATTGATGTTGAATCCAAATGACTTGATATATATATATATATATATATATATATATGTGTGTGTGTGTGTGTTTTCTGCTCAAATGTCGGCATGCATTACTACAGAATGACATACAATACGAAAGGCTTTCTTTGTAGTTTCAGATAGTGCTTGCTCTTGTTCTGAGTTTCCAAGAATGGGAATTTTGTTACTGAACTGTTGTCTTAAAATCTTTTTTTCCTTCACTGTTTGTTTTGTTAGAGATGGGCCATTCAGTTCCAAGGTGATACGCAGAGCTATCTTCTTATCAAATGGACGAAGGGACGACTGAACTGATTGTACTTTGGGACGATAAAAGGATAAGCCTTGATTTCTCCTGTTTTAGTTTTGGCCGAAGAAATATTTATTGAAACATCATTTTCCGGCGATTATGTGCCTCCTCTTCGTTTGAACCTTTTCATTTCTCTAGAGAAACCTTTGATTCATGACTTTATGGTTCCATGTATATCGAATGTATGCCATGTCTCATTTATGTCTGAAAAAAGTAATGAACTGAAAACACTACCTCAACTACTGACATTCACGTCAAACATACAACATAAAGCACCCTAGCGGCCTAGCCCATTAAGAACGTAGGGAAAAATAGAAAGTACTTTTAAATCATAAAAAACTTAAATAAGTACTACAACATAAGCTTTCTTTGCTTTTTGGTTTTTGGTTTCAGGTTCAGTCTCTCTCTCTGTCTCTCTATTCACAGCTCGCTCGCACGCATGGAGTGCAAACTCTGTCCCAAGAGATTCTCCAACGCCAAAGCTTTGGGTGCTCACATGAAAACCCACTACGCTCCGCTACCAATCCCACCCAAAAAGAACGAAGAAGAAGAAATCGGCTCGTCGACTATCTTCGATCACAAGCCTTTGGTCAGCCTCCGTTCTTACGGGCTGAGGCAGAATCCGAAGAAGAGGGTCCACGTGGAAGATGCGGTTGTTCGTCGTACGGAGAAGATGAGCAACAGACGAGCCAAGGCATCACTTGCTGCCGCCGATGGTGATGGGTCTGATGAGATAAGAGACGTTGCTTTCTGTTTAATGATGCTGTCGAGGGACGCTCGACCAATAATAGCCTGCAAATGCGAGATATGCTGTGTGTCTTCTAAGGCGCGTCGCAGCGCCGATCACAAGGGAAGTGACATGGTTATGGCGAAGAAGCCGAAGAAGATATGCGACCTCAATCTGATGGGCTTTGATGAGGACGGCAGCGACTGCGATGGTTTTTTAGATCTAAATCTCCCTTCTCGCGTGGAAGGTGAAGGTATTGATCATCACCAAGGACTAATTTGATCCCAAGAACTAGCTACTGATCAGGCCATCGTCCTGTGTTCTGCGTCTTAGGGAGTTGAAAAATTCTTGCTTACTTCTTTTTTGTGCATATTTACTTGAACTTTTGCATATGACTTGAGATTGTATGATGCTCGTGTCGTGGTTATGAACCTGTATTTTCATGGGTTTTTTTTTTTTCTTGTTTTCTTCGCGTCTCTCTCCTTGCTTGCTAATACGTATTTTATTCTTCTTCATGATTATTTCGTTTTTCTGATACTCTCAGTCTGCCAAGAAAAAGGACTATTTAGGCAGAGCAGCTGCTGTTGTTTGCGATACTCTGCTGTACAACAACCATTTGTCTTCGGTGTCTATAAATGTATGCGATCACATGGAATCTGTAAATAATACCGTTCGTTAATGGCCTATTAGTTGAGAGGAGTTAAATCTCTTTGGTACTATTTCAAACACTACAGAATTAGAATAATAAAGAAAACGAATGTTAGAGGTAATAGTAATGCTCTTGTTTATCTTCACATAAAAAGGGATGCTCCAATTCCTATTTTGAATTTACGATGAGCAGACAAGAAATGGGTTTTTGTTAAACTGCAAAATAAAATGGATCTGAACGCTTGAGAAATGGTGTATAATTTAACTGTCGATCCTCGTTTACAATTATATAATTGTACATCAAAATGAGGGTAAAAGGAAGCAGAAAAATAAGATAGATGATTCGAATAAATCAGAATTCAGCGGAGCCGGGCGCTCGGGGAAAAGGAATGGCATCTCGGATATTGTCAATTCCAGTCGCAAACTGCACGAGCCTTTCGAACCCTAAGCCAAAGCCTGCATGTGGAACTGGGGAAAAAAAAAAAGCAAAAAAAAGGTATCAAACCTTATGATGCAATTTCTATAACATAGCACAGCCAAGCCAAGAATCTTCGTTTTCTCAGTTTTGGAATTTATGCTAAAGATTCTCACCTGAACCATAACGGCGCAGGTCGAGATACCACCAATAGCTTTCCTTGTCGAGCTTCAAGTCATCCAAGCGTTTTTCCAGGTAGTCGAGACGCTCTTCTCTTTGGCTTCCACCGATTAGTTCACCACCTGATAAAGAAATTGAAATTTTTAATATGGATGGATAAAACCAGAAAAACTGACCTGATTTGGTGTGGAATGCATGCATTTAGTAAATAAAATCTTAATACAAGAAATGGATGGTTATGATAAGAGAACGTTTAGGAAACAGTGGCGATAGATATACCCGTGGAACTATCATATCCATGGCCGCAACTGTCTTCCCATCATCGTTTTCTCTCATGTAAAATGCCTTGATCTCCTACGATATGATGAAAGAATGATCTGGGAAAACAGATTTGGCCGAATGTGAACCTTGATTTGATAAAAAAGTATTTCTTACCTTGGGGTAATCCCTTATAATCACTGGGCATCCGCCAAATGCCTCTTCTGCGATATATCGTTCGTGCTCGCTCTGCAAATCACATCCCCATGAGACCTGTAAAGAAAGAAAGTAAGCACATGACGGTTGTCGGGGGTGGTATCGACAAGGATATCTTAGAAAATTACCGGAATTCAAATTTCTTCTTTGCTTTCAGGAGGAGTTCAATCGCATCAGTGTACGTCAACTGTACAAAGTTTTTTTCAGCAACATCCTGGAAAGTTGAGAAACATTAAAAGTTTATAACATGCTAAGACATGTATGCTACCCCTATGGGTCAGAATGAAGAGTAAAAAATAACAAAAAATTCATACACTCAGTCGGTTGACGATTCCTTTCTCAATCCAGGTATTAAAGAAGTCCAAATCTTCTTTGCAGTTTTCCAGAATGTATTGTACCTAGCCATTCCAGGAACGAACAGATTCAATAATCGAGTAACATATTAAGCTGGCTACGAAGTAAACATGATCGAACAGCCATTTTAATAGAATTTAGGAGTTGCGATGTAACATACTACGTACTGGAGATACGCTGTTGCACAAGCCATATCATCTTCTAAATCAGCAAAAGCAAGCTCTGGCTCTATCATCTGGCCGGAAGTTGAGAAATTTTTTGTGTTTTAACAAAGTGCTGATTTTAAGAAGGGAAGACAAAGATTATTGAATTGACAATGTAACTGTCTAATAATACCCAAAATTCAGCCAAGTGACGAGATGTGTTGGAATTTTCTGCTCTAAAAGTGGGGCCAAAGGTGTAGACCTGGGCAAAGAACCAAAATTGCATCAGTAACACAGAAATACTGATACATCAACTGTAATAGTGTGCGAGAAGTATACATCAGAAAGAGCAGTGGCATATGTTTCAGCGTTGAGTTGCCCGGACACTGTCAGAAACGCAGGTCTCCCGAAGAAGTCCTGTGAGACAGGAGAATAGAGAAAGTGAAGAATACTAGGTCATGACATATTTCAACTAAAAGATTTAACCTATGATACTTCAGCTTGATGAAAACTTCCTGATGGAAAATATATCCAGATATAACACTAACCTGCGACCAATCAATTAAGCCATCCTTTGTTGTTGGAATGGCATTCACTGGGGAATTTGTAACTTCCCTTGAGTTAGGAATCTGTCACAAAGTTTTATATCAGAGTTCAGACAAATGAGAAATCACATTTACTATTATCGTTTCCCCGACCCCATGACAAAATACATGTAGGAAGCTTTCAAAATCCTAGAACCAGCTTACCAGCGTTGTCACACAAAACTGTTCACCAGCTCCTTCACAATCTGAAGCAGTGATAATTGGGCTTGAAAGCCATATGAAGCCATTCTCTTGGAAAAATTATGCGTTGCGAAAGCCAAAGCATTCCTAACCCTGGAAACCTAAAAGCCAAATGTAAACTATTTTCAAATGTAATATAGTGAGTGAGACTTGATGTCCAATACGCTTCAAATAAGGCAAATATGTATAATCAATTAAAAAGAATGCATGGACGGAAAACTAACATAGACAAAAAACGCCTATCCCACTAAAACTGAAGTCATGTTGATAAAATGTATCATCATTGTGTAAAGTGGATCTTAAAGATTTCTCGAAGCCGACACTTAGGTCAGACAGTGAAGACAATTCGACAGCAGATGGGATCCCTACCGCACCAAATGTATTTGTTCTGGGACGCAGGTGGGCCTTAGTTCTTAAGAACTCTCGGCTAACTCTTTTCTTTTGAATTGGGAATGAAGGATCACTTGTACCAATCTGCAAGATATTAATCAATATAATAACAAATGTTGGCATGGCATGAGATGATAAATCCCAGCACCACAGCATTAACATTCGTATCCACTCTTTAGCTTGCAAGGAAATATTTACCGTGACAAGCTTATCAACCTTCAACTCTATCTTTTGCTTTGACCCTTGACTACCAACTATAGTACCTTGTATCCACACTGAAGCACCGGTTGTAGTAACTCCACTTTCAACCTACGAAGAGAGCTGAGAATCAGATGCCAAATGTAGTCTACCATATATGAGAGTATAGTTAACGTATCAGCAATGTTAATAAGGAATGAAAGTACTCAAACCCTCCTTAATCATATCAAGCTTAATAGAAAGGCATACAACATCGGATAAATTAATCTTAAGAGTACCTGATCATATCCTTCAGCGTCGGGCTCATAACGCATTGCATATTAGAAAGACACGAACCGTCATTAACCTATTAATCACAGAAACCCAGAATTCAACCAGCAACAGAAGAAAAAGTTACACCACTAGAAGCTGCAATAGTAAGAGTAGCAGCCAAACAAAGAAACGAAACAGGAAAAAAAGGGGGGGGGTTAAATCTTCCAACACGATCATACCTCAATAAAGGTGACGGTGCTCTGAACCCTAAGTGTCCTAACCCAACCTCTAACTACAACAGACTGATCCAGCCTATCCAACCCCTCTTCGGGCCCGCCTTTGATGTCAGCAATCTTCAATTTCTTCCTGAACTCTCCAATTGACAATCCTTTCGTTTCGATAGGCTCCAGCGATGAAACCGTGGCGGAGCAGAATGTCCGGTGACGGATGGCTGCTGATGAGTAGAACACAAACTGCGGCGGATGATATTTCCGGGATCGACTACCTATTACTTTAAAGAGCTTCACCACTCCGTCTGTTCGTGGCCGGAGGAGCCGGAGGGTGGCGGCGGCGGCGCCTGGATATAGAGCAGCTGCCATTGCGGCGAGGGTGTGTGTGGAAGAGAGAGATGGTAATGAGATGAGCTACGTTTGGCTACTTCACTTAACTTCACCTCACCGTGTCCAATATATGTAGATATAAATTTCATTTTTCCAAAGTTAACGATAAATTAAGCCCTTCCTGAATGTTAGGCCAACATCTCTCAACATTCTTCTTCTGAAAGAACTTTGTGAATTTCTTCACGACATAGTCATATCCTCATCATTGTCAGGGTCAACTTCAGTGTTGGATGACTGGCTGACTAGAGCAATGCTTTTGCCACGTGAAGCTCTCTTTTGGACTTCGAGGTTGGTCTCATAGTTCTTCGTGATGTTCATCAATGTGTTGAGTTCCATCGTGCCCAGATTATGTGTACCCTTAACGGCCGCTACCTTCACATTAAACTTTTCACTTAGCGTACGTAAAGCTTTAGAAATGAGTACCTTATTAGAAATTGGATCTCCGAGGCTAGCACACTCGCTTGAAATCGTCAGGATCTTCTCGAAGTACGTGGTGATATCCTCGTCTTCATTCATTCTCAGATTTTCAAACTGATTGAGGAGGTATCGTAGTTTGGTTTCCCTCACACTTGCATCACCTTCGTAGTACCTCTGGAGTAGATCCACGCGTTCTTTGCCGTCGAGCAATTCTGAATGATCTTAAACATGATGTCCACCGAAGAGAATGACATTAAGTTTTTGTCGTTATACTCGGCCGCATTCTTTCCAGCAGTAGTCCACCCTCGATTGGTTTGTCAACAATTTCGCCATCAGCATCTGGAGGAGATCGAGGTGGAGTGTATGCGTTGAGAACAGATTCCCACCCACGCTTGCACGTTTATGGATTTGATGCATTGGCGCACAGCGAACCTTCCAATAGGCATAGTTTGAACCGTCTAACACAGGGACTTTGCCTTTAGAGTTTTTATTCTATTAAAGGATAATAAGGTGCGCTCTTTCTGGATTGTTATTGCTGCTTGCCGAGATGGTTTGAGCTTGTAACATCCATTATAAAGGATCATAAATGCTTAGTCACATCAAGCGGAGGCTCTGATACCACTTTGATGTGGTCCCAGTACGATATGGATGTAAAATACTAAGTTCTAAAACTGGTGACTAAATGTGGAACAGATGTTGGGTCAACACTGACGCCAACACAAAACGCGCAGCGGAATATTTAACGAACTTAGTAAAGAAAGATGGTGAACACGAGATGTAAATCTGTGCAGCAAGTTCTTCAACTTGCTACGTGCCTCAAGGCAAATTCCACTAATAGCAATGGATGGCAAAACAACTATCCGAAGATAGTAAAAACAAGCCTAGAAAAACTACGAATCTAAACGATCCTGAAAACTACGAATCTTAACGATCCTGAAAAAACTACGAAGTACTAAGACTTCTGAAAAGAAGTACTAGGCTAAAAGACACTTTGGCTCGCTCAAATTCTCTCAAAGTAAACTCGATAATTTTCGCTCATAGCTCTCAAAAGTTTCTCGTCCAAGAAGTGAGTTGCAGCTCGGAATCTCCTCTTATTTATAGGTCTTGGCTCATGTTTGAATTGGTAGGAGATCCCTTGAATATCTCCTAATGATTTAGTCTTAACTTGAGCTCCAAGCATCCTATTTTAGTAAGTCCTTCCAAATTTCGCTCTTAGTTGCTCCACACGTTTTTTCACACGGTTTCGAACAATTCCCAATCCTTATTTAAGTCCTGAAAAATACTAAAATAGCCATGAAACGAATTATAGGGTTTTTGGCATGAAAGATAAAACTAGAGGCGGACAGCCAAAGATGTTGACTCGATGTTGTCCCAACATGATTGTCAACATTGAAGTCTCAACACTAACATATTTGTTGAAGTCCTAATTTGCAACTCATACCTCATGTGAACAAGACATTAGACAAACATCTAGACAGGGTATTAGACAAGACATATCTAGACAACTAGACAAGAAAACATAAATCTACCAACATGTTTTATTATTGTCAAATATATCATGCTTTGTATTTGAAGTTCTATCACTATATAATGGGATGTAATCTTATTGAATCATGTAAGGAATCGATATAATACATTCAAGTCCCGTAGCATAGAATAATCTCTCTCTCTCTCTCTCTCTCTCTCCTCCTCTCTCCTCTTCTCCTCTCTCTCTCTCTCTCTCTCTCTCTCTCTCTCTCTCTCTCTCTCTCTTATCTCCAACAAAGTGTGGTATCAGAGCTAAGGAGAAATTTAAAAAAAAAAAATTTGAAGGCATCGACTTCACCCTCACATATTCATACACCAAGCAACCACCTCTCCATACACGTGAAACTTATTTCCAAGCAAGCACCTTACACTTCAACTACACATAATCTCTCTTTTTCATACACGTGCTCTTTCTCAAGCAGCCACCTTATATCACCTCTCAAAGTCACACATCAAATTATTGGTGAATAACCCAACATAGAGCATGCATACGTGAGATGGCAAATCAAGTGATGACTATGTTCTCTTACACTCCGAATCAAGTTCCAATCTTTGACGGAGAAAATTTCGACTATTGGTGTAGTCAAATGGAGACATTGTTTATATCGCATGATCTATGGGAGGTTGTTGAAGAAACGTATGCGGAGCCACCACCTCAAGAAGATAAAGAGGAGTCCGATGAAGAAGAATGGACAGACGTACAACAAAAGGAGTACAACAAAAATCGAAAGAATGATGCTAGTGCTCTAAGGTTCATCCAACAAGGTCTAAGCAAAACCATCTATCCCAGAATCCATGGCATTAAAAAGTCCAAAGAAGCATGGGATATTCTCAAAGAAGGTTTTTAAGGAAACGAATAAGTAACGTCAATCAAACTCCAATATCTTTGGAGAGAATTCGATAACTTGGCGAAAAGATAACGAAGCCATGCAAGTCTATCTCACTCGTGTTGCTGAGATCGTCAATCAAATTAGGAGACTTGGAGATTCTAAGGAGTCTTCCCTCTAAATCGCGATCGAAGAGTCGAAGGACCTGACAAAGTTCACTTTTCGTGAACTAACAAGCTCATTACAAGTTCATGAAGAGCGCCTCAACAAATCCTCAAATCAATCCCTGGAGCAAGCTTTTGACTCCAAGATGAACGTGCAAGGAACTAAGAATACTACATGGCATTATAAGGGAGGCGGTTCAAATCATATGAGAGGAAGAGGGCGAGGCCATCCAAGTCATTTAGGCCTAATGGTGGAAATTCAAACCAACAAGCCGGTTGCCGAATTTGCAAGAAAACAAATCACGATACAAAAAATTGTCGACTCAAGTGCAAGAAGTGCCAAACACCAACCATTCACAAAGAGACTGTTGGTATCAACAAAAGTCGGAGAAAAATGAAACAAATTTCATCAAAGATGCCGGAGAGCAATTATTTTCTTGCATGACGGATCAACATCAACCATCATGTATGTGGTATTTGGATCACGGGTGTAGCAGGCATATGACTGGAGAAAGGACGTTGTTCGTTGAGCTTGATCAAAACTTTTCGTCGGAGGTAAAACTAGGCGATGGCAAGCTACACAAGGCTGAAGGAAAGGGAACTATTGCAGTCCAAACTAAAGAAGGTAACAAAAAGCTCATTCAAGGAGTTCTTTATGTGCCAAATCTTACGAGTAATCTTCTTAGTGTTGGACACTTATTGGAGAAGGGGTATTCGGTATTTTTTCACGATGGAAAATGCAGAATTATTGATAAGAAAAGCAATAATACTATTGCTTATGTTCCTATGAGTCCAAACAAGTCCAATGATCATCCCTCTTCAAGAGAAAGTGGCATTCAAGGGAGAAAATTTAGAACAATCTCATCTTTGGCATTTGAGATACGGGTATGTCAACGGCAAGGGACTGATACTGCTCAAGCAAAAGAATATGGTGATAGGCTTACCAAATATTGATCAACGAACAGAAATTTGTGAAGGATGCGTATATGGCAAAATGCATCGACTTCCGTTTCCAAAACAACTTGGCGTGCGAAGGAACCGCTTGAACTTGTTCATGCGGATATCTGGCGACCAACGAGAACTCCTTCTCTCGGTAACAAAAAATACTTCATTCTATTTGTTGATGATTTTATAAGGATGATGTGGGTTTATTTTCTAAATGAATAATCCGAAGCGTTTGCTACTTTTATGAAGTTTAAGGTTCTTGTCGAGAAACAGAGTCATTACAAAATTCAGACACTCAGAACGGATTGAGGAGGAGAATTTATATATCATCCGTTCATGGAATATTGTCACGAAAATGGTATTCAGAGGCAACTCACGGTTCGAAGAAGTCCTCAATAGAATGGAGTCGCTGAACGAAAAAATCGCACAATCGCGGAAATGTCGAGGAGCATGATGATCGGCAAAAGGATTACCCAAAAATTTCTGGGCCGAGGCTGTTCATACTTCTATTCATATTTTGAATCGGTGTCTGACAAAAGCTGTACGGAACAAAACGTCATTCTAAGCTTGGCACAAGAGGAAACCCGTTGTTGATCACTTGAAGATTTTTGGAAGCATTGCGTATTCACATATCTCAGTTCCAAATCGAGACAAGCTCGACACAAAAGGTGAAAAACTAATATTTATTGGCTACATCAATGAGTCCAAAGGCTATCGTCTTTATCATCCTATAAATTGCAAGCTCGTTATTTCGAGAGATGTAATATTTGATGAAATGGCTCAATGGAGTTGGGTAGAAAATTCCTCACAACAATTTTCTTCAAATAAATTTTTTGAACCAACCAATGGAGAAGAAGAAAATGTAGTAGCAACTCCACCTCAAAGTCCCGGACCTTCTTTATCAAATTTCGGAGGAGAAAACTCAGATTCGCCAGTAAGAAAAACTCGCTCTTTAAGAAATATTTATGAAACTTGCGAAGTTGCTTTCTCCATAGTTGAGCCAAGTAGCTTTGAAGTTGCTGCAAAATAAGACGTGTGGATAAAGGCTATGGAAGAAGAAATCGTAATGATCGAAAAGAACAAAACCTGGGAATTGGTGAACCTACCGGAGCATATAGATGTAATTGGTCTCATATGGATTTTCAAGATGAAACTGCTCGAAGATGGAAGCATACAGAAACATAAGGCTCGACTCGTTGCAAATGGATTCGTTCAACAACCAGGAGTGGATTTCAACGAGACTTTTGCGCCTGTTGTACGAATGGAGACTATTCGACTAGTACTTGCTCTTGCAGCACAACTAGAAGTACAAGTATTTCAACTTGACGTCAAATCAGCCTTCCTAAATGGTCAACTCGACGAGGAAATCTACGTGCAACAACCTCAAGGGTTCCAAATACAAGGAAAATAAGATAAAATATTTCGACTCAAAAAAGCGCTATACGGATTGAAGCAAGCTCCACGAGCATGGAACAAGAAAATTAACGGATATTTTCAAAGAAATGATTTTCTCAAAGTCCAAAAGACCATTCTCTGTATGTGAAGAAAAATGGTGAGAATTTTATGATTGTCTGCATATATGTTGACGATCTTATCTATTTAGGAACCAAAGAATTGGAGGTCGAAGCTTTCAAAACTAATATGATGAACGAGTTCGAGATGACAGATTTAGGAGCGATGAAGTACTTTCTCGGAATTCAGGTCAAACAATCTAAAGGTGAAATCTTTCTCTCAAGAGAAATATATAGAAGATCTTTTGAAAAAATTCCGTATGGAAAATTGCAAGCCTGTTTCTTGTCTACGATAAATTTTTTAAATCTGATGGAGCTGCGAAGGTTGATGGTAAAATTTTTCGAAGTCTTGTTGGCTCTCTGATCTATCTCACAAACACAAGGCCAGACATTGTGTATGCCGTTAGTTTGATCTCCAGATTCATGAACGAGCCAAGTCAAATTCATTTTTCAGCGGCTAAAAGAGTTCTTCGTTATCTTCAAGGAAGCAAAAATTAGGGCACCAGGTATGTAAAACAGAGCAAAAATAATCTGATCGGATTTACTGACAGTGATTGGACAGGTTCTTTAGATGATCGAAAGAGTACTTCGGGGTACTTATTTTGCATGGGCACTAATATAATTACCTGGAGTTCGAAAAAGCAAAAGACTGCCGCACTCTCTACAGCGGAAACTGAATATATCGCTGCCACAGACGCTACGTGCGAGGCTATATGGTTGCGTAGACTTCTAGCAGATATACAGCAAATTCAAGAACAACCGACGTAATCTATTGTGACAATATGTCGACAATTGCTATGACTAAAAATTCTGTGTTCCATTCAAGGGCAAAATATATTGAGATGCGACATCATTTCATAAGAGACATGGTGAGCAAAGGAGAGATCAATTTGGAGTTCATCGGCACGAACGATCAAGCTGCGGATTTTCTTACAAAAGCAATTTATACGGAGAAATTTCAGAAGATTAAAGATGAGCTGAAGAGTGCAAATTAAGAGGGAGTGTTGAAAGTCCTAATTTGCAACTCATACCTCATGTGAACAAGACATTAGACAAACATTATCTAGACAAGGTATTAGACAAGACATTATCTAGACAACTAGACAAGAAAACATAAAGCTACCAAACGTGTTTTACTATTGTCAAATATATCATGCTTTGTATTTGAAGTTCTATCACTACTATATAATGGGATGTAATCTTATTGAATCATGTAAGCAATCAATATAATACATTCAAGTGTCGTAGCATTGAAAATTATCTCTCTCTCTCTCTCTCTTTCTCTCTCTCTCTCTCCAACAATATTTAGGCATATCATCTTCTCTAGTTACTCACTTCAATTATAATGTGTGTTAGCTTCTGTTAATATTTGATATTGAAGACAATAGACTTACAATTTTAGAAATTACTTGCTATTTTTACCAATAAACTCTGATGGTGCGTATCCGTACTCCAGTCCTTGTTTCATCACCTGATATGCCCTCAAGAAATCAACATTCACACATAATCCATGCACTACTGGTTATATGAAAGCAAACTTGGACCAACCTTACTTTGCCATGCTATAAAGATCATAGATGTTCCACTGTACCTCTTATATGTGCATAAAAAGTTAATCTTGTTTTCCATAAGCATCACTATTCCTCAAATGGTACGGGTACTCTGCAATAATGGCATCAACTTTTCCCGTACTCAACATCAGGGACGGACCTATGTCGGGGCTTGGGGGGCCATTGACCCCCCAACCAATTAGACTATATAATGTAGTTAAATCAAATAATGATACGTAGTCTAGTGGCAAAGTCAGTGTAGATAAGGTCATGAGACCCAATTTAGTTGGGTTCGAGTACTCTCAAGCTCATTTTATTTCTGTTCTGAGATCTTCTATTTATAGTTTGACCCCCCAAAATATGTAGTTTTTCTTTAGCCCCCAACACTTTTGGACTGGGTCCGTCACTGCTCAACATCTCATTTCCTCATGTACCCGCGCATCAGGACGTTACAAATGAGAATGTTGGCCCTCACACCCCTCTCAACCATTTCATCGAGCACCTTCTTGGTGCACCTCATCCGCAATAACCATTCCGTATAGTATACGTAACTACGATTCTCACAGTTAATCGCTGATGATGCCGCCAAATTCGACCCGTTGCAGCTGATCGACGTCTTCGTCAGCATCACCGCGTGAGAGGTCACTGCAACCTCTTGCTTGTCGCCGAAGATCAGACCGCTTGTCTATCGCCGATGAAGATTGGAGAAGACATCGCCAGTAGACTTCCAAGGACTGGAGCGCGTCAGAGAAGGTCACCGTAGGAGGCTAACGACGTGAGCGAGATCGCTAGGGTGAAACATGGGTCACGGGCACTTGTGCGTCGGTTGAGTTGCTTATTCGGGAAACGTGGAGCTGCTAAAATATATACATATAACTATATATTTTATTTTAAAATATAAAATGGCATATCGTAATTCCAACCTCACATTGGCCTAAATGGTAAATTTAATTGATGATACTGACATGTCACATAAGGATTGGTTGTGAGAATGGTCAATGAGAGTCCACATCCAACTTTTATATAGTATAGATACGGTAGTACGTATTTATTATGTATACGTTTTACTTCGCATATAAATAGCATTTATGTACTGGATTACTATTCACTGCCCCCTTTTTCCTAGTCACAGCCCCCTAAAGGACTGTAAAAAAGACGATTTTGCTCTTATAATATTTAAATTAATTTAAAAAGAAAAACAAAATTCCGGTACGAAATAATGAAAACTACATACACAAATAAATTCGAACGATCGATGTAACGTCAAAAAAAATTTGATTCAACATTTTAGGACCGATCGATCGAAATTTTCGGCCCTGCAGTGCACGACCTAACAAACTTTCGGCCGGTCTGTGTGCGGGCCGATCGATTTTTTCGTCCCAGACAAAGCCCGTCGTTCGGCTCCGCAGTGTAACGGCCGACCTGTATTTTCGGCCTTGACAGATCTGTCCGACAAAATCGATCGGCCGGTACACAGCAGGGCCGAAAATTTCGATGGTCCGCTGTGATTTCGGGCGACAGCACCCGAAGTTCAATTTTGGGTACAATTTTGAGGTCGATGCGCTCCGAATCGGGTCAAACATAAAACATAAACGTTGTATATAATCAAGTTGGCTTTCCATATAAATTTGAATCAAGGTCGTCCGATTTGTAAATCGGAAGTTATTGTCAAAATTGTGCAGACTGCCAGTTTCGGCCGATTCCACTTGATTGCACAATTTTGAGCATAACTTTTGATTTACAAATCGGATGACTCTGATTCAAGTTACTATGAAAAGCCAACTTAATTATCTATAACTTTTGTGTTTTAATGGCAGTCCGATTCGAAGTCCATTGACCTCGAAAATTTGCCCGAGTCTAACTTAGGGTTGTTGTCCGAGTGGAATCGGCCGAAACTGGTAGTCTGCACGATTTTGACAATAACTTCTGATTTACAATTTGGACGACCCTGATTCAAATTCCTTTGGAAAGCCAACTTGATTATCTACAACTTCTATGTTTTATGTTTGACCTGATTCGGAGCGCATCGACCCCAAAATTGTACCCGACATTAAACTTCGGGTGCTGTCGCCCGAAATGGCAGCGGACCATCAAACTTTTCGGCCCTACAGTGTACCGGCCGATCGATTTTTTCGGCCAGACCTGTCAGGGCTGAAAAGACTGATCGGCCGTTACACTGCGGGGCCGAACGAGATTTTCGGCCGGGCTTTGTCTGGGCCGAAAAAATCGATCGGCCCGCCCACAGACCGGTCGAAAAGTTCGTAAGGCCGTGTTCTGCATGGCCGAAAATTTCGATCGATCGGTCCTAAAATGTTAAATCGAATTTTTTTTCTGGCGTTACATCGATCGTTCGAATTTATTTGTGTATGTAGTTTTCAGTATTTCGTAGCAGAATTTTGTTTTTTCTTTTTAAATTAGTTTAAATATCACAAGAGCAAAATCGTCTTTTTACAGTCCTTTAGGGGGCGGTGACTAGGAAAAAGGGGGCGGTGAATAGTAATTCCCTAATTATACGGTAAGAGGAAAAAAAAGTAAGCCAAACACGGCCATATTTTGCACGTGGGGAAGAGTAAACTAATGAAAAAAGCTTTGACTGAGCCATTAAGTCCCAATGGAGACATATTAGTTTGTGCCAAATTAAGGGAGGAGATGACAAAGTTAGTTCTAAAGGGTAGACAGAAGGTATCGAGATTGTGCTGCCCAATACTTTCCATGTCTTTATTAATCAGAGTTGTTGTGAATATAATAATTTATTTGTAGTCTTTTATTTTTAATCAAAAGTAAACACGTAATAAATGCGACATATTCAGCCTAAGATTCCTTCAAACTAGCACACCTCACAAATTTCATAAAATATTAATACAATAGTCAACAAGAATCTCATCTCACAAATCATAATCAAGCAAAACCCTAGTGCAGTTCCACTCTTGAAAAAAAAAAAACAAAATTATAACCTTGTCTGGAGGTTTTATCGTATCCATAGATTGGATAAAATAATCTAAAACACAAACTCCTCTGAGGAAGACGATGATGATGACGAAGATACATCAGGCAATCCTCTATCTTGCATAGCTTCAGCCGCCGAATCGCTGATGTTAAGCAGATACTGAACCCTACCTTTCTTTTCGAGCTGGGGATAGCTTTTAAGGTACACAAGGAATAAATCTGCTAGTTCTTCGGGCACGTCCCATGATAATGGAGTCGAGGGAACTGCCTTGTCGCATGCTAGCAAGTCGTTCAATGAATTTACCTATTAAAGAGTGTGTGTGGTCAAGCAAGTAGCACGTTTTTAACGTTCACCAGAAATCAATAGAGAAATCCATAAGAAAAAGCTATGAGGTTTGGAAAAACATACCACCCCAGAATGGTTTCTTTGCCTAAGATTAGAAACAGCTTGTACGAGCGAATTCGACAGCCTCACGCGGGCGAGTTCATGGACAACTCCCTTCGCCTTTTTGGGATCGATGTTGAGATCTTTCGGGATTTTCTCGTACACTTCTTCTTCGTCGAAATCCCCTGTCCCAGAGGAGAAGATGTTGTCGACGGTTTTCTTGAAGAGATTCTCTCGTAAACTCTCAGAGATCATGTTAGCCACGTCCACGCCATTCTCCTTCAGTTCCCTGATGTCTTTAATGGTGAGGTTGCCACGTCCAGCAGCAGTTTCTAGGGCTGCAGACATTTTCGTCGTGGTTATACTCTTGATGATCTTCTGCGCGTACTGAGGGGGCAAGCCAACGTTTTTCTGAAGCTGGTCAAGTTGCTTGATTCGAGCCTTGGTCAGCTGCCCGTCGGCCAATATGACCTCAGCCTCTTGCTTAAATGCCTGCTCGGCCAAGCCCCGATGAACGTTCAGAACCTCCGCATCGGTCAACCCTAGTATCCCACCAAGTTGGCTGAGAAATACGTACTCAGAATCATCTTTTTTCGTCGTGATTTGGGCACCAAAAGGAATTCGAGTTACTTCGCCAGTCAGGCAGTAGAGCAGATAGGTCTTGTAAAGGTCTGCTCTGTCTCGCTCGGGCAGGTCATCTTTAAGGTTAATCTCCTTTTGGCTCGGTTTTCCCGAGGTATCCTTGTTTGATGATGGCCTTGCTTTCCTAAGAGATTGTAAAGACTCCCAATCCTCGTCTTCTTCGAGCCTTTTTGGTTCTTTTTCTTCTTCTTCCTTAGTCGTGGGCTTCTCAGTAGGAGGTGGTGTATCAGAGGATTCGCCTTTGATGTCGGCGATCAGAGGAGTGACGACCAAAGTGTTGAAAGCGATCATCTTCTTGAGTTCTTTTGCAGACTCTGTTTTGCTACCAGCCGCACGCGCTCGTTGGATGTATCTGATGAATATTTGACGTACCTGTCGTAACTCGTACGTTTGTAAAATTGATTACTCGGGCATGGCTTAAATATAGATGGAAATTTGGAGTATTTATTGGACTCCATTAAATGATACTTACGGCTTTCCCAGCAATAGACATAGCCACGTCTCTGCTCAATCGCAAGCCAAAAGCAGCTTTTCTG
This sequence comes from Craterostigma plantagineum, assembly GCA_027422505.1. NCBI lineage: Eukaryota > Viridiplantae > Streptophyta > Magnoliopsida > Lamiales > Linderniaceae > Craterostigma > Craterostigma plantagineum. The sequence continues at coordinate 811,196 of JAPQWV010000157.1, forward strand.
ACAGATTTTTGTATCTCGCCATCGTATCCATCCACGCCAGATGCAACAGCCTCTCGGACAATCTGATTCAAATGACGAAATTAATCACTATACGACATAGCATTGATCGACTTAACTTCTGAAGAAAGGAAATGAAACTCATTTGAAGTTCACAAAATCCAAATATGTCTTGATTGCAAAAACAAAGGGGATCGTCAACGTTTCTTGCATGGGCTGGGGAAATTGATTGATGAAAATCGATGGAATTACCTTCTCAAATAACTTGCCACAAATATCAGCATGAGCTGCTTCAACTGTCTCCTTCGGTACGCAGAACATGATTTGAACTTGCTTAAGAGATTCCACATCCTCATCACTGAGTTCGCCCTTATCACCCACCAGCTGCTGAAGTTTCCTCCTATAGATTTCTGATCGAAGAAATTTGATTCGTCAGCAAACACTTTTGGGTTGAATCAAATCAGGCTTGTGATATTTCCCAAAGTTAACCCTCGTAATCCTTACATTTCAAGATCTCAGCAATAACCCAGAGAATGCAATAAACATTGTCGTGTGGACTACCAAAAATATTACGAGAGATTGCATGAGTTATCAAACCTTCATGAATCTGAACAGCCTTCTCGGGATCAAGCTGTAGCTCTTCACACAGTTTTTGTAGATAAGCTGCTTTACTAACAGCAGCAGCTAATTCACCACTCGATACAGCCTGCTGAAGACGTCTGCGATACACTTGAGATGTCACTTCTATCGCAATAGATTCTGCTTCTCGTTTACCTAAGCCAAATATGTTCCTCAACTGACTCAAAGCAGCAAGCTTCAACGTGGAGAAAAACATCATGTTAGCAGAAAGGTTTACGAGATAAGTAGTCAACAGGTTAAAAGAAAAGCTGACAGCACTGCTATTTTATTCAGGGACGATGTGATAATTCATACCTTTTTCCCTTCCATAACACCCCCAGCCAAAGCATCAGTTAGATATGCTCTATACAGTTGTTTTAAGTCGTCCATCTTTCCATCAAAATCCCCACCTAAACAAGACAATGTAACATCAACTTCAGGACACCATTTTATATGGAAATGAAGTACAAAGCAGGGGACATATTTAAAGAAGAATGGTAATTAAGTTCAACGATTCTTGAAAAGTACCAATTAAAGATACAGGTCCAACTCCCCGAGCAAAACGGCTGGCATCAGAATGGTCCTTAAGCGAGATGAGCAGATTATTAAAAGCCAGTATCTTATCAAGCTCGTCAACAATAGGTTGCCTGTCAAATGCACACGTTTGAAAGGGACTACATAAAATGCATACACGTTTGCCTGTCAAACTAGATGTTCATTCTTCTACTACTTTTGTGAAAACCAAATCATGAGCTTGAAAGGAAGTCAGATCATTATGTTTACACTGATCGAGTTCTGGACTTCAGCACTCCAAGAGCTACAGATATATTTTTTTCGACAAGCTTTCTTGTATGCTCTCTGAACATGTCCTCAGCAAGCTGCATCGGAAAACAGATAACAAGATTGAAATTTTTTATGTTGAACTTGTATCATGTTTCATCACTCAATCAACACATGCAGGAGATGTAATGTCTAAGTGTCGTGAAAAGCATTATCTGTTGGTAAAAAATGTTAAATAATACAACAACAGACTATCGATTTACCTCATCAGAAAGTCTGTATAGAATTTGTGCTTCTCTAAGGTTGATCAACTGGTCAGCATCAACATCTAAAGATCATTCAAAAAGCACGTGAAAATCCTACTGTCACGTCAGAAAAATTTACGGACCAAACATTATACGGTAAAAAACTTGCAAAGGTACAACAAGAAATAAGGTGCTGCCTCTGAACTATAGCCTCGGTAGAACGAAAATGTCTTCAAAAAAGTTTCACACAAGAAAATTAATGCTTATCAATAGAGACCGTTCTAGAACAAAATGGATCTAAAAGTGAAGTCTTGTGAGATGAACTCCTACACTAAAAAATAGAATAGAAAACTAAATTCATTACCTTGAGAAACTGACCCAAGCTTGGAGGCATACAACCTTTGGGCATTGTCCCGAATGGCAACCTCCACCTAATTAGTAGACGCCATAAAGGCATAAATTACGAAACAAGTGGAAACAATAATATAATGCAATCCTTATGCAACATCAAACTTCTTTATATCTAGCATGCTTACACTTATTTTGTGTAAAACAGAAAATGTCCAAAATTCATCGATATTGCACTGTTAAAATTAAAATTGAAAAAATACTTATGTACCTGAGCATCTGTGACATTGAACACACGTTTCCATGGTAATAGGAAACCAGCTGCAGCACCAAATACAAGATTTGACACATAAATTAGCTTCTGAAAAGCCTGCACTTGGTAACATAGAACTGGTCAAGCTCTAAATCTTTAAGTTAGCACACAGTGTAAATAAATAAATAAATTAGACAAGACATTATCTATTACCCGACGCTGTTCAACATCAGAATCACGGTCTCCAGTTTCTAGTCTCTGTCTGAAAATTCGTCTGCCAATCTAAGGAATTACACAATTAAAATCTTATAAAAAGACTCCAGAGATCATTTAACAAAGATTATCAAGCTATACAAGAAATCAAACACTCACCTCCATGTGCACGGTTGCTGCCTCTGGATCTTCAATTCCCAGTGCGTTTTTGAATTGAATGATAGTTTCGACTTCATTACCTTTCAGATCTTCATTTCCAGGAGGAAGTACTGCTGATACAAACCTAAATGCAAACGTAATTAAAGAAATCCACAGATCATTGTCCTAATCATGTCAATCATCTCAAGTTGCAACCCATTGAAAAGGTTCAATACATTTCCACATGAGTGAATGCCAACAGTATTCTGTTGCAAATACACTTGTCTTTAAACAAAAATGTTTTCTCTTACCGGGAATATATATCGCATAGCTCTGCAGTAAATGCTTCATTCTGTTTGCTCACACCATATCTGGAATTACAAGCATAAACAGACTTGAAGAAATGCATATAACAAAAGAACTAGAATTACCGGACAAGAATTAGAGAAGGCACAAAAATATAGTAATTCACAAAGAGACGCACTGATCAATATATGACATTGACATTTGATGAAAAGAAAGGAAAATCTGTGATTTTTCTTCAATAAATGGCCAATTAACGAGGATAGACTCCAATCAAGTGTAAAAAGAAAATCCAATTACTTCTCCGCGATGGCCTCAACGTCCTCCTTTCTGACGCCATCAGGGCCGCCGCACCCAACAACGTAATTCCTCAGGCTAGCAGCCGCGACCGCCGGCACACATGAGTTCAACGCGTAAGCCGCTCCGGCGCCGGCCGCTCCAGCCGCCACAGCGCCGCCCAAACCCAAATTCCTCGACCCACCTATCCGAGTCCCCAATCCGTACCCAGAAGCCGCGGCGGCGGCGATTAGGAGGGCCGACGCGGCGACACGCACCGGAGGGGACATGGAGTCGACTAGGGATTGAACTCCAGTGAGCTCCTTCTTCTCTCCGAATACATCGGGAGGGACCGAGGTCGCAGTGGCGGATATTTTGATGCGGCGGCGGCGGTGGGTGGTTGTGGGGCGCAGAAGGGGGTAGAGGACGGCGGTGGAGGGAGGGTTCGAGGAGGTGAGAAGCGGTGGCGATAGGTTCATGGCTCGGTGGCTAAGTGAAGTGAAGAAGGAAAGTGAGGGTTTTATTCAGATGGATAGAAAGATAGATAGGGCTTATTAAGCTTAAGAAGAAATTGAAGATAGAATGATGAATGAAGCGAAGGAAGAAAGCAAAAGCAAAGCTCGCTCTTTTATTATTATTATTATTATTATTATTATTATTAGTATTATTATTTCATAGGTAAGACATTTTGACTCCTCACTATAAAACGCCACAGTAATTAATAATTGAAAGAGCGAGCTTTTGTAACGTAAATCATAATAGTGAAGTGAGCCATTCATTTAAAGCAAATAATACTTCCAAGTTCCATTCCATGGAACCTTTTCTTTAGCTGGACTAGCCAACGATCATTTAAAAGATAGATAGTAATATCATTGCTTCGATGAATACTTGAGACAGCTTATTCTCAACTCTACTATTCATCTTCGATGTGTATTGTTAACAAAGTCCTTTTTTATAAGTTTACCTTTTATCTTTGTGCCGCCGCCTCACCAGGGATGCATTGATTTTAGTGCTTTATAGGATTTCACGAAGTCTTCACGCGAAGAATACGAGGAAATAGTTTAAATCATAGAGTAATATAGCTTCATAAGTTTTGGCAAGAGTTTTAATTACCACAAAGCGAGGGTTAGTTTTGGTTATCATTTACATTTTCTTCTTTTTTATTTCCTATAGTTAAAGATATGCTCGTCAGATTTCTGTTATCTCGTCTTTTCAAGCCCTGATTCCCGCACCGCAAGTAATATATGCAATGAAATTGGACATGAATTTAAATGAAATGCATGCGGGCGGAGTTGTTGTATTTTGATTTGTTTATAATATTTAGGACTTCCTATCTTAAAAGAAATAAAAAAAAAGTGATATTATCTTATTTTTTGTAAATTGTATAATCGAAAGGTTTGGTCCAACTAACTCTCTGTAGTTAGTCGTAAATTTCCTGGATGTAGTGAAAAAAAAAAAACTGATATTTTATTACATGATTGGAATATGTGATGCGTCTCGAATTAGAACATCAATTTAATGAAAATTTAGGAATAATTATATATAAGACATGTACAATAAACTATTTATTCTCTTCTCGCGCGGAAGAAAACAAATGGTAATGACCCGCACGTGCTATCCGACCCATTTAGTGGTAGTTGGAATTATTACATTTCCTTCTAACAATTTTGATTTTCGTGGCCTAACTATTTGCAAATTGCAGCGTTTCAGTCTCTTGTTTGAATAATTGTTTGAAGGACCCAAAACAAAATACAAGTCAAAGATGAACTGTGATTGGCTACTCTATGAAGCAACAATCCAACCATCAACTTGCATTAACATTATTTAAGTTTCCGACCAATACTCGTATTTCTTTATAACTATAATATAATGTATTTCAAATCTTCGCGACTACAGTTATCCAAGACCCATCATAATCCCCATTATATGTGATGCGGGTATGACCCCGATCAACGATATTTGGTTCGGGAAAGGCGGTGATGGGTAAGACGGACTGGGCCTTGATGTTCTTGGAGTGTTTTAGGGTTAATACTTTAGTGCTATGAAGGAAAGGAATGAGAGAGACAAGGATTTAACGTGGTTCGGACAGGTGTCCTACATCCACGGGCCGCCGGAAACAGTATCCACTAGTCACAGTCACGAAATACACACACAGACTCACTTCGCTCGTTACAGTGCTTTCATGGTGAAAGAATGGATGAAGAAGATGAATGATGTAGAAAATATCTAAGTGTCTTGGTGTTATGATGATTTTTGCCTTGATCTCGTCTCTCTCTATTCACATATACCCGAATTCCCTTTGTTTGCCGAGCTGGCATACTCCCAGGACCACTTGACAGCGACAGGCAGTACATCCTGGGAGGAGACAGCACCTGCGATCGTACTGTTGTCAGACTGACGCGCGCCTCCTCTATTTATAATGTCATCCAATCACAAAATGCCACGTGTTCCCTGGTCGGCCCTTATCCAATATTTCCCGCTCAAGTTGCTTTGCTGCTGGGACCCACTTCACCTTTTCCGTACAGGGTCACAGGTCCCCACGTGTACTGCCCCTCTGGACATATGTCCCAAAAGTCACTATCTTCAGGTGTCCGGGTAAGGAGGAATGCTAGGCTAAAGTTCACCCCTATCATCCAGTCCCCCTACTCCGAAGTGTAATACGCTGAGTAGTACGGTTCGGAGTACACTTGAAGGAGCATTCCTCCTCTTTAGTGCTCCTGGGCTCTTTAATCGGTCTGTGTCGCATTTATGCTGATTGGACAGGTCCTGCACGCTGTGCAGAAGAAAACAGCGTCCGCAGGGTGACACGTGTCCCTACCTGTCACCTCTGCTTTTTGAATTCCTCGAGGCAGTTTCTTTTCATTTTCCCCCCTTTTTCGAGATAACTCTCCATACTTAGCAAAAAAAACGAGACCCCAATCGTCTTTCTAGGGTTTTCATCGTCTCCTTACCCCCAATCGCACAGTGCCCAGAAATCGCATCTCGCTCGGATTTCTTCTTCGTCTACTGCTCATTCAGGTACGATTTCGTTCCCCCTTCTCCTTATTTCCCCTGTTTTCGCCGATTCGCCCTTAGCTTCCGTATTTCCCCCCTTTTATGCGTCGAAGATATGTCTGATTCTGCTGCTACTGAGAGTGCTCGCGCGGCTCGCGCGGCGTCGCCGGACGTATCCACGTCCTCCACTGCGCCAGGTGATGCCGCCAAAAGGGGGACAAAGCGGAAGGCCCCTTCACCAAATGCGGCGGCGCCTGATCTTCCTCAGCCTTCTTCCTCTCACGCTCCTGCCGACACCTCTTCGGCCGCGCCGACGCCAGCGCCGCCAGCCCCCGATTCGTCTACCTCTCGTCAAACCCGCTCGCGAAGTACTGCCGGAGGTAGCGCCGGCGCAGATGATTGGAAAACGTTTGGTGCGTCCAAGTCGACGTATCGACGCCTAGAGAAGCTCGTTCCAGAGGGTTTTCACAGCCCTAACTTCCACGTTTTCATCCCAAATCCTAACCAGCGTGCCAACTTTCCGCCTTCTCCGGCCCTTGCCTTCTGGGAGAGTCAGATAAGGGCCGGCTTACGCTTCCCAGTTCATCCCTTTTTTGCTGCAGTGTCGCAGGCTTATCGTATACCCTTGAATCAGCTCAGTCCTTCTTCCATTCGTCAGCTGGCAGCTTTTTATGTCCTGGTCACTGCTGCAGGTGGGAGACCTTCTGTAGAACTTGTTCTCTCCCAGTTTCAGCTTAAATCTGCTCCCCCCTTCTTTTATCTGTGCGCGAATCCGCGCGGCCTCGTACACTTCCTCAGCAGAGGTACCCACAAAGACAAGGAGTGGCATCCTTTCTACTTCTTCGTAGCCCCCACAGATAGTGGCTGGGACTTTCCCCATCGCCATTGGGTTCATCAAGCACCCCCGAGACTACCAGAGGTCCAGCCTGAGTGTTCAGAGGAGAATGAGGCGGCTCTCAACCTCTTAAATGTCAGAGCCCCTGAAAAGAAATTTGACATGGTTGAGTTGGTAACCTATCCCGGCCTTCTCCATCATTTCAGTCTCTCCTCAAAGTTTCTACCCTTCGATCCCAAGGGTAAGCAGGTTTCCCTCCTGCTTCCTGGCCTCCTTTTTAGACTTTCCTCTCTAACTTAATATGCTTTTTGCAGATATGTCGTTCTCTTGGAGAGATGCGTTCCGTGCCCTTCCTGTGAAACAAGAAGAATCCGAAGTTCCGGCTGCGCCTCACTCCTCAGCAGGTCTTGATGAGACTGACCTGCCAGCTTCGGAAGCGAGAGAGAAATCTCCTGTTGGATCATCATCTCCTCATGTGGTGATATCTGACTCAGAAGGTGATGCGAGCAAGAAAGATGCCTCGCCGGTGCCTCCCAAGAAGAAAAAGAAGAAGACTGCCGTGGCAAAGGGGAAGAGGCCACGTGTGGAGACAACCTCTCCCTCTCCGGACACTTCTGAGTTTGCCCCTTTTGTCCACCAAAGCTCTGAGTGGGGTATTAATCAGCGGGCTGACGGGAAGATGGTGCTGGACATGCCCAACAGTTATGACTCCTTGAGTCCTGAGGAGAAGATGAAGTTCATCCAGGCCATCGTGCCTCTCGAACAGCAAAAAGCGCTCCGTCGCCGATCTGACGCTTCTGTCGCTGAGCTCGCCGCCCATCATTGGGTCGAGGTAACTTTCTCCCTTGGCCTCCTTTTGTTAACTATATATTTTTTGTACTTTGTTGATTCGGGCTTGGTTGTCTCAGCTGTCCTCTTTGCTGCCTACTCTCTTGTCTGCGACCTCCCATCGGGGTTTGGCACCCGGTGGTCCCACCTCTCCTGGGAACAACATGCTTGAGATAATTGAGGAGCGGGACTCAAAGATCGCTCAGTTGGAGGAAGAGCTTAAAAAAGAGAAGGATGAGTGTGAGGTTCGTGCAAAGGACTTAGCTTTAGAGAAGTCCCGTCAGTTGGAGGTGGAGAGTGCAGCTGCTCTTGCTGCTAAGGAGGCTGAGCTTACGACCCGTCTGCATCAGCTCATAGATGCACAGCAAGCTCAAATCGAGCTGAGGGCCAAGGAACTGTTGGCTGAGAGAGAGAGGACCCTGAGGGCTGAGTTGGAGCAAGCCTTCACCGCCAAGGTTGGGGATAGTCATTCGGCGGGACAGCTGAAAGGAGTCCAGCTCTGCCAGAAGTACCTTATGGGTTCGCCTCTTGGTATGAAGTTCCTTGCTCAGCTGAGCCAGGGCTGGCATGAGGGCTATCTGTGTGACACCCTCTCTCTGGTGGACTTCGCACCTTTCATGCAGCACTACTTCTTGGGAGGTTTTGCTGCCGGACGCGAGCCTTCCTCCACTCTGGACGCAGCGATGGCAGCTATGAGTGCCCCTCCAACTTTTAAGGGAAATCCGGAAGCGCCACCTAATCCGGGCTTCTGGTCTGCCAGGGTGCCTCACTGCTCCCCCACTTTGCTGGAGGTCTCGCCTGAGGTCCTTCTGGGTCAGCTCTCCGAATTAGAGCAGCTTGAGTCATCTGCTACTTCAGAGGTCCCCGACTCCACGGCCGGTTCTGGTGCCCCACCTTCTTAGCTTACTACTCTGTTTCCTGTTTTTCGAACAATCAATGTTGTTTTTTCCCTTTTCGGACCTCTTTTGTTATTTTCCTGTTTTGAACACTTGTTGCTGTTCTTTTGAACATTTGTTGCTGTTCCTTTTTCCGTATGCGTAGTGTTGTAGCGTATTTTCCTTCCTTTCTCGCTTGCCTCCCAACTTAATCGCATCCAGATTTAAATACTTGGGGCCATTTACGCTGAGGTTCTGCATTACTACCACTCTCTACTCCCCCTACTTCGAATAGTGCTGAAGTCTGTCAGCGTATTCGAAGTACACCAAGAGCGTTCCTTTCGACTAACCAGCCTTATTCTTCCCCATTATTATTCCATCAGGCTATGCTTGTCTCGAAATTCCTCCTCAGGGAAATATTAACCAACAGAAATGCATACCTGGGGATTTAATGGTACCTCAAACGCTGGCCTTGTTCGACTTTTTTGCCAAGTTCGTTAGGTATTGGTGAACCCGTCTAGAAGTCACCTGCATAGCTGCACCTAGCGCTCATGAGTATGCATCTTTACAGCCGCGTCTGGGCTAGCCCCATCTGGGTTAAAGGTGCGCTATCTGCGCGACCACTTCTGGGCCAGCCACCTCTGGGCTATGGGTGCGCAATCTGCGCGGCCACATCTGGGCCAGACGCATCTAGGCTAATCTGCGCGGCCACTTCTGGGCCAGCCATATCTGGGTTGTAGGTGCGCAATCTGCGCGGCCACTTCTGGGCCAGCCACATCTGGGCTACAGGTGCGCTATCTGCGCGGCCACGTCTGGGCCAGCCGCATCTGGGCTGTAGGTGCGCAATCTGCGCGGCCACGTCTGGGCCAGCCACATCTGGGCTGTAGGTGCGCAATCTGCGCGGCCACTTCTGGGCCAGCCACATCTGGGCTACAGGTGCGCAATCTGCGCGGCCACTTCTGGGCCAGCCACATCTGGGCTATAGGTGCGCAATCTGCGCGGCCACGTCTGGGCCAACCACATCTGGGCTACAGGTGCGCAATCTGCGCGGCCACTTCTGGGCCAGCCACATCTGGGCTACAGGTGCGCTATCTGCGCGGCCACGTCTGGGCCAGCCGCATCTGGGCCGTAGGTGCGCAATCTGCGCGGCCACGTCTGGGCCAGCCACATCTGGGCTATAGGTGCGCAATCTGCGCGGCCACGTCTGGGCCTTTAGGGAATCCAGGGCAGTCCGTAGACAGGATTCATGGTTATCAATTTTGGGAGAGGGGCCATCAAGACATGAGTTTCTGAAAAACCATTTCATTCAATGGATGGTGCCTCGTTAAAACCTTGCCAAGTAAAACCCCCTTGGGATAAAACCTTGGCGAAGGAAAAAGAGTACACCTTCCTGTTTGATTTATATACAACCTTCCAACCCCTTACTAAGCGTAATACCTCTTGAGTTTTGAGATGTTCCATGGGCGGGGTATTCTGCGCCCATCTTCATCCTCCAATTCGTATGCGCCGCCTCCCAAAACGCGGGCCACTTTATAAGGACCCTCCCATGTCGAGTCTATCTTCTTCAGCGGCTTAAGTACATCGGCTCTCCTCAAGATTAAGTCTCCCACTTGGAATTGTCGAGGCCTTACTTTCCGGTCGTAAGCCGCTTTTACTCGACTCTTGTATTTTTCCATCCTTACCAAGGCTAGCTCCCTGATCTCCCCTATTAAGTCCAGATCTTCTCTTCGGAGCCGTGCGTTCTGCTCCTCTTCATAGTGGATGACCCTATGCGTCTCCATCCCTATCTCCACGGGTATCAGGGCGGCGGATCCATAGACTAACTGGAAAGGTGTTTCGTCCGTAGCTTCTCGCGGAGTGACGCGATATGCCCATAACACGGGGTCAAGGGATTCTAACCATTTACCACCCTCCTGGTCCAATCTGGCCTTGATCCCGTGGAGGATGGTGCGATTGGTGACCTCCACTTGTCCATTAGCTTGAGGGTGCCCTACTGAGACGAACCTCTGCTGTATCTTCATCCCCGTGCAGAAATCACGGACTCGGGCTCCACAGAACTGTGTGCCATTATCGGAGATCAGGATTCGAGGGGCTCCAAACCTACAACAAATGTTATGCCACAAGAAATCTATCACGTTAGTTTCATCGATCTTGGCCACCGCCTTGGCTTCTACCCATTTGCTGAAATAGTCGACGGCGACTATGATGAACTTTTTCTGAGCCTTGGCGACCGGCATAGGCCCGACTATGTCTATTCCCCATTTGTCAAATGGACAAGGGGAATGCATCAACCCCAGTTCTTCCGCGGGTACGTGGATCTTCGGGCCGTGTTTCTGGCAGCTTTCGCATCGTCTGACCAGCTCCTTAGCATCCCTCAATAGGGTTGGCCAGAAGTACCCGGCCCGGACCACTCTTCGAGCTACCGCCTTGTACCCGGCATGGTCGCCAGCACACCCTTCGTGCACCTCTTCCAACACCGACATTCCTTCCTTTTTGGACAGGCATCGGGCGTAGGGATGTACAAAAGTCCTTTTGTATAACTCCCCTCCGATGAGGCAGAACTTTTGCCGAAACTTACTTGCGTCCTTGTGTGTAGGCTCGCGCAAGGCTTCCAGGATAGGAGCCCTCCAATCTTCTTCCTCTCCTATACACCCCACCTGCTCCATCTGGTTCTCTCGGCTAGCTGTCAGCATCGTCACCTTTCGGGTCCCCTCAGGGATTGCGGCGCTAGCCAACTTTGCCAAGGAATCCGCCCGTCCGTTCTCCTCTCGGGGGATCTGCCGTATCTCGAAGCTGTCGAAAGAGGCTTTTAGCTTTCCCACTCGCTCAGCGTACCTCACCATTTTCTCATTCTTAGCCTCGTAGTTCCCTTGGACTTGCTGAGTTACCAGCTGGGAATCCGAGTATATGACTACTGCGGTAGCTCCCAGATTGTTAAGGATCTCCATCCCTTTCACCAGGGCCTCGTACTCAGCCTCATTATTAGACGCTGGAAAGTCAAATGTCACCGCGAATTGTAGTTCGTCCCCTTCGGGCGTAATGATGAGGACTCCTGCCCCGGCCCCAGTTGCTGTGGATGAGCCATCCACATAAGCTTTCCAACTTGGTGACACCTCTCCTCGGGTAGATTCTAACAGTAAGTCCGACAAGGCCTGTCCCTTAATGGCGGGCCGCCTTTCGAACTCAACATCGTATTCGCCCAACTCAACTGCCCACTTGACCATTCTTCCAGAAAGGTCTGGCCTACTCAGGGTTTGTTTCAATAATAGATTGGTACGTACCCGTACTTTATGAGATAGGAAATAGGGGCGCAGCCTCCGAACCGACACCATTACTGCCAAGGCGGCCTTCTCGATCTCGGAGTACCTGCTTTCGGCTCCCTGCATTGTTTTACTCACAAAGTACACCGGCTTCTGGGTGTCACCTTCCTCTTTCAGGAGAACCGAACTCACGGCCTGCTCTCCTGTAGAAAAATATAAGATTAGTTCATCTCCCGGCAAGGGCTTGGTTAATAGCGGCATGTTGTGCAAGTAATTTCTTAGCCCCTCGAATGCCGACTGGCATTCTTCTGTCCGTTTGAACAGGCATCCTTTTCGGAGTATTCTGAAGAAGGGTAGGCTTTTATCTGCGGACTTGGCGATGAATCTGCTGAGTGCCGCCAACCTTCCCGTTAAGCGTTGAACCTCCTTGATGTTCCGCGGCGGCTGCATTTCCAGTATGGCCTTCACCTTATTGGGGTTCACCTCGATCCCCCTCTTGGTTACCATATACCCCAGGAACTTCCCCGACTGCACCCCAAAGGTACACTTCGCAGGGTTCAGTTTCATTCCACAGGTCCGGATGGTCTGGAAGGCTTCTTCTAAGTCCGCTACATGATCCTTGGCCCAAGTTGATTTAACTAACATGTCATCCACGTATACCTCCATGTTACGACCCAACTGGCTCTTAAACACCGTATCAACCATCCGTTGGTAGGTAGCTCCTGCGTTCTTGAGTCCAAAGGGCATCCGGACATAACCATACGTGCCACCTGCCGTGACAAAGCAAACTTTATCCACGTCCTCCGGGTTCAGCTTAATCTGGTGATACCCCTGATAAGCGTCCATCATGCTTAACATTTCACATCCAGAGGTGGAATCTACCAGCTGATCTATCCTTGGTAAAGGATAGTGATCCTTAGGACAAGCTTTGTTGAGGTCCCGGAAGTCTACACACATCCTCCAGGACCCATTTCCTTTTTTGACCATGACGACATTGGCCAACCAGGTGGGAAACTGTACCTCTTTGACGTGTCCGGCTTTAAGCAACTTCTCCACTTCCGTCCTGATGTCTTGGTCCCTTTCGGCTCCGAACTGTCGGAGTCTCTGTTTCACCGGGTGGCTACCCGGGATTATGTTCAAGTGGTGCATGGCTATCCTCGGGTCCACCCCGGTCATGTCTGCTGGCGAAAAGGCAAAGAGGTCGGCGTTCCTCCTAAGGCATTCAACCAGCTGCGATGCAATCTCCTTATCCATCTTCGTTCCCACCTGAGTGGTGAAACCCTCCCTTCCTGGGTAAAGTTCCACTGTCAGCAGTTCTTCATCAGGTTGGGGCTGCAACCTCGTAGGCTCCCCGTCTTCCTGCTCTAACTTCGTTCGTTTTGCTTGTTTGGCCTCAACTCCATCTTTCTCCTTTCCTCCTGTCACAACCTTAACCTCATTGGCATAACAACGACGAGAGCTAACCTGGTCTCCTGAGACTTCCCCCACCTGGTCTCCTACTGGGAATTTGATCTTCAAGTGGTACGTCGAAGGTACTGCCCTGAATCCATTTATGGCTGGCCGCCCCAATATGATATTATATGAAGAAGTAGCATCGACAACCAGGAAGTTAACCATCCGTACCACCCGCCTGGGGGCTTCTCCTAGTCCCACGGGAAGTGTAACTTGGCCTAACGGCTGTATACCAGCTCCACCGAATCCGTATAAGGAAGTGCAGCTTACTTAACAGAAAGCGGGCCACAAAGCGGGCCACAAAGGGGGAAGCCCCCGCATTAACAGAAAGCGGGCCACAAAGGGGAAACGTTCCTGGGATGAAGATAGGCTCCAGGTGGGAAGCTTACCTGGTAGCCTACAGACCTGGCGACATGAGCCCCCAACCTATAAAAATTAAAACAAGGGATGCTGGTTCAACCCATACAAGTATCTCCCAGGTTAGGAACAAAGCCCGAAGGCCCTAGCCTACCTCCAAGTGGGGGACTCCCCAGGCAATCTGTGGACCTAGTGATAATGTGCATCCAACCCACGGAAACAAAAGCGATGGGTGCCGAATCCGACTTAGGCGGATATCGTCTAGGTACATGTCTAAATCCTCCATTAACTCTCCAAATATATGTTCGGATGTAAGTGCAATAGGAGGTTAGGAGGAAAGTGTGTAAGGAGGAAGGTTGCCTGTAACCAAGCGTTCAGAACATGCCATGGAACCTTACACATCAACGCAACCACAAAGGGCACCAGAAGACTCAACCTAACTGTTGGGACATCTAAGTCTAGGTCCGTGCTGGCCCAGGAAACCCAACCTAACTGTTGGGATACCTAAGTCCAGCTCCGTGCTGGCACTGGGAACCTGATCTATCTGATCGGGATACCTAAGTCCAGCTCCGTGCTGGCATTGGAAACCTGATCTATCTGATCGGATATCTAAGTCCAGCTCCACGCTGGCACCCGAAGACCCAAGCACTCGGGATTGGATATATAAGTCCAGCTTTGTGCTGGCACACGAAGGCCTAACTTGCTTGTCAGGTATCTAAGACCAATTCTGCTCCGGCGTTAAGGACCTGACCTACTTCATCAGGGTATCTGGTATCAGCTTTCTATTGGCACGCTGAGGATATCAAAGTCCAGCTCCGCACTGGCACGGAAACGCCCAAGCTATTTGTTTGGGTTATCTTAGTCCATCTCTGCGCTGGCATTCAAAGACCCAACCTGTCTGGAGTTAGATATCTAAGTCCAGTCCATGCTGGCGCATAATACCTAACCTATCTGTTGGGACGTCTAAGTCCAGCCCCGTGCTGGCACTCGAGGACCCGGCCTACTTCATTGGAATACCTAAGTTCAGCTCCAACCTGGCAGACAACGCTCGATCCAGCGTTCCTGAAACATCGGCACGACCAATTCGCTCAAGTTTGGCCGCAGACGGGCTCAAGAAGGCTTCAATGCTAGCCCTGATAGGAAGGGACCACGGAGAGCTGGAAAGCTGGAAGATTGAGACATGATTCCCCACAAACGAAGGCGGATAAGTACGCCACGTTGGCTACATTCGGGACGACATCCAGACCCAGCAGCGAAGTCTCCATGCCTCCTTTCCGATTTTCACTTCGACGCTCCAGCCTGGTTTTCTGATCCTTCGCCAACAGACTTGCAACCTCGCACTCGATGAGCTGTTCCTGTTTTGCCGCAAGCTTGCTATCTCAACATCCAACTGCCTGATCGTGGTATCCCTACGCTTCAGCAACTCGGACAGCTCCATGGGGACCAGCCACAATCAGGAGTTAGCCAGCGGAGCAGACATCCTACTTACCAAGGGAGACGGACAAAGTCCACAGCAGGGGGACTGACCTCCCATGCTAACATACGAAGACCTAGTTTTGGGGAGCAGGGGTTCTGCGTAAGCTCTCCGTCGACAAAGAGATCTGATCTATTCGATCAGGAGTCCATCTTCGAATTGATGAACGAAGACATGGTCTATCTCATCAGGATTCCCAAGATCCGGGTCAGCTCTCAGTTCAGTTCTTCGGATTCCAGGTTAGTCCTCACCCACAAGCTCGGTCTAGTCGATCCTAATTTACAAGTCCAACTCTATGCTGACCGGATAAGACCCAATTCATCTACTGGGAATTTCTGAGCCGGCTCTATGTCGGCGTGTAAAAGGCCTCCTCGTCTGTTCGAGGTTTCCAAGCCCAGCTCCAAGCTGGCAAGCAAATATCTGACATACCCCGTCACGACGTTTTAAGTCCAGATCCAACTGAGAGATGGAGACTTGGGTTATCTAGTCTGATCGTTCGAAGTCAGCTCTCCGCAGACTTATAAAGACCTGATCTGTATGATCAGGATTCTCAAGTGCAGCTTCCTGTCAGTAAAGGGAACCTGCTCTACCAGAATTCCTAAGATCAGTTTTCCATCAACATGCAGCGAAGTCCTACGCTGTTTGGGACTTCTTGGGCAATGGTAGAAAATGGCGGAAGAAATTCAAGGACACGAGAAGAGGAATGCTCTCTTAATACTCCGAGCTGCAATACTTAGCGTATTGCAACTCAGAGTAGGGGGACTGGATGATAGGGGTAACCTTACAGCATTCCTCCTGACCTGACAACCTACAAAGAATGGAGTAGGAGATTGGGTCTGAAGGAGGTAAGGACCAGGTACGAGGTCCGACCAGAACGGTGTACGAAGGTGAGGTTCAGAGGAGCTGGGGAGATGTCCCAGGAGGCTACGGAGCTATCCAGAGGGACCAAAGGAAATAATTAAGAGAGCTAAGGAGGCGTACGGGAGACCTGAGGAGGGAGATATCCCAGGAAGCTACGAAGCTATCAGGAGGGAACGAATGAAGCAATCGACAGAGCTATGGAGCTGACCGGGACACCTGACGAGAGAGGGCTGTACGAAACCCTAGCCGCCCTACAGTATAAATAGGGTTCTTTGTCCATTTTACACCATAAGTCACACACCCCACACACACTAACACACCAAGAACACACATAGATATTCTCTCTCTTTCTCTTCATCTTCTTCACACTGTTCATAGCCGAGAATCACTTGTAAATAAGAGAGAAAGTGAGGTAGAGTGTGTAATCCTCTCCCGTTAATAGTGAATATTCTCCGGCGGCCCGTGGACGTAGGATTCACCCGAATCCGAACCACGTAAAATCTGTGTTCCTTTACTTTTCAGTTCTATTTCGCATATCCCGTCCACGATTCCATCCGTTTTGGCCCTCACCTCAATTCCCGGACCAAAAATCTTGTTGATCGGGGTCGTACCCGCATCAATATGTATTCATTCATATTGTGTTGAGTTTACATTACATTACAAGCAAATAATAATAATATTAGAACAAAGTTTCGTAACCGCACTATCCAATGAAATCATTTTATAATTTAACTTCGTAACCTATCTGACGAAGTCACCTTACAAGCACGAGCTATCTGCATACTTCACCTACCACCTCCTTCGGCTCACATGTTGTCTCATTTAATATTATATACAAATTTAACATTTAACTGCCTTAGATTAATGCCCCCTTCCAATGTGCTCCCCCTGTTTTAGTCAAAATATTATTTTGCTTTCATCATTTTCCATTAAAGACGAAGAAGTTCCATTACGATAAAATCCCACTTAATTTGATATTTAATTCACTGAATATGATAAAAAAAAACGATAACAAATTAATGTATACGGGCCATGTAGATAGTAATCAACTTATCTTTACTACCAACTACCTATGTTTAAGGTTGTAGACATGATAAAACTCCTCTAAGGTCGTACCGAAGTTGTATTCATCAAGCTATATACTCCATAGATAGCTCAATTCAATATGAATATATCCAAATACAATTCTTGCTATGAAAGAATAAATTTACCCTAATGAATGGTTTTCGAATATTTTTCCTATTTATTTACTTTGTGATATTCCTCAAATTTCACGCGAACCAAACACCACCCCACTTGCGACCATCCGCCCCCTTCTTCACCTACTCATATGTAAGTCTCTCAATATATATTATTTATTTATTTATTTATTTATATATAGATAATATAAATACATACACATCCCTCATCTTCTTCTACCTCCTACACACGCTCAAAGCTCTCAGCCATGGAGTCCAAAACTTCCATCGCTGCTTAGTCTTCGTAGTAAGCGCAGTTCTAATCTCAATGTTCACCATCTTCAACTTCCCCACCTCCCTCCTCTCCGACGGCGAGCACCGCCTACCCCACAACAACCGCTTCCTCCGCCGCCCAAAACCCACCGCCGCCCCCGACCACACCAACGCCACCCCTCACCACCCCCTCGACCCACTGACGATCAAGGAGATGCTCAGCGTCCAGAAAGTCCTGAAAAAGTACTTCGACGGAAAAGTCTACTCCGTCCACTCGCTTGTCCTCGAGGAGCCCGAAAAGCCGGTGGTTCTTGCCTGGAAGAAGGGAGACGAGCTTCGGCCTAGGAAGGCCTCCGTGATCGCACGCGCCGCCGGGAAGAACTACCTCCTGACGGTGGACGTCGAGAGCGGCGATCTGAAGGAGCACGACGTCAGCGGGCTTTCGGGCTTTCCACTCGTGACCCTCGAGGATATGAAGAACGTCATTTGGGCCCCATTTAAGAGCGCTGAGTTCAATCGGTCAATTATCGCCCGCGGCGTCGACCCAAACGACGTCGCTTGCCTGCCCTTCTCTCCTGGCTGGTTCGGTAAGCATACATTCATATCTTGAATTTTTTTGTTTCCAATAATTAGGAAAAGAATATAATAATCAAGCAAGTGGATTTATGGACCACAACACATCTTGTCGAAGGAAGTCTGTTAAGTGGGTCCCGTCCAATCAGACAAAGTTATCAACAATTAACCACTGTACGATGTTCATCAGGTAAGGAAGAAGAGAGCCGTAGAATAGTAAAGCTCGAATGCTTCACTACAAAAGACACGGCGAACTTCTACATGCGACCCATCGAAGGCATCGTAATAATCACAGACCTAGACACCCTCGAAATCGTCGAGCTCATCGACCGCGGGACCCACGTCCCAATCCCGAAAGCCGCGGGCACCGACTATCGCCTAACCGCCGAGAACTCACCTGTCATAAAGCTCGCCAACCCAATCTCCATGGAGCAGCCCAACGGGCCCAACTTCGTCATCGAGGGCGACCACTTGGTCAAGTGGGCTAACTGGGAGTTCCACCTAAAGCCCGACCCGCGGGCCGGGGTGGTCATTTCCCGGGCTCGAATCCACGATTCTGAGACGGGGGAGATGAGGAACGTTATGTACCAAGGCTTTTCGTCCGAGCTATTCGTGCCTTACATGGATCCCGAGGAGGCTTGGTACTTCAAGACGTACATGGACGCGGGCGAGTATGGGTTCGGGCTTCAGGCCTTGGCCCTCGACCCGCTCAACGACTGCCCGAGGAACGCCAAGTACATGGACGCGATTTTCGCCGCGTCGGACGGTACGCCTTACGTTAGGCCGAACATGGTGTGTATTTTCGAGAGGTACGCCGGGGACGCCGCGTGGAGGCACACCGAGAGCCCACTTGCCGGCGACGTGGTGAGAAACATTTTACTCGATTTTTCTAATTGAAGAATCGAATCGATTTGGACCGTAGTGCTAAAGGCCCGATTTTTCCCCTTTTTTTCCTGAATTAGATTCTTGAGGCTAGGCCGAAGATATCACTAGTCGCGAGAATGGTGGCTTCGCTCGCAAACTACGATTACGTCATGGATTGGGAATTCCACGCCGACGGGCTGATACACGTCAAGGTTAGTTCGTAACTGAAACCATCCGAATTACGACCTAAATCAAGAAATTCATATGTAATTGTAGGCATTTCTTATCAGCTCTATCATAAAACCATAAGTTTCAGTGAGTTTTACTCTAAAATCAATTGGCAACGGAGGGAGCAGCCCACGTGCTTATGTACATGCCAAACTTGTTTCGATTATCTGATGTGGGATTGAGTTTGATTCCTCATACAACAATAACTTACTATACAAATCGCTAATTTTTCAGGTGTCGCTCACGGGAATCGTGATCGTGAAGGGAACTTCCTACACGAACGCGAACCAGGCGAACGGCGCCAACGAGGACCTCTACGGAACCCTACTGTCCGAAAACATAATCGGGGTCGTCCACGACCACTACGTCAACTTCTACCTCGACATGGACGTGGACGGCGTCGAGAACTCCTTCGTCAACGTACACCTCCAAAGGGAATACACCCGCGGGAAATCCCCTCGGAGGAGCTACATGAAGGTCAACCGAACCGTGGCCAAGACAGAAAAGGAGGCCCAAATAAAGCTCTCCCTCTACGACCCGAGCGAGTTCCACGTCGTCAACCCCAACAAGAAATCCCGGGTCGGAAACCCGGTCGGGTACAAGGTCGTGCCCGCGGGCACGGCCGCAAGCCTGCTCGACCCGTCCGACCCGCCCCAGAAGAGGAGTTCGTTCACGAATAATCAGATATGGGTGACCCGTTACAACAGGTCGGAGATGTGGTCGGGCGGGTTGTTTGCGTATCAGAGCCACGGAGAGGATACGCTCCAAGTTTGGGCCGACAGGGATCGGCCCATCGAGAATAAGGATATAGTGCTTTGGTATACGCTAGGGTTCCACCACGTGCCTTGCCAGGAGGATTTTCCGATTATGCCCACGGTTTCGTCGGGCTTCGATCTGAAGCCCGTTAATTTCTTCGGTAGGAATCCCGTGCTTAGGGTCGCGCCTTATGTGGAGGAGGAGTTGCCGGTTTGTAAGGCGGCGGCTTCGGCTTGAGCGGGTTTCGGGCGGGCGGGCTTTGGTTACACGGTGGCTGGCTTTTTTGATGATTGGGTTGGTTTATGTAGGACGTGGTTTTGATCATTTTTGGGCTTTGAAATGGAAGGTGTGGTATAGTAGTATACTTTAATTTGGGCAAACTTGGCAATTTTGCCTTGGGTTTTAGAGGTTTACGATATAATTGTTGTATCATTTGGTTTAGGAAATTGCAATATGATTTCGAATCTTTACCACCAATAATTGAGAAATTAAACTTATCATTTTTTCCGTGGATATAAATAGGGATTTTTTTATATACATATATGTATTAGAAATCGCGGGGTCTTTCCTAAAACCAATTGATAATAAGAGGGAAAGCCTCTTATATATAAGAGTTTCAAGAGCTTGAATTATCCGATGTGGAACGAAACCTACTTAGAATCTCAACACGCCCCCTCACGTGTGGCATGACTGACCTAACACGTGGATATGAATCGGGTGACGGTGAGCGGAAGCTATCTGGGACTGGGGTTCAAAGAGTTCTATCGTGGGCCTGAGGGGTCAAATAAATTCTAGCCCAGTCCAATTATATACTTAACTAGTTTTTTGCCCGCACGGGTCTTAAGTATGTATAATTGATGTACATATGCACCATAACTTGATAGGTGTGTCCAAAAATAATAAGAAAAATTGTTCATTTTATTATCATAGCTTAAGGTGTAAATATATTTTAAATTCTATATCAGCAAAAATATTATGTCACATAATTAGGTGAGAGATAATAATAACTTAAAATTAGTTGGATTCAGACATAGAAATAAAATCATCCGTAGGATTTGCTTGCATTTTCGGTTGACTTGAAATGTCAGATATTTAACGAATAAAATTAATCATACTACTATCGGATCAATATTTAAGATTGTTCCTTCTTCGCTTTCTTCCGAGCCAAAATTGTTAATTAGCTGCAACAACTGAATCCAATCCTCGATCCTTTGTGATGTTCAGCTTCGGGCTGAATGCTAGCTGATGATTTTGATTTTAGTTGATCTTTCGAGGTAGACTCGTCGATAGGCTTGGTTTTGCTTCTTTTCAGTAACTTCCCATCAATAAAACGTTGAGCACTCGAGTCATAGATATGATATAATATCATAACAAACACTACACGAAAAACAGTTCATAATCGAATTATCTTAGAATATTACTATAATCTGAATCCAGTTTCACTTACATATGTTAATCTAGTTTCACTAACCTAGATGAACCACAATAAACGCACGTTGGACTTGCTGTTTATGTGTAACTTCTGCAGCGAAAAACGGAACATTCTGTAAACTAAACATAATAAGATCATAGAACTGCTCAATTTGTCAAGATGATATCGGCAATAATATCTTCGAAGTTACCCGGACGGACAAAACAATTGTGAAAGTCGGGAATTGTATCATTACTCGAAACAATGACTTATAAGAGATTCATCATCCTCTTCCAATTCCTTTTTCTTTCTTATGAAATAAATTAGTCCACATCAAGTTAATCAAATTGATATATATATATATATAATAATACCAATATTTAGGAATTACGATCCCTAATAAATATTAAAATAAAATTAAATATAGCAGATACATTTATCAACAACACAAAAGTGATTTGACCTTTAGAAAGCCACAGAATAATTTCATAAGGCATCAAATGACTTACTTCTCAATTAATAAGTTGATTAATTTTCCTGATTTTTTTTAGTATATATACCAATGAGATAGAGGGCGGCTTATATACTACCACCACAGTTCACAATTTTTCAAAAAAATCGCTAAAGAAAAGATGCAGAGGATTAACTGACTCACCCCGGTTTCAAAATAAGAGAAGCACGGTGATCATACATAAAAGCTCTATATAAATCTTACGTTTGCATAGTTCTGGACTACCCATGGGAAACGGACATAAAAAAGTTCGTCAACAATCATGGACAACCAATGAGAAGACAAATCACACACAAGAAATGAAATGTCTCGTTACTATTCACTACTCAATTTATTCCATCAAAAAATCAATAAAGTAAAATGATATTAAATAACAAGCAACATGTCGTGATCCTGCTGCCAAAAGTTTCACTTTCCACTTGTATAAAGATTACAATTCATCGCAGAAGAGCAAACGTTTCTTTCCCTGATGAACTTTTGTACCCATCCCATGTATTATATCTGATTCGTAGTGCAACACACATTTTGTGGGCATAAAACTTTGTATCTTTGCCGATAGAAACTTATTCGGGTGTTACCAAAGATGACAAAACAGATATTTTATATGCAACAACCAAGATGTTTTGAATGTTTGACCGGAGAGAATACAATCAGTTAAATAAAAAGTAGTATAACAATAGAAGGTGTGAATCAATCATATAGATATGGTATGGGTTACGAAGCAAAAATTCTTACAGAGAAGTGGGGTTTTTAGCATAAATTTCAGTCTTGACTCCCAATGACAAATCGCATGACATATTGACATGAAAATACCAATTGAAAAATGTCCAAAAAAAATCAATAGTAAAAATGAAAACAGTAATTACAAAATACAACTCAAACTCTACAGATGCCCAATCATCATATATCCAATACCAATGGAAACACGATACCACCAAAAAACAAAAAGTTAAACTCACCAGCGCCATCGAATCACAATACTTACACCTTCTCTCTTCCATTTCAATAAAACACGAAAGTCTGAAAAGAGCAAAAGTATGATTTTTTTTTTTTTTTTTATGTTAATTCAAATCAGGGTAATGAATCAATAAAAGAACCTATTCGGTTCTTTACCAGGTTATGCAGAGCGGAAACACAACTGCCGTTAGTGTGAGATTTTTAGAGAATGATTTCGTTTCTATTTTTGCCCCGTACAATGCACATGTGACAGGTTAATCTTTTTTCTTTTTTTTTGTCAAAAACTATTTTTCTTCACATATCCAAAAATTTCGAGTTATTAATAGTTTATTTGGCTTCATCAGCTTGGTAAACTAAATGGTAACATAATTTTCAAACTTCAATTTACAATTTAGATAATGTGATCGAGCACTATGATCTTGCAATTGATGAAGAGTTTTATCGACTGCAATTGATTGATAAAAATCTATCAACATGAATAAAAAAACAGGAATCATGTTCTTGTTCATACTCGTGTTCGATATTTATTAATCAAGTTACTTCAACTTCTACTTGGATAAAAGTTCAGAAGTTTTAACACATGTATAGAAATGAAATAATTACACCCACGAAACGTAAGCCTTTTTTTTATTTATTTATTATTTATCACCAATTCAATCATTCATTCCTCAGTCCCGCTGCTGCTGACCTTGATCTCCAAGAGTTGCTCCAAAGGCCTGCACAATGGAGTAGTCAAACTCACATATCTTGATGGGTGATGCACCATTCCATATAACAGTGTAGTGTATTTTCAAGTTTCAGATCTTTATGGCATATGTTGTGCAACGTATTATTACAATAAACTTCACGAAACAAATCTCGGGACAATATTGGTGGCGGATAAGGCTGAGGCGGAGATCTCTGCGCGTTTTGGAGAACCGAAATGTCCTTGTTCGACGACGCCCAAAGATCTCAAGAACTTCTATTACCTTTTTTCCCAATCCTGATCTCCATCGATCCATTTCTTTAACCATGTTCTCCCATACACACAAAGAAAGTGATGCAAAACCCAACCAACAACAAATACAACCAACGTAAAATTAAATGGCAGGCTTACCTCGTGCTGCGAGAATGACACACTTCTCCTGCTAAGATACGACATAAATTATCGGCGCACTTCATCTTCTTCTTAACATCGTCAGTCTCGTCTATGCAAAGATCCCAGCCCTGTTACGACACTTTAATGAAACTCGATATTTCACATACCAGCGGTGAGATCAGATGCGTTGAAGCTTCCTTCTTGTGGCCATCTTTTCGTCAAACAAAAACCCTAATAAAGGTAGACACATCAACATAACATTGAGAAATACCTTGGCTCTCCTTCGTCGGTTGGGGCAGGGCGTGGAGAATCAAAACGTGGGTTAAGGGATGAAAATCTTGAACAACGTGGGTTAATTAAATATTCTGTGTACTTGTTTATCTTTAATTTCGTTTCTTAATTATTATCAACTGAATTTTCTTTTAAGTTGGACATGTGTCCGACTTTTATGAAACCTACATGTCTATTTATATATAAGAAATGTTCAAAAATACAATAAAAATGGCACATTTAGATTCGATCTCGGGTTATTTATACTAATGATTTCTAATTCTAGTATAGAAACCGCTAGACTCAGATGATTTTTGTAAATTTATATGCATATGCTATAGTTATCAGTATCGCAGCCGGGGGTCCACCCCTATATATATATATATATATATTATATATATATATACTAGCTTGAAGAGCTTAAATCATCCGATCTTGGACGAAACTTACTTAGAATCTCAACAATATGCAACTTATATTGGATCCTTTACATTACATGATTTCATCTATTATAGATCTTCGTGTCTCTCCAGCACTTGAGGAAGAGAACACCTTTTCCATTACCAGCCCACTCCTTGTAATAAACTAACACAATAATACCATTTCAAATATGAAAGCAGAGAACAGAAGAGCATTTGTTACATGTTCGATTAACCATTTGGTAATGACATGCATTTGCGCGGAGGATCTTCTCCTTCATTGTTTTTCATCGGCCTCTGCCATATCTAACCAGTTGAAAGCAGAATCGCAATCATCAAATAAACCAAAGTCGTGAATCCCAAAATCGCTGCAGTTCATCAGCCATGGCGGGCAGCTGTATTCATCATCTTCTTGAGAAATTCCCCATAATGGAAATTCATCATTGAATAGGTAGTCGATCAAGGGATCATTTCGGTACGTAGCTACGCTACTCGATTCTCCCGACGATGATAAACTGTTTCGACGCTCGCCTGGCGAGAAGTAGGAAGACTTTCCTTCACCTTCTTCTGTATCTTGAGTTATTGACGATCGCTTTTCTTGGTATGGAAAATTCATATTATTACAGTAGTTATTACCAGCAGCTGAGGATAACTCCTTCTGAGGTTGTGATGATGAAGATGCTTCTGAATTGTTGAGTAATAATGGCTGGTGTGTAATGGGATCGATTCCCATTTTGAGAAGCTTCTTCTTGATGTGTGTGTTCCAATGATTCTTGATCTCATTGTCTGTTCTTCCTGGCAATCTTGACGCGATCTTCGACCACCTAATCAATACATAGGACAATTATTACATCATTAATTAGTAAACCTCGATGAAAGAATACAACAACTAACAATATATTGGATTTAAATTAATTTCGCGCCTGTTCCCAAGGCGTGCATGAAGATCAATGACGAGTTTCTCCTCGTCTTCATTGAGAAGACCTCTCTTCAAATCTGGCCGGAGGTAGTTCGTCCACCGTAGGCGGCAGCTCTTGCCGCAGCGGCGGAGGCCGGCGAGCTTCGGCACCGCCCTCCAACAACATTGACCGTTGGTCATAATAAAATCGATCAGTTTCTTATCTTCCTCGCATGTCCAAGGGCCTTTCTTCACGCCAAGCTTGTCACAACAAGGCTTCCTTCCCATAACAACGATTATATATCGGTAACACAAAGAAAACTTAATGTTCTACCAAAGGCATCTACTTCTTCACCCACCAATTTATACTACCCATAAAACCAGCAATGGTAAAGCTTGTAACTTTAACTTAAAATAATAATGTTACTGTGTGTGTGTGTGATTTGAGGGCCTACCAATAGGGTTTCATGAAAGCTACATTGGAACTGCAAGAAGTAGCATACAAGGTGGAGAGATATATAGATAGTGAGTGATGCGTAAATATATGATTAATTTGTGACCCATGCTTACACTTGACTTGAAAACCCTCCCACATTTTTACACATTTTTTTTTTCACTAGCATAAATTATTGCCTTAATGAACGAAATTAACATTTATTTTATTTTTAACTTTATCTGTTTTTCGGTAATTTATTAAGGGGGAATTTTCTGTCAGGCACTAGTAAATTTTTAATTTTCTGTTCAGGCCTTAGCACAAAATGAATAAGTTTAAAGGACCTACTTTATGTAAAAATTCGACTGAAGGACCAAAAAATATGATTTGACGAAAATACCCTTACTAAAAATGATATTTTTATTTTACTCATTTACAGTATATTGTTACTTTAGGAAACGGACACATTATTTTGCAATTTTATGTTACTCAGTTACAGAATATTGTTACTTTATATTGTGTTACTCAGTTACATAATATTTTTCTTACACTGAATCGAGCACAAAAAATTCGATTGCCCATCCAACCGATTTCGACATGTTATGTTGGATTCATTATGATATTGGCGACGCACGAGGTAGAATTTGCTTGTCTAATTAAGGTGCAAATTCGAGAATATAATGGTAAATCGAATCTAGATTTCGACATGAATTGCAGGTAATCGATATAAATTCGAGGTACCCATGAGAAATCGAGGTTTATTTTACATTATTGAGTCAATAACGCCGAGATTTATGCAGTTTTCATCTGTTTTTTAGTGTCGTTTGTGATTTTTGTTCTTTTCTCCCGATCCATTGGTTGTATAAGAATGTGTTATTTACGACAAACAAGGTGTTGTTACATTTCAGCCACGTGTTAGTTCTAAGTCAATACTTGTTATTAACCATAAGACATTTGTTATTTTTTGTTGTTATAAGTATTTCTTTTTTACGATTTAAGGAAAATATAATATTTGTTTCTTGCAACTAATCGGTATAAATCGAGGTACCCATGAAAAATTGAGGTATATTTTACCTTATTGAGTCAATATCGACGAGATTTATGCAGTTTCCATCTGTTTTTTAGTGTCGTTTGTGATTTTCGTTCTTTTTCTCCGATCCACTGGTTATATACAGAATGTGTTATTAACAACAAACAAGGCGTTATTACCTTTCAGCGACGTGTTACTTCTAAGTCAACATTTGTTATTAACCATAAGACATTTGTTATTTTTTGCTATGTTATAAGTATTTCTTTTTTACAAGATTTAGGAAAAATATATTATCCGTTTCTACAAGTAATCGGTATAATTCGAGGTACGAGAATTGAGGTATATTTTACATTATTGAGTCAATAACGACGTGATTTATGCAGTTTTCATATATTTTTTAGTGTCGTTTGTGATTTTCGTTCTTTTTCTCCCGATCCATTGGTTGTATACAGACTGTGTTATTAACAATATATATATCGTTATTTCTAACGTAGGATGTTGTATTTTTTGTGTGAAGATTTGTTATTTACGAGAAGAGATGTCTCATACGTCGCTAAGTGATTTGGAAAAACAAAAAAAATAACTTCAGCTCCGGCAGCCTGTGGCCGCCGAGAAGCATCGCGGAGAAGCAGATAAGCTGCTGAGAAGCATCGTCGAGACGAGAAGCAGCAGCCGCCGTCACTTTCATTCCGCACCTCCTCTTCGTCGGACACGTCAGTACCGACCCAGCTTTCCTTCTTGGACGGCATCCTTCAAGCTCTACTACGATGACAGGTCAGGGTCGGGCCTCCTCGCCTGCTCACGAAGGTCAAGATTATAGGCGGAAATCAAGCTTGAAGATTAGCTCGCTCGTTATAGAAGACGATGGCAAATGTTTGTAAATTTTGCATCTATTAGGAGGTAAATATGTCATATCGCATAGTTTGGGTATTTTTCTCTCAGAATTTTGAAAAGTAGGTCCTTAATACTAACTGAAACTATATTGGGGCCTGAACACTATTTAAAAATGTTAACATGACACGTAATTAACCCATTTATTAACTCGTACATTACGCAGTTTTGCCGTCATGCCCAAGTTTACTTGTCAACAAGATATCGAAAGGAAATAATCATCAAGTTTTTGGCCCGTTGGCTAGTAATGTTGGAGGTTTGAAATTATGGATCAAATGCGAAATACGAAGAAAATTAAACATGTTAACACACTAAATATAAAATAGCGAAACAACTTCAAATTAGATAAGTAAAACCTCTATAAATTAATGTTCTATAAATTAATCAACTCTCTGAAGTGGTCCCGGTAAAATATGGATGTAAAACACTAAGTATAGACTAGATGTTGGGTAAAATGTCGGGGTAACACTCAACCTAACATTCAGGTGCACAGTGGAATATTGTAATTACTAGTGACGAAAGCTAATGAACACAAGGTGTAAATCTGTGCAGCAAGTTATAAAACTTGCTGCGTGCCTGAAGGCAAAATTCCACTACAGCAATGGATGCAAAACAACTATCCGAAGATAGTAAAAACAAGCCTAGAAAAACTACGAATCGACACGATCCTGAAAACTACGAAGTACTAAGACTTCTGAAAACTCAATACTAGGCTAAAAGACGACTCTCTTAATATATACAACTCGCTCAAAACTGATATGTGCTTCGCTCATAATTTTCGCTCAATATGTCGCTCAAAGCAGCTCCATGAAAGCTCTCTCGAAAGTCGTAAGTTGCAGCTCGAAAATCTCCTTATATTTATAGACTTTGGCTCCCTCTTGAATTGGTAAAAAGATCCCTTGAATATCTCTTCAAATGTCTCCTCGAAGATCTCCCTAAATATACTATATATCTAGTTCGAATCTTCTCATCTCATTGGTCGATCCCTTATCTCCTATTTATGGTAGCTGGTTGAATAATTTTCTTTCGATATTCAGATCTTCTAATCTTGGTCGTCACTTGACTAATTCTCTTTTGATCTTCAAATCTTCTATTTATAGTAAGCGACTTCCCAAATTCGTTCAAGCAGCTCCACACGCTTTCCACACGATTTAATCCATTCCCTATCCTTATTTATGTCCTGCATATCACTAAAAATAGCCAAGAACCAAACTAAACACGTTTTGGGTATGAAAGATAAAACTGATAAATGAGACATTCTCGGCCAACAAATGTTGGACAGAATGTTCCCCTAACATTGCCAATGTTGAACCTCAACATCAACACTCTCTAAAATAATAAAATCTTCCGGTCCTGACTTGGGCATTTGTAAAAAAATCATCAAATTCGATAAGATAATAATATAATAATTTTTCCGGAAAATTCCTTTATAAATATTAGGTCACAGTAAAACTCTAAATTAATAATTCATAAAAATTACAATTATAAATTATGGTAATTTGCTAAAATAAGGACTATTTGTTACTAGATTTTCTTAAATTTTAATCGAATTGAATTTCATCCCTAACTTTTTTAATTGCAGCCAATAGTTCCGATGTCGATTTTGATAGCTGCAACAAAAAATTGTGAAGGGTTGTTGTAGCCATTTTATGTTGTTTAATATCCACACCCTTCTTAAAGTTGGCTGAACGATACTCCAATGATATCGTGAGAGCATTTGATATTGTACCTTGACTAATTTTCAAACGATGTTTTTTTCAGTTCACACTTGAAATTCGTTTTGAGTACGTAATGAAACATATTTGAATTCATTTATCGTCAATACATTCTAACTTTTTTGAATTTAAAGAGTCTCCTTTTAATTAATACTCCCTCCGATTTTATTTACATGTCGTTTTAGCTCTATAATTTTGTTTCTAATTAGATGTCGTTTTACAGATTTCAATACAAATATTTATCATATTTCCAGTTTTACCAGTTTTTACTCTTTTTAATTAATATATGGAAAGTAAGTATATTAAATAGGGTTAAGCAATTAATTAGCGGTATACTAGACATTTTATTCTATTTCTTAATATAAGTGAAAAAACCTTAAACGACATGTAAATAAAATCGAAGGGAGTAGAATATTAATTTATCGATATATTAATATCTCTCTAAATTAATAAAATTTCATGGTACCAATATTATTAATTTATAAAGGTTTTGTTGCACATCTGTGTAGTTTATCCCATGTGTACACGCATTCATTATTGACGGCCTATCATCGGACTAGGTACTAATTAGAAGCTGCACATAGGCGTAAGCAAAATTTTATAACTTGTTACGCTATGTATATCTTAATTTGTAATTTCAATCCTGCGAAGAATAATGAGATATATGTTGTTCCCTAAGCTTAAGACACATATGCAATTATGATGTGGATGCTTTAACATCGAAGTGGAATTTGCAAGTTTTAGAATTCTCAATTTCGTTTTCCACAATATCTAATTTTGGAAGGAAACATTTGAAAAAAAAAAAAAGATGCAGACGCTAATCATGTGTATATGGTGACGGGAATTTCACACAATGCCATCGTCATTAAGTACTAAGTTGCGATGAATTAATTTAATTACGAAATAAGTATACATTTCAGGGATGTAATCATCTTGATTAATAATGAACATCTGACGAAAGTCATATCTCTGATCACCAACCCTATAGAGAGACCTTCGATGAATACATCAACCTTTTTTACTTCTTGCAATGTCTTTAGTTGGTGCATTGCAATTATAAGATTGTCGGCACACTAAGACCATTTCCAATAGTACCGCAAAACGCAAACGCAAACGCAAAATGCAGTAAAACTGCTCCAACAATACTGCAAACACAAACACAAAATGCGTTTTTTTGTTTCTCTCTCTTGTTTCGAACGCAAATTTGCGTCTTAACGCAAAAATGCGTTTGCTGTTTTAAAATTGCCAATAAGGGCATCCCCAACCGATGCCCAAACAGGAACGCATGTTAGAAAAGTACTCCAATGGATACCATAACGCAAACCGAAAATAGGATTTTTCAGTTTTCTCTCACCAAAAAACGCATGTATGCGTTTGCAAAAAAGATCCAAATGCATAAATTATCTACACTTGCAAAAGAACCCCCTAAAATAATTTATTTTAGTAAAGACGCATGAATTCAATGCTCTTCATACCATGTCAGTCAGTTGTCAGAAAAAGTTCTATACTTTCGTTTAGGGTAAATTCCTTATCAGGCCCTGTCAGTAAATTAAACTTCATGTTCAGTACCCACACGAAAAATTCTTCCTGTTAAGTACCATCTGCAAAAAGTTGTGTGTTTAATACCCCTAAACTGAACGGACCTAAATACCCTTTCTTGATATTAAATTGGACATCATACCAACTGTTTTGATTATTATACCAACTGTTATTCTAATTATGCCAACACAATAATGTTAAATTGGAAATTATACCAAGTGTTATCGTTATTATACCAGCAGAATTGAACCTAATAAACAGATGGTATAATTTACTCTTTAATAGCAAAATTAGTTGGTATAATCTCCAATTTTGTTGTATAAAATTAATATAACTACATTTATTGGTATAATAACGAAGATAGATGATATAATAACGAAAATATATGGTATAAATTTCACAATTTCTGGTATAATTGCAAAATTAGTTGGTATATTATTCAATTTTGCTGTATAAAAATTAAAATAACAACATTTACTGGTATAATAACGGAAATAGATGGTATAATTTCCTCAATTTATGGTATAATAGCAAAATTAGTTGGTATAATCTCCAATTTTGCTGTATAAAATTAAAATACCTTTATTTATTGGTATAATAACTGAGATAGATGATATAATAACGAAGATGTATGGTATAATTTCCACAATTTCTGGTATAATTGCAAAACTTAGTTGGTATATTATTCAATTTCGCTGTATAAAATTAAAATAACAATATTTACTGCTATAATAACGAAAATAGATGGTATAATCTCTTCAATTTCTGGTATAATAGCATAATCAGTTGGTATAATGTCCAATTTCATTGTATAAAATTCGAATTATAATAACGTAGTATAATGTTGGAACATTTGGTATAATTTCTACAAATGTCTGGTATAATTTCAATTTTATTGGTATAATAAGAAGTTTTGTTGGTATAATTCATGTGAAATAACTTATTCAACTTCAATGGAATATGTGAGACAGAGATATTTTCGTCTTTTTAACGCTGAAAAGACCTTTTTAGGTACTGAACAGGAAGAAATTTTCAAATAGGTATTTATAAGGAAGAAATAATTCGATTGGTATTTAAGAGGAATTTTTAAACTTTGACAGGGACTGATAAGGAATTAACCCCTTTCGTTAAATAAATGTTCTCTTTCTTGATTAGACTTAACCATGCCATTCTACCTGAGCCCCACTTGGAAAATATAAACAATAATCAGTCTTTGTTAGTGTCACTGCTCTGATCAAGCTGCTATGTTACGCGTGAACAGCAATATATATTATTGTATATTTATATATATTTATATATATTAAAAATCGTTTGATGCCACATCCATAACAAAATAGGGTTAATCACATCAACATTATAAGAATAATTTACAATATAATCATTTAATTGTAGTCCATTTAATGTTTTGATGCTCCTAGATTTGTAAAGTTATAAAATATGTGGGTTGTATTGAAATTTATAAAAATTGTCGTGAAGTGAATATTACAAAGTAGTCTATTGAGTTTGAGAATGAGTTGATCGGTTGGAGAAGAATTAATGCATTTTGAGACTGAGAATGCGTTTGAGTTTGAGTATACGTTTCTCGGTTGGAGATGGTCTAAGGCCTTTACTTGCATTGATTATTAAATCGAACATATAACAATATATTAAAGTAATTTGAAAAGTTTGTACTACGATTATATTGATATAATAAATAATTATTTTACCCTTGACACTTATTTTAGTAATAATTTTTTATATATTATTATTATTTTTATATTTTTGATATAATAAGTTTTGTTACTACGATCTCAATGTATGTCAATTGTTATGTTGTGTAATTTCGATATTTTTAATAAATATGTTGTTTTATGTTTTTAATATGTACAAATAATGATTTCAAAATTAAAAGAATATTATGGTTAGTTTGTAAAGTAGTAAAATATATGAGTGATATTGAAAACTTATAAAAGCTGGTATGAAATGGAATATTACAGGTTTGCGTTTGTGTTTGCAGTTAACTATTGGAGAACAGTTACTAAACTATGGTTGTTACTGCAAAATGTGTTTGCGTTTGCGGTTGACTGTTGGAGATGGTCTAACGAGAATTGTTAAATAGTTTTTTCTTGAGATAATTATATGTCAGTCCCAAAAAAGATAGTTTCATTAGTTTTCAGGATCCAATCATGTTTAAAATAGGGATAAGGATCTATTTCATGTTTGGTCTTAGAGTTAAGTACCAAATTTGAGAAAAACGATGCATTTGCCCCTGCCTGTTTGCGAAAATTACACAGAATTGCCATCAGCTATTCCAAACACTCGACGGGTACCACTTTGTGCATTCTGGTAACACTTCATGAATTACAGAAAAGTGTTATCCAGAAATAAGGAAGCGGTACCAGAAAATCATGAAGTGGTAACACTTCATGAGTTACATGAAAAATTACAGGAAAGTGTTATCCAAAAATAAGAAAGTGGTGCCAGAAAGACACTTCATGAAATACAGGAAAGTGTTATCCAGAAATAAGAAAGTGTTACTAGAAAAGCATGAAGTGGTAACACTTCATGAATTACTGGAAGTGTTATCCAGAAATAAGGAAGTGTTACCAGAAAAACATGAAGTGGTACCGAAACCATGAAGAACCGAGCAAGCATGTTAATCGCACATGCTTCAAAACTAATTTTATTCTGTTGATACCACTTATTAGCTATAGAATAACACTTCATGAATTCTGCATAACACTTCATTGGATTAACTGCATTCTATTACAAAAAAAATGATTACAATGAAGTGTTACCCGGAAAGCATGAAGTGTTACTCAAAAGCATAAAGTGTTATGCAGAAATAATGAAGTATTACCGGGAAGCATCAATTGTTACTCGGAAAGCATGAATTGTTACGCAGAAATAATGAAGTGGTACCGCGGAAGTGTGAAGTGTTGTCAAGAAAGCATGTTAATGGCATACGCTTAAAAAATTACATTTTATTGTGTTTATACCACTTATTGGATATACAGTAACACATTTGAGCGTGGTAATACCGCTTGTTATGCGATAACGATATACTGCGATTTGATAACACAACAATGACGCTGGATACCACTTCTCATTAATATTTTATAGGTGTATTTTCGTCAGACAACCTTTAAACTAAGTAAAATTCAAAAACAGGTCCTTAAAACTAATTTTCGTCTGACAATGTCCTTAACCCTAAAAAATACTTACCTAGGGGCCTGAACCCCAATCGTCCCTTTTTTCTTTTCCTTTTTTTTTTTTCTGAAGTCCACTGTCAAGTCAAGTAAATGATATGAATGCACTAACCCAAGGGCCATGTTATTCATCCTTTTAAGTTTTGTAGTCCACAAATAAATTAGGCCATATTATTCTTCATTTTTCACAAATATTAAGCCCATTAACATTTGGCTTCAGGCCGAAAAAAATCTTCCTCCTTTCACAAGTCAAAAACGACAAACAGCATAAATAATCAAAACTTGGACAGTATTAGTTGTTTAACGAAACTTTACAATCGATTAAAACTAAGTATACCACTAATCGTACAATAATGTCATTCAATTAGGTACGTGACTATAATAATATTTTAGAAAGCTATAGGAACCAGCACATCGCTTCCTTGGAAGTTGTACATAGTTGTTTAATTACGAAGTAGCCGACAGATTAGATCTCAACTATGAGTGAAGTGCAATGATATTATAACTTATTTAAAATTACCATTCGAAAAACACGTAGTTCATCTAGTCCATTTGAGTCCTACAATAATCATACTTCGCTTAGACTCTTCTCCAATAATTGGTAGCCATTAACAAGTAGCTCGAAGGTAAGAACTCCACGACCTCAAATAATGAGTGGCTTTCGAATATGATACAAAAAAATATGTATTAATATAACATATTCAAGGGGCGTTAGTAAATATATATTTTTCCAAAGCAAATGCTAGCTGGACTTAGCTTATCGTGTACTGTCACACGGTCAAACGAGGCGTAAAAAAATAAGGCCATAGCAAAAGTCCTCGTGTGTGAAAAGAATTAATTCTAATACAACTTTCAAATTGTAGATGTATTAATGTAATTTCGGTTGAATCTTTGATGACAATTGTGAAGCATTAAGAACTGTCAAAAAACTAGTTAAACCTACCCTCGAGTTGACCACTTTGTCCTTATCCCTTTAAGTATTAGATTATTACATAACAAGTTGGTCAAACTAAGACTACCATACATGGAGTTCCATTAGTGGTTTTTAATATAATAGGGCTTGTTTGTAAGGACACGAAACAAAAGGCAAGCCACGTGAATGTGATATTAGACGTCTTTTAAGATTGTGTAAGATTAATTTGTGTGAGATTAATTATTGTTTAATTGCTTGCGCTTAAACACCTATCTTAATTCTCAGGAAGGTTCTTGAAAGCAAGCTCCCACTCTATATATATAAACCCTTTCAAGTGTCACGTCTAAAACCCTAACAATATAATAACCTCACCAATCACTCTTCTTTCCACTCCAAATACTAAAGCACTCCATCAAGAAACAACATAGCCGAAGGAAAAAAAAAAAAAATGAACACCAAGGTTATCATCATCGTATTCATCTTCCTCTTATCTCTCCTCAAACACATAGTGTCTTCAAACATGTCAAACCCCACAGAAACCACAGATTTCATCAGAAACGAATGCAAATCAACACACTACCCATCCCTATGCTTTCAGTGCCTATCGAACTACTCAGACGCAATCCAGAAAAGCCCTCAGAGCCTAGCCCAAGCTGCTCTAACCGTTAGCCTCTCTCGAGCCCAATCTACTGCTGATTTCCTAACCAAAGTATCACAAATAGGAGGGTTGAAACCATTGGAATACCAAGCCGTGAAGGACTGTTCAGACAACATGGGACTATCTGTGGTTCAGCTGGGAAGGTCAGTGAAAGAACTCGGCGCAGTGGTCGTCGCTGATAATCGGAGCTTTGACTGGCACGTTGGTAATGTGAAGACTTGGGTGAGCACAGCTTTGACCGGCGATCAGACTTGTCTTTATGGGATTTCTGGCGCTGAGACGATGAACGTTAAGGTTAGGGTTTCGATTAGGAGGAGGGTTCTTGACTGCTCTATGGTTACTAGCAATGCTCTTGGGCTCGTGAATCGATTTGCTGCTACTCGTCGTCGGCATAGCTCTTCTTCCACGGAGAAGAAGAAGAAGAACGACACTTATCCTTGAATTGAGAGGGAGGGGTCGTCGTTTCTTTGTGTTTGGTTTTTGTTTGTAAGAACTGTTGTAATAAGGTTGTGTAATAAGATACAGTGTAATTAAATAAAATAGTTTGCTTGTTGCTGTTAATATTTCATCATAGTATATTATTAACTTTATTTGATTTACACCGCCTGAGTAATTAGTTGAAATCTTCGAATTTTCATGTGCTCTCTTACGAGTGTGTAAAGGAGAGGCGACCTCAACTCGTTTTCACTAAAATTTGAATCTCATTTTCTAAAGCTTTTTGATAGTCATAAATGGACCACTTGAAAAGTACATTTGTGTCCCCAAGGTTCTCGTACATTGTTTGGGCGTAACCCGTACGAAGTATTGTAGCATCAAAGCCCATTATACTAATTGGGCTTAGATAGTATATAAAACATTATTCTCATCTCACTAATAAGATCATGCATTGCATTTAGATTTTCCACCCCCTTTATCTTATTTTAAAGGGGTCAACATGTTTTACTTTTTAATCAACTATGTGGTGCTATAAAATATCACTACTAGAAAACGGAAAATTCGGTGTGTAAAACCAAAATTCCATATCTATTTAGTAATTAGACACGGAATTATCCGTGTATGATGTGTAGATGTTGTTCTCGTAACAAATTTGGACAAGGATATATACCGTTTCTAAAATGAATTTTGTAACATTTCCGTTTTTATTTCCTTATCTGTCTAAATAAAAGCAATAATTTATTTTGAAATAAAAATAAAAAACTGTGTAAGAATCCGTTTCTAATACTCATAATTTAGATATGCAACCTATTCCATATTTATCTTCCATGTCTGATACTATGTTTTCTTGTAGCTACGGACTATATCAAATTGACCACACTTCTACACGTGGTCCTTACAAAAAAATCACTATATATATGCGATGGATTAGACGAAGCACCTAACTTAAATTTGGGACCGGGACACAAATATATCTTCTGATAACACACATTTATATCTAACTCGATTTATTTAATAACCTTATCTAAAATCTAATACATA
Source organism: Craterostigma plantagineum (assembly GCA_027422505.1). Lineage (NCBI taxonomy): Eukaryota > Viridiplantae > Streptophyta > Magnoliopsida > Lamiales > Linderniaceae > Craterostigma > Craterostigma plantagineum. Next base: position 848,562 of record JAPQWV010000157.1, read on the forward strand.
CCGATGGACGGATGATTGACGCGTGGATCGAATACTTTCTTTTATATTAAATGAATCCATAAGGTCTTTCTGTCTAAGAGCTATTGCACTCACAGTCGTCTCTCAGAATCTGGTGGGATTATCACTATATATATATATATATATATATATATATATATATATATATATGTCTATCGTTACAAGCCTACATATATTATAATAGTCAAGGAGTTAAATAAAATCGAACACTTGACTACAAATTGAACCTACGTATAGGGACAATCAATCCATAAATTCGGTATACATAAATGGATATAGAAATTCAAACCTACCAATGGAAAACTACTTGATCGGGACAACAATGTAGCTTTCGCGTAGACCACCACTACCATAATGAGTGTAGATATTTCTGTTATTTTTTCTTAAAAAAAATTATAGTTGGCAGAGAAATACTAATTTATTAATGTAATCAATGGACAAGGGGGTGGGTCATAATTAAATGGAATGCCAAATAATAAATGTTATCTCTCACGCATACTTGAAAAATATCATTCGAACCACTTTCTAGAAAAACATTGCTCTTACACTTTTTATTATTGCTATATACTATTGTTCTCTATCATCTATTTATTGCTCATGCATTTACTGTTGTTTTTCTTTTTGTTTTGATTCAATGAACAATTTTCAATCAGACGTGGACATGAAACTGTTATACTTCAATGTGGGGATAACTTGACAGTGACGAAATTAGAATAGAATCACTCTTCACATTATTGATAAAATTCAATAAATGCATTAATTCAATACATTTTCAGTCAAACAATACCACGACAACAAATAATACGAGTTGTAATTCTCTTCTTAAAATAACACTAATGACATTCCAAATTCACAAAGACTACAAATTACTTGAAATTGGATTGGAAATATTGGACCTCCAAATTGACTAATCATATTAGTGATGTCACACGTAATTCCATTTCAAATATTTAAATAATATCTAATCACGGAAAAATCCTTCTACACCATCAGTCACTATACAATAAACTCAGAATGAGATTCTCAACTAACTCAATTAATCCTCGACGTATGGACATGCATGATTGTTTGCAATCATATAACTAAGTCATCTTATCTTCATTAACACTCAGTCTCCCTCCCTTTTCCCCCTTTCCCTTTCTTTACGTCTTTTTCTTATATTTACTAAGGAGATATTCTCATCTATAAGTTCAAGAATATCATGGATATTATTGATCTATCATAGTTATAGGCTAAATGATGGTGCCAACCCTAGTTAACTACTAGTATATATGTACATATATATTACTTCAGACACTACGATATGACAACGATTGCATATACATAATATTAAAAAGCATAATGTTCAAAGATTTTTTTGTTTCTTTATCATTTTCGAAGAACCCGCCCAAAAAAATTTATAATATCTCCTTCTCCCCTTACTCAATCAGAAACAGAGAAAGAAAAAATGAAGAACGTCATCGCTTCTCTTCTCCTTCTCTTACTACTACCCATTATTATCTCCCAAGTTTCAAGCTTAACAATTAATCCTCGTACGAAACAATACTATAATAATCGCCACCTTAACTTCGTCGAAAGGTCTTGCAAGAAAACCCTATACCCTAAGCTATGCCTAAGGTCCATGTCAGCACACTCGCCGGCGATCAAAAACAGCCCTAAGCTCCTCGCCGCCACCGCCCTTCAAGTCACCTTCAACAAAACAAGGTCGACATCTAAAACCCTAGAGGAACTTTCTAGAAGGTGGGGATTGAGGCCAAATGAGAAGTCATCGTTGATAGAGTGCGTAGAAGAGGTGGGCGACTCAGTCTATGAGTTAGCAAAGTCGATGAAGAAGCTCAGCCATTCGAAAAGGTCTCAGGTTAACTTCGAACTAAAGATGAGCGACGTTCAGACATGGGTCAGCGCCGCCTTGACCGACGACGGCACTTGTATGGATGATTTTGAGGTTAGTAGTGGGGAAATGAAGGTTTTGGTGAGGAAGAAGGTTTGGAAAATTGCACGCTTGACGAGTATTGCTTTGTCGTTCGTCAATAGTTACGCTGGGGTGTATTATTGATTTTTTGTTTATTTATGATATATATACAGTAACTATCATTGTTACTGTAATCTTCTGTTATGAATCGAAGTTCCCTAATGAAAGATAAGTGCTTCTTCGCTCATGGAGATTTTTAAAGCTCATTGATTTGTTTGAAATTAGAGGTACTTCTTCCGAAGTAATCCTCTTCTTTTTCTTTTTTCTTTTTTCTCCTTTTTTTTAGTGTGGATTGTTTTGTTGTAATAATGTGTTTTGTCTCCATGTCTTGCGCAGATACTATAGAAAGGTAAGCATAGTCAGATTTTGGTCATTTTAGAAGGGTTAGTTGGTTGTGCCGACACTCACGTGTCAAGATCTTAATTAAAATAAAATGGTGCTTTTTTTTTTTTTTTATAGTGAAACTTCACTTAAATCACTATTAGACAAACTTTCTATCACGTAACTTGTCAGAAAAATATATCACTTAACTCTCCGATTTGATTTACCGTTTGTATCAATTTCTTCAGTCGCGATATACCTTTCTATGTTTGTATTGTGTACCACAATATGTTGTTATAGTGCACATAAATGTGTTTGTATGGTGTACCTGCGGCGGATCGGCCACATATCTGAAAAACTAGGTACGCTGTAACAACACATTTAGGTACACTATATCAACGTATTGTGTTACACGATACAAACATGGAAAGGTACATCGTGACTTAAGAATGTAGTACAAATGGTAAATAGGGAGTTGAGTGATATATTTCTCTGACTAGGGAATTAAGTGATAGAAAGTTTGCAAATAGAAATTTAAGTGAAAGTGTCCCTATATAAGAAGCCTTCCAATAATGATTATAGGTCCACTGAAATAGAATACTCCCTCCGTCCCGCTAATTTTATCACACTTTTCCATTTCGGGCATCCCAATAATTTTATCACATTTCCTTATTTAGCAAAAAACAATCACAAACAATCAATATAATAATATTAAATATTCTTAAAAGACGTGTTAAAATATACATTTTTGACATCTTTAATATACTAATTATTATAATAAATATTTTATTATTATAATGAACGGCTGATATTGAAGGGCGACGCGGCGGATTCCTGGCCACCCGTTTCGAGTGGTCCAGAAGAGCTGAAGACATCTATAAATAGGCGGAGGATTCTTCAGTTATTATTATCACAAGCTCATTCGAGTTTTACTATATAGAGAGAAGTAGTTCGAGTGAATTGTGAGGTTATCAGTTCAGGTAGAAACTGATAGGGTTCCACATCCACAGAGAGGTGTGAGGTAAACACGAGTGGTAAAAGTGAGATAGTAAAAATTCGAGGGTTGTAATTTTTACTATAGTGAAGATTTTGCCGACTCGGCCGTGGTTTTTCCCTCTTCGTTAACAGAGGGTTTTCCACGTTAAAATTCTGGTGTTCTTTCTTACCTTACGGTAATTTTATTCTTACTGTGGTAGTTACTGTGCGGGTCCCACCAAATTTACCTCGTGGGTCCCACTTCTCCCGATCGTCGTACGAGCCAAACCGGGACCAGTTCCGCTGCGGGGCCCACTAACCACCGCGGGGCCCACCACCATTCCCAACAAGTGGTATCAGACCCTGATAGTTTGCGTGTCCGATAATTTGTGATAAAATTGATGAGACCGATAGTAAATAATATAATCGATTTCAGTTGAGTGGCTAAAAGGGATAATTCCATCCTCACGGCCAGCTGTAAAAAGTAGGTACACGTGCAAAGCTAGATAAAGCCAACAGAGGAGCAAAATATTTAACATTTATTTAGGCCGATTGTGGGCCTCTAACAGCCTATATATGGGCCTCCATCCGTACAAGTCTTTTTTTTTCGGAAAAAAATCAATTTTCAAGTTAGAATCATATTAATTTCCTAACCGCACTAAAATATTAAATAAATTCTTCTTCAATGCTGCGCAGTGAATCACAGCTTTTTAAACCCATCTCCAATCAGTGTTTTACAACGTGCTACGCATAACGTAAATATCGTAGCGTATTGCGCGAGTATTTCGTATAAGCCACTTATTACGTTAAGAAACATAATTTATAAAAAATTTATCATTTGCACATTATTCAGTAAGTTTTATTATAAAATTTGGGTTCAATAATATATGAACCAAATAATAAAATTATACATAAAAAATATATTAAACTCAATTTACGTACATGAGATTTAATAGAAGTTTTGGTAATAGACTTAAAAAATGTAGTATTTAAAAATAATTAATATAAGATATGCATGCCATTTTGATTGTCGTTAAACAAAGATAAATTAAATAAATTTATTTATTTTTATCACATAGATTAGATTAAATAATCGCTTTATTATGATCTGGTGAAAATAATTAAAAAATCGGGAATCTACACATAAATCCCCAATAGAAAACTTTTCAGCCACTTAGGTACCTTGTCAGACATCTTTTACAGCTAGGTACCTAGTTGAATAAAAATTTTACACTTAGGTACCTAATTACCTAAGATTACCAAAATACCCTTATTAAATGATTTAGAATTTCATTTCAGCTTTTTTTTTTCTCTGCAAAAATCGAGCTTCAGCTCGCCGTCGACGACGATATTCTTGTCAACCAACTCCTTCTGCTCGTGCCGGCGCCGGACAAGGATCGAAGAGCCTCTTGAACGTTGGGTTCTCGATTTTGGGGGTTGATTTTGTCAGGTAAGCTTTTCTTTTGGTTAGGGTTTGGTTAATCGATTTTGGGCGTTTGTTCAAGGTTTATCCCAAATCCGGGAGCTCAATGCGATCCAAGAGCTCCATATAAGAGTGGAATGTTAGGATTTGATAGTTATTGAGGCTAATCCATCGAGATTTCAGTTTTCTTTTATGTAACTGTTACGACGTACCATTTCCTATGAATATTACGTACCATTGTATGTTGTTATACCGTACCTAAAATACATTATGCGACACAGTCCGATTGGACATTTATGTTCTGTAGTATCTTTGTGTATTTATATCACGTACCAAGTAACATGTGTATACGTTACCAAAATGTCCAGTTATGCAGTACCAATCTAAAATATATACCGTACCATTTATACAGGTTGCCATAGTATCTGAAAATATGGCGTCTGCAAATTCGTTTGGTGGCGGACTATGAGACATTCTTTTACGATTTATGCACATTTGTCGATCATCAACCCTATTCCGACTCACGAGATGAATGCTCAAACCGATGATGGGAATTTTATTCGTGACCCGGACATCCGCGTTCTCCCCGGTCGCCGAAAGACACGGAGGATTCCATCTCAGGTAGATAGAAGATCCAACAAGTGTAAAATATGTGGGAAATACGGACATAATCACCGTACTTGTACAGAAGCCGTAACGACGTAGCGTCCGTATTTTCCATGTATTTTCTTTTTGCTTTTGTCCCATAACCTTTTTCGGTGCTCTTTCGTATGGTATTGGCTCATTCTTTTTGTCTAAATGATGCCAGTACGTCATTGTTTTGTTCAAATGTGTCAATAGGATATGACTCATTATTTTTGTCTAAATTTGGTACTGTAATAGACTGCCAGTTTGGTACAGTAAGATATGCACATTTGGTACGGTACTCTATGTAAATTTGGTACTGTAATGACTGCCAGTTCGATACAGTAATATATGCACTTTTGGTAACGTAATATATGTAAATTTGGTACTGTAATATATGCCAGTTTGGTACAGTAAGATTTCTAAATTTGGTACGGTATTATATGTAAATTTGGTACTGTAATGAATGCCATTTTGGTACAGTAATATATGCACTTTTGCTAATGTATGCACATTTGGCACCGTAATATATGTAAATTGTTACTGTAATACATGCCATTTTGGTACCATAAGATATGCAAGTTTGGTTCGTTAAGATAAGCCTGTTTGCTACTGTAATATATGCCAGTTTGGTACCCTACGGCATGCATGTTTGGTACCATAACCTATGCCTATTTGGTACTGTAATAAATGCCATTTTGGTATCCTACGACTTGCAAGTTCGGTACCCTACGACATGCAAGTTTGGTACCCTAAAAGAAACCAATTTGCTACTGTATCACATTTGGCACCGTATATATGTAAATTTGGTACTGTGATTAATGCCAGTTTGGTACCCTACCATATGCAAGTTTGGTACGGTAATATATTCCTATTTGGTACTGTAAGTGTACGACATAGGGTACTGTATCGTTTCAGAAGTAGGTACCGTATAAATTAAAGTAACAAATGGTATTTAAGCCTTGACTATATTCCGTCACAAACGAAGGATTTCAGTAAGTGTTCATGTGGATAAAGGATTAGACATTTTCTGACTTTTTCAGTAATGATTACACACTTTTCTGACATCTTTCAGTCATGATTGACGAGAGTTCTGACATTTTCAGTCATGAGTTGGTCAGAGTCTGACATACAAGGTATTAAATAATAAAAGTCAGCTCATCTGACATGTCGGTGGCTTTCCTAAAATATTTCATGTCATCAGTAATTTTGGGTACTGCACCCGTGGCTGAGTTGGTACGCTTTAAACAAAATAACAGGTACCCCTACAAAGATATTTAAGGTACGGCGTCCCTTATATATATGATACGTCATACTACTTCGAGGTCGATCGAATTACTTTTTCATCTCAAACCACCGTAGACCAATAATATATAGTATTAGATACGTTTTAGATCAAATTCGGTGCATTAAGCCCCGCACTCATGAATTAAATCTTAAAATACCAAGATTCATTATAGTATAAGGATACAAGCAAGAACATCTACAACATAATTTGAATAATTTGGTGAGTGCTACATCTGCGAATTCGGTGTATTAGGCTTTCTTTTTTTTTTTCATTTCGTTATTGTTCGGTATTGTCAAAATCACGCAGGACAACGCGATTCGATTAGGAATGTATTCATTTTTCGATCGTATAACAAATGGTACGATATACTTTCATATCTGGGTACTGTATATGTATAATTCTGGATACGATCAACATGCAGGTTATGGTACTATATATGTAAATGATAAGGTACCTTCTGTAAATCACAAGGTACCTTAGTGTACAACAGATAAGGTACTTCATGTGCGATATATAAGGTACGGTATATATTTACGTAATTGTACGGTTAACCTCCATATTACGGTACTCTATAGTTAAGCGATATGGTACGGTAAGATGAAAGACAAGGTACTTTATGTCTGTTGTTTGTGGTACGCCATATATTTACGTAATGTTACGGTTAACCTGCATATTTTGGTACTCTAAACGTAAAGTATAAGATACGGTCATACAATAACATATGTTAACCTGCATAAATTACGGACAATCATAGAACAACACAACACAGCACACACTTGGCAACAACCGTCCATGCACAAAATAAAAACTAACATAACCAACCAAAAGGTCTCCATACAGTCCCATCCCCAACTCAAAATAAGTTAACCAAACTAAACAAGAGTCTCCAAAGAGTCTAACAGCATATCCCAGAAACTTAGTGAAAAAGATCTAACATACAACTACGCTCGTCACGTGCGAGCAGCCATAGAAGCACGATAGACATCCATGCTGACTTCTTTACCATACTTCTCGAACTCTGGGGTGTCGACAACGTACTCCTCTATGGTCAAATATGCGTGCACACCGCACTCTACGTCGCCAAATTGGGGCCTGTTGAACAGCGGATCCACGGTCTTCTTACATTGATAATCGTACTTCGATGACCAATACTTCATCAGAAAATCAGCTTGCACAAATTAAAAACGACATTAACGCATACCCGAACATAGTCGACGAAATATGCCCAATGTTAAGACTTACGAAGGCTCTAGCGGCCCAGGTCATCTTATGCGAGGCCATCGGATCCTGAACGTAGAACTTTCTCTCGTTCACCTTGTAGACGAGCACTCCCCAGTGGTTACCTGTATTCACAGGCGTCAACACGTATGCGACATCTTAGGCATATCTAAAAAAAAAGAAACGGAGACCTTCTTATAGCTTCTTTTTTATCAGGGGTCATGTTACCCTTCAAATTGCTAATGGTAGATCGAAAGAGCGTAGGATGGCACCTGGAAGACAGCTCAAATTTGTTCCGCGGAGGCATTTCTGCAAAAAAAAGCAAAACTGTTAACAAGTAGTACCATTTTATTCACACAAGGGGTACCAATTTGGGCAAACAGAGGGTACCAAATGCAGTGATAATGTAGTACCAAAAAAAAATTGACACCATCTTCGAAAACCCCACTGTTAACAAGCAGTACTATTTTGTTCACACAAAGGGGTACCAATTTACCCTAACAGAGGGTACCAAATGCAGTGATAATGTAGTACCAAAAAAATTGACACCATTTTCGAAAAACCCACTGCTAACAAGCAGTACCATTTTATTCACACAACGAGTACCAATTTTCCCAGACAGAGGGTACCAAATTCAGTCATAATGTAGTACCAAAACAGATTGACCCCATTCAAGGTAACCAGTTAACAAGTAGTACCATTTTATTCACACAAGCGATATCAATTTGGCCAAACAGAGGTTACCAAACGCAGTGGTAATGTAGTACTAAAAAAATTGACCCCATTCTGAAAAACCACTGTCAACACGCAGCACCATTTTATTCACACAAGGAGTACCAATTCGCCCAAACAGAGGGTACCAAATTCAGTCATAATGTAGTACCAAAACAAATGACCCCATTCAAGGTAACCAGTTAACAAGTAGTACCATTTTATTCACACAGGGGGTATCAATTTTCTCAAACATTAAGTACCAAAAGCAGTGATAATGTAGTACCAAAACAAATTGACCAAATTCGAAAAACCCTAAATCGACCCATTCGATTTACCCAAAATCGACACATTCCAAAAAACCCAAATCGAGCACTAACACCCATCTGAACACGCACAAAAAAACCCTAATTGAACAACAAATCAATCTCATTCCAAAAAACACGCAGCAAAACCACAGACCATACGAACACTAACCGAAATTGCTTAACCACAATGAGTTACGGCAAAACCACAGACGGAAATATCGGAAATGAAACCAACGAAACGGAAATACTCGATTTACTTACCTAACGATTTCAGATGGGCAATACCACGACGAACGAGTAGACAGAGGGCAATACCGCTACGAACGAAGGGAAAAGCGGTCGATTTCTGGGATTTAATCGCGCGATTTGGAAGATGGGTGTGCAGTTTTTTTTTTTTAATGGAGGAACGAACGTGAAATAAGAAAAGCAGGTAAAAGATGTAAATAAGCAGTTTCAGTAGGGGTAAATCCGTCAGTTAGGTACCTATCAGTAAAATAAAATTCAACTAGGTACCTAGTTTAAAAATTCATCTGACTAGGGACTGAACTGTATAAATTTTATTGATGTAGGTATTTAAGTGTTGAATCCCCTTAAAACGGTTAAAAAATTACAAAGAAACTGAAAAATAAAAAAGAAAATATGTTAGTCAACATTGCACATTACAATAACGTGCTCTGTCCTTTTGGACACAATAATGCAGACAAGACACTGTAGCGTTTTTTTCACTAAGCGTCATCGCCATTTGAATTTTTTTTACGCAAACGCGCGACATTACGCTTTTTAAAACAATGTCTCCGATGCAGCATCGTCATCCAATTCAGTGCTGCCATCTTTAATTGATCATTGTGATCCCAACTCAAGAAGATACACAAGTTTCGGTCAATCCCAAATTGCACAACTTGCCCCGAGTTCATCATAAACACCTCCACCAATGGAAAAATATTAGGAAACCAAACAAAACTTAAATAAACCAAAGGAAATCACTGTAAATCCCACATCACATAATGAACATCCAATTGCTCCGAGTTTTGCTTCATCATCTCATTTGGACAATTCCAGCACTGACGAGCTTTTGTATCTTGCTCATGACAAGAGGGTTCTTTGTGTGCTCTTGCGCAGCACTTGGGTTCTCTTGGAAATCACTCAGAACCTATCCACACACACACACAAAAAAGAAACCCAAAGAAGATGAAACAGTATTACAAATCAAATTCCAATGCCTAAACTATGTATACTTCTTTGATGCCAAACTAATTTTCTTATCATACCTGTCTCATGACTGGATCTGTTAGAATATTTTGGATCTCTGGGTCCTGCATTGCCTTAGCCTGCAGTATAGAGGTTCGGGTTCATACAATGTTGCTCAAGCTTGGCAATAAAAGAAGAAAGTAGTAGTTAGGAGGCAGATGCATATATGGATCGTCCTTGAACCTGTCTTTCTTTAAGTTCCTCGGGAGTGAAATCTCCCCGGTTAGCTTTGTTTATCTGCTCCACGCACCTGCAAAAACATATGACAGATCATTGTAAGAGTTGTAGTTGACCCAATCCAAGGACAATTTGCTCCATAACCTTGTCGAGAAATATACCTTCTCACACCGTCTAGCAACTCTGGGTTATGAGGATCATGTTTCAGTCCCTCCTGGTAAGTTTCCAGCGCTTTATCGTGCTCTTTCATGAAAAACTGTATGGCACCTTTTCGGGTGTATCCTTTGGGGAAGGTTGGGTCAAGCTCGATACACTTGTCAGCATCTTTAAGTCCCTCGGGCATTGCACCTAGTTTCGTGTAACAAGCAGCCCTGTTACTGTATGCCTGCAAAGTAGAAACAGTAACAAGTTATAGTTCTGAAGATGGAAACAACAACTCTTAAAAGACATCTCCAAAAGGCCCAACTAACTACCTTCGGATCCTTTGGATTCCTTTTTATTGCTTCAGTGTAGTGTTTGATGGCCTCAGGATACTTCTGCTCTTTGAAAAACTGATTCCCTGTAGGTGCCATTTCATGATCAGACATATATACGAATTGCCAAAGACTAAGTCCATCATTCCCTGAGAATCTAAGGATAGTAATCATTAAATATCAATAATACCTTTCTCACGCTCTTCCTCTGCCATTTCTGGATTGAAGTACTCCTGTTGCTCAAGCTCTTTCTTCGCCCTCTCAGCATCGTTTAGCTTCTTCAAAGTGTCAGGGTTGCGATGCTCGGTAAGAGCTTTCTGGAAAGTCTCGATTGCTGGTTCATAGTCCTTAGGTGACTTGGCCAACTTCACCAAGGCCGTTCCCTTTCTCGTCAAAGCCCTAGCAATCATCTTGAAATCTGATCTGAGTTCCCTACCCCTTTCAACAGCCTTGTCACAATCTTTGATGCACTCGTCGTACTGAAACGAGAGAACAAAGTGCAGTGGCATCAATCATCAAATGCATCAGCAGCAGTAACCAACTTGGTCTTTCCAAAGCAACAGTAATCATCAAATAACAACACCGAAGCAACAATAAACCAAGAATAACACAGGCAACATATGAAAGTAAATGCAGCACAATTACCTTTCCCATCTCCAAATACACGGCAGCCCTATTAGTTAAAAATGATATATCCTCATCATCAAGCTCGGTGGCCCTCGTATAGCATCCAATCGCCGTCTCAAAATCCTTCTTTTTGTACGCCGCATTGCCAGCCTCCTTCTCCTTCTGCGCTTGGTCCTTTTTCTGTTTCCTCTCCTTCTCCTCCTCATTGATCTCCATAGGCTCAGGTTCAGGTTGGGACCTACTAGTCTCCTCCCTCGCAGGTTCGTGTCTCACCTCACCGTTCATAGGTTCAGCCTCGTCGTCGTCGCCGCCGGGCCTAGTCTGAAACTTCAAATTCAATAAAGCACCCAAAGCCTGCATAACCCTCTGGTCCTTCAGATACAAGTTCAAATTATTAGGGTTTTTCTGAAGATCCTGCATCATCTTGACGAAATCGGGCTGATTGAGATACTCCCTCGTCGTCGGATCGCTCGCCAGCTTGACCCACATCTCCGGGCCAAAAGCTTCTCCGAACGGATTCGAACCCGACCCGGCCCGCGACCTGGAGCGGTTCAGAGCCGACTCTGCGTCCGACAGTCCGCTCTTGAGGGCATCGTTGCCGGGGTCGATTTCGAGGCCCCTTTTGTACGCCGATACCGCTTCGGAGTAACTGTTGAGGCCCACGTAAGCTGCGCCGAGCCGAGAGTAGCCCTTGGCCCACTTTGGGTTCAGCTCGACGGTCTTCTGTGCGTCCGATAGGGCCGCACCGAATTCGTTGAGCGATGCGTGGGCGGCGGATCGATTGGAGTAGAGGACGTGGTTGGTCGGAGCGAGCGCGATTGCGTCGTTGAAGTGGCGCACGGCGTCGGCGAATTTCCCGCTGGAGAAGGCTGCGTTGCCCTTGGCCTTAGCTTCTTCGGCCATAGTAAGTAACTACCCCTCCGTTCCCAATACTCTGTCAACTGGTGAAAGTCTCACTGAAGACGACGACTGCGAATTATATGGACAGCGAAGCGAGTACGTACCACTTTGTTGTAGGGTTTTCTTCCATCGGGTTAGGATCGGATCGGATCGGGTTCTTTCGTATTTTATTTGGGCTTAATGGGCCACCGTCCGAGTGGGCTTTTGACCCGATGGATGTAACACGATCTATACTCATAGCAGCCCAGGTATAGATCGATACGTATATGTACATCATATCATATAGAAAGAAATGCAGTGTGTAGTTCAAATTATTAAATTATCAATGACCCACTTGGTAAGATGAGATCTATTGTCTATATATATATATAAAAGTTGGAAATAATTTGTAACACCTATGAATATGAATATATATTAATAAAAAGTATGTGCATGCATATGGCCCGACCAAACCACATGATAAAATCGAATAAAGAACCATGTGGACACAGCTTGGCTTCTCCCCATCCGATGAAAGATAGGAAGTAGCTGTAAAATAATAATACTTCTGACAAAAAAAAATTATTATAAATTCTTGGATCTTATCCATCACATGGAGATTGGAGATTAGATTGGGAGTCTCACTTCCAACTGTAACGGTCAAAATCTGGTCATCGGATTACTGCTTGAGACCTGCAAGCCAAGTATATAATATGGCTTAATTAAATCTAATTAAATAACACTTACATAGGGGTGGTTCGGTACGGTATACCGTACCAAAACTGTGATACCGTATACCGTACCGAAATTTCGGTATCCAAAAAAATCATACCACTACCATACCAAAATTTCGGTATACCTTAAATTTCGATACGGTATCATACCGAAATTTCGGTATGGTATCGGTATCATACCTTCTATACCATTCGCACGGAGGGTTTTTTACCATGCATGTCTCGTAATTCGTTAATTCGATGTGTTGAAATTTTTAATCAATTCAAACTCCTTAGGCCCCAATAAGATAGATTATTAATACCAAAATTTCAAAATAAAAAGATTTTTAACCTTAAATAATTTACATATTTTAGTCAGTCTCTTAGTAAGACAAAAAACTTTACATAACCACAAAATACAACTTTATATACAGATTAATTAGAACGAAGCGGCTATATTTAAAAAATTAGTGAAGATTAACAAAAAGTAATTGTATTGCATCTTCACGCTTTCAAAATCATGAAAAAAAAGGCAAAAATTAAACGTTACTTGATTTACATAAGTAAAGTATGGTGGGCCCAATATTAGAAAGTTGTGTATAAGTTAATAATTTATTGGCTAAATAAGTTTGAGAAGATCCTTAATTTTTCATTTTATATTTTTTGAAATAATATAATATATATAGGTGTGTGTATATATCTATAAAATATATTAAAAAATTTTAGTATTTCGGTATTTCGGTATAATCGGTATACCTTATTTTAAACATTTTCATACCATTACCGTACCGAAAATTTTCGGTACGGTATCATACCTTACCAAAAACTTCGGTATACCAAAATTTTTCGGTACGGTATCATACCTTACCAAAAACTTCGGTATACCAAAACTTTTGATATTTTCGATACGATTCGATACGATAAGGACGGTATTTCTTCCCAGCCCTACACTTACATAACGTATTACTGAAGTTAACCTCGTCCCTCGCGCCATACAAAGTGGAAGTGATATTCATCTTTCGTCTTTCGAATTGATTATTAGTGCATACACTTATGAGAAGTCTAATTAGGAGCAAATTACATGAAGTTAAAAAAACTAATCAAAGAATAACGAATCAAGACAAATTAGTCTCATTACAAGCAATCCGACGATAACCAATAACCGAAGAAGAAGAAAAAAAATGGTTAAAAATAGGGAAAAAGATTAATCCATATCGACAACACTAAGAATTTCCGAACAGAAAAAAAAGCTCACAACATTACATGACCTTACAACACTAGAGAAGAACTTCCGCGAAAATGGAGGCAAATGCAGAAACCACCACCATCATAAAACCAAACAAGAACTTGTTGTCTCCTTTTAACATCGCCTTAGCAGCTCCCCCGCGCTGAGGCCTGAAATAATATGTTGAACAGCAGACATAAGATTCAATTCAATAGCATAACGGCGTAAACAAACGAACGTAAAACCGAGGGAAGCAACGTACTTCTGCAGTTTGCTCAGTGCGCCGCAGTAGAGAGCATTATCGGGCACGGGGAACTCCGTTTTGTTGTTAGGCTCGGGATTTACGACCCTTATGTAAGTCTCCTGCCCGAGATACCATGAGTCGAGATTCTCCGTCCTCAAATTCCAAACTCCAACGTTGTCTAACGAGATCAAAATCGCTGTCCAAGCCCCGGGATAAACCTTGTTGAACCAACCAAGAATCAGTAAAGCTTCTAAAGTCTGACTTCTTTTTTTGCCATTTTCTTACCTGTACCGTGGATCGAGCGATTCCATCCCACTTATTGTACGTCCCTCTGCTGTTCTCACTCCACTCGCCGAAATCCATTCTGCAATTTAACGCACAAGCGATATATTACGTAAAAAAAAAAAAAAGTCGAGGAAACAAATAGTTAGGCGTTTTCGTATCATCATACCCTACGACGAAGAAGGCGTATCCACTCAAGTGATAAGACTGAACCTTAGTGTCGTTGTTCTGAAGAATCGCCTCCATGAATCCCTTATAAGTACCGTTGATGATCGAAGTCTCCATCTTGGGAGGCCCTTCGATCGACTTGGTAGGGAAATCAAGCTTATACGCACCCTTCACCTTGTGAAAATCGGCGAGCCTAATTGGCGTCGACGGGTTCACAAAAGAAACCCCGCTAAGCGTAGTTCGCCTCTTCCCATTGATATTCACAGGCGGCTTATTCCTCACCACATATACATCGGTCACATTTATCGAACCGTACCTAAACGAGCCCTGAGGGTTCGGTCGGGCCCCACTAGCAGTCACGTTCCACCTGGGAATTCAGACACAACCTTAATGCTAGACAACGACGTCTTAAGAGAGAAGAATCTTTTTTAGTTTCTTGCCTGATGGATCTCGCCTGGTTCATCGAAAAGGTCTTATCGAACTGATCCTGGGGAGGGTCGGGAAGTGGGCCCGAGGCTTTTCCTTTCGAGTTCGTGTAGTGTAAGATTGCAACGCCGATCACTCTGCTCCAAGTGGTCTCGTTTTCGAACCTAGCGCTGGCAACGACGTAATAATCACTGCTGGCGTTTTGGTCCGTCGTGACCAAGAAAGAGTAGGTTTGGCCCACGTGTATGTCCAGGCTAGTGTAGTTCTGCTGCACCGTGTAAGAGCCTTCGTTCTCCGCTAAGAGAAGGTTATGGCTCTGAATTCTGAAGTTGAGGCTCGTCGATATCCCTACGTTGCTCACTCGGAGCCTGTAGGTCTTCCCTGCGAAGAACAACGCCGTAGGATTCAGACACATTGAGACAACGAACTGCATTCGTCAAGAAAGAAGAAAAATTGGATCTTTCATGCGACTCGCCTGGCTGAACGGTGATCGTCTCGTAGTCTATCCCGTCGGGGACGAGAGTGTCATTGTACCTATACGGGCCTTTACCGTTTATCAAAACGCCGTCGGGCATCCCAAGATCTTTCCCCGACTCGAGGGTCTTCCTCAAGGCCTAAAGCAAACGCACGACAGAAAATCAGCTTCTGCGGATAGTCTTTACTAAGAAGAAAAACGCTCACCGTGTGATTCTGAGTGTACCAATCGCCGATGAGAATCGGGATATCGCCGTATGGTGTGTCGAAGGGAATGGGAATTATGTCTCTGTTATTGACTATGAAGCTCCCGAAACCGCCTGAAGCTTTTTGGAAGTTGAGGGAAGGGAAGTAATGAAAGCTTCCAATTTGGTCCTTTACTTGGAATTGGTAAGTCCAATTCCACTTTGGGGGGATTGGACAGTTTGTGCCGAGGAGGCCGTCTTGCCAAGAAACTCGCCTCTGTTGTATGCCAGACCTGAGAAACAAGCATTAGAACAGAGGTGAAGAAAGCTTCCTTTGATCGATTGAATTCACGGGGGAAACGAACACGAAAAGATTAGATCTTGTTTTTTTACCAGTGGATTAAGAGGTCTTCGTCTAGCTTGTTTCTCACGTTGACGACAACGTTGTTGTTAGTGGTGACGTTAATCGTAGGGCCGGGAAACTTCTTATTAATAGCAATCACCTGCAGAAACAGAGCATACAAGTTCAAGAAACACTGACAGTAATTTCATGGGCATTGGTCGAATCTTCTCTTCAAAATCCAACTGTTTAACAGGCGTTTTCTATAAAGTTAAAATCTTTCCGCTCAATTTCCAGATCTGGAGCTAAACATCGAACCTTTACGACATCCAAAGCATGCCCATTTGCGAAAAATCGGATTTTTCCAGAGAATTTTCAATAAAGAAGGCAACAGAAAGTAGGAGGAATGAAAAAGAAAACTTGCAATAAAGAGAGTTTTATAATACCTGTTGAGGAACACCAAGAGGAGAAGCAGTAATGTAGGAGACCACAAACTCGTAGGAGACGTAAGGGTCATCAGCAGAAACAGAGCCAAGAAGCAAGAAAGCGGTGATAACCAAGGGAGAGAACGAGCTAACTCCACCAGCCATATAAGCAGCAGCTAAAAGTCCTCAAGATTTTCTAATAAAGCAGAGCTTCAAACAAGCAAATCAATCCTTTTTTCTTTAGTTGCTTTCTAGGCGTTCGTTACATTACAAGACAGCACAGACGCAAAGAGAACAAGGGCAGAAAAAAAGGCCAACTACGGATTGAGTGCAGTTCAAAAGATTGGAGAGAAACGGCTCTGTCTAATTCCAATCGCAAAAGTCTGCTTAAATGATGTATGTATCTAGCCTAGCCTAGTGATGGTGTGGAGTGTGGTAATAAAAAAAATAGTGTGTGGGGTTGGAGAGATTTTTGTTTAAGCTTTTGTCGGTCTTATAGTCAAGAATCGAGATCGACCCCCTTGACTCTTTTTTCCTCTCTCCCTTCCCATTTTATTTTTCTTCCTCCACCATATTAATTGGCTGGCTCGACTCAATCCTCTACTTTTCTTTTCTTTACTTTTTTTTTTCACATAAAATACTAATTGGCTGACATAGTTCTCCACGAATTATTGATACCTCGTCATGGATGTCTGATTCGGTTCTCACTTCTACTCATTGACTATTGCAGCACATCGTGTGGATTTGAAACACATATAGATCGGAAAATTAATTTCTCTTGGTTTCCACAACCGAAACGATGTTCATTCATATTCGAGTTATAATCGTTGTAGTTTATGTAGAAGAGGAAATGGATAATACCATAAACCCTAAAGTGGGGATGCGAAAGAGGAAATCTGTTCGTAGGGTCGCGCGTGAAAAGAAGCGTTGGCCAGTTCAGACATACTCAAAACCACGCGCTATTCAACTATTGATTTACCAACAATGCCCCTCTCTACCTCGTAGTAGTAGTAGTAGTAGTAGTGCTGCATTGCATGCATGCATATAGTTTTCATTATTACATTTACCCCATATGCTGAGAGCTGAGGCATGGAAAACCGATATTAAAAGGGTGAAAGTATAAGAGTTTAGAGTGGCACAGTGCTTAACTTAAAGACACTCAGAAACTGAAGGTTTATTTCGAACAGGGAGCGGGAAATTGACGTTACCTTTTATTCGACGAATGGTGGGCAGTCTTAATTTAGCGTGTTTAGGTCGTCAGACGTTAGGGGGTGGCCAGATTTTCCCGAACAATTCTTCGACGCGCTTGGCTTGGTCGGCGTAGCCTTCCATCCCAGTGGCAAGAAGCTCCACGGCTGCTGGGCCCATTGCAGAGGAGAAACTGTACTGATCCCACTTTACAAGCTGCAATTCATTTGAATTTTGAATTCAACTCAGACTTTAGAAGAAAAGATAACGTCTGTTCGGTTTAAGAATTTATTCGACGAAAAACCTCTTCGTTGTTGAAACTGTAAGAAGCAGCGGATTGCGGGGAGAGCCTTCTCATGAAAGAGTATTTCTCGTCGGGAGGTGTCACAGAATCCTTTAGAGATTGCAGTATCTTCAATGGGCAGATGATGTAGTCTACCCTGTGTAATAGAACCCAACGAAAAAAAGAAAGAAAAGGAACCGCCGTTAGTCACAGAACGTAACTTGAACTTTCCACAAGTCACAACGAAAAATCGTGTTATGACTTTATACCCTAAGAGATTGTAGACGTCCTGTTTGTTACGAATTGCTGCTGCCATCAGTTTCGACTTGTGCCCATGTTTGTGGATGTAGTTGTATGCTTTCGTAACCTGAATGAATTTACAAGGAGATAAAGGTCGTAAGAATTGTGCAGTATTATCTTAAGTTTACAAACTAACATGAAATTACTAGACTACGTATTATGGAACTGACTGAACTTACCAAAGCCAATCCAGGATCTTCTCCTCGACTGAGAGCAGCTTGAACTTCAGAATCGCCATTATGGTGGCGAGCCCAATCCTAAAGAAAGAAGCACCCATAATGACCAAAGAACAGAATTTATGTCAATCCATGTTCCACAGATGACGAGCATACCCTGAGGCGACCCACGAAAATTTGAATAACAGAAGCACCTGCTTGAGCTGCAGCTGCAGCTTGACAGAAACTGAAAGTATACGAGAAATCGTAAGTTTGTCATTCTTCAGACTGAGAAAACTCGAATAATTCTGGGATACAAGCCGTGCTTTAGTTAGCGATCTTTACACGATGACCAATTGAATAACATCGGCAGATCAAAACTTGGTATACAAGAAACTAATGTAGGAAATGCCTCTAAACCTTTCATGGAGCAAAGTTTCCTGGTAAATCTTTCCTTCAAGTTTTCAAATAAACAAAAAATAGCATATTATACCTGTAGACAAAGGTCACGTGTGTCTGTATGCCCTCTGACTCCAGCAACCTACAAGCTTCAATGCCCTGGAAAGAAAATATATAAGTAACGGCAAACCCGCAAAACTAGGAGTCCTGATATGTTAACAGATTGATCTCTTTTATGGATGGCAAAAGAAAAACATTGGGACCACTCACTTGCCAAGTGGAAGGAATTTTAAACAGTAAGCGTTCTGGTGGCACGTCAATGGCGTGGTATAACTTCAATAGGTCATGCACCTGGAAATCATAATTAGTAGTTAGTACAAGCAGAGATGTTCACTTCACTTCCATAGGTTTTCTGGGAGAAATTTGACGAATCAATCTTGAAGTTTAGTGAAACATAAATATCTCATTCTGGTTTAAGTATCCAACTAAGCAGATTTTTAATGATCATTTACCTTCCTAATTATGCTGTGGGTGTCATATGCAAGACGAGCGTCAACTTCTGTCGAAACACGACCAGGAACAAGCTTGGCAAGGTCACCTCCAACATTCACCAATGCCTGAGCTTGCATCATATAATTATGAATCCACACACACACAGGAAAAACGCCTAACGAAAAATTAGCTAGTGATTTGCAGTAGGCCAACCTTGTTGAAGAAACAAGACATACGATCATTAGTCTTTTCAAATTGCGAACACTCGGAATCAGCCAATGCAGTATCAACAGCACTCTGCAGAAAACAAACAGAGCATCGTATTATAAGTAGGCATAAATTAAAAGAGGCCCAATTAAGAAAATAAAGAAACCAAGATAGGATAAGATACCCTGAATTTAGTATCAGGAAGGCTACAAATACCCAATAACAGAGACGAGCTGACGGTGCCAGCAGTTGGAGGAAACCTGAAATCCCATTCTAGTTTTGAAATTACTCAGCACAGCAACGCGCATTAAAGACAATAATCAACAAAAAAGAAGCTCAATGAACTGATTGTTTAATTCTATCTAAGTACTAAACAAACAATCTACCTTTCAAAATCATCGAAAACAACAGTATCAGGGACGATCTCGCTGAAGGTCGTCACAGCATCGAGCTCAGTGCTCAAACCTATTTGACGCCAGACAACCTAAATGAAATCAATCATCCAAATTCGAACAGAGGAAACAAAAACAACGAAATTACCCGTGTCGAGGGATGAAGAGAATGTAGTTGCAGCCCTTCTGATCAGAGGAAAGCTCCCCTGAGGCTTCCATATCAGATTCGACTGAGCTCCGATCCTATACTTCTTCTGCTGCTGGATTTATCCAACCAATCAGATCAATGCGTCACACAACAAAAGGCATAGACGAGATCTTCGATCGGAATTACCTGATGCGATGAAATCGACGGCGATGAGAGCACATGAGAAAGCGGAGATTGCAATGTTGAAGAAGCTGACATTTTTTTTAATCTTTCGATATTTTTTCTTTCTATCGAAATGATAAATTTAGTGTGTGAAACGCGGATATATATACTGGGTTGGAGTGGAAATAGAGATTTCAACGAACGATGACTCGTTCCAAACCCAACGTACTTGTGTTAATGCAGAATGTACGACCTGTCGCAGCGTAACTATTAGAGTGGCAAGAGTTATTACTAGGAGCCGTGATGTTACAAACTTGAGAGCTGCGATGAGATGATAGCTCCATGCATGCCACGTGGAAGACAGAAACGGATATTTATACCAAACTGCTAATCATCCATCCAATGATAAATCGACTTGGCTTTGTCTTATAAACATAATCATGTTATTACCTATAAACATAAATCAACCAGCCCTAGGATAATAATAATCTCATCATACATCTTATATAAATGATAATAATAATAATCATAAAAGTAATAAAGTAACACTACTCTTTTAAGACAAACAATGACTAGGAAGCTAAGCTCCTCCCTCCCATCATACAGCAATCTTCGAACTAGGCTGATGTGCTGCAGTTCTTACAAGAGCGTCAAGAAACTCTTGAACCTGATAATAACAAAGATAAAGATCTGTGTAAGAAAAGAAAAACGTAGCCCGTCGAAAGTTATCAATGTTCGTCGAAAAATAGGTATAAAAAAATAAAATAAACCTCGGAAGTGTCTCTAAGAGAGAAAGAAGCACTGCTCTCTTTAGGGACGGCGGAGACCAAGATTCCATAGCCTCGGTTGTCTCTGCCCTTCAAAACCTGAATTAGGAGGCAGATTTATTCTTTTTTATTACAGACGTCGATAAAGTTTTAATTTTCGTTAGGAATGAAATCTTTATTACCTTGAATGCGTCTTCGTCGGTCCTGTCATCTCCTATGTAGATAGGGAGCGCATCTCTGCTGTTGCTAAAACCTGGAAAGTCGAGATTTTCACAATATCCAAAATCGACGCATAATCATCAAGGCGTGTAAATAAGAGATGTGAGAAGACGGGGCCACCTAGTGATTCAAGAAGAAACTCTACTGCTTTTCCTTTATTCCAATCGATCACCGGGCGAATCTCTAAAACCTGAGTCCAGGCGAGAAAATCATCCGTGTTCGCATGGTGCGAAAAGACATTGTAATAAAAGGCTCGACGTAGATTTACTTACCTTTCGCCCGTGAGTCAGACGAAGACGGGGATAGCCTAACAAAAGGTCATGGACGTGCTGTGCAATCACGGGCCAGCTCTGAATTTTTTAGTTGCAAATTATATATTTAAGCCATATGTATAGTTTCGCAAATCAGTGATGTAGTAAAACTAAAACGAAGATAGAAAGCGATCGTTCTTACGCTCTCATCAACGTTGCGATAGTGGACAGAGACGCAGAATTTGTGGTTCTCCACCTTCGAGCCTTTTATGTCTTCTGTGATCTCAACAAGCTTTCTGAAAACCTGAGGAAGTAGTATAGCAGTTTTTAGTTTTTATTTAGATGGATTTGATCGTTATACGAGTCGAATACCTCGTTTATCATTGGTAAGAATTCACTAGCAGGCTGGAATAGGTTCTCCGCCTTCCCCTGTAAAAGAAGATTCTGATCGTAAAAGATTCGATAAAAGCACGAAATTTTGTAATTATTTACTGTTATTATTACCTCTGAATCAGTTGATACGCCTTTGGCAGGGAACATAATGTCCATTCCGTGGCTGCCAGCGTAGTATAACTCCTTCAGTCCCACCAATTCGAAAACCTGAAAAAAATAAAATTAAAATGAATAAATTAGAGCTCGTCGAACAATGGTATAAAAATGTCACCTTTTTCGTACATATAACAACGCTGACCTTATCGCGGCTTCTCCCACTAATGATTGCCGTCGGGAAATGCTCAGCAACGCTCCTCACAGAAGATCTCATCTGAGGAGCGACGCAACTATATTTTTAGAAATTATATATATGATCGTAGTTTATAAAACGAGGAAATAAGATTTTCTTACATCGTCAGACATGAAAGCTCTATCAGGGTTGTCTACGATCGGCGAGAGAGTACCGTCGTAATCCAGGAAAACGATCAATTTACTGTCCTTCAAGCGATCGACTATCGTCTCGAACGATTTCAGGGCAGAAGGGTACTTCATCTGTAAAAACACAGGAAGAAAGAACAAAAAAGGAAAGAGTTTTCACACGAAAATAAACAAAGGTAGCAATTTTACGAGAACGTAAAGAAAAAAACACACCTTCCAAGATTCGTATGAGAATTCTGATTCGAAATCGAAGCCCTTGGCAGCCCTTTTACGAGGTGGGGACGAAGACTTCATTGCTTCGAGCCAACCATTGTGAACAACGTTTTCGAGCATTGGGGGTTTCTTTCTCAGTCCTCTTGCAGTATGAATTTTCAAGTCCATCAAACGATCGAATTTTTTTTCTTCTTGGGAGCTATATAAATAGTGTCTTCAACCGACTCTCTTATCGATGAAAAACCAGCGCTTTAATGTCGTAACATCGCTGCTTGTTGGGGAGCAGTCCATTAATAAAGGAGAAGCCTTTTTCAAAACCTGATGAAATCGTGACGAAATAGAGATCAGAATTCGCGAGAAAGAAGCGAAGAAATGTCAAGAAAATCAAATATTGGAAATCTAAAGAACCTCATCTCATAAGAACGCGCCTTTCTTCACTGCCCTTTTTTTCTGCTGGGATTCGAAAGTAACACGTAAAGGTTAAAGCTTTTATGATGGGAAGAAGCGTATAGCTATTGTACAGTTCAAGCTATCTAACGTAGAAGGGTTCTTTTTATAGAGGGACAATGCTACACGCCAAGCGAATAAATATAAAATCCACCGATACGCCTTACATCATAGGGTCACGTTGTATAAGCTAAAATTCCTGGAAAGGAAGAAAAATAGACGACAAAATACGATTTTGTAACGCTCGCAGTTCATGTAATGTGGTGTAAAGTTACACGACTCTAGCCGTGGACTTTTGCGATTTCCTTGGAAATGTTTTCTTGTCGGGAATTTAAGAGGCATAGAAGAGTAAAAGGAAAAGAAATCGACAAGGTTTTTTTTCCTGAAACTTAGACAAAGCACTAAGCAGTAAATTTAAATCGAGCAGCTACCTAAAAGTTCCACAAGATTATACTGATAACGCCTTATGATCAAACTCGAGACCAAGAAAAGAAAGTATATACGATAGAAGGGTAAATCGTAAGATAAATGCACGTGCGTATCCAGCGTCTTAAATGTACGACACCGTGGATTATTATTTCGTCCTCGTCAAGATCTTACTATGATCATAAAACTAAGTTTGTCCAATTCTTGCAAGCAATACATGCTTTCCTTTTCTCCAAAGTCTCTGTAGACTTGGCTAAATAAATACGAAGATAAACAATGTAAGAAAAGGCCAAGATCAGCCGTGTTCAGACACTTCCATGTTTTTTTGTTACTCTTAAGCAAATGACAACCACCTCAAGCATACAGTTATGCCAGCCCACTATATATGAAGAGAAAGATACTCATACTAAAATAAAATAAAAAGACATATACCCTATACTAAATTAAAATTGGGAGTATTTCCAGAAAAACACATGGGACACCTCTTCAGTCGCATTTCTTCATAGGGCCTACTCATCATTTAATATAAATCAATTCTCTAGTGATGGTCCTACTCCTATATGTATCATATCATAACCAAAAGACTCACAATTCATGTATGCTTTCCATACAACAAATTCATAGCTTAAGGAATTCTCTCAGCCTCGAATGAGGACAACCTCAAAGTGATTGTCAAGGAAACTCAAACAGTCGTGAAAACGACTTAAAAAGCTTTACTTTTTTGCCACATCAAAAAAACGTACATGAAAACTCACACGCACTATAGAAGATTCAGACGTTTATCGCCTTTTTAAATGATCGAAACTCTAAAAACCCAATTTTTACGAATGCCCAGATAGGAAAACAAGATTAAAATCAGATTTTTACACCAATCAAGATAGCATGTTTTGCTGCAAAGTTTCTCAATAGCTGAAACTTATCAAAGAATCAGAAAATACAGCGTACGAATCGTACATTTACACATACCTGGATGAATACGTCTCCCCGGCTTTTCTTCCAACGAAAAAAAAAATCGAATGCCAATCGAATGGGTATAACTCAGATTTTAGGGAGAAACAAATAGTCGACAAAACAATAATGGGGAAAAAAAGAAAAGACCAAAGATACGCACTTTATATGATTAAAACCCCGCAGCAGATGAAAAATATATAATATTTGCAAATCCAAAAGAGAGAATAAATGGAGACAGGACAATGTATTTATAGGGTCTTCTTTATATCCCTAGGTTTTGTGTGTAGGCAGGCGTGCCAAAACATTATGGTCGTGCAGATTGAAACAACCTTAATTTTTATGATTATTGTCACTTTAATATTATCAGTCTATACACAATTATCATATTTGTCCAAAAGGAAAAGTGGCGAAGTACGGTAGTATATTTTTTCTCTCCATGTCAATGATTAATCATCTTTGTAACGACAATTACTATAATAAAGAATGGATTCTTTGATAATGGCTCTGCCATAAAAAGTTGGCGACTTTCGATATTCTTTATTGCTTTTTATTGTGATTTCCTTGTGTGTTCTAACGTGGAATTGATACACTAAAAACGACGGCCATTGAAGAATTTAATATGAATTAAAGAGTGTATTTGCAGCACATCTTCGCGGAAGATTGCTTTCTATCATAACATGGAGATATGAATTTTATTATTCAAACAAATATTCATGAAAGAATAGAACAACAGACTTTTTCCATATTTCAAAAGATGTTTGGTTAATCAAACGGGCCACTAGCCATGTATGTATATCCACGCAATTTCGACGTGTCCAACCTTGAGTATGTATATGTACAATGAATGATCGCATAATACTATTGATCTAGACAAGTGACATGCATGAAGTGCGGGGTTTCATAGAATATTCTAAATGAAGCAAAACTCAAACAACGTTTGACGTTGTTAAAATGTGTAATAATGGTGCGAAGCAACCTCAACACAACGAAAATGCGACGTCGTTTCAAAGATCTGGGACTCATGTTGGGTAATGGATCCCAACAAGAAATAATAAAAATTGAAACTATTTATCTTGTCATCCCCCTAAATCACTTACAAATTTTTTTGAATCTAAGAACTTTAGACGCAATACGGCAGCGATTTGGTACGGCCTTACCAAGCCGCCTGAGCCTTATGCGGAATGATCGTTTGAAGGGAAACTGCCTCTTTTACTCAACTCACGAAATTGAAGTTAATGAGTGTGTCTTTGTTAACTTCGAACTCCCACCATTAAGATCGAACAAACGCTAACACAACGAATTACGGGAGTGCACTCCCAACCCAATTCTATTATAAATCGGGGGCCCCAAGTTACGGGAAAGTACAAGCTATCGTGACTTGTACACGGTTCGACTACACTAGAGATGGCAATGGGTAGGGTATGAGTATACCCATCTAGATCCATACCTAAACCCAATTAAATAAATGGGTATGGGCATACCTAATATTTAATGGGGTCTCAATAATTGGGTATAGACCCAAACCCATTAAATTAAACGGGTAAACGTGTCTTAAATGGGCATAAGAATAAGATGAATCTTAATACTCTAAAAACAGCATTCTTCATTTCATAATCCGATCAAACTGTCAATACAAAATCACAGACATTAAGATAGATCCAGCAACATTCTTGATTATATCAATCCATCATAAGGAAGAAACAAAATCTAAGTCGCCATGCTTCGAAAATTCAGCTAAGCCACGTTGCAAACAATAAATAAATAAAAGAAAAGAGAACTTTCTTGCAGACCCTCCTTTGATCGCTGAGTATGGCATCCTCCTCAACGCTCAACACACTTCCGCTGATAAAACTGCCCAAGATCACATTCTCCCTCGCCAATAAGCAATCACCTCCTCGAAGAAAAAAAATCAATTCAAAAAAGTCCCAGAAAATCGTTAGCGCTTCGTTAGATTCAACATCATCAGACAACCCTCTAAAGCCGTTGCATCAGCTCCAATCCTTCCTCCCAAAGAATCACAAAAATCACAGAAATGGAAATCACAGAAAGAATCATCTTAGGGCAGATTCATACACAAATAACCCACAAACTACCCATCATCGTGACCAATGGAGCTTGGCATTTCACCTCTAAGCTCTGTCTATATTGATAGTGAAGAGTAATGGGCATTAATCTCAAATCACAGACACGTTCATCGGACAAAACTAGAACATAAAAAAAATGGATTCCTCACCTGAAGAATAGGCAGAGATTGCCAGCGCTTATCAGGAGTCGATGCACATCGACGAAAAGCAAAATTGAAACAAGCACGTGATCAAAATCGTATGTAATGTGGGGAAAATGGAAATGATAGTTGGGGAGGAATCGTCTGTAATTTAGGTAATTTAGGGTTAACTGGTTTATGTATGGTTCAAATATTACTCTTCATTTCTAATAATTGGGCTTAAAATTAGTAAAAGGGTAAATAAGTAATACCCATCTAAGATCCCTAATTAATTTTATTGGGCTTGGGCATGTCCCTGCCCAATTATATTTTATTGGGTATATCCATACCCGGTATGGGCAGGGTAGGAAAATGTTGCCATTCCTAGACTACACACGCACAATACTTACAAAGCAAGCACACTAAAGCCAAATGAACCACTAAGAGCCACTACTTAAAATGAGCTAAGTGAAGGCATATTTATAGAAGAAAATTAACGGAACTTTGAGGATCTTCAAGTGGTAGAGGCCGGCCAAGGTGGCCAATCGGCGCGCTGCGCGCGCCTCATGGCCGTCCAGTAGGATTGGCGGCCTGACGCGGCAAAGGACTGGCTTTGGCTGGATTTCAGTCTTGGCAGGGTTGGCAGGTCTAGAAGAGCCTCTTCAGGGCCTTGGCCAATGGACGGGCTTGCTTCTCTGGCGCGACAGGTGTACTAAGGTGGCCGGCTAGCTGGTGGCGTTGCTTTTCTGACATGCGGCCAGACCTTGTCAGCTTTAGACAGAGACTCTTCAGCTTTTTGCCTTATGGCTGGGATATTTTTGAGCCAGGGCAGCTTGGTGGAGTCCCTTGGGCTTCCAGCCAGCTGTGGGCTGCCAGGTGGCGAAGGTCGAACTGAAGGCAGGCCGCACGCGCTCTGAGGGTGAGGCCGTACGTTGTTGAGCCAAGTGTGGGCGATGGCAAGGGAAGCGAGCGGCGCCAAGCATTGAGGCTGGAGCGTGAGACCGAGGCCGGGCCTGACTTAGGCTGCGCCTATCTTCGAGCTCGACGACGTTGACCATCGGTCAACGTTCAACTCCGTTCAACTCCGTTCAACTCCGTGACAGTCCTCCCCCGCCGGAGCCGTCGACGCCTTCGTTGACTTGGAAGGGGCTTGTTGGCTAAGGTAGGCTTCGATGAGGTGGTTGAACTGCCACAAGTCTTCGCCGTACTCCCATGTTTTTCCGATGTTGGGCTCGCCTTTCCATTGGATGAGAGAGTCGAGCGGGGTGTAGCAAAACTGCGCCGACTCGAGGAGACTTGTCCAATTGCGTTTGGCTCGCCGAGACGTAGTGTCGAAGGTATTCCTCGAGTAACTGATTCGTGCGCTCCATCTGGCCATTGTTTGCGGATGGTACGCCGACGAGAAGCTCAGCTTGGTGCCAAGCATGCGAAAGAGAGCGGTCCAGAAGTGGCTCGTGAACCTCGTGTCACGATAGCTGATTATTTCCTCGGGGATATCAAAGTACTTGACCACGTTGCGAAAGAATAAGTGGTCGCCGTGTCCGCCGAGCACTCGTAAGGTGCGGCCATAAAAACTGTCATTTTCAAAAATCGATCAACGACTACGAAAATAGAAGAGTTACCTTCGCTCTTAGGGAGTCCCACGATGAAGTCCATGGAGATTGAATGCCACGGGCTAATCGAGACGGGTAGTGATAGAAGTAGGACGGTGGACTTGGCGCGCTCCATCTTGTCTCGTTGGCAAGTGAGGCAAGTGCGGACGAATGCCTCCACGTCTTGCTCCATATTGGGCCAAAAGAAGCGTCTGGACATGAGAGCGAGCATGTAGCCTGCACCGGGGTGGCCGGCTCATTGCGGTTCATGTCCTTGAGTAGCTCACACCTAAACTTTTCGGCCAGGACGAAGTAGCGGCGGCCGCGTCACAGGCAGTCCGTCTTCGAGCCAATAGCGCTTCACAACTCCGGCTTCAACCTCGTCCTTGAGCTTCTTGTAGGTGGCTTCGTTCTCGAACTCACGCCTAATGCAGTCTGCAAAGTTGCTCCTTGCGTAGCTAGTCGCGGCTACGATTACGTTGAGGTGCGACATGCGGCTAAGAGTGTCCGCGACTTCGTTTTGGCCTACGGGCCGATGGAGCCATTAGAAGTCGAATTCGCCAAGAAACTCTTGCCACCGGGCTTACTTCGAAGAGAGCTTATTCTGCATTT
Organism: Craterostigma plantagineum; assembly: GCA_027422505.1. Lineage (NCBI taxonomy): Eukaryota > Viridiplantae > Streptophyta > Magnoliopsida > Lamiales > Linderniaceae > Craterostigma > Craterostigma plantagineum. Next base: position 877,583 of record JAPQWV010000157.1, read on the forward strand.
TGAAGTTGGTATTTGCCACGTTGTCGGTGATGATCGCGAACTTTGCGCCGAGCATGTAGTAGCATCACGCTTCAAGGCAGTGAATGACGACGGTCATCTCCTTCTCGTTCGTCGAGTAGCTCGTCTCGCCATCCTTGAGCTTGCGGGTTTGGCCATTGGATGGTTGTCCTGCAATAATGCACCACCAAGAGCTTTATCAGAAGCGTCGGTGTGTACCTCGAAGGGGCGTGCAAACTCGGGCAGTTTGAGGATGGGCTCCCTAGCTAGGGCTGACTTCAGCGCCTCAAACGCCTCCGTAGCTGGCTCGGTCCAAGCCCATTTCAGGTCCTTCTTGCGGAGGTCCATGTGGGGTGCGGCGAGTCTCGAGATTGACTTGATAAAGCGGCGGTAGTAGTTGGCTACGCCGAGGAAAGACCGAAGCTCGCTCGCGTTAGTGGGTGGCGCCCACTCGAGAATGGTCTGGACCTTGGCGGGGTCCATCTTGATCTCGCCATTCTCAAGACATGGGCGAGAAAGTTGATCCAAGTGTGGGCAAACTCACATTTCTCCCTTTTGAGGGAGAGTTGGTTTACCCTAAGTTTCTTGAAGACAAGCCTCAAGTGTCGCACATGGTCCTCCAAGGTAGCCGAATAAACGACAATATCGTCTAAACAAACTTGTTCAAGTTTAGAGCACGTTGTTCATTAGGTTACAAAAAGTCACCGGGGCGTTAGTTAAACCGAATGGCATAACCAAGAACTCGTAGGAACCATACCTCGTAATGCAAGTTGTTTTGGCTTCGTCGCCTTTGGCAATCCGAACTTGCCAATAGCCGGACCTGAGGTCCAACTGGGTGAAGTAGCGCGCCGAGACCAATTTGTGGAAGAGGTCGAGCATGTTGGGTGTGGGGTAATTGTTCTTCACGGTCACATTGTTTAACGCCCGATAGTCAACGCAGATACGAAGGCAGTCATCCTTCTTGTGCTGAAAAAGAATAGGGGAGCCAAATGGGGACTTAGAGGGTCGGATAAGGTATGCCTCAAGCAGTTCGTCAAGATGTCTTAGTAGCTCCTCAAGCTCGATCGGGTTCATGCGATAGGGCGTCTTGACCGATGGCCGCACGCCGGGCTCCAAGTCGATGCGGTGGTCCACGGGCCGCCGTGGTGGCAACTGCCTCAGAAGTTGGTCCGGTATGAGGTCTTCGAATGAGGCCAGCAGCTCCTTGACCTGGCTTGAGGCCTCGTGCGGCTCGATAGTCGTAGTAGGTCGGGACTTTGCATTGCTTGTCCGGGTCCTCAATCACGAACATGGCGTAGTGCGGCACGGGGTAGGCTCGTGTGCTCATCATGAACTCCATGTCGAGGATGACTGCGAAGTTGCCAAGGGGTGAGACCATGAAAGATTGAATGAATCGCCAAGTGTCGACGGAGATGAAGACTGGGGTCTGAGAATCCACCTTGACCGGGGGTGAATTCACCGTCTTCATCGAAGCTTCTTCGCCAAAGAGGAACAAGCTGAGTTTGTCCACCGTGGCCGAGTTCATGAAGTTGTGGGTCGCGCCCGTGTCGACCAAAGCCACAACCTTCTGATCCCTAATAGTACAAGGAACGTACATTAGTCGATGCATACCTGGGTCATCTTTTTGCAAAGCGCCAACGATGCGGAGAAGGTTGGCTTGCGGTGCGTCCGAGGTCGAGGCAGTGGCGGCAATCGGGCTGAGCTTGGCGACGTCGATGTCGTTGAGCAGTGCTGCCACAGTGTTCACGGCTGACTTCCTAGGGCACTGATCTATTTGTGTCCCTGGCTGCAAAAGTGGCATCGCGCCTGGCCGGAGCCACCGTCCGACTGTTTTTGGTTTGTCTTGGACCCGCCGACGCCTTGGTCTTGCTTCTTCTTGCCACGTCACGAGCTCCCAGACTTCTGTCCTTTGCCGCGGCCTTTGGCTGGCTTGGAGTCCGCCTTGGCCTGCGTCTGATGTGGCTCGGGCCCACGTGCTCAGGCCTTTCATGCAGTCATAGATCTTGTTCGATTTCGAAATGCCGTGTTCATCAAAAGAAACTTAAAGCTCTTCACGTACTCGTGGATGGTGCCAGTTTGGCGAAGGATGCACAACTTCTCGCGCGAGTGGTAAATGCCGAACTGTGGAAAGAAGTTGGTCTGGAACGCAACTTTGAGCTCCTCCCATGTCTCGATGCGGCCTTGGCACATCTCAAGGTCCTCCCTCTTTCTGGTTCGCCAACACAGTTTGGCATCGCCGACGAGGAAGCGGGTGGCGATGAGGATGTGAATGCTCCGAAGTGAGGGCCGCCTTGAAGTACTTTTCAAGGTCGTTGATGAAGTTCTCGAGGTTCCTGGTGGCGCGCGCGCCATTGTAGGTCTCGGGCTCGGGCAGCTTCAGCCTAAAGCTGAGCGTGACTTTGCTCCTAGCCACCATATTCCTTAAGAGTCGTAGTTCAGCCTCCATCTCAGTGCGGTGGCGGTGCGCGGCGTCAAGGTCCGCGTGCATGGTTTGGATGGCGGCTTGCATGTCTTGGAGTTCTCATGCTTTTGGGCGATTTGGAATTCTCCAAGTCGTGCCTCCATAGCGGTCATCCTAGGTCTAAGTGCGGCGTACCCGATGAGAGTTTCATCGGGGTTGGTCTCCGTGGGGTTAACCTCAGGCGGGTTGGTCTTGGGTGGAGTGTCGTGTGCCGATGAGACTTCCATAGCTTGATTGTGGTTGGTAGAGTTGGTGTAGGATCTTCTTCTCTTCGCGTAACGTAGGCTCTGATACCAAGTATGTCACGCCTCTAAATCACTTGGAATTTTTTTGAATCGAAGGACTTTAGACGCAACACGGAAGCGACTTGGTATGGCCTTACCAAGCCGCCTAAGCCTTATGCAGAATGATCGTTTGAAGGGAAGTTACCTCTTTTACTCAACTCAAGAAATTGAAGCTAATGAGTGTGTCTTTGTTAACTTTGACTCACACCAATAAGATCGAACAAACGCTAACGCAACGACTTACGGGAGCGGGGGCCCCAAGTTACGGAGAAGTACAAGCTAAGTCCGGAAACTATCGTAACTTGTACAAGGTTTGACTACACACACAACACAGCAAGCACACTATAGCCAAATGACCGCAAAGAGCCACTACTCAAAATGAGCTAAGTGAAGGCCTATTTATAGAAGAACACTAAGGGAACTTCAAGGGTCTTCAAGTGGTAGCGGCCGACCAGAGTGGCCAATCAGCGCGCTGCGCGCGCCTCATGACCGGCCAGTAATGCGGACTGGCGGCTTCACGCGGCCAGGGGCTGGCTTTGGCTGGATTTCAGTCTTGGCAGGGTTGGTAGGTCTAGAAGAGACTCTTCAGGGCCTTGGCCGACGGATGGGCTTGCTTTTCTGGCGCAGCAGGGCATGGCAGGCGCACTAAGGTGGCCGGCCAACTGGTGGCCTTGCTTTTCTGACATGCGGCCAGACCTTTTCAGCTTTGGGCAGAGACTCTTCAACTTCTTGGCTTATGGCTGGGATGCTTTTGAGTCAGGGCAGCTTGGTGGAGTCTCTTGGGCTTCAAGCCAGCTGCGGGCTGCCAGGTGGCTAAGGTCCGCCGGGCCAGCATGGAAAAGTCGAAACCGCGAGGGTAACAGGCGGAATCGAAAAAAACTTTGGGTACCAAGGGAAAAAGTCGAAAACCTCAAGGGTACCAGTGAGAATTTGCCCCTGATTTTTTAATACATGCGACTGCGAGGCTATTTATTCACCTTGAAACATGTTTATATAGAAATTAGAATGGATGATATGCAATTTTAATTAATACCTAAACTTCTATATTTAAGATAAAAAGCACCAGTGGTAGACCAGTACCCTGCCAGTTGCCACGGTACAGACCCGAGTTTCGATTCCCGACTGGTGCATAACTGTTTTACCATTTTGTCCTTGTATTTTTTTGGCCCATGTAATAAAAATAAATGTTTCGGGCTTTGAAACCCATGAAATTGAAGGCTGAATTCGTTTAGATCATTATTTTTTTTAATAACATATATGTATGATCAATTTGGTAGCATAGCAACCGAACTTCATTCCTCGGATTCTTACTAGATTACGAAAAGAATTGGCTTTTCGTTGTTCATATAACATTCTTTAACGTCCGGAATACATGAACTCCAATCATTAGTTCTCACGAAATTAAGTGTGTTGATGTTACATAATACTCCCTCCGTCCCGCTAATTTTATTACACTTTTTCATTTCGAGCGTTCCAATAATTTTTTCCTTATTTAGCAGACTATCACAAACAATCAATATAATAATATTAAATATTCTTAAAAGACGTGTTAAAATATACAATTTTTTTATCTTTTCATTGTACTATATTATTATAATAATGTCAACTTAATTTGTGTGCCCAACAACTTATTGTGATAAAGTTGCTGGGAGCGAGGGAGTATATGATACTCCCTCCGTCCCATAAGTTTATGGACATTTGGGTATCGGCACGGGAATTAAGAAACTGAATATTTTAATAATCTAGTGTGTTGAAAAGGTAAAAAAGTGTATATTTTGGCACGTCTTTTAAGAATATTTAATATTATTATATTGATTGTTGTGGTAGGTTTTTTGCTAAATAAGTAAATGTACAAAAGAAGTGGGACGCCCGATTTAGTAAAATGTACAAAAACTTTTGGGACGAAAGGAGTATATTATTAGGGGCCAATAGTCAACGCACTAATGTTTTACATGAGAACGTTTTAATCCAAAGATAATGCCGAGCACTAATATATAATTACATCTTGGTAGGTCCAATAACGTTTTGTCTCAACATGTTTCCGAATGTTTCAATAATCATAAAGTTTCTATTTTTTTCCAAATACAATAAGAAAAACCATTGCTTGAAATTTGCTAAGTTTCTTTAAACAACTCCGAAGTAAATAAAGTAAAATAGTAAATGAGAAAAAGGACCCCGTATGATTCTTAAGCGAGAAAACCTACTGATAAAAATAAAAATTATGATAATCGAAAGCTTTGCGTAAACCATTGGCCAACGAAATACCAAAAAGAGGAAGTAATATCGTACAATATGATGACCACAGTGCAAAGATTTTAATAGCGATTCTGTTTGCTTATCGAGTAGATCTTGCCCCCTCTCTTTATGCTGAGCGGCCGAAAAGAGAGAAGGGTAATTCGTATCTTGTCAAGGAAAAATTGATTTGAGAGTTAGGTCAATAAGGATGACAATGTGTGCTGAGGAAGCTAAGGATCCGCGTGTTGCAGCTATTCAATCGAGAATCCGTGTCATCCCTGATTTCCCAAAACCAGGTTTTTACCTCCTATTCTTGCTTGTTCGTTAATCTTCATTTTGTTTTTGGTGTTTCTGTTCTTTTGATTGTGTTGCTCAGATGGCTTCATCTTCTTGTTTTGTTAGAAGTAGAACTTCTCCTGACCCAAAGTTTCGATTTTTATTTCGATGGTGTTCTTCAATTCCTGACTATTTTACAGTAATTTGTAACTTGCAATTACAACTCACAACGTCTCTTTTTGTGTACCCTCTTGATTTGTAGTTTAAATGAAATGTCAGCTAAAAATTTTCTTTTTTCTTTTTATTTCTTTCTCTTATTCGCAGGGATAATGTTTCAAGACATCACTACGCTACTACTCGACCCTGAGGCCTTCAAAGACACCATTGACTTGTTTGTTGAGCGCTACAAGAACAAGAATATCTCTGTTGTTGCTGGTACATTACATATTCCTCTGTTTTTGTATTATTATTGCCTTGGTTTCACCTTTATGTTCAACTTGCCTTTTTCTTTTTCCCTTTTGCGTTGGGACCTAGTTATGTTTAGTGTGTGGGCAGTTTTTAAATCACATTTTGTGAAGCTGCTTTCTTTTGATATGGTTATGGATGATTCATATTTGTTTACTAGATTGTTGTAGTCACTGCTCAAAGATTGATATTCTTACCTTTCCTATTTTAGAGTGGTTTCTGTAGACTGATTCATGTGAATGGAGAACATTCTTATGTTCTAGTTGTCATGTAACAAGGTTCAGCTTTTTGCATTATTAATTCGAGATTTCATTAGATTTTGCTGAAGAGTTGATGAGATGAGCGCACTTGTCATTTTCTTTAGAGTGGGCATGATGTCTTAGGTTGTCCCATTTATTTTTTTATTGCAAGAAGGCAAAATATGAGCTTTATAGCCATATTTGTTTTTGTTTCTTGGGAAAAAACATTGAATAAACGTTATATTCTCTGTCCCATATGCATCCTCTGTTTTTCTTGCCTAGCCAATCTATAGCTAGCTAGTTATCTGGTCTTGCTCTTAAATCAATATCTAGATGAGAAATTCTTTTTATTTTCATTTCATTTTATGAACTATGACGTGAGATATTCAATCCTGGGCGGATTTATCACTTCTTGCAGTTTCTTTCTTCTTTTCTCTGGTCGAGGAACTTTCACATATTGCAATTTTTGGAAAGTTGACATGATACGCAAGTGCAAGAATTTATCTGTTCATTCTCGTGAAATTCCCGACATACATACAGGCATAGAGGCTCGAGGCTTTATATTTGGTCCTCCCATTGCATTGGCCATTGGAGCAAAGTTCGTACCTCTGAGGAAACCGAAGAAACTACCTGGTAATAATAATAATAATAAACACTTCACCTCATCCCTACAATAGAATTCCAACACACACACACACACACCAGTTTTTACAGATTGATAATTTGATTTGCTCTCTAATATAGTTTATTATTAGCATCGGCATTGTTTTGCGCTATATATACTGAACAACGCAGGGCAAGTGATTAGGCAAGAGTATGACTTGGAATATGGAAGCGATTGCATTGAGATGCACGTCGGAGCTGTGGACCCCGGCGAGCGCGCTTTGGTCGTCGATGATCTCATCGCCACTGGCGGCACTCTTTCCGCCGGCATGGAACTATTAGGTGTTTTATTTTTTTTTTCCCCATATTTATTTGTGCGAATTAAAATTGCATCGATGGTTCCTTATTACGAACCGTTATAGTCTGAAAAAATGAACAAAAATAAATGTGTGATTTATTATGCTACAGAACGCGCTGGAGCTGAAGTGGTTGAGTGTGCTTGTGTCATCGAAATACCTGCTCTGAAGGGCCGAGAGCGTTTGAAGGGAAAGCCATTGTTCGTCCTCGTGGATGCTCAAGAGTGACCCGACCCGACCCGTCTGAGGATGTTGGAAGCCCCGCCCGCTTACATGGGCTGCAACGATTTTCAATATTTTATATCGTCCCTTATGATTATTGGAAATTTTATGAATCAACAAGACAGTGGTTGTTAGATCGTCTTCATCTCCCCTGTATAGGGCAGATGATGAAGATATATATGCCTATCTGTGCTGTGGAATGTGGATCTCTCTAAATATTAATTTGAGACCTTCGTTTAACCATTTTCGTCTACGTATCATATTTCTTTCATTTTCTATCTCTATATGACATATCACATGCTTGTGATATATGCATATGTGATGCACTGAAACTGCAAGAAAGTTGAATATCAAAAAGCAGACGCTCTTTGCTCTGACCAATTGGATCATCCAGGACAACATGACAATAAAATTGCGAGAAGAGATCAATGAAAAAGCATAAAGGGAAAAAAAGGAAACTGAAATGCAAGCTAATTAATTGACTTTTTTTTTTTTTTTTTTCAGGCACAGATGAAGTCCTTGGGAAGAGTCTTTCCACAAGTGTTGATGAGCAAGCTCAATGAAATGGGAATGTTGACATTAATCCCGAGGATGTTCGCCTTCAACGCAGTGCATAGGCAAACAGCGGCTTCAAGATCCAAAAGCCCGCCGAGGGCCGAGCAGCAAGGATGGTCGGGCGGCGTACCGATCTCAGTCCCAATGCTTCCGTTCAAAAGCTTTGCACATATTCCCAACTTTAGAGCATCTCTCGGGCAGCTGCCCTTCGGTGCTATGGGGCTAGGGTTAGGGTTAGGGTTAGGGTTGTGGCAGCCCACGTAGCAGCTTCGAGCTAGGGCGAAGAACATGAGATTGATGGTAAGAAAAAGGAGCGAATACGAGGAAGAAGATGATGCCATTATTATTATTTTTTTCTTCTAGCTAGATATATTTAGGGTTTTGTGTGATTGCAGTTTATACTTGGATCAAATATTTCTTCAATGCATGGGGTATTTATAGGGGGGAGGCACAAAACCATGCACGTGAAGTTGCCCAATATGCATATCTATATATATATATATATATATATATTTATTTTAAGGCATTTGTAATTAAGATTCTTACTCACGAGTAGGAGCAACGCCATACAATGTCCTATTTTGCCACAAGTTCTGGATTTTATAATCATAAGATGCCGAGGATTTTTTGGAGTTCGTGGTGGATATTTAGTTGCATATATTCGTCCCGTGATTAGTCACAAACATAATATATGGATTCATAGGATAGGGGAATTAGCAGCGAAGCATGCAATAACGAGCGAGGAATGTGCTGCTTGATAGAACAAGTTGCTGCTATTGTACGAACATATATTATTAATGATATTATAATATGCAGACTTGTGACTGATATTCTGATCTGAATGTCGACCAATAATGGCCTCAAAATGCAAGTCCGTGACTTCGATTTTGATACCAGTTGCGCATTGCATCGAACTTAGCGTATTCTTTTCACAGTTTCGTCTCCCTTTCTATGTGCTATGCGCTGTTTAATTTTATTGTGAAGTTTTCATTTACTTTATTAATTTTTTCAGATATTGAGGTTTTCATTCAAGAGTATAAGCACACAACACCATTCTCACATTTCCTCCCACTAAATTTGTAGAAGAAAATTGCAACATTTTATACTTGGGAATGATCGCGACGATATGTGAATTGGTGTGTGCAATACAAAACTGAACCTAATAATAATCCAATGTAACAACGCCAATATCTTCTTTGATTCAACAATTAAAATCCCAAACATGGACACACATATACATGCAAATTACCTAATTGGTCGCAAAGAACATAGGCATTATCCTCGTTCAACATCAACGGCCTACCACACAATCGATTGAGACCATTCAAGTTTTCATGTCTCGTTTCTTCTCTTTCCATCTATCGATTCCGTTCTCTTTCGCTTCAATTTCTGCGTCGAAATCATTCGAAAGATTAAGAAAACATGACAATGATACGATCGTATCGTGAGGAAAAAAAGAACGAATAAAACAAATTCGCCGAGCAGCTAATATCAGGCCGAGAAATCATCGAAGAAACTCCGTCGGGAAAAAAATGGCGGACGTCCACGAGCTCGAAACCAACGGCACGGAGCAGGCAATCGTATGCTACGCCCCGACTATGATCACCACCAACGGAATATGGCAAGGCGACGACCCTTTAGATTACGCCCTCCCTCTCTTCATACTTCAGCTAACCCTCGTCGTCGTAACGACTCGAATCCTCGTCTTCCTTCTCAAACCCCTTCGCCAGCCCCGAGTCATCTCAGAAATCCTCGTGCGTAATATAACAAAAAAAAAAATTTCCCAACTTTATCATCAATTCTAATTATTACCGCACATCACTAACGGTAATATTACAGGGCGGGGTAATATTGGGCCCGTCGGTGTTGGGCCGAAGCAAGAAATTCGCGGAGACGGTATTCCCCCTACGAAGCGTAATGGTCCTCGAGACGATGGCCAACGTGGGCCTACTCTACTTCCTCTTCCTCGTCGGCGTAGAAATGGACATCGCCGTCCTTAAAAGGACGGGCAAACAAGCCCTAGCCGTGGCAATCTCGGGCATGATTCTACCCTTCCTCATAGGCGTCACCTTCGCCTTTTTGCTCCACCAAAGCACGGAATTCGTAAAGCTCGGCACCTTCATACTGTTCCTCGGCGTCGCCTTATCCGTCACGGCCTTCCCCGTCCTCGCCCGAATATTAGCCGAGCTCAAGCTCCTCAACACGGAGATAGGCCGAATCGCCATGTCGTCGGCGCTGATCAACGACATGTGCGCTTGGATTCTGCTCGCCTTCGCCATCGCCCTGGCCGAGAACGAAGCCATGTCGCTGGCCTCCATTTGGGTGATCCTCTCGAGCGGAGCGTTCGTCGTCTTCTGCGTCTACGTAGTGCGACCGTTAATTTCGTACTTAATAAGGAAGACGCCCGAGGGAGAATCCGTGAGCGAGTTCTACGTTTGCCTCATTTTGACAGGCGTGATGATCTCGGGATTCATCACCGACGCCATCGGGACCCACGCCGTCTTCGGTGCGTTCGTCTTCGGGCTCGTGATCCCCAACGGGCCGCTCGGGGTGACCATCATCGAACGGCTCGAGGACTTCGTCTCGGGCCTCCTTTTGCCCCTCTTCTTCGCCATAAGCGGGCTCAAGACGGACATTAGCTCGATCAACGGGTTTGCCACTTGGGCCGTGCTGGCGCTCGTCATCGTATTGTCGTGCGCAGGGAAAGTCGCGGGGACGCTGCTCGTTTCCCTTTACTACAACATGCCGTTCTACGAGGGGCTCACGCTCGGGCTTTTGATGAACACGAAGGGGCTCGTGGAGATGATCATACTCAACGTAGGAAAGGACCAGAAGGTCCTCGACGACAAGTCGTTCGCGATCATGGTCATCGTCGCGGTCATCATGACGTCAATCATCGGGCCCGTCGTCACGACCATCTACGGGCCGGCCCGCCGCGGGTCGGCCGCGGGTGGCGGAGGCTACAAGAGGCGGACGGTCCGACGGGCCGACGGTGAGCTTCGGGTCGTCGTGTGCGTACACGCACCGAGGAACGTGCCGACGATGATCAGCCTCATCGAGGCGTCGAACCCCACGAGGAAGTCGCCGATGTGCGTTTACGCGCTCCACCTCGTCGAGCTCACGGGCCGGGCCTCTGCAATGCTTATCGTCCACAACACCAGGCGGTCGGGTCGGCCCGCTTTGAACAGGACACAGGCACAGTCGGACCACATCGTGAACGCGTTTGAGAACTTCGAGAACCACGCGCGAGGTTTTGTGACGGTGAGCCCCCTCACGGCTGTTTCGCCCTACTCGACCATGCACGAGGACATATGCAACCTGGCCGAGGACAAGCGGGCCGCCCTAATCATCGTTCCCTTCCACAAGAACCAGACAGTCGACGGCGGGATGGAGTCGGCCAACCCCGCGTACCGAACCGTGAACCAGAACGTGTTGGCCAACGCCCCGTGCTCGGTCGGCATACTCGTGGACCGCGGGCTCGGCGGGTCGAACCGCATGGCGGTCGGCCAGAATCATCAGATCGCTCACCACGTGGCCGTTCTGTTCTTCGGCGGGCCAGACGACAGGTACATTCAAAATTTAGGGCTTTAGCCTTAATACCAATTGGTAATAGGTGGAAAGTTGCCTTTTGAAGTATAACAATGATTCTTGACTTGTATATAAGCTTGTGGTTGAATACATCCTTTATTAATAATTAGTCTTAGAGTGGAACACTACAAGCTTATTTGGGCTTGAGCTAGATGACGATAACAAATTCCCACAATTTTTATAATCTCAACAATAAATAGGGAAGCCCTGGCGTACGGATGGAGGATGAGCGAGAATCCCGAGGTCAACCTAACTGTGGTGCGGTTCGTACCCGAGGAGAGCGGGGGCCTCGGCTCGAGGAGCGAGAACGGGCCCACCGTGGGGATGGGGCCCGGCGGGGAGAGGCGGGTCGATGAGGAGTGCTTGAACGAGTTTAGGACGAGGACGATGAGCGAGCCGTCGGTGACCTACGTGGAGAGGGCGGTGAGCCACGGGGAGGAGACAGTGGCTGCCATAAGGTCGATCGACCCGACCCACGACCTGTTCGTGGTGGGTAAGGGTCGGGGCGGGTCGGAGGACGCGATAAATCCGTTGACTGCGGGTTTGACCGACTGGAGCGAGTGTCCTGAGCTCGGGGCGATCGGAGATTTGCTTGCCTCGTCGGATTTCGGAGCGGCTTATTCGGTTTTGGTGGTGCAACAGTATAAAGGGGCAGTGGAGGACGGCGAAGGCGGTGGTGGTGATGGGGGGATTTTTAACGCGCCGGAAAGTCCGAGCCGCCGCCACCACCACCACCACCATGAGGCGGTGGATTTGGGGTTTAGGAGGGGCGGTCCGACGGTTTTTCAGACGCTGCCTTGAGCGGGGTGTTTGTGTAATTTGCCGTTTCTTTCTTTTTTTTTTTCTTAGGGAGGTCGGTTTTTTTCATTGGCTGTATTTTCTTGGACATGGATTTACGAATGTGCGCTTCAGATTGAGTTGAATATCTTCGATATGTCTTATGTATTATATGTGTTAAACATAAAGATGATATAAGGGCACGCTTACTGTAGATATTGATGTCTGAAAAGTTGTATTATTACCTGATAAACGGTGGTCTTCGAGAGATAGATAAGTCAAGTAATTTGGACTTCATAATATATACTTATTGAGGAATTTTATGCAGTGGCGGATCTACAGTGTGGCCGGGTTGAGGTCGGGGATGTGACGTCCGACAAGCTGAACCCGAAGAAGGCGGATGGGGGCGGCCATCAAGTGCATTGTCACTTTTGCGGCCAACGGCACCGGTGGTTCGAGTGCCCCAAGAAGTCGGAGGTTAACACCGTCGCAGCCCTGCTCAACGACATCGACGTCGCCAAGCTCGGCTCCGCCGGCGACATGCCCTCATCCTCCGACCCACCGCAAGCCAACCAACAACAGCTCCTCAGGGCACTCCAGGAAGGCGTAGGAGGTAAGAACAAACTAATGTTCGTTCCTTGTTATATTGGCACTAGGCAGGTCATGGTCGTGGTGGACTCGGGGGCCACTCACAACTTTATGGCCATTAGCACGGCATGGAATCTTGGATTGCCGATTCGTCCTTACGAATCAGAGGTCAAGATGGTGAACCAAGTTCAAATCGTCTCGGGCAAGACCTCGGCCACTCTCCGAGTCGGCCACTACCTCGACATCCAAGAGTTTGTGACCATGTCCCTCCAAGACTTCGAGATCGTCTTGGGCATGGAGTTCCTAATGACAGGCTAAGGTAAACCTCGTGCCGTACTTAGGCGGGCTTTTTTTATTTCGGATGAATTTCAGCTCGGCTTCATCCGAGGGCACTACCACGTGCCCGACCAGCCAACGGACCACGGCTACGACTATGAGGCGTCATGCTCAGCACTTCAGCTGATGCGCTGCGAGCCAGCCCACCCCGCCTCAGCCCAGCCAGTCGACAAGGCGACAAGCCCGCCTCAGCCAAGTCCGAGAACAGACCGTGCCCTTGAGCTGGACTACGACGCTCCTTCAGTCGCTTCTGCCTGCACTTATCCTCAAAGTCGACGAGGGCGCCGACAGCTCAAGCGGGAGAGGTATGTCAAGGCGTTGAACGAGGGTCAACAGTGGCCAGACACGAAGTCCCGGCCGCACTGGGCCGGCACCGCATCGGCAGCCAAGCAGCGCGCGCACGGCCTACTCAGGCTCGCCCTTGGCTCAACGCCATAGGTCCCGACACTTGGCGCAGCGAGCTCCGCACCAGGCCGCCCCGGCAGCCACTCTGCGGTTGCCGAAAAGCTCAGGCGCGAGCTCCTCAAGGAGCATCACGAGCCGCAATGGGCCGGCCATCCCGGCACCGGCCGCATGTTGGCCCTCCTGTCCTGACACTTCTACTGGCCTAAGATGGAGCAAGATGTGGAGGCCTTCGTTGACACCTGCCTCATCTACCAACGGGACAAGACGGAGCGCGCCAAGCCCGCCGGCCTCTTACGACCACTTCCAGTCCCGACTAGCCCGTGGAGATCCATCTCAATGGACTTCATCGTCGGACTCCCCCAAAGCGAAGGTAACTCGTGTATTTTCGTAGTCGTTGATCGATTTTCGAAAATGACAGTCTTCATGGCTGTCCCCTACGAGTGTCCGGCCGACACGGAGGTCGACCTGTTCTTTCGCAACGTGGTCAAACACTTTGGCATCCCGGAGATCATTAGCGATCGTGACACTCGCTTCGCGAGCCGCTTCTGGACCGCCCTCTTCCGGATACTCGGCACCAAGCTACGCTTCTCGTCAGCCTACCACCCACAGACTGACGGCCAGACGGAGCGTGCGAACCAGCTTCTCGAGGAATACCTCCGACATTACGTCACGGCCAGCCAGCACAACTGGACTAGCCTCCTCGAGTCGGCGCAGTTCTGCTACAACTTGCACAAGTCCTCGGCAACCACGAAGAGTCCCTTCAAAGTTGTGTATAGCTTCCAACCATTGGCGCCGCAAGCTGTGACCATGAGCAATCATGGGGACTGCCCAGTCGCTTACCAGTTCGTCCGCGGCCGCCAAATGCTATGGGACGAGGCCCGCGATAGCATGGAGAAGGCAAGCCGACGTATGAAGAAGTACACGACCGAGGCCACCGCCCAGTGGAATTCGGCGTAGATGAGAAGGTCTGGCTCAAGCTCATGCCTCAGCTCTAAAAGTGCCACACGAGGTCGAGGAGCCGATTGCCGAAGTTCGACGGGCCGTTCGAAGTTCTTCGAAGGATCGGTACGGTAGCCTACCGCTGAAGCTACCACTCAAGTACCGCGTCCACCCCGTCTTCCATGTGAGTTTCTTAAAGAAGTTCCATGAAGACATCGACCCCGAACGGAGGCCCGAGCTGAGCATCCCCTCTAAGCCAAGAAAGGAGTACGATCGAGAGATCGAACGCATCGTCGCCCACCGTCGGCGCGATGACCTACCTGGCCCCCCAGTGGAAGGGCGAGCCGAGGATCGACAATACATGGGAGCACAGCAAAGACCTATGGCAGTTCGAAAACCTTACCCAGGCCTACGTAAGCCAACAAGCACCCTCTACGTCAACGAGGACGTCGACGGCAGCCGGGGGAGGACTGTCATGGTGCTGAATGGAGTTGACCATTGACCGGTGGTTATGGCTGCCGGAGACGAAGCCGGCCGAACGACGCGTTCAAGGGAACCCCGGAATTGGACTCGCCGGAGGTTCGTCGGAAGTTCGCCGGAAGCTCGCCGGGGGATCGCCGAAAAACTTGGTTCGGGCAGGGCAGCGGCCGGTCAACGTGGCCGCCGGACCTCAGCCGCGTGGCACGGCATGCCTCTGCCCTTGGATGCGTGCGCCAGGCCGGGCAGCTGTGTGCCGCCAGGTGGCGATCGTGCGTTGGGCCAGGCTGAGGCCGCACAACATTGGCCGTGTCAGACCGTCAGGACGTCAGGCCATGATCGCTAGGCAGAGCAAGGCAGTGGCCGGGCCAAAAGCTGGCCAGCCACTGCGCCACGCCATCATGCGGCACCTCAGGCCGCGACTGGCCAAGTCATCAGCTCTGGGCAGCTCTGGCGTCAGGCCATCATCGCGCACGGCAGGCAAGCCATTGGCCCAGCCAGCCGGCGACAGGACAGCCCAGCCAAGCAAGCAAGGCCTGCCAGGCCAAGTCTGCCCGCGCCAGACGGCCAGCCCCAGCGACTGGCCAGGCTGCGCGGCGTGTCAGCCCGTCCATTGGCCAAGCTGGCCGGCCACCTCCTCTAAATGAAGACCCTTGGAGTATTCCTTGTGCTCTATAAGTACCTCTTCACTTAGCTCATTGGGACATGAGTGGTAGAGTGTGAGTGTCAAGTAGTTCATTTGGTTATTTGCTTGTGCCTAGTGCTTGTGTGTGTGCGCGCGTCCTAAGAGTCTTGTACAAGTCACGATAGTCCTCGGACTTAGCTTGTACTTCCCCGTAACTCGGGGCCCTCGATTAATAATAAAGATTGGGTTGGGAGTCCGCTCCCGTAATCACGCCCCCAAATCCCTTAGAATTTTTTTCACTTCTAGGAACTCTTGACGCAACACGGCAGAGACTTAGTATGGCCGCACTAAGCCGCCTAAGCCTTATGCGATGACCGTACGAGAGGAAGTGCCTTCTTTTACTCAACTCACGAAATTGAAGCTAATGACTGTATCCTTGTTAATCCCGAGCTCGCACCAATGAACTCGACCAAACTTAGAACACTAAGAATTACGGGAGCGGACTCCCAACCCAATCGCTATTATTAATCGAGGGCCCCGGGTTACGGGGAAGTACAAGCTAAGTCCGAGGACTATTGTGACTTGTACAAGACTCTTAGGACGCGCGCACACACACAAGCACTAGGCACAAGCAAATAACCAAATGAACTACTTGACACTCACACGTATATGTCCCAAAATGAGCTAAGTGAAGAGGTATTTATAGAGCACAAGGAGTACTCCAAGGGTCTTCATTTGGAGGAGGTGGCCGACCAGCTTGGCCAATGGACGGGCTGACACACCGCGCGGCCTGGCCAGTCGCTGGGGCTAGCGGGCTGGCGCGGGCAGACCTGGCCTGGCAGGCCTTGCTTGCTTGGCTGAGCTGTCCTGTCGCCGGCTGGCTGGGCCAATGGCTTGCCTACCGTGCGCGATGATGGCCTGACGCCAGAGCTGCCCAAAGCTGATGGCTTGGCCTGCCTCTCGAGCTGGCCAGTCGCGGCCTGAGGTGCGGCATGATGGCCTGGCGCAGTGGCTGGCCAGCTTTTGGCCCGGCCACTGCCTTGCTCTGCCTAGCGATCATGGCCTGACGTCCTGACGGGCTGACACGGCCAATGCTGTAACTGTAACTGTAACTGTAACTGTACTCTTATCGATCGCACGTCCCACGACCCTCTGTAACTGTACTCTTATTAAGTCTTATTTGATATATATTTAATTTTCTTTTTACATTTGCTAATTATTTTCATTATCCATTTAAGATTTGGTACACTATTTTCTTTATATTATATTAGTATTATACAGAAAGCTTTGTATCGCATCTCGCTTCGCAATATTAGTATTGTGGCATGTTGTTAGATCTTCGTTAAGATTCCAGTTGATTTATGCTATTGATAATTCGTTGTGCATTTGTTTAAGATTCATAGTTTTCAACGAAAAATATATTCAATTGGTAATCTTTTTTAATAGAAGACGTCAAATGAAAATTATTTTCTACATGGTCTCATTACCCACACCAATTTTGGTTACTGCCCCCCCGGTCAAAAAATCTAGATCCGCCGCTGATTTTATGGTGCTCACATTGTGAGCACCTTATGTTAATGTGGCAATGATTCGTGCCATTTCAACACACCACATATATATCTAAGGTTATGCCGTATTAATTAACACCTTCTAGGTTCCATTAATCGACATTTCGGATGCTGCTGTGGCATATTAGACGCCTTAGATAACATTTTACGTGTCAATGAAATATATCGCGCCATATGCCACATCAACATCCGAAATGACACGACATAACCTTAAATATCGATGTTGGTGTTGAAATGGCAGGAATCGGTACCACATGGTTGCCCACGTAAGGTGACCACCTTAAAATTCCTCTATATTATTTACATATCGCCTATAATTGTTTCTAATTGGTCCACGTTGATAAATCCATCCAAGAAGAGAAATATTTATATATTACAAGAAACAAAACATTCCATTTCATTGACTCAAACATGACAATCGTAGTTGACTCAAGCTCAAAATTTAAGATTCTTCTTTTTGGTCATACGATACTCTGGATTAATTAAGTCTATTATCGCTCGAATCTTAACTTGCCCGACTATTGGACGGCCTTCCTTTCAACAATTAATAAGTACTAGTATAGTTGGCACACCGTATTTGTGTGCATAAAATAAAATTGGATCAGTAGTAATTATAATAAAAAGTGATTGCAGCATTAAAAATGCCATAATAAGAGTCGCATAATGCAATAGTAAGAGTTTTGTATTAGTTGTCTATTTTAATTATTAATTAAAATAATAGCATGTTGGCAGTTAAGACTTAAGAGTACATGTGGACTTAAGAGTACATGTGTCGATCGCACGTCCCACGACCCTCTGTAACTGTAATCCAATAAACAAATAGGTGTCACTTCGAGTTTCGACCTCTTTTTTCCACTGTAATCCAATAAGTAACTAACCAATTGGCTTGAAATTTTGGTGTAATTGATACACCAAATTAGACCAAGTTAGACAGTTTTTAAGTCCCCTCACAATTAATATAAGAGTACATTGGAAACCGCAAGAAGGGCTTCTTATACAATATTAGATGTCGATTTTGTCTAATAAATCTCACTAAATGGGATGACACGACATTTTGCTAACCTTACATATACTAATCTTTAGGACATATTCTCATTAACCATGCAGAAATAAATTATACGTCGTTCCAACCCAGAGTAGTAACTGCGTTCATTCACTAATTCATATATACAACACATTAAAGAGTAGTTCAAACAAGGTGAATATTAGAAATCAATGGTCCTTCCTAAGACCAATTGGTAATTGGAGGAGAAAGCCTATTATATATAATAACGGCTCGAAGACCTTGAATTAGTCACGGTGGGACAAACCCCAATTTTATAATCTCGACAGTGAACAAAGTAGCACAATGAATACAAAGACGCACAGAAGGTCCTTTTCTTATAGAATACAACGCAGACAAGTTAAGTACATATGCGACATACAAACAGATAGAAAACAAGCAAACATTTTTGAATCATAGACGGACAGCAAGCTATCATCTTCAAGCACATTGAAACCCTGAAGGAACCTTCTTGCCACAGTAGTTCAAGAGCAAGCTTAGCGAAACAGGCACGTTGAGATTGATCCCCAATACGTTAGTTTTGATGGCAGTGCAAAGGCAAAGAGCTGCTTCGAGGTCAGCCAATCCTTCGATGAGCGAGCAGCAACGGGTTTTCGGGGGTTTCCAGCAACTAAACGCCTAGCTTGAGAGTGTCTTTAGGGCATTTTCCCGTCGATGGATCCATTCCCTTTGCCACCGCCGCCGCAGCTATGACACGGCATCTTTTTAGGGGGCGGCGGTGGGCATGGGACGTATGTTGAGCTGACGAATGTGAAGAGAAGGACGTTGAGTAGGAGAAGAAGGGTTGTTGATGAGGAAGCTTTTGAAGAAGCCATTGTTGATATGTGTTTTTTTTTTGTGTGTTAGAAATGTGAGGAGTGGTATATGGTGGAGAATGTGGAGGAATGCTATTGGGGTATTTATAGGTGAAATGCTGGTAAATTTTGTTTTATTTATTTTGTGAAGTTTATGGGGTTATTGTTGATTGAGAGAGGATATTATATGAGGGTACATACATATATGTGAACTAATTTGATTTTGGGATCTGATGCTTGATTTGAAGCTAGGCTAAATGGGGTTTTGTAGTTATACGCATTTTTCAAGAATTGTCGTTCTCGTTTTTTTTTGTTTAAATGAATTTGAGATTAGGCAGAGATATCAACTATATTTGATATCCTTGCGTAATAAATTTCAAGGGTTTCACATTAGGTTTTTCAGTCATTCCTGGATTAAGTTGAGTCAACGAGAATATGTGGCATATAATATATTATAGTTTGATGTAAATATAATATTTTCGAATAAGTGTATTTATTGAGGCTGCTAATATATTGATTTCCTTTTATCGATATCTATCTTCACTATTATTACTTTTCTTTAATATATTAACATCAAGAAAAATGATCTATATATATATATATATGTAATATATATATTATGTGCACATATTCTTTTTATTGCCATCAAGAACACGGTATCATATCGGTCTCAGCCACAATTTTTATCACTAGCTAGGGCAGAATGCCCTACTCGATATTAGGCATTTCATCGAACGAGGAACAGCTTTTTTTGCGCACAAAGAAAACCCACAAGTTAAAATCGTGGTAGATTTAGTCATATGAAACGTGTAACAAACGCCGCCCACGAAATATGGGAATATATTTTCTGAAGAGGCTTTTGCCGACGTCGAAATCTCTATTCTATCGACATAAGTAATGACAAAGGAGGAGCGTAAGGAAACACCGTGGATTAACGAGCTTTTGCTTGAATGTATGATGTTGGGCAAGTATAATATACAAAATAACGGTTAAGTTAAAAAGGATCAAACAGCGGTTCACAAACAAAACACCCTTAAAGTGTTCAATATTTATTACCAGAAACAGAGAATGCAAAGAAAACCAGCGAAGAGACAAAGCAGAGCAAGCGCCCAACGCCAATTCATGATTAGGGTTCTCCGCCAAGTTCAACTCTCAGATTGTCGTAAGGGTAAACCTTTGGTGCCTGAAAAATTAAACAGAGAGTAAGTAAGCACTATTGAAAGATAGAGTTGATGTTAGGTTATCGGGCGTTTTCGGAGTATCTAGTAAACAGTTGATAGTACAACAATGCTCTTCAGCCTGAGCCTAGATTTTTGCATACACTTTGTATCAACCAAACCATATTTGGTGTCGTCTTCCACAGTAATTGCTCCCTAACATACAAATCCGAAGCTATTTTATTTGCCTTTCTCTCGTTCCTTCCAGTGAGGGCAACAAAATTAATACAAAATCCCATCAAATGCTGGGCCAAGATGAACAAACATGACTAAATTTTCCAACTTACAAATGGTATTTTTGAAGCCTTGTCGTTCCACACAGCCAAGAGCCCCAAGGATGCAAAAAATCCCAAACCTCCACACATCCAACCCAATGCTTCATACTAAGTTTCATTCAAAAAGACGAAAACCATCTACTTTAGCATCGCTGGAATAAGAAATGGATAACACGGTGTTTATGTGATCTCCAATCAATGGGAAAGAAAATTAAAAAAAAAAAAACATAATTCAGACCTTTCCAACAGTATCAGCGATACGATCGATACAAGGCTCAGGGAATGGAGTCCCATTGTCCCACACCAGCTCATCGTTCACTGGAAGCTGCAATTCGTTTTTGTTCGTCCTCATTTGTCAGTAGGGTTTCCCATTTCTTAAAAAAAAAAAAAAAAATTGTGAGAATTTCGACGACCGAAGATCTAATTGACTTACGGGTTTGTCGGGAACGATGTGTTTGCCGACGGGCAAGCCCATGCCGGAGCGCTGACGGAGAGACGCAGCTGCGGAGCGCAAAACGACGCCGTTTCCGCCCATGATTCGGGACGCCACGTGGTTCAACCTCCCTGCCATTCTCAAATTAGTCTCCTCTGAAGTTGTTGATGAGATTTCCGAGAGCTGAATTGAGGCAAAAATAGGCTAAACAAAGAAGACTCAGCTTTGAGAGTTAGGACGACGTCGTTTCCAGTTTGGTAACTTTAATTATTGATCTTAGAAGCTGAGGACAATAATTTGGAGGTTGTTCTTACCCAGTAATTCTGTTAAGATAAAATATATAAATTAAATTATTAATTCACCATTATTGGAAGTATATACAGAACAGATGTATCCATCCAAGCTATACAGAAAGCAATGCAAAATAGATTATATCTCATCATTGAATAGCCAAATGACAACACTTTTGAGAAAATCAAAGACTTAAACTGAGCACTTCTCAGGCAGATCTGAGTTCCCAAATGTGTTCTCTCCACTGTATGTTACGTAGAGAAAACCATCTGCATCCTTCTTTTCTTCGTAGATATTCGACATCACCGCTCCTACATAACGGTACCAAAGGCAGTAAGCATCCCAAGCCATAGGTTATTTCATTATGACATATATGAACTGAAATTTTTGCAATAGGACGTTGACTTAGGATTTAGTTTGACTTGTGTTTTCCTTACCGGTTGGTGGCAGGACATTGTCGACAAAGATGAAGATTGCCTTTTCTGCACTTAGTTTGATCCTTTTGCGAATCACATAAACGAATTGTCCCACTGTCAAGTCAGCTGGGACGAGATACCTATTAGAGGGTAAGCAAAGGTTACTTTAATCAAGAAAAAAACTATCAACTTTGATCATGATTCGGATAACCGTAAAGACCACGAAGAGAATGTATGTCTTTGGGTTTAAAACTTGAGTACTTTTTCTTGTCGATATTTGGGATGTCACTCCTTTCAGCTTTCTCAACGATTACCTGCACATAGGGAAAATATAGCCAAGACCATTTTGAACTAATCCATCACAGACAGATTCATAAAATGATATGTAATGAACTGTGCTCACGAAGATTGGGAAATTTATAGCGTTGCATAGGCCTACACTAGCAATTATGAGTCAACCAAAATATGAACAATCGCCGAACCAATAGAGAGGAAAAGGGTTCACGTGAATAATAGATGCCAAGGCAAGGGACAGGATAGGGATTGGAGAACTAACACATCAGAGAGAAACAGAATACAAATGTAGACATTGCGAGAAACTAGATTGCAAGATCGAAGGTGCAGGTGAATGGTAATGGATGATATGTGGGAATAAAGATAATTGAAAGCAAAACGGGAGGAGTCTCTTACTGGAATTCTATCAGGATATTTCTCTCTAATCCTCGCAGCCTCGACACGCCTTTTCTCTATTGAGAAGAGAAAAGCAACAATTTGACATGGAAAATCCATAAAAATCGACAAGAAAATCCCAATAAACAATAGGGCCAAACATACCCAGCTCAGTCTCCAATTTGAACGAGGTCGTCGCCATTCCACCACCTGAATCCATCGATATACCAGCTCCAGAAAATCAGCCGAACGAAATTATAAACCAAAGGGCGACGGAATTTATACTCTCAACCCAAGAAAAATCCCATTACGAACGCAATGATCAGAAGAACCTTAAGGAGAGAAAAAAAAACCCCATGGCATACTACGGAAATAAGAAAACTTAATAAAAAACCTAGCAACAAATTCAAAACCGTAACGCAGAATGAACTACTACGATTGAAGACAAAGCGAAGGAAAAAAAAAAACCAACCTTGTTGGGGACGGCGAAGAAAAGGGAAATTGATGGGCAAAGCAATCACCGATAGTGGATTGGAGTTCAATGGAGTTTAGCTTTGCCTTTTGACATCTCCTCTTATGAACTTGTCGTAATTTATAGGTAACTTCAACTGCGTAGTTTTCTCATACGAAAGTTGACTTCCTTCATAGGCCCGTTAACTCGCTAAGCCCAAAACATAGGCCCAATATCAACTAGAGAAGCCCAATAACTAAAGCGTGGTATAAGTATCTAATTAGGGTTTCTCTGGTCCACTCAGTAATCGGATAGCTGCTTCTGCACATTCTCGGTGATCAGCTCCACGCCGCGCAAGCTAGCCATGGTATTCTATTTTCCGACGCTAATTTGGTTTAATTTTTTGTCCAGATGCTTAGATCTTTTGCATATCTACTTCGGTTAGGTTCGTTTTTGTTTTTAAGGGTAGTATGTGCTTAGATTTGATTAACTGTGGTTCATCTGGAGATTCAAGTGTAGCTGGCGTCTTTTCACATGATTATGCTATTGTTGTTTCCTAGGAATTTATGACCTGTGTTTTATAGCATTGATGCGAGTGCAGTTTTAGCTGCTGAAACGCCAATGGTGACTGTATTCTTGTTTAAACTGCAGGTGAACGTTCCAAAGACGAAGAAGACTTACTGCAAATCGAAGGAATGCAAAAAGCACACCCTTCACAAGGTTACTCAGTACAAGAAAGGCAAGGATAGCTTAGCTGCTCAAGGAAAGCGCCGTTATGACAGGAAGCAGTCGGGTTATGGTGGACAGACCAAGCCCGTCTTCCACAAAAAGGTGAATCAACAAGAAAAAAGGACTTAGTTCGTTTTTTACTGCCTGTTAATTAGTGGATGGATCGCATCGCTGTCAAATTTGCCAAGAGAATGAGAAGACCCCTCCGAGTATTTTTACCTCCAATTCTACAATGAGAATATGATCCCTAGGATTGAAAGCTTGATCAGCCTAATGAACAATGCTGTTCATTGATAATACGTTGAAAATGGGATGTGTTTTCAATGGTGTAATGGAACTCAATCCTTTGTTTTGGCATTGTCTGCAGGCCAAAACCACCAAGAAGATTGTGCTTAGGCTTCAGTGCCAGGGATGCAAACATGTTTCCCAGCACCCAATCAAGGTGTGAGTTCCTGGGTTCTCTAAAGTTCCAATTTTCCATACTCTGCATCATTTTCCTTGCGTATTTGCTGATGGGCCGTGGTAATATTTGCAGAGATGCAAGCACTTTGAGATCGGCGGTGACAAGAAGGGAAAGGGAACCTCACTTTTCTAAGCTCAACTCTATTTGGAATTGATGCTTATTCTGGCGTTGTCTTTACCATCCTTAGTTACATTACATATTAAGCATTGTTATGACATTTATCCTTTTGCTTTGTCAGCCTGAAAGCTTTGTTATCGCGACATCATATGTTTTTTACTTTGTTGTTTCTTACATGCTCCCAATACATTGAAAAAGTGTATGTGGGAAAAAACAAAGACAAATGAGACTGAGATCAGGCCAGAGTAGAATAACAAAACATTTAATGCAAATACGTCGTGGATGCCATTATCACGACTGTTAATAATTAATCCGAATGGTATATATTAGGGCAAAATTTCAAACATGAAACGAATTACGAAAACATACAACTCGAATTCGCCGGTGCGTTTTTTCTTGGAGACATCTTCCTCTCCAAGAAACATCTCCTTCTCCAACACGTCATAAACCCTATAAATCAATTGAATAAGAAAGAACATCTACTCAACTCAGCCGCTGTAAGGTTATTTTTTTATCCTAGATTTCAGTTCGGTGGGGTTAGTTCTTTCTGATGGGGATAGTTCGAAGCGGCTTCGCGTTCTTTTTGGGCACGGGGTTTGGAGTGTATTTAGCTCAGAATTACAACGTTCCTAACGTTCGAAAGCTTCTCAACACTGGCCTGCTGATTTCCAAGCACATCGAGGAGAACTACAGAAAGCCGAAGAAGGATCGTGACGCTGATGACTAGATAAATCCCTTTCTTTTTTTCTTTTTTTTTTTTGGTGGTTTTCAGTCTATGTATGTTTGCGGCACCTACCATATGTTTGTGGGATTGCTTCACTGAGTTTCATCAATTAGATTGATTGTCACTATTCAAGTTGTGAAAGAATTGAAGCATTTATATACCAAATTTCTCTGAAAACTCTTCTTGTTTCCTTGATACTTGCTAGCGTGGATACGGTTCAGCGTTGGTTAAATGGACAAAAGTGCTAAATTTTGAAAATATTTCCAGTGGACTTGGATGATTGCATCCTAATAATAAATGTTTTACTTGGTTTTTCGCAATGCAAAATAAGACGTGGCCCGTCTTTCTTGATTAGAAAAGCCCTAGAATTACATCATCGAGCGTCACAAACTTGGTTGTACATCGATTTTCAGATTCAAGTCACATGATGTCCCGTGTAGCAACTCGCAGGTATTTGATGAAGAGTTTGAAAAGAAGCAATCTTTGTCTCTGCGCAATGCCCTCCATTCATCTATGCATGCCGACTCCTCGGGATCGAGGTTTGGAAGTGGTTGGTAACTGAGAGTTTCAGTGATCCTCTCTGTCATGCCTAGCAGAACAATCGCATTGCGAATGCTTTCTGCTCTATTTTCAATGGTGCTCCCCTGGCATTTTGCTGCTATAGCTTGGTTTACATTGGTGAGACATGCCCCGAGTATGTCTGCAATTATGGTTCGAATTCTTTCAAGCATCATGGTACTGGATTCTTTAGTTAAGTCGTCGTTCGTCAGCAGAAGCGTCTCACATATTCTATACATTGAATTGGCGGCCAAAGCCTTGATGGGCCACCTCTCGGGATTGTCCCCTTGAAAACTCGTCATTTCAGCCTTGAACTCCATGAACTTCTCCTTGGATACACCAGAAAGTAGTGAAACTACTTCTTTGGGGCTTTTTCCTTTGAATTGGCGTAGGTCCAATTCGAACCACTTGTAGGAGAGGTCAACCCCAAGCCAGACCGCTTCCGCCGTTGTTTTGATATTGTCCAAATCCCTTTCTACTTTTGCATTGGCCTCTATGACTCTGATGAACTTTAGTCCTTCATGGACGCATTTAATTATCTCTTTCGTAAATTCGACCTCCTCGTTATTATTACTAACAGCTACTGCAATGCTTGTCAATGTCACCACAGGTAAAGCCCAGCTGTTGGGAGGTTCCCGACAATGCAGCGAAAGAATAAGATCACTATCAAATAGCTCTACTCCTTTGAAACCCCTTGAAGGAATTAGTTTCTTTAGAAGCTTCATGAGGTTCTTCGGCTGTTGCTTTCTCCCTAGCTCAATCCAATGCTTTGGGGTGTCTTCATCCGTCATGAAACAGATCAGTTCTTCTTCGCCTGGGAGATGTATGACGTAGCGGGTAAGTCCCTCCTCGCCATCAGTTTTCCCTTCGCTTTGAGCTTCTAAAACGTCACTATTGTGTAAGCTAGCTACTTTCTTGAAGCTGCTGTGCATTGTCTTAAAGCAGCTGCCGACTTGTACTGATATTAGCCTAACTGACTTGCTGAAGATAACGATCGCTTTCTGCATCCTAATGCATAAGTCCAAGACGTTGCCCTTCGCCTTGTGTGCATATTTTCTACCTTTCCTGCCTATGATCACCGTATCGAATGGCTTCACCTTCATCAGATGTAGCTGCTTGGTCCAGTAAGTTTCGACCGACAAAAAACAATATTTGGGACTCTCCTTTGCTCTTTTCAGGCAGAAGAATCGAGTAGCCATGAACCATCTAAACGCTGGAGCAATCGTACCTATAGCAACTGCTACAGCTTGAGTCAATAGGATCAAACTAGTCGACAGCTCATAATCTGATCGCCCGCCGCAAAACCTAAAGGACCATGGAATCGCATAGCTTCGAACGATCGCCTCTGACAAAGTCATCAAACTCAAGAGCGAAAACGCCCCCGAGGCAGTGCAGGTCACAGAACGCGCAACTACGAACTGAGGGTTGCAAGAATGAGCCATCATCCAATACCTCATGAGACTATCCTGCAATCTTTTCGTCGAAAGGGTACAACCATCAAAGCTTTCCTCATTGTGTTCTTTCGTCGCCATTTCGTACTTCTTCTTATACTTATTATCGAGGTAAGATTTCGTCGCAGGGACGGCCAGAGAAGTGCAGATCAAATTCCCCAAGCAAAACAGCCACGAGGAGCATCACAACGATGTGTTCGATCGTAAACTCGTAAATCACCCCAGTGGCTAGCTGTATGCTGACGTTCGCAATGACTGTAATGACCAAAATCGCAAGGGCGACGACGTTCATCATCAGCTCCTTAGTTTCCATGGCTCCCAAGGAAGGGAAGAAGTTGGCCATGGAAGTGCAGATCAACGCCGTGCTGCTCAGCTTTGCTAGCTGGTCGTGCTTGTGAGGCATGGCTGTGTTTAGGTCGACGGAGAGCTTTGCGGAGATGCCGATGATCGTCAGAGTTGTGGCGTTTAGGGCGAAGTATTTGCACAAAAACCAGAATTTTCTGTGTCTGAATCCGTGGATGGCGTCCAAAGCCATAACTATGGCGCAAGCTGATGAAGCTATGGCGATGTATAGGCCTATCCAAGGCATGGGCTTGCTGAACTTGGAATCGTCTATTGTTCCATTAATGGTGCAACTCTTCCATGCCATTTTCTGCTCAGAGATAGATTGGATTGATGATATTTCTTTTCTTGGATTGAGTAGTAGAAATTTGAAGAGCGTAAGTGGTGGTTCATTGATTATAGAGTAGCTGAGCGTTGAAAGACAGTAACTTGCTGCAATAAATTATGGCCAAGCGTTATGTTAGAATGGTCTTCTGCTTATTATCATCCTTTTTCAGTTTGAAAATTCTTCCATGCGAATGGGACAAGTGTGTGTATTATGTAAGTCTTGTTTCTATTCTACTACAATGACATTTGAAGTAACGGAAATCTACACATAAATACCCAATAGTAAAAAAAATTAGCCACTTAGGTACCTTGTCAGAACTATTTTATAGCTAGGTACCTAGTTGAATAAAACTTTTACACTTAGGTACCTAATCACCTAAGATTACGAAAATACCCTTATTGATTTAGAATTTCATTTCATCTTTTTTTTCTCTGTAAAATTCGACCTTCAGCTCGCCGTCGACGATTTCTTCTTGCCGACCAACTCCTTCTGCTCGTGCCGGCGCCGGACAAAGATCGAAGACCCTATTGAACGTTGGGTTCTCGATTTTGGGGTTGATTTTGTCAGGTAAAATTTTCTTTGGTTTGGGTTTGCTCAATCGATTTTGGCCGGACGATCACGCCTGACAAAATTTCAGCTCCATCTCTGCAATTGACGATCACCTTCCGCTCGTGGTGGCACCGAAGGACGAGCACGAGCCTATTCCACATTGGGTTCTCGATTTAGGGTCTCGATTTTGTCATGTAAGCTTTTATTTTGCTTTGGGTGTGGTTAATCAATTGCACTCGTGAGATCAAATTTAACCCAGATCAGGGAGCTGAATGCGATCTAAGAGCTCGATGTAAGGGTGGATGTCGATTCTTGACAGTTATTGAGGCTAATCCATCGGGATTTCAGGTTTCTTTATATAACTGTTATTACGTACCATTTGTTATGTTTATTACGTACCATTTTATGTGTCTATACGGTACCAAGATGTCGCGTACGCTGTACCATTTTAAACTATACAGGCGTACCATTTATACAGGTTGTCATATTATCTGAAAATATGCCGTTTACAAGTTCGGTTAGTGGCGGGACGTTATTTGCATTGTGTGAGTATAAAAGGGAGTCATTCTTAGTATCAATCATGAAGCGACGACGCACGAGATGAATGCTCAAACCGATGACGGGAATTTTATTCGTGACCCGGGCATTTGTGTCCTTCTTGGTTGCTGAAAGATGCGAAGGATTCCTTCTCAGGTAGATAAAAGATCCAACAAGTGCAAAAGATGTGGAAAATACAGGAATAATCGTCGTACTTGTAGAGAGGCCGTATCGACGTAGGGATGTATCTGCCATGTATTTCGTTACTGCTTTTGTTCCAAAACCTTTTTTGTTAACTTTTGTATGTGGCACATTCTTTATCAAAATGATGCCAACAATGTACTGTAATATATGACAATAAGGTATTGTAATATGCCAACAAGGTACTGTAATATATGCTAATTTGGTACTGTAATATATGACAACAAGGTACTGTAATAAATGTCAATAAGGTACCGTAATGTATACCAACAAGGTACTATAATGGATGACAACAAGGTACTGTAATAAATGCCAATAAGGTACCGTAATATAGGCCAACAAGGTACTGTAATATATGTCAATAAGGTACTGTAATATATGCCAAATGTGTCAATAGGACATGGCTCATTCTTTTTGTCTAAATGATGCCAACAGATCATTTTTTTGTCCAAATATATTAATTGGTAATGACTCATTCCTTTTGTCTAAATGATGTGAACAATGTACTGTAATATATGCAAATTTGGTACTGTAATATAAGCCAGTTTGATACCGTAGTGTATGCAAATTTGGTACTGTAATATACGTCAGTTTGATACCGTTATATATGCCAGTTTGGTACTGTAATAATATGCCAGTTTGATATCATAATATATGCAAATTTGATACCGTATTATATGCTGGTTTGGTACTGTAATATATACCAGTTTGGTACTGTAATATACCAGTGATACCGTAAGATATGCCAACAGTCTTTCATAAGCAAACTTGGTACTGTAATATATGCCGATTTGGTACGTTAATATACGCAACTATGGTACTGTCATATATGCCACGTTGGTACCCTAAGATATGTAACTTTGGTACTGTAATATACCGATGATACCGTAAGATATGCCAACATAGTACTAATATAAGCGAACTTGGTACTGTAATATATACCAATTTGGTACGTTAATGTACACAACTTTGGTACTGTAATATATGTCGCTTTGGTACCGTAAGATATGTAACTTTGGTACTGTAATATATGCCGCTTTGGTACGTTAATATGCGCAATTATGGTACTGTAATATATGCTCTGTAATATGCATATTTGGTACTGTAATATACCATTGATACCGTAAGATATGCCAACATAGTAGTAATATAAGCGAACTTGGTACTGTAACATATGCCAATTTGGTACGTTTACATATGCAAGTTTGGTACTGTAATTTAGGTCATTTAGGTACCCTAAGTGTACAACATAGGGTACTGTATCATTTCAGAAGTAGGTACCGTATAAATTAAAGTAAGAATTAGAATTTAAGACTTGGCTATTTTTCGTCACAAACGAAGCATTTCAGCAGATGTTGATGTGGAGAAAGGAAGAGACAATTTCTGACATTTTTCTGTAATGATTGAACACTTTTATGACATTTCTCTGTCATGAGTGGACAGATTTCTGAATTTTTCTGTCATGACTGGACAGATTCTGACATACGAGGTATTAAATCATAAAAGACAGCATTAACTGACATGTCGGTGGCTTTCATAAGATGTTTCATGTCATACGTAATTTATGGTACTGCAACCGTGTCTGAGTTGGTACGCTTCAAACAAAACGATAGGTACCCCTACAAAGCTATTTTTGGTACGGCGTCCATTAAATATATGATACGTCATACTAGGGTTTGTATTTTTCGAGGTCGTACGAATTACTTTTTCATCTCGAACCACATTAAATATATGATACGTCATACTAGGGTTTGTATTTTTCGAGGTCGTACGAATTACTTTTTCATCTCGAACCACCGTAGAACAGTAAAATATAGTATTAAATACGTTTTAGATCAAATTCGGTGCATTAGGCCTCGCACGCATGAATTGAATCTTAGAATACCAACATTCATTATAGTATAAGGATAGAAACAAGAACATCTACAACATAATTTGAATAATTTGGTGAGTGCTACATCTGCGAATTCGGAGCATTAGGCTTTCATATTTTTTCATTTCGTTATTGTTAGGTATTGTCAAAATCATGCAGGACAACGCGATTCGATTAGGAATGTATTTATTTTTCGATCGTATAAGAATGGTACGATATACTTTGAAATCTGGGTACTGTATATGTATAATTCTGGATACGGTAAACCTGCAGGTTATGGTACTATATATGTAAATGATAAGGTACCTTCTGTAAAACACAAGGTACCTTAGTGTACAACAGATAAGGTACTTCATGTGCGATATATAAGGTACGGTATGTATTTACATCATGGTACGGTTAACCTGCATTTACGGTACGCTATATGTAAGCGATATGGTACGGTAATATGAAAGACAAGGTACTTTTTATCTTCTGTTTATGGTACGCCATATATTTACATAATGGTACGATCTAACCTGCATATTCCGGTACTCTGTACGTAAAGGATAAGATACGGTCCTACAATAACATATGGTACTGCATAAATAACGGACAGTCATAGAACAACACAACACCGCACACAGTTGGCAATAACCGTCCATGCACAAAAGAAAAACCAACATAAACAAACAAAGGTCTTCAAACAGTCCCATCCCCAACATGATCCTCCTGATCCTCCTCTTGATCCTCCGCTTCATCCTCATCCCTATCCTCAACATTGTCCTCCTCGGCCTTCTCACCGTCCCTACGAGCCATCACCTCGGCCATATCGCCACGGTCACTATGAGCCATATCCCCGGCCCTATCCTCACCCCTATCCTCAACATTGTCCTCTCCGGCCTCCTCACCGTCGCTATGAACCATCTGCTCGGCCACATCATCACCCTCACTGTGAACCATATCCTCGGTCTTATCATCACCCCCATCCTTGCGCACATCCCTATCCTTAGCCTCAGCCTCTTTATCATCCACTCGTTCAGTATCATCAGCCTCTACCTCCTCCCTCGCATCCTCGTTGGACACATCAACCTTCGACGTCCGAACATTTGACCTTAGATCTCTTATAACCTCGTCCTTCAATCTCAACTCGGCTTCCAACCTCTCCACACGAGCACTCCACTCCAAATGAGATCTGCCAACTCCTCCATCAACCTTAACAACACATAATTCATTCAACAGTTAAAAACAAAGCAAATAATACATAAAAAGTTGGGAATTTTATACCTCCAGCAGCAAATTTATCGGATGCACGAACTTCACTTCCTTCTTTGTTGGGTATATTGGGACGACATGGGTAATTGCAGCCAATTCAGCCTCCGCAGCGATTACGTCATTGGGAAACCTACTTTCTTCTCAATTGAACATTCGGGGAAACATATACATTCCCGCTTCTGCGCCAACGAGGGCACATGCTCATACACCCAAATATGAAAGTTCCCAAAGCATTGAATTCATCAATAAATACATAAGCAAAAAAAGGTAAACTCATAACGTAACGAAAGTATTACCATTAGCCCAACAATGCACCCGTTCATCATCAGGCCGGATCAAACGAATGGCTCATCATAGGCATATCTGAAAAAATGAAACAGGGACCTTCTTAGAGCTTCTTTTTTGATCTAGGGTCATGCTACCCTTCAAATTGTTTATGGTAGATCGAAACAGCGCATTATGGCACCGGGAAGCCAGCTCAAATCTGTTCCGTGGAGGCATTTCTGCAAAAAAAACACTGTCAGCAAGCAGTATTATTTTATTCACACAAGGGGTACCAATTTGACCAAACAGAGGGTACCAAATGCAGTGATAATGTAGTACCAAAACAAATTGACCCCAATCGATAAAATAAATGTTAACCAGCAGTACCATTTTACTCACATAAGGAATACCAATTTGCCTAAACAGAGAGTACCTAATGCAGTGATAATGTAGTACAAAAAAATTGACCCCATTCGACCACTTTTGGCAAGCAGTACCATTTTATTCACACAAGGGGTACCAATATGCCAAAACAGAGGGTACCAAATGCAGTTACGATGTAGTACCACAAACAAATTGACCCCATTCGAAAAACCAAAATCGACCCGTTCCAAAAAAACCCCCAAATCAAGCAGCCATGACGAAGTACACGCACAAAAAAACCCTAATCGACCAACAAATCAATGTCATTCCAAAAACACGCGCAAAAGAACCCTAATCGTGACGAAATGCGATCACTTACGGTAATACTGTGAATGACTTACCAATCGATTTTAGAAGCGAATACAACGACGAACGAGTGGACATACGACGTAGAATCTGAAGCCAAAAAAACCCGAGTCGATTTCTGGCAAACAATCGTGCGATTTGGTTTGGGGCTGTGCGATTTTTTCTCTTTTTTAGGAGCGATCGAACGTGAAATAAGAAATAAGGTAAGAGATGTAAAAAACCAGTTCTAGCAGGGGTAAATCCGTCAGTTAGGTACCTATCAGTAAAATAAAATTCAACTAGGTACCTAGGTTAAAAAATACACTGACAAGGGACTGAACTGCTTTATTTTTATTGATGTAGGTATTTAAGTGTTGAATCCCCTTGAAGTAATTGTTTTTCTCAGTCTCTTTTTAAACGAAAAATTTTCTTCAAATGGACATTTCAATAAAAAGGTCACGGTGACTAATTTCAGTAAATCTTGAACTGAATTGTGGACTATAAATAGAACGTTGGCTAGTGAACCGTTTATGGTTTTCTTGACTATATTTTTTCTAAATAACATAAGAGACTTTGGAATTTTATTAAGGGTTAATTCTTTATCAGTTCCTTTCTAAGTTTTTAACTTCCTTTTAAATACCCTCGAATTATTTCTTCCTTATAAGTACCTATTTGAAACTTCTTTCCTGTTTAATGCCTACAATGGTCTTTTCAGCGTTAAAAGGACGAAAATCCCCCTGTCTCACATATCAAAAAACAACAATAATTATTTTCAAATGAATTATGCCAAAAAAAAAAAATCGTTATTATACCAACAAAATTGTACATTATACCATAAATGTTGAAATTATACCATTTGTTTTCGTTATTGTACTACTAAATAGCACTTTTATAATTTACAGCGATATTTGACATAATTATACCAACTGATTTTGCAATTATACCACAAATTGTAGAAATTATACCATCTGTTGTCGTAATTATACCAACAAAATTGTACACTATACCAATTGGTATAATAATGATAACACTTGATATAATAAAAATAAAAGTTGGTATAATAATCAAAACAGTTGGTATGATGTCCAAGTTAAATAGCGTTATTATAATTTGCAGCGAAATTGGACGTTATACCAACTGATTTTGATATTATACTAGAAATTGTAGAACGTATACCATTTGTTTACGTTATTATACCAGTAAATAACGTTACAGCGAAATTGGACGTAATTATACCAACTGATTTTGCAATTATACCACAAATTGTAGAAATTATGTCATCTATTGTCGTAATTATACCAACATAATTGTACACTATACGAGTTGGTATAAAAATAATAACAGTTGGTATAATAATCAAAACAATTGGTATGATGTCCAATTTAAATAGCGTTATTATAATTACAGCCAATGTTATTTTAATTGATTTTGATATTATACCAGAATTGTAGAAACTATACCATTTGTTTTCGTTATTATACCAATAAATAACGTTATTCAAATTTTATACAGCGAAATTGGACGTTATACCAACTGATTTTGCTATTATACCACAAATTGTAGAAATTATACCATCTGTTGTCGTAATTATACCAACAGAATTGTACACTATATCATTTGGTATAATAATGATAACAGTTGGTATAATTAGAATAACAGTTGGTATATAATCAAAACAGTAGGTATGATGTCCAATTAATTTCAGAAAAGGGTATTTTCGCCCGTTCGCGGTTTGGGTATTAAAAACACAACTTTTTTGCAGATGAGTACTGTAAAGGAAGATTTTTTACTTGGAGTACATATAAGGAAGTTCAAACTTCAAAAGGGCCTGATAAGGAATTTACCTTTTTATTAATTAGCATATGACGTGTTTTGTTAAATATTTTAATCTGAATTACTATTCACCGTCCCTTTTTCCAAGTCATCGCCCCCTAAATGACGATAAAAAGACGATTTTGCCCTTTTAAATAAAAAAAATCTATTTAAAGCCCTTTTCTAAACAACACTTTCCATATCGCAACACACATCCAAATCAGACTCAAACAAAACATAAAAAACTCAAATCGCAATGGATCGATGACAGGGACAGGGGAAAGGAAAGGGTCTATTCGCACGACTAGTAAGTAAATTCTCGTAAAAATCATTCGTATGTAGATGGATTATCGAACACGGGTCGGAATCGTTTGAAAAACCCCCGATCGAACAAATAATTGGGCCGACGCATGGCACGGACGGAAAACATTTTCGATCGCCACAAGGCAGGGCCGAAAAATACTAATTAGCCTGTGCTGCGCCGGCCGATAATTATCGGCCGGGACTGCACAGGCCGAAAATATTATTCGTCCCTTATTTTCTTTAAATAAATATTTAATTGCAGAACAAGGGATGGAAGTCCCTACACGGAGGTAGCAGTAGATCTCTCCGTTGGAGGGATCTGTAGAGCGCCACAGGAGGACGCGCGGCGTTGATGCACCCGTTCGTAGAGAACGGAAGGAGGAGAGGCGACAGCGAGTTGCTGCTTCTCAGTCCGTACATGCGGATTACGATCCGCATGCGGGGTGGGGTGGAGCAGGCAATGATGACGTACCGGATGATGCATCATCGTTTCAGTCATCAACGATGTGCCACCGGCCTCCTCAGGTAAGTATTTTTTCTCCTCTATAATTTGACAAGCGATGACTAAAAAGAAATTTATTTATTATTGCGTTATTCCTAAAAATGAAATAGGGAGCAAGCGCTCCATGGTGGACCATTCTGCCGGTTCAGCAGAACATACTTGGCGTCAGTTTTCATACGCCTACATCCTCAACCTCTCGTACATCAACCGGGCAGCCGCGGAGTACCTTGGTGAAACCATTCAAGGGTACATGGACTGGTATTAGCGGCATTCTCATCCTCGCCTGCTTTCATCGGGCGGCATACCCCCACTTAGCCACGGTGACAATCTTATGTCGATTTTTTATATTTATATGTTTAATTACTTTTTATATATATTATTTCTGTGTACAATGGTACAGCTTGATGTATACCTTGACTAGCGATATGCTAGCTAGGATGCATCTGGACAGCTATCCGCCCACGGATGAGTTCAGAGAGTGGCTCGACGAGCTCAACGACCGGGGCGCCATGCCCCATGATGTGTTATTATTTTTGTGTGTTTCGTTTATGTATCGGACGCGTACTGTTTATGTTTGGAATATTTTTTTGCATCTTTATTCCGTTTCGAATCACTAATACAATAGATAATCACAAATTATAACACAAAAAAGTACTAATACAAATAATTGTTCCCGAAAAACTTAGAAAAAAACGA
Source organism: Craterostigma plantagineum (assembly GCA_027422505.1). Classification (NCBI taxonomy): domain Eukaryota; kingdom Viridiplantae; phylum Streptophyta; class Magnoliopsida; order Lamiales; family Linderniaceae; genus Craterostigma; species Craterostigma plantagineum. The sequence continues at coordinate 913,599 of JAPQWV010000157.1, forward strand.
TAGATCGAGATTTTCGGCCATGCAGTGCGGTGGACCAACAAAATTTTCGGCTCTGCAGTGTACTGGCCGATCGAAACCTTCGGTTCGGGCCGAAAAAATCGATCGGCCCGCTCACAGCCCGACCGAAGGTTTCGTTTGGCCCGTGCACTGCAGGGCCGAAATTATCGATCGATCGGTCCTAAAATGTTAAATCGAATTTTTTTTTCCGTTACCTCATTTCGATCCATTACCGAAGATCGTTTTCTAATTTATTTGTGTATGTAGTTTTCAGTATTTCGTACCGAATATACACGTTAATTTTTTCTTTTTACAATAATTTAAATCTTATAAGGGCAAAATCGTTTTTACGGTCTTTTAGGAGCGGTAACGAGTAAAAATGGGCGGTGAATAGTAATTCCATATTTTAATTAGTACATTAATCTACTATATACATCAATATCTAGAGAGAGTGGAACAGACGCTGTCGAGACATCTGCGGACTCTTGAAGCTGATATAAATGGGGACGAGATCGAATTTGTACAAGAATCCTTCTTACGCATACAACAAGCAGTTGAATCTTAGCTCAGTCCTTCAGAATCTGAAATGTAATCAATAGCTTGATCGTGAATTTTGAGATCCTTCGGTTCATTTTCTTTTCCCTTGCGCTGATGAGTTCACTGCTAATCTTTTTCGGTTGTTGATTTCAGGCTACAACGTCGCCACGGGAGTGCGCCGGCTTCAGAACCTTCTGATGCCGTAAAGTTGAAGCGCCGCCGAGAGTGGCCGCCGAATGATCGGAGGAACGAATCGAAAGAGAAAGATGATGATGGGCCTATGTCCCATCAAGAGTACATTCAAAAGATTAGGTACGTGTTTGCTTTAATATTGTTCATCGTCCCATTTTTAGTTTTTTTTTTTGTTTTCCTCTCAAGAGGGAGAAATTTCTTGAAACGAAATTTCAGCTCATACTTCAGAATATTCCAAGTCGATAAATTTACCGAGTAAGCTTGATGTGCAAAGTTGAAACGAAATAAGTTTTTTTAGCGTATGAACCTTTTTCATAATAAATAATAATGGCTCCTTTAAATGTCCATGAACAGGAGCGAAGCTGCTTCATGTCAAGCTTATCAAGAGTTAGGTGTTGATGTGCTGGTAATTTGGAATCGTTCATGGCTTATACTTTCTTTCTCGGGCATGTCTTTCTTTTCCATTTTACCCTAAGAACTTGTATATGATATTAACCCGCTTTTTATGGTTTCGCTATACAGGAAAGTGCAAATGCAGGTTTGAATTTGGTAGGCTATGAAAGTAAGTTCATTGGCAAGTGTTTGTTATTTTTTTTTTTTTTTTTTTCTGGTTTTAAAGTAATCTGTTCGTGAAACTATGGCTTCTCTCATCTTTTTGGTTATGTTCGTTCTAATGCTTGTCTTCATTTCAATTCTTTGGTTGTCATGTTCCCAGTATAGCCTGCATTTTTTCATTATATAGTCTCACTCATCTGAAAGCTATCAAGTTCGTACTTGCTTTATCTAAATATTATTTGAATGAACATGCAGGCGATAGACATTCATCTGAAGACAGTCAGGATGATCAAAGTCCACGAAGGAATACCGAAATTACAATGACCTCTAGCAAGGAATTAAGTTACTTTCCATCATCTGGTTAGTTCTTGATGCTTCTTGAACTTGGTTCTTGTTTCATTTGTATTATGAATTTATGGTGGTGCTCTTACATATCATACCTTTCTTAAGCCAATGTCAATGATCATCAAATAAAGAACCAAAGCGAGCAGAGGTATCCCATTCCCGGGGAACCCATTTGTGTTGTGTGCGGAAAATATGGGGAGTACATTTGTGATGAGGTTAGACATCTGAAAACATTCTCGATGTAATTTTTCTGTTACACTTCATCCCTTCCCTGTACCCAGTTCTCACTTTTTCATGTTGCGTTATCATAGACTGATGATGATATATGCAGCACGGACTGCAAAGCACAACTTCTACAGAAAACTAAAGTACCCGAGGTTTATTTTTATTAATTGAATTTCTTCGTTGGGTGGTTTCTTTTCATTAACTTAGCTTACCTTTTTTCTTATTCTTCCTTTTTAATCGAGGAAATACCAAATGACCAGCATGTTGCGTCCTCCTCTCGAGTACCCCAATTTGGAGGAGATACCTGGGATTATGACCAGCACAGCTGGTCTAAACAACAAAGATCTGAGCTATGCAGTTATCAGTGGTACATTCTAAATTTTATGGAATCTTCTATATGGTCGCTAATTTTAGAGAGTGTTGCTCTATTAAGGATCATTTCTTCTCTAATTTGCGTTAACGAATCATCTTGTTTTTCAGCTGGAGATGTCAGAAACCTGGGCATCTTGCCGAAGACTGTTTAGTGGCTACTTCTTTAGAGGCTAATAACACTGTATATTTCTTTTAACACACGGCGTTTGCGATTGATGTTTTCTCCTTTTTTCTTAGTGATTAACCATCGTGTTTCTTCTACAGACTCCGTCTGTTCGAAGTAAATCGACGACGGTATCCAAAGACCTTCTTGGATTATACAAAAGGTCCATGCATGTTTTTGAATGTTCATATCCAAGTGACAACTTGATCTTCATGGTGCGTTCGCAATAATAACGTGTTTCCCTTTTCTCTCTGATTCACAGATGCCACGAAATCGGGAAAAACTGGTTGGAAGCAATGTGTGACTCTTGTCGTATTTCAGTCACTTTGGCCACATGCCTAGACTGTAATAACACTTATTGTGACCGGTAAGCTATATATATGGTACGGAATAACAAGTGGATAATATGATTTTACTGCCATTACTGAACATTATTGATGCTTTGGTATTGCACTTCTCGGGAGAGAATCCAACGACTGATGACACGAGAATTCTCAGTGCAGGTCATTTAAGCGAACATATCATTCGCCGCCCCACTCACCAACAATATTACTCACACAAACTCAAGCGCCTGGTGAGGAATTCGTGTTTTTCTACTTGCTACTTTATATCATTTTTTGCTTCGATCGGTCGGAGTTATGGCTCTAGTTTTGCTATTTCCAGGTCAAGTGCTGCAAATCAAGTTGCAAGGTTACTGCAATCAAGGATCTGTTAGCTTGCCATTACTGTTTCAATAAAGCGTTCGACAAGTTCTACGACATGTATACTGCAACGTGGTAAGCATATATATGCATTAATCCGAATCATCACCCATTTTCATTTCAGTTTCTCCCTTTTAGTAATGCAATAAACTGAATCACAGGAAAGCAGCTGGATTATCGATCATTTGGAACTCTATATGCTGCGACGAACACTTTGAGTGGTAACCAATCATATACAAACTAAACTCGCAAATTTCATACAAATGATTTTAAATTCATTGGCACCATCTTTTTACTATGTATCTCAGGCACAGAATCAACTGTTTGAGCTCCGACGTAGAGGACAGCGCCTATATCTTTCGTAATCCTAAACACATGAAGCAGTTGAGTGACCTCATTTTTTGAGTCTATAGCAGCAAAGCCATGGTAGTATAACCTCACATTCACATGCTATGCTAACACCATTTCCTTGTTGATAAAGAAAACAATCTACAGCATGGAATGCAATGGTGGCCATTTTATTTGATGTTTTTGTCTCGAGCAATTTTGTTTGTTTCTTCCATCTGCAACGTTCAGAAACTCGTACATATTTGAATACAGTGTGGCCCAGTTTTTTATTATATTATTATTTTGGTAAGGAATTTGATGGGCCATTTCGATGAATGACCTGTCTGTCATAATTTTTTTATTTTTGTTTTTTTTTTTATGTAAGATTATTAGAAAATTGTATTAAACCACGCTTCCAAAAGCAGAATGGAATGCCCACGTTCCACCCATTATCTGTTTGGTTTGGATTCTTAAATTAAAGAGTTGTAATTGTAATAGAGTTGTGGCAAACAAATACACATGACAAGATCCAATACGGTAAGAAGCTTGAACTATAATATAACTTCTATTAATATTCATCGTAATTGACATCAGAACGGACATAATTTCACGAAAATAGAAACAATATAAGCTGTGTTATATAAATAGGCAAAATGCATGCATTCCTCGAACATTAGGGGTAGGTAATCAATCATATGCTTGACTTTAAACACTATGCGCCAAATACCAGAAAACGTAGCAACAGACAAACATAAGAGGAAACAAGAAAATATGACCGTTGCAATCTCATATACGACTAAGCAAACCCCACCCACATTCTCATATATATATAAGCTGCTAAGTGAGCTTATTAGTATCTAACTTGCATCCTCTCTGAGATTCCACGATTCCTCACCAATAAATACTCAAGAAATATTACTCAATTATTTACATTCCATAGAAATTCTCTGTCATTCTTTCTGCTAATTACTATAATGGCTGCTGCTTCTTTGTTCGACTCCAATAATCATGCTCTTCATCTGAGTTATTACCACGCTTTTACCTCTTTTTTACTGATTTACCTTGTTTGTTCGCAGGCAAGGGCAGCGTCGTCGACTAGTAGCATTGGTTCAAACTGTAGCAGCAGCAGCAGCCACCACAGACGGGCCGGGCCTTCGGGCCACAGAGTCATCACCGTGGACGTAAACGGGCTCGGAGATTACCAGTCTGTTCAGCAAGCCGTGGACTCAATCCCTGAGAATAACGCAAAGAATGTGCTCATCTTAATCAGCGCCGGCTGTTACATGTAATTATACACATAAAATAATTAATTAATTAAACCTCTTATAGAAAAGTAGGTGCATGCGCATATATACAACATACCTTCAGTAACTATGATCGAAACAACGTCTTCAATTATTTGCTGAATGTAATAATAACATATAGTGAAAAGGTGATTGTACCTTCGACGAAGCCTTACATAACTTTTCAAGGCGCTGGGAGGGACACGACGGTGATAGAATGGCACGACAGGGCCAGCGATAAAGGCCCCGACGGCCAACAACTGCGCACATACCACACTGCTTCGGTCACAGTATTTGCTCCTTATTTCTCTGCTAGAAATATCAGCTTCAAGGTAAATATTATAATCAATTACTATTAATAAAGTCCAAGGAATTAGATTTCATATATATCTTATATGTATGTGTGTGTATATGGTCCAGGAAGGATTAGGTTTTCGTTTTCAGAGCCCTATGATGATATGTCTCTATCATTATTACTAGCTATTACTGCCTACATTTTCAGACATTTTTATCTTATTACAACCTAAATAACATTAATATTTATATGTGGTTCAAATTATATATTTTATATGCGTAAAATTTGGGAAAAAAAATGGTATATAGAATACTGCGCCGGCGCCAAAGCCTGGAGTTGAAGGAGGACAAGCGGTGGCTTTTCGAATTTCCGGCGACAAGGCATTCTTTTCGGGCTGTGGTTTCTACGGTGCTCAAGACACTCTTTGCGACGACGCCGGCCGACATTATTTCAAGGAATGTTACATCGAAGGTTCCATAGATTTCATCTTTGGCAATGGAAGATCCATGTACAAAGTACGTTTACTCATTATATATATATATATATATTAAATTTAATTTTCACATAAATAAGCATATAAGTGTGCAACACATCCAAGCACTCATGCTTGCTTGGCCTAAGTTTTAAACCAAAAAAAAAAAAAAAAACAAAAGCGATTATGACGATGGAGAAAAGCTGCTATTTGAATTGGTTTTATCTAAACGTCGTTGGCATCTTTTTTCGCAATGGTTCTCCACATTGCACGCTTGTCATATCTTACTAAAAATAATAATAAATATAATTTACCCATGCATGAATGACGGTATATATATAATGTTAGAATCTATTATATTATAAATGATATGTTGTTGTTTTGAATTGATTATATTCCTCACTAGGACTGTGAGCTGCACTCCATAGCAAAGAGGTTCGGGTCAATCGCGGCCCACGACAGAAACGCCCCGGATGAGAAGACGGGCTTCGCTTTCGTAAATTGCAAAGTAACCGGGTCGGGTCCTATTTATGCGGGTCGGGCCATGGGGCAGTACGCCAGGATTGTCTTCTCATATACCTACTTCGACGACATAGTCGCACATGGGGGCTGGGATGACAGGGGACACGTCAGCAGTAAGAACAAGTAGGCCCCATCATCCTATCCTATATTGTTTTTGGAAATTATTATAACTGAATATTTCTTAAAATTCAGGACTGTGTTTTTTGGAGTGTATCGATGTTATGGGCCTGGAGCAGAAGCAGTTATTGGGCCTTATTGGGCCCGAGAATTGGACTACGATACGGCCCATCCTTTTCTTGCGAAGAGCTTCGTCAATGGTCGACATTGGATAGCACCTTCAGACGCCTAACCATGAATATATATTACATGACAATAAGCTTTGCCAAGTCTAAATTCGTTGATTCGTTGATTCATATATATATATATATATTTTTTTCATATGTAAAATTGATTTCCGATAAAGGTCTGTTTGTTTATACAGTGAAGATTGAAACCGATGTTATTCTTTTTTAATAGATCAGCTTATATTTTATTTATTTATCGTTAACTTTGGAAAAATGAAATTTATATCTACATATATTGACACGGTGAGGTGAAGTGAAGTGAAGTGAAGTAGCCAAACGTAGCTCATCTCATTACCATCTCTCTCTTCCACACACACCCTCGCCGCAATGGGAGCTGCTCTATATCCAGGCGCCGCCGCCGCCACCCTCCGGCTCCTCCGGCCACGAACAGACGGAGTGGTGAAGCTCTTTAAAGTAATAGGTAGTCGATCCCGGAAATATCATCCGCCGCAGTTTGTGTTCTACTCATCAGCAGCCATCCGTCACCGGACATTCTGCTCCGCCACGGTTTCATCGCCGGAGCCTATCGAAACGAAAGGATTGTCAATTGGAGAGTTCAGGAAGAAATTGAAGATTGCTGACATCAAAGGCGGGCCCGAAGAGGGGTTGGATAGGCTGGATCAGTCTGTTGTAGTTAGAGGTTGGGTTAGGACACTTAGGGTTCAGAGCACCGTCACCTTTATTGAGGTATGATCGTGTTGGAATGATTTAACCCCCCCCCCCCCCCCCCCCCCCCGCCTTTTTTTTCCTGTTTCGTTTCTTTGTTTGGCTGCTACTCTTACTATTGCAGCTTCTAGTGGTGTAACTTTTTCTTCTGTTGCCTTGTGTTGAATTCTGGTTAATGACGGTTCGTGTCTTTCTAATATGCAATGCGTTATGAGCCCGGACGCTGAAGGATATGATCAGGTACTCTTAAGATTAATTTTATCCGATGTTGTATGCCTTTCTATTAAGCTTGATATGATTAAGGAGGGTTTGAGTACTTTCATTCCTTATTAACATTGCTGATACGTTAACTATACTCTCATATATGGTAGACTACATTTGGCATCTGATTCTCAGCTCTCTTCGTAGGTTGAAAGTGGAGTTACTACAACCGGTGCTTCAGTGTGGATACAAGGTACTATAGTTGGTAGTCAAGGGTCAAAGCAAAAGATAGAGTTGAAGGTTGATAAGCTTGTCACGGTAAATATTTCCTTGCAAGCTAAAGAGTGGATACGAATGTTAATGCTGTGGTGCTGGGATTTATCATCTCATGCCATGCCAACATTTGTTATTATATTGATTTAATATCTTGCAGATTGGTACAAGTGATCCTTCATTCCCAATTCAAAAGAAAAGAGTTAGCCGAGAGTTCTTAAGAACTAAGGCCCACCTGCGTCCCAGAACAAATACATTTGGTGCGGTAGGGATCCCATCTGCTGTCGAATTGTCTTCACTGTCTGACCTAAGTGTCGGCTTCGAGAAATCTTTAAGATCCACTTTACACAATGATGATACATTTTATCAACATGACTTCAGTTTTAGTGGGATAGGCGTTTTTTGTCTATGTTAGTTTTCCGTCCATGCATTCTTTTTTAATTGATTATACATATTTGCCTTATTTGAAGCGTATTGGACATCAAGTCTCACTCACTATATTACATTTGAAAATAGTTTACATTTGGCTTTTAGGTTTCCAGGGTTAGGAATGCTTTGGCTTTCGCAACGCATAAATTTTTCCAAGAGAATGGCTTCATATGGCTTTCAAGCCCAATTATCACTGCTTCAGATTGTGAAGGAGCTGGTGAACAGTTTTGTGTGACAACGCTGGTAAGCTGGTTCTAGGATTTTGAAAGCTTCCTACATGTATTTTGTCATGGGGTCGGGGAAACGATAATAGTAAATGTGATTTCTCATTTGTCTGAACTCTGATATAAAACTTTGTGACAGATTCCTAACTCAAGGGAAGTTACAAATTCCCCAGTGAATGCCATTCCAACAACAAAGGATGGCTTAATTGATTGGTCGCAGGTTAGTGTTATATCTGGATATATTTTCCATCAGGAAGTTTTCATCAAGCTGAAGTATCATAGGTTAAATCTTTTAGTTGAAATATGTCATGACCTAGTATTCTTCACTTTCTCTATTCTCCTGTCTCACAGGACTTCTTCGGGAGACCTGCGTTTCTGACAGTGTCCGGGCAACTCAACGCTGAAACATATGCCACTGCTCTTTCTGATGTATACTTCTCGCACACTATTACAGTTGATGTATCAGTATTTCTGTGTTACTGATGCAATTTTGGTTCTTTGCCCAGGTCTACACCTTTGGCCCCACTTTTAGAGCAGAAAATTCCAACACATCTCGTCACTTGGCTGAATTTTGGGTATTATTAGACAGTTACATTGTCAATTCAATAATCTTTGTCTTCCCTTCTTAAAATCAGCACTTTGTTAAAACACAAAAAATTTCTCAACTTCCGGCCAGATGATAGAGCCAGAGCTTGCTTTTGCTGATTTAGAAGATGATATGGCTTGTGCAACAGCGTATCTCCAGTACGTAGTATGTTACATCGCAACTCCTAAATTCTATTAAAATGGCTGTTCGATCATGTTTACTTCGTAGCCAGCTTAATATGTTACTCGATTATTGAATCTGTTCCGTTCCTGGAATGGCTAGGTACAATACATTCTGGAAAACTGCAAAGAAGATTTGGACTTCTTTAATACCTGGATTGAGAAAGGAATCGTCAACCGACTGAGTGTATGAATTTTTTGTTATTATTTTACTCTTCATTCTGACCCATAGGGGTAGCATACATGTCTTAGCATGTTATAAACTTTTAATGTTTCTCAACTTTCCAGGATGTTGCTGAAAAAAACTTTGTACAGTTGACGTACACTGATGCGATTGAACTCCTCCTGAAAGCAAAGAAGAAATTTGAATTCCCGGTAATTTTCTAAGATATCCTTGTCGATACCACCCCCGACAACCGTCATGTGCTTACTTTCTTTCTTTACAGGTCTCATGGGGATGTGATTTGCAGAGCGAGCACGAACGATATATCGCAGAAGAGGCATTTGGCGGATGCCCAGTGATTATAAGGGATTACCCCAAGGTAAGAAATACTTTTTTATCAAATCAAGGTTCACATTCGGCCAAATCTGTTTTCCCAGATCATTCTTTCATCATATCGTAGGAGATCAAGGCATTTTACATGAGAGAAAACGATGATGGGAAGACAGTTGCGGCCATGGATATGATAGTTCCACGGGTATATCTATCGCCACTGTTTCCTAAACGTTCTCTTATCGTAACCATCCATTTCTTGTATTAAGATTTTATTTACTAAATGCATGCATTCCACACCAAATCAGGTCAGTTTTTCTGGTTTTATCCATCCATATTAAAAATTTCAATTTCTTTATCAGGTGGGTGAACTAATCGGTGGAAGCCAAAGAGAAGAGCGTCTCGACTACCTGGAAAAACGCTTGGATGACTTGAAGCTCGACAAGGAAAGCTATTGGTGGTATCTCGACCTGCGCCGTTATGGTTCAGGTGAGAATCTTTAGCATAAATTCCAAAACTGAGAATCGAAGATTCTTGGCTTGGCTGTGCTATGTTATAGAAATTGCATCATAAGGTTTGATACCTTTTTTTTTGCTTTTTTTTTTTCCCCAGTTCCACATGCAGGCTTTGGCTTAGGGTTCGAAAGGCTCGTGCAGTTTGCGACTGGAATTGACAATATCCGAGATGCCATTCCTTTCCCCCGAGCGCCCGGCTCCGCTGAATTCTGATTTATTCGAATCATCTATCTTATTTTTCTGCTTCCTTTTACCCTCATTTTGATGTACAATTATATAATTGTAAACGAGGATCGACAGTTAAATTATACACCCATTTCTCAAGCGTTCAGATCCATTTTATTTTGCAGTTTAACAAAAACCCATTTCTTGTCTGCTCATCGTAAATTCAAAATAGGAATTGGGGCATCCCTTTTTATGTGAAGATAAACAAGAGCATTACTATTACCTCTAACATTCGTTTTCTTTTATTATTCTAATTCTGTAGTGTTTGAAATAGTACCAAAGAGATTTAACTCCTCTCAACTAATAGGCCATTAACGAACGGTATTATTTACAGATTCCATGTGATCGCATACATTTATAGACACCGAAGACAAATGGTTGTTGTACAGCAGAGTATCGCAAACAACAGCAGCTGCTCTGCCTAAATAGTCCTTTTTCTTGGCAGACTGAGAGTATCAGAAAAACGAAATAATCATGAAGAAGAATAAATACGTATTAGCAAGCAAGGAGAGAGACGCGAAGAAAACAAGAAAAAAAAAAAAAAACCCATGAAAATACAGGTTCATAACCACGACACGAGCATCATACAATCTCAAGTCATATGCAAAAGTTCAAGTAAATATGCACAAAAAAGAAGTAAGCAAGAATTTTTCAACTCCCTAAGACGCAGAACACAGGACGATGGCCTGATCAGTAGCTAGTTCTTGGGATCAAATTAGTCCTTGGTGATGATCAATACCTTCACCTTCCACGCGAGAAGGGAGATTTAGATCTAAAAAACCATCGCAGTCGCTGCCGTCCTCATCAAAGCCCATCAGATTGAGGTCGCATATCTTCTTCGGCTTCTTCGCCATAACCATGTCACTTCCCTTGTGATCGGCGCTGCGACGCGCCTTAGAAGACACACAGCATATCTCGCATTTGCAGGCTATTATTGGTCGAGCGTCCCTCGACAGCATCATTAAACAGAAAGCAACGTCTCTTATCTCATCAGACCCATCACCATCGGCGGCAGCAAGTGATTCTTTCACGGCCTTGGCTCCTCTGTTGCTCATCTTCTCCGTACGACGAACAACCGCATCTTCCACGTGGACCCTCTTCTTCGGATTCTGCCTCAGCCCGTAAGAACGGAGGCTGACCAAAGGCTTGTGATCGAAGATAGTCGACGAGCCGATTTCTTCTTCTTCGTTCTTTTTGGGTGGGATTGGTAGCGGAGCGTAGTGGGTTTTCATGTGAGCACCCAAAGCTTTGGCGTTGGAGAATCTCTTGGGACAGAGTTTGCACTCCATGCGAGCGAGCTGTGAATAGAGAGAGAGAGAGACTGAACCTGAAACCAAAAACCAAAAAAGCAAAGAAAGCTTATGTTGTAGTGTACTTATTTAAGTTTTTTATGATTTAAAAGTAATTTTTCCCTACGTTCTTAATGGGCTAGGGTGCTTTATGTTGTATGTTTGACGTGAATGTCAGTAGTTGAGGTAGTGTTTTCAGTTCATTACTTTTTTCAGACATAAATGAGACATGGCATACATTCGATATACATGGAACCATAAAGTCATGAATCAAAGGTTTCTCTAGAGAAATGAAAAGGTTCAAACGAAGAGGAGGCACATAATCGCCGGAAAATGATGTTTCAATAAATATTTCTTCGGCCAAAACTAAAACAGGAGAAATCAAGGCTTATCCTTTTATCGTCCCAAAGTACAATCAGTTCAGTCGTCCCTTCGTCCATTTGATAAGAAGATAGCTCTGCGTATCACCTTGGAACTGAATGGCCCATCTCTAACAAAACAAACAGTGAAGGAAAAAAAGATTTTAAGACAACAGTTCAGTAACAAAATTCCCATTCTTGGAAACTCAGAACAAGAGCAAGCACTATCTGAAACTACAAAGAAAGCCTTTCGTATTGTATGTCATTCTGTAGTAATGCATGCCGACATTTGAGCAGAAAACACACACACACACACACATATATATATATATATATATATATATATATCAAGTCATTTGGATTCAACATCAATAACAAACTTGCTTTATCCTTAAATTGTAACCCACGGGAAAACATTGAAGACCTTGTAATTTCTGGTTATTCTTTCAAGCAATTTGGAAATCATGTGCCTGCAGGAACCAAATATTTCCAGTCAGATAGCTGACAAACAATTCGTCCCTAGAAGAAGAGCCCCAGTTAAATCATTTGGGAGGTGAAATCACGTGGACAAATACTAGTAATTGCTGTTTGCCCACATTGGTTAAACCAGTAGTATGTGCAGCGGACGACATATTCTGCTTACACCGAACACCAAAATATCATAGTTGCTCGCGCAAAGAAACAAGTCAAATACAAGAAAGCATGAGCTAAAATCAGCATTATGCAACAACAAGACAAAAGCTGGAGTCACACGGACCCTTCACAATGGAGGGCACTTCATTTGGTAAATAATCCTAATGGTAAGTTTCCATACTCGCAGGTAGTAAGTAAACAGTAATTGCCCATAATGCGTATAGGGAGACGGAAACGCCAAAAACATACAAGCTAGAGATCTGGAGAAGTGCAGCAGAGTGTACCCTGAGAAAGAGCCCTACAACTCGTTGACGACGAGCTCAGGCATGATGTCATCCTCGCATTTGCCACCGCGCTGTGCAAAGGCAGGATGGATGCCAGTTCTACAGGCAACCTACACAATATGCATTATCGATTAACGCCCTCCAAGCAGAACAGGAGATTACAAAGATACGACATTTAATTACGAATTCAAAAATTCACAAGATCTCTAAAGTACTGTAGCTGTTCAATTTTCATGACAAGGATTATCAAATTATGCCGTGGACTAATCATGACAGGCGAATCGGATTTCGCTGCTAAATCCAGCGAGTGACACAGGATTGTAGCTCGCAGTCAGCTGTATAGTGGAGTAAGATCCACCACGCACCGAATCAACGCAGAATTAAAGCATCAGTAGTTATGATAAACACCCATGATGATACCTGGACATCGAAAATCGAGCAAACGGAGAACTAACAACCGGCTTTGTAGAAGGCACGGATGGCTTACAAAACGCAGTGGCAGCTGATTTAGATTTGCCGCCAATGGATGAAGAACACGATCTTGAGATGGAGGCTTTGAGCGTCGAAATTGAGGATTTGTTCAACATCCGTGAGCATCTTGACGCCATTTCTTCTTTGGTGGAAATGAATCGACGGATCGGTCGGTGGGGATAGGGAAAGATGGAAAAAAGATACGACGACACTAGACTGGGTTTATTAGGGCTTATCGTGTGTTAAATTTATTTCAGCGTCCTTGAAAAACTCTATAATAACGAATAAGCCCCTGTAGAAGCAAAAGAGTTACAATTAGATTTTTTATTGTTCATTTTATTCTTTTTACTTATAAGTCATTAACATGCGTATATCCATATCTACTACATCATCTTATATATATTTGACTTTTATTTAATAGCCAAGCAATTCAACAGTAGGCACAAACTCTACTACCCCATCATTTATTTACCAAATAATACAATGATATTAATAAGTCTCCTTCCATATGTCGCAGCCCCTAGGTTGCCGTGTGGAACGAGAATTATTCGAACAGTAGTATACTGTATAAGAGAGAGAGGTTCTCAAACTTCGTCAAAATAAATACTCCATTTGGTCTATTTATCAAAGGAAAATCAATGGTGATAATCAACGGCGACTAACTAGAGTTGGTGCTAACTGGAGTTATTGGATGCTTACGCCATCCTCCTTGTAATTATATGCTTAATTAATGTCACTCTCTTAACATCATCAAACTCACTCAAGTAACGTATGCTTTATATCTTCTATCTAGTAACTACAAGAAGCCAAAGCGATGACCCTTCGTGGGAAAAACAAAAAAACAAAAAACAGAATGAAAAATAAAACTAATGGACGGAAGTAAATATAGACCCAATATAAGTTTCGACGCAATAAATATTTACTATGCATAGCATATGCTCTCATATTCAAACGACGAAACCTAATACTTTGTAGTGAATTCTACAATAGACTAGTTATTAGAAAATAAATATATATAAAAACTTGGTAAGCGGTTCACCCACCATAGATGGTCATAGTCTTTAGGAAAACTAATTCTTCCAAAGAATCTAACATCCTAAGGATGGCGTTTGCGCACGAAACTTGAAAGAATCTTCCAATCTTTTAATCTCTCACGTCGATTTCTTTTCTTGTTCATCCAACTCATCTAAAACAAACCTAAGCCCTCTTCCAAAAAACAATTAATTATTACCAAATAAGATACAAATACAAAGAGAAAACGAAAACAACACATGTCCTCGTTTCGCTCCGCCACCCTTCTTCGCCTCCTTCGTCGCCAAAAAGCAAGACTTTATTGACAAAAAATAAGCCATGCGTCGTCTTTTGAGCTACGATGTTCATCATCATCATCATCATCATCATCATCATCGCAGCTTAGTAGATACAACCCTAGTCTTCTTCTTCTTGTTCTTACAGTTAGTTCAAGCAAGGAAATTAGTGCAAGATCACGCCTCAATAAAAGGATTAACTGCCAACGGTAATAATAACCACGGCAACACGTGGCATGGCTTTGTTCGTCTCCTCGACGCCGACAAAGGCAGCGAAGTCTCAGGCATATCCGACCTCAAAAGTTACTTCCAAAGATTTGGGTACTTCGATAAGTCGAAGAACTTCACTGACGTATTCGATGACGAGCTAGAGACGACTCTGCTTAGGTATCAGAGAAATCTCGGTTTGACCCGAACCGGTAAATTAGACCGGGAAACGATCGAACTCATCATGTCGCCGAGGTGTGGTATGTCCGACGATCATGAAGAAGGCGGCGGCGGCGGTGCTAGCAATAATTTTCAAACGACTCGCCGGTATGCCTATTTCCCCAGCGAGCCACGGTGGTACAGTTCATCGTCTCCTATTGAGCTGACCTACGCTTTTGCGAACACCGTCGATTACATAGAGGATCAGGACATCAGAGCGGCCTTTCGCTCGGCGTTCTCGCGGTGGTCGGAGGTGGTTCCGGTGAACTTCACGGAGGCGGATGATTATTCCAAGGCGGAGGTGAAAATCGGGTGGTACGCAAACGCAATCATTATCTTTCGCATGCTCACCTCTCTCTCTCTCTTTCCAGCAGACCCAAAAAAAGGTGAGATTTTTATCCCCAAATAAATCTTTCAGGTACAGCCTCAACCACGGCGACGGCGAATCGTTCGACGGCGTGTTGGGGGTTTTGGGCCACGCGTTCTCGCCGGAAAACGGGCGGCTACATCTCGACGCGGCGGAGAGGTGGGCGGTTGATTTGAAAACAGAGAGGTCGAAGGTGGCGGTGGACTTGGAATCAGTCGCGACCCACGAGATAGGACACGTGTTGGGCCTGGCGCACTCGCCGGTGAAGGAGGCGGTGATGTACGCGAGCCTTCGACCAAGGACGAGGAAGGTGGTTCTGTCGAGAGATGACGTGGAGGGTATACAGAGGTTGTACGGAAAGACGCCGGGATATAGGTACGGCTCCAAGCTTGATCAATCGGATATTTCCGAAGCTTGTGCGGGTCGGGCCTCGGGCCTTTTATTTGGGCTGGTGGCTATTGTGGGTATGATGATGATCGTGTATCGATGACAGGCGATTTTATCAGCTTCTTCTTCTTTCTTCCCTTTTTTTTTTTTTTTTTTTAATTTATACTTATCTTTTTTCTTCCAAATATTACAGAAGAAAAGAAGGGTGTATATACAATACAAATATGTTAGTGGTACTGGTGACCTTGATAATATATTCATCTATGACAATTTAAAGACAATGATGCACATGAGGGTAATTCTATTGGCATCTTCCTTAATTCTATTTACACCTTAATATCTAAGTAGATTATTACATACTTACCAATTAAAATTAACTAAACAATTAAATACTTACCCAAATAATTACCATTAAATAAAACAATAGATACTCCCAAATATGTCAGAGGAGTAGACTACAAAAATAAAATAATCAGAGGAGAAGAAGATCAGTGTGATGGTGGTGTTCTACTGCTTCGTATTAAGCCTATGTCTTCGCTCGTTGTTCCATGTGAAAAGAAGAAAATAAAGCAGTAGCGCACCTCATTGGTAAGAGTCTGCTAATTCTTCTAATCAAGAAATAATGATAGTGTACACAGCGGGGAGCTAGAGATCAACAAAGATTTGTGCATATGAGCCTGCGACGAGTTCAACAGATCAAGATGAGGCAGAGCCAGTTTCTGATTTAGATCGTGTTGAAGATGAAAGCGTCGAGGAGGAATATTCTATAGCCAGAGATTAGCCAGAGACGGGAGATTTCACTACCACAACGGTACGTGAATGTAGTTTCGTATGCTTTATCAGTGGCACAAGAAACAGGTGGACGCGGCGAACTTCGACCTATTCGGAGGCAATAAGCGGTACAAATTTTGGTAAGTGGCTGATAGCGATGAATGAAGAAATGGAGTCTCTGCACAAGAATGGTAGTTGGATTCTTGTGCCGTCGTCGAAGTAAAAGAAAATTAGTCGGATGTAAGTGGGTCTTCAAGAAGAAAGAAGGTTTATCTGGTTTTAACAATGCAAGGTATAAGGCACGATTAGTCGCGAAAGGCTATAGTTAGCTACAAGGTGACTTTAATGACGTATTCTCACCTGTTGTAGACATAGCTCTATTCGTGTATTACTTGCATTCGTTGCCATGTATGATTTTGAGTTAGAACAGCTTGACGTCAAGAAGGCATTCTTACATGGAGATTTAGACGAACAGAATATATGAAGCAACCTGAAGGCTTCATAGTTGAAGGAAAAGAAGACCAAGTTTGTTTGTTGAAGAAATTCTTATATGGATTAAAGCAGTCTCCAAGACAGTGGTATAAACGGTTTGATTATTTCATGTTGGGTCATGATTTCTCCAGGAGCAAGTATGATAGTTGTGTTTACTTTCGGAAGTTAAATGACAGTTCGTTCAGTTATCTATTTTTATATGTTGATGACATGCTCATTGCGGCTAAGAATCTGCAAAAATTCACCAGGTGAAGGCCTTATTGAACGGTGAATTTGAGATGAAAGATTTAGGAGCAGCTATGAAGATTCTTGGTATGGAGATTAGACGTGATAGAGGAGCTGGTAAGTTACTCATATCCCAGGAAAGTTACCTCAGAAAGCTTTTGGAGAGATTTGGCATGAACGATGCCAAACCAGTCAGCACTCCTCTTGCTAGCCATTTTAGGCTGAGCGCTGCTCAGTCACCACATCAGATGAGGAAGAAGCGTACATGGCACGAGTTCCCTACTCGAGTGCAGTTGGTAGTATTATGTATGCAATGGTATGTACATGTCCTAATATAAGACTATTAGTGTTGTTAGCAGGTATATGGTGTAATACCCGTAAAATTAATACGAGATTATTCTTGTAATGTTCGAAATTAATGAAGTCGATTTTCGAAAGAAGGTGGAATTTTGGAATAAAGCCAGAAATAATAATTAGGCTCGAGAATTAGATTAACTACTATGGGCCGATAAGATTAGAAGCCCAAATAATAAGGGTTGAGAATGGGTAAGAAAAGGCCCAAATGGGGAAATGTGCCTATAACGCCGAAACTAATAAATAGCTCAAATAAAATAAATAAGAACTTAAACAATGAGAGTGTCGAAAGTTTTAAAGATAATCCAATAGGTGAAAATCCCTCAACGTGAAGCAATGCACGAATAGATGATGTATTTGCTTTGAATAAAGAACTCCACCACCTTAAGTAACCAATCATGAGTAAGTAAGGATATGACTTAGTGGCTAGGAAAGCCACGTGGGAATCCATCCTTAACTAGCTAATTACTAAGTGAAAAACCCTCATTTGCAAACTAGAAAAAAATCGTGTGAAGCAAAAGAAAGAAGGAGGGTTCGAACGATTAAGCAAGAAGAAAAGCATTCAAAAGAGGTGAGAATTCTACCTACTTATTTAAATTTCTACAAGATCGTTTACTTAATACCTTACGTTAAGTGGTGGACTAGTTAGGGTTTATAACAAGATTGGGAGACGAAAGAAGTTGAAAGGGATCGGGCAAGCCAAAGCAGATTTCAACATCGAAAGAATAATTCAAACACAGTTAGGACGTGAGGTAGGTGGTTTTTAACCCCTACAACCCGTATTAAATTCCTAAAAATGCTTAGAATTTGATTGAAAGGTCATTCGAATTCAAAGAGATTTATTTTATGAATTTTGGGAATTTTCAAATATGTTTTTGACATGTTTTGATGTGTATTTGAGCTCAATCTATGAGTTCTATGATCTGGTAAGTGTTTACGTTAATCTGGAATGTGTTTATGTGAATGAATTTTGAAAAAGGTTAGGGTTTTTAATAATAAGGTTGAAGGAATCGGACGATTTGTAGGTTTCGGGCGTTTTTAAATCGCGGGCCTGTGTTTAATTTGAGAATCGGGTGAAAATAATTTTAAAGTGAATAGGGAATCGGCCGATTGGAGTTTCGGGTCGCGGAATTCAGTCGCGGGCCCAAAGATTTTTCGCAGTGTGATTAAAGCTGATTTCGCGGGCCAGGGTTCGGGCTTCGCGGGCTGAAGCGATTCGCGGATTGTGAGAGACGCCACGGCCGATTTTGAGTTTCACGGGCCAATTCGATTTCGCGGGGTGATTCCTGTGAGAGAAATCTGGCGATTCTCGCGGGCTTGAAATCGGGCTTCGCGCGCTTAATCGAACGATTCGCGAAATCGGGCGTTGACTCGACTTTCGCGGGTTGACCAAATCTTTTAAGTGGGTTTTCGGGCGATTTCGATTTGAGCTTTGACCAGCGTTGACCAGTGAAATTGATTTTGGGCTTTTGCCATATTTTCAGGCCCAATACTTTTAAATAAAATTATTTTCAGCCCAAATCAATTTTAAATAAAATATTTTCATACTATAACTTATATTTTCGGGTCAACCCATATTTTAATTATAGATATTATTTTTGGATTTTAAAACATTCGGCCTAGTTTTATAGCTATACGATTATGTGATTTCGGTGTACGTGTTCCATGTTGACTGATTATCTGTGCATTTCACGACATGCATGGGAGAGATGATGATGCGGTATTTGTAGGGTGACAACTTACGGTGTCGGTTGAGTGGGGTAGGGTGACCGTTATTGGTCGTCAGGGTTAGACTCGTGTAGCACCTGGTGGGAGAGGGGGTTTGTGACACCCATCTACTCGGGATTGAGCCACCCGAGGTGTATACCACCGGATATTATTTGGCTTAGGGACGGCAGATAGATGTGAGATTACTGTCTACCCGGGTTAGCGGTACACTGCTCGGGGCATTACACCGAGGTGTAATACCGTCAGGTTGAGATTGTGCAGAGGGTGACAACTTACGGTGTCGGTTTATGGCGCGCGTGGGTGCTGAGTCTAGCCTAGAGCCCTGTTATGTATTGAGATGTGACATAGGTTGAGCGTACATTATTATGTTGTGAGGACTTGGGATTGGGTTGAGTGCACGCATGCATTGCATGTTTGTACCACCACCTACTGGGCAATTTTGCTCAGGGTTCTATTTTTGTAGGTAAGACTGAGCCCGACACTGATAAGTGTCAGAGTGAGCAGTAGACTAGCTGGCGGCAATGACTCCACGGGCTTTTGAGGGCGGCGCAGTACATGGGACGCGACCTGTGGAGAGGCGTAGGATAGTCGGGTTTAGATTTTTGGGGCTTCGGCCTGTTGTAGTTATATGATGTTCTTTTTCTAAACCCGACTTTACATTATATATGTATTTAAAAAGTTTTTCAAAAATCGGGTCCTCCGCGATTTTCGTTGCGGAAATCCGCCAATTAACTTAATTAGGAAGTAGGGTCGCCACATATGGCTACCTCAGGGAAAGAACAATGGCAAGTAGTGAAGTGGATTCTCAGATACTTGAAGGGTACTCTAAGTATTTGTTTGGAGTTTGGCAGAAACAGTGATATTCTCGTTGACTTCGTTGATTCAGACTACGCAGGTGATCTTGATAAACGACAATCTCTAACAGGTTACGTATTTTCTATTGACGGTTGTGTAGTTAGCTAGAAAGCTACTCTACAACACGTAGTGGCATTGTCTACAACTGAAGCAGAATACATGGCGATTACTGACGCGATATGGTTGACGAGGTTATTCAGTGAATTAATTCAGATGCAAAGAGTTATTACGATTTTCTGTGATAGTCAAAGTGCAATTCATTTGAATAATGATCAGATGTATCACGAAAGGACTAAGCATATTGATGTCAAGTATCATTTTATTCGTGATATCATTGCAGATAAGAAGGTGTTTATCAAGAAGATTAACACGAAGGATAATCATGCAGATATGTTTGCGTAGGCTCTTCCTATTTTCAAGTTCAAGCATTGCTTGGACTTGATTGGTGTATTAAAGTTGATGAACTAAGCCCATTCGGGCTAAGGTCGGAGGGAGATAAAGGTGTTACTAATTAAGGTGGAGTAATTTACGAAATCAAGGTCAATGTGAAGATTTGTTAGTGGTGACCTTGATAAGATATTCATCTTTGACTATTTAAAGATGATGATACACATGAGAAAAGGAGAATTCTTTTCTTCACATGTTATACGGCACCGAAGAACGAGTCCAAGGAGGTGGGCTACCAAATAAAGTGTTACTGCTTTATTTTCTTCTTCTTTTCACATGGAACAGCGAGCGTAGACAGTTGCCTATAAATAGGCTTAATACGAAGCAGTAGAACACCACCACCACACTGATCCTCTTCTCCTCTGATTATTTTCTTCTGTAGCCTACTCCTTATATTGTTGTAGCTGCTTTTGTATCACGCAGTGTACTTGTCTTTAATCACTCCACATAATAAAGAAGTTCTACCGTCCGGCCCAGTGGACGTAGGTCATTCTGACCGAACCACGTAAATTCTTGTGCTCACAAAATTTATTTTTCGTCTCGTTTATTTATTATCCTCATTTTCGGACAAATAATTATTAGGGATTTCCGCATATCCTAACAAAACATAACAAAAAAACATAGAAATTGGTCGTAAAATTATGATTTGCTTTGGCTCTTGGGATGTCATTTGATTTCATGATTCATGTGGCCTGAAATTGATTGCAATAAGCTTTCATTATTGAGGATAGAATTGTCATATTCGTAGCTTCTGTGCTTGCGGGCTCGAATTCTGTTATCGGGCCGATTAAGCCTGAGTTGAGTATGGGCCTAACACGATCCATATACCTTCAATAATATATATTATTACAAATGTGTTATGGGTATATGAATAGTGATTTTGGTCGTAATCTATACATATAGGGTAATGATTGCTATTTATTCTATCATGCTTAAGTACTTAAATAAATATATAAATAATGTGAAAGAGAATAACGAGTGTTGAGTGAGCCAACTTTCGGAACATATTGTCAACAAATAATATTAAAAGGATGGCACATGCTTTTTGAGTGGTCAACTGAGGCAACGTGAAGAAGAAGAAATTCAGCGCCGATGGTGTGCTAAAGACTTGTCAACGTTGTCAGTTCACTTGCAATTATTAAGGCAGTTTTTTCCTATAAATACTAGAGCTCACGAGTGCAAATATGTATCCCACAGATAGAAGAGAAAGAAGAGAGATTAGGAGGAGGGTAGAGAGTTTGTCGGATATTTTCTCCGACTATTAAGAGAGATATTGATGATTTTCTCCTTTGTAGTACGAGAGATATAACCCCTGTATTTTTCCTATAGTGAATTCTTCTTCCTTGCCTGTGGTTTTTACCCCGATTTGTTTGGGGGTTGTCCACGTTAAATCTCGGTGTCCAGATTTTTTCTTTAATTGCTTAAATATTAGCCGCAATATTACTTGACCGGGTCAGTTACCACCCCAACACATACTTAAATTTTATATAATATATATGTTGTTTAAGTGTCACATGCATTCTCTACCCAATTTAGATCTATCCACTTCAGAAAATTGTATGTAATGTATACATGAATATATATTGTGTTCATGATCTTTACAAAAATATAGATATCATTAAATATGTATAATATTAATATTAGTATAACTAATCTTTTAAGTAACCACATATTACCGAATAAATGAATTCATCACGATAATTGAGAAAAAATTGAATTTCAAATGGGACCTTATGCATTTATGGACCATACTGAGATCTCTTCATGGAATTGATTGTTTGGCATTCCATATTATGAAAATGGAAATGGTCTTAACTTAACCTGTAAATATGTTTTTAATCAATTGCCATTGCGTATCAAGAAAAATAGTAGCTAAAAAGTAATAAAAAGTTATAGTACTGCATCCACAATGCATAATTAATGGTTTAATGTATTGTTTGAACTATGAAACAAAAGTTGCCCGCAAAGCAACAAATGCTTTTGGATTTTTGTTAATAGTAGTTTTTCCAATTGTAAACTTATTCTTTAACAGATAAATTATATGGGAGTATAAAAACATCGTCGCATTAGTTATGCACAACAAATTTCAACCATGTTGTTAGATCGTTAAGGTTCGAACATGTATACAAAGTCAATTAGATGTATTGAAGCTGCATGATAATAAGGAAGCATGTGATAATATTCAATAAAAACCATCCGAGCACAACATCAAAAGTACTAGAAACAGAACCCCTGAAACTGTCAGAGATTGATAAGTTAGGATTTTATGTAATTTCTTTACATATAAAAGTGCATTTTCGAGCACTCGAGTATTCTATATTTATGTTTAAATTTATTTTCGAGAGATTGTCCTAGCAAACGAGATCGACAAAGGGAAAATAATGGCACTTTTGGAACAATTCGAATCTTAGGGGATCTTATTGATATTTTATACATTATTTGGGGAAGCCCTACAATTTATCAAAATTTTCTATTCTTTTGGAAACTATGACGTGAAGAGCAATTGAGGAGAGTTATATTATTTGCCAAGAATAGGAAACGCACGACTTATGTAAAAGATTCAAAGATTTAATAATCAAATATTCAAAATTTCCAATATTGGAAGAAATTCGGCTGCCCTCAACTTATAAATAGATGCGAAGAAAAGAAAGCTGGGAGGATGAAAACACCAACGGCCGCGAACAAGAACCGTTGAAAATAAAAAGGCTGACAGCGAATAATATGAGAGCAGGCTTAAGGCTGAAAAAGAACACAGCAACTACCGGAGATTATCGACGGCTTGCGATGCGTTCCTTCCGTGAAAAGCGAAGTTCTATATTATTTTCCTATTATGTCGACATTGAATATTTTGTGTCTCTATTTTATTTATAGGATAGCTTAAGTTTCTTGTGATTGAGGCCATATTAGGTAGGATTATGAATTCATAGTAATGCTATTCGTATTTTACTTAATCGTATGATTTAGTTACTTGTTATATATTTGAGTTTATGCTTGATCACCATGTGCATGCTTTTTGATTGGTTTATGAGACTGGAAAAGTGATTAGACCGGTTAGAATAATAAATATAGGACACCACGACATAAAACCGAGCAGAGATAGAATTCGATTTCGTACGTGTGGTTTTTGAGACCTTAGGCGCCGAAACCGTCCAAACTCCGAGAAATTCATAAAGCGGAAGGCGTGTGAAGTGATCGCAGTCTTATAGAAATACATAGATTGATCATTATCGCAACGCTAGTTACGCGAATAACGGGCAGCACATATATTAGGAATTTCTACCTTAACTAATTTATATTGCTTAAATAAAAATTTATTGCATGAATACGTAGGATTAATCTGTGCCGAGTATTTGCTTTGATCACGTTCGTCGTCAATTGTTTCATCTCATTTATTTTATCCGCGTCTATTTTGATATTTGCGCTTTTGTGTCTTTTATCAAATCATCAAAACTCTAAAAATTCTCTTAGTCTAAATTAGAAATAGGAATAATATCTTAGAACTAATCAAGCCGACCTAATGCACTTGCTAGTATTTGAGCATACCAAGTTTTTGGCGTCGTTGCCGGGGATAGCTATTTTATTAATTTTTAGGATTTATTCTAAGTTTTAGTTTAGACATTTTACTTATCGATTATATTTTTATTGTTATATTGTTATTCACTTACATTGATTTTTCAACTTTTGCAGACAATTCCTATTAGTGTATGACACGAAGCTCGAGGAACGCACCATTGCTATTTGACGCAGAAATTGGAGCCACGTGTCGGCGTAACAATCAAAATCGTGGACAGAGAATGGAAATCAAGAAAACGACAAAGAACAGTACAATAACGAGATGGTTCTTGAAAGGCCCACTTTACTAAGTCGAGCGCTTCAACGAATTTTCGACGACAACGACCCGATTGCCATCCCCGTGAGACCGAATAATCACTTCGAGATTAAACACGTTACTATACAGATGGTGACGGGTTCGGTACAGTTTCATGGGCGTACAAACGAGGATGCAAAGTCACATGTTTGGAAATTCACTCAAATTTGCAGAACTATTAAGTATCCAGGCGTCTCTACAAAGTGCTAAAACTGATATTTTTTTTCCTTTTTCTTTGACAGGTAAGGCTTCTGAATAGTTTCCATCACTGCCACATGCATCTATCACTAGTTGGGAGCAACTAGTGGAATGTTTTCTAGGCAAATATTATCCACTGTCAGGGGCCAGTGAGATTAGGAGCCAGCTAGTAAACTTTAAACAAGAAGGTGGCGAACCTTTGAGCGATGTATAGAGTAGGTACAAGAGCCTTCTCAGACAATGCCCAAACCACAACATACCTTTGAGAGTTCAGATGCAGTCATTCTTCTTAGGGCTGAGCACACCAAATAAAAGGATCGTCGACGGCGGGTGCACACGAACTTTCATGGAGTTAGGCAACGGGGAAGCACTCCAAGCCATCAAGCGAATGCAGCCTACCCTGCAAGATATACTGAGCATGATCTGGATCGACAGACGGTTGGAGTACATGAGATAAGTAGCTCGTTGGAGGCGCAGTTTGAAGCCATACATAAAAGGTTAGACCTGACACAGTCCCAGGACCCTGAGACGACCAATCACATCCATAATAGGCAGAGGAATTCATATTCCAACACATATGATCCGAACTGGAGAAGCCATCCTAATTTATCGTATGGCAACTCACACTACTTGAAGCCTCCAAAAGTTCAGAATCAACGAATTGAGCTACCAGCAAAACAGGCCGATTGGGAGATAGGCAAATGGAGGCGGTTCAAGACGATCAAAACCGCAAGATGGAGGAAAGACTTCAGGATCTAGAAGAGCGAGTTCAGGAAGGCTTCCATGATATACATGTTGCAATAAATGACATAACAATGCAAATGGGACAACTCTCAAATATAGTGTCATAGCGCAAACGGGGCACACTCCCAAGCGACACCAAAAATAACCCTCAAGAGTACGTCAAGGCCATGAGGCTGAGGAGTGGGAAGACGCTGGAATCAACTCAGGAGACCGAGGAAGTAGAGGAAGCAAAAGAGACGAAAAACGATGATAAGAGCAACATCACGACCATAGACACATCTCATCACGACCAAAGGAAAGACCAGCGCACCGAAGAAGTCGGGAACGAGCCAGATTCTTTCGTGGTGGAAAAGAAGGTCGACCCACTCACACCAATCAAGATTCGACCTCCATACTCGCGGCATCACGAAGGGGAAAACCGGATAAGCACTTCGAGCACTTTATTAATATAGGAAGTTAAAAATTAACATTCCTTTTTGTGAAGCTCTCTTGCAGAGTCTGAAGTATGCCAAAATTTTTTCAAGAGTTGCTATCAAACCGGAACAAGCTAGAGCAATATGGCGATAGCCCTTAATGAGGAATGCTCTGCAGTGTTACAAAGGAAGCTGCCACTAAAGCTCAAAGATATAGGGTTTTTCTATTCCTTGTTCTATAGGCTCAATATCATTTACTAATGTTCTTTGTGATTTAGGAGCGATTATTAACTTGTTAACTTTTTCACTTCTGAAAAGGCTAGGGATAGGTGAGCCAAAGCCTACATCTACGGTCCTCCAACTAGCGGATAGATCGATCACATACCCACGAGGAGTAGTGGGGGACGTATTAGTAAAGGTTGAAGAACACTACTTCCCAGGTGATTTTGTAGTGTTAGACATGGAAGAAGACACCGACATGCACCTTATTTTAGGAAGACAGTTTCTGAATACGACAAGAGCTCTTCTTGATGTTGGTAATGGTAAGCTCATCCTACAGGTTGGGGATGAGAAAGTTATATTTGATGTTTATTAAGCAATGAAACACCCTTCAGATGATGTTCTTTTTCCTTTATTGATGGTATTGATGCATGTGCTCTGGAGTATTTCAAATTTTTCAGGAATAAGGAAAAATTGGAAGCGTGCCTAGTCGGAGACGAGTCCGAGGAAATGGCCGATACCGTCGCAAGCTTAGAAGCAAACCCACCTCATCGGAGGTCGGCCAAGCCAAAAGTAAAGCATCTCGATTGATCATTAGCCACATAACCTCGACCATCAAAAGAGGACCCTCCTATTTTAGAAATTAAACCTTTACCTATTTACCTCAAATATGTTTACCCTGGCGCTCTTGATACTTTCCCCGTGATTATTTCTTCCACTTTGACAGATCTAATGGAGGAAAAGCTAGTGAGGGTGCTAAGAGAACACAAACGAGCATTTGCATGGAAGGTTGCTGACATCAAGGGAGTAAGCCCAACCGTTTACATGCACAAGATTTTGATGGAAGATTCTTACAAGTCGGTCGCACAACCACAGAGGCGCCTAAAGCCAACGATGCAATAAGTGGTGAAAAATGAGGTAATTAAGCTTTTGAGCGCAAGTATTATCTATCCTATCTCTGATAGAGCATGGGTTTGCCTGACCCAAGTTGTTCCTAAAAAGGGAGTTATGACCCGTATAAAGAATGCCTCTAATGAGTTGATTCCCACGAGGACTGTTACGGGGTGGCGTGTATGCAAGATTATAGAAAATTGAATTATGCCACCCGTAAGGATCATTTCCCCTCCCCTTTGTTGATCAAATGTTTATAATAATATTTTTGGTACAATAACATTTTTGGTATAACTTATGCGAAATTAATTGTTCAGCTTTTTTGAATGTGTGAGATAGCGGTATTTTCGTCTTTTCAATGCTGAAAAGACCATTTCAGGTACTGAACACGAATAAATTCTCAATAGGTATTAAAAAGGAAGAAATAGTTCGCTGGTATTTGAGAAGAATTTTAAAACTCAAATGGGACTGATAAGGAATTTTCCCAACATTTTTATGAATTTTTTTAGTGTTCTTTAATTCTTTGTTTTATGTTTTAATATCTATGGATAATTGGATCGCAAATAATTCTACTTTTTTGCACATGTTTACACAAATATAGTTGTGTTACTTTTAATTTGTGATTTATATGTTTAATGTGTTGTAGAGGATATAATTTTTAAATTATAATTGAGGGTTTAATTGTAAATACTTTTGACAGACCAAAGTGATATTTTATAGCCACCCATCATCCTTAATATAATAGAATAAATAAATTAAAAACATATAAAAAAGAATTGCTCTGATTCGAGTATGTTCGGTGTTAAAGCGATTTTCTTGCATGTAAGCAGGAACCTCAAATTGAAAAGTGTTGAGAGTCCTATCTAAAATTAACTATCATTCAAAAGACTCAAACAAACCAAATTTACATTTTATCACGTTGTATGCAGTGTTTTAAAAAGCACCCGCGTAGCGTATATAGCGTAATAAAAATAGCATTTTTTAAAAATTTTTTAATAAAAAAATATTTTTTTTTTATTTTATAAATCTAAGAATAAATAAAAAATCATACAATATAATTATCCTAGCTTCAAAACTGCTTCAAATTAAGGCTACATGGCGGCTAATTCTTCAATTTTTCCATACATCGTACGCCAAAGGATTTTTTTATTAGAAAAATAATAAAATTAAAATTTACTTAAATTTGAAAATAATAAAACTTAACACACATGCGCGGGCACACATACATATTTATATATACATATATATATTTATATAGCTCATGAAGTGTGCTTAGATATAATTAGATTAATGTTCACCGATATTTCTTTTTTTTTGTTTTATAAGGGTTTGTTTGCTTGTATTGTTATATATATGCACCAAACTTGTCACGACCTCATTTTACTTAGAATTTTTTTTGATAAGAAGTGGACCTTGACCGGCTCGACAAGGTATGGACGGGACCTTTGCCGATAAGCCTAGCCGCACACACACTTTGAGAGTTAGACACTTAGAATTTACGGGAGAATCTCCCAACCCAATCTCTTTATTTAATCGGGGATGTACACGACGTGGACTCGCACCTTCGTATACAAGGCTAAGGACTAACACTCAATCTAACCAAACTTGGTGCTACTAGTTCCTAAGCTACGTGTTGTGTTTTTGGAGGTGACGACTACTCAACTTGAAGGCAATGAGCTTCCTTATATAGGCGCCGAATGGGGCAGCCGAAGGGTCTTCAAATGGGATGGGCGGCCAAGCTGGCCAATCGGCGGGCTGTGCGCGCCAATCAAGCTGGCCAGTCGCGGGGCCAGGCAGCCTGACACGGCCAGGGCTGCTTTGGCTGGCTTTGGCTGGTTTTCAGGCTTGGCAGGGCTGACAGATCTGGAAGAGACTCTTCAGATGCTTGGCCTGTTGCTGGGCTAGCTTTTTCTGGCGCGGCAGGGTTGGCCAGGCGCATTATGGTGGCCGGCCAGTGGTTGGCTTCCCTTTTCTGACATGCGGCCAGCCAATGGCAGGGCCTCTTCCGCTTCTTTGAGTCAGGGCAGCTTGGTGGACGTTGACCACCGACAATGGTCAACTCCGGTCAACCTCGTAACATTCCTCCACCGCCTGACGACGCCCTCGTGGACGATCTCGGTGCTTGGGTCTTGAGGTAGGCATCTACCAACTGTTGAAATTGCACAAGGTCCTCACCACGCTCCCAGGACATGTCACTGTCCAGTGCGTCTCACCACTTGATGAGGAATTCATGCTTCGTGTACGGAGATGTCCCACGCCACCTGTGGGCGATGATCTTCTGGGCAACGTGGTTGAAGTGCTTGAGAGGGCCGTCGGAATGCTTGGCTCTTTGATTGGTTCGGGGTCCTTGTCCTCGAAGAATTTATTGAGGAAGCTCACGTGAAAGACCGGGTGCACACAGTACTTTGGGGTGGGAGCTTCAAGACGTATGCCACGTTCCCAATGCGGCTCAAGACTTCGAAGGGACCATCGTACTTGGGCATCAAACTCCGGGCAACTTCGGGCGATGAGCCTCTCCATGCGGTTTGGAGTCGCGAGGTGAGCTTGAGCCATACCTTTCTCCGACGTCGAACTCAATGGGTCGATGGCCGCGGTCGTAGTATTTTTTCATATGCCGGCTTGCCTTAGCGAGGCTGTTGCGGGCCTCATCCCAAATGAGCTGTCGCCCTCGCGCGAATCGATATGTGGCGGGCTCTCTCCGTCTGTACTTTGCAGCGTGATGGCTTGCGGGGTGAGAGGCTGGAAACCGTAGACTACCTCAAAGGGGCTCTTCTCGGTTGCGAACGACTTGTGAAGGTTGTAGCTGAACAGGGCCGAATCGAGGAGCGTCGTCCAATTCCGTTGGCTAGACGAAATATAGTGGCGAAGGTACTCCTCGAGCATTTGGTTCGCGCGCTCGGACCGTCCGTTTGTGGGTGGTAAGCAGTTGTGAACCTTACCTTAGTCTCTAATAGAGCTGTCAAAATGGGCCGGCGGGGCGGATCGGCCCGCAGCCCGCCAATGCCCGCCAATTGGCGGGCCTGAGAAATGAAGGCCCGCCCCTCCCCATGGCGGGCTGCGGGCCTGGTGGGCTTAGCCCGCCCACTTAGGAAAACAAAAACCCTGAAGTGTTACAGCAACTTAAATGCATGCAATGCCATTAACAGTACATCAAATCCATAACTGCAAGAAAAATCCAAGCAAAAATATGGAAGCATTCATCACAAATCAAAGTTCATCAACTATCAATTCTTCATTCGCAGTCGCAACAATATTCAAATTGAAAACACTAAATTCCCAAAGTGAAAATCCTAATTCGCAGCTCATGAGTACGAGAAAGAAAACCCTCACATCTCAAGTGCGGTTGGTGATGGTGTTGGTGACACGCCGTTGATGCCGTGGGTGATCCGCCAAAAGTCGGATTTGTGAGGTTGCTCGCTGCTGTGGGTGTGGTGTGTGGAGATTGATTGAGATGTTCCAAGAATACTGAAGTGAAGCCCTCGATTGTTTTGAAGAAGGGACAATTTTTTTTCATTTAGGGCTTTAAAATTGATATCTCATAGGCCATACAGCCCATAATTTAGCAATCACATTGACAACCCAATATATGATGTATATTTTTTTTTATTATGAATATTAGGCGGGTAGCCTGCGGGCTAACCCGCCCCCCGCCTGCCTAGGCCTGCGGCCCGCGCGAGCTTGCCTGCCTATCCTTTGGCGGGCGGGGCGGGCCTGCCCGTGGGCTGTGGACCCGATTGCCGGCTCTAGTCCCTAACATGCGAAAGAGCACAGTCCAAAAGTGTCCCGTGAAAAGGGTGTCTCGATCGCTCACGATCCCTTCGGGCATTCCGAAATGCTTCACCACATTTTGAAAAGAGGTCCGCCGCGACTTCCGCCGGACATTCATGTGGGGCAGGCATAAGATGGTCATTTTAGAAAAGCGATCAACTACTATGAATATCGAAGTGTTACCACTCTTCGGAAGTCCCACGATGAAGTCCATGGTGATCGACCCCCAGGGGCTTGTCGGGATGGCCAGTGGCTGCATAAGGCCGGCGGGCTTGGAGCGCTACGGCTTGTCGCGCTGGCACTTGATGCAAATGCGGACGAACGCCTTCACGTCGTTCTCCATCTTTGCCAGTAGAACTTGCATTCTCGGTGTGTAGCTTCCCGGCCGAGACGTAGTAGCTGCCACCATGGGTGACTAGAAGCACATTGTCTAGCCAATAGCGTTTGACGTGGCCGTATTCCAACTCTTTTTTAATTTTCCGATATGCGTCATTATTCTCGGCCTCGCACCTAAGTCGCATATCAAAATTGCTTGTAGCCGAGCTTGAGGCTGTCAAGGTGTTGAGGTGGGCCTTCCGACTTAGAGCATCTGCCACCTCATTTTGCCTCCCAGGTGGGTGGAACCACTCGAAGTCAAACTCCCCTAGGAACTCTTTCCGTCGAGCTTGCTTGGGAGTTAGCTTCTTCTGGGTCTTAAATACATGCTAGCCACGTTGTCCGTCATGATCACGATCCGGGACCCAAGCAGGTAGTGCCGCCTTGCCTCAAGGCAATGAATGACCGCCTTCATCTCCGTTTCGTGCGTGGAGTAGCGGGTCTCGACATCCTTCAACTTGCGTGACTCGTACGCGATGGGATGTCGGGCTTGCACTCAGACGCCACCGATGGCCTTGCCCGAGGCATCGGTGTGAACCTCAAATGTCTCTACGAAGTTCGTTAACTTCAAGACGGGTTCGCTAGCCAAGGCGGTCTTGAGCTTCTCAAAAGCTTCCCGGCATAGGCGGAGCCAACGTTGAGCCAACACCCGATTCTGCGAGGAGACCACGGCTGAGCTGAGGATGCTGCGCCGCCTAGTCTCCCACGCCGATGGGAGCTCAGCCTCACGCACCAAAGTGCCGAGCCCGAAACTTACAACGGCGCTCGTGAGGTCAAAGAACTAGGAACTTTCTTAACGACATGGAGGAATATTTTGAGGCGGCCCATGTGGCCGAAAGCGAGCAAGTGGTGCTTGTGCTCGCTACGTCACCGACGATGCGAAGCTGTGGTGGAGGACCCGCAAGCGCGAGGCTCGCGACAACAAGCGAGCGCGCATCAACACGTGGGACGAGCTCAAGGCAGAGCTCGAAGCGCATTTTCTGCCCCAACACAGCGCATTGCACGCTAGGGACCCCCTCCGCAAACTCAAGCAAACAGGTTCGATTCACGACTATGTTAAGAGGTTTCATCTTCTTATGCTTGATGTCAAGGATATGTCGGAGGCCGAAAAATACAATTTCTTGGACGAGCTGTCCCCATGGGCGCAAACGGAGCTGGCGCGCTGCAACCTCACGAATATTTAGACGGCTTTCGCCGAGACCAAGCAGTTGCACGACATTCTGTGCCCACCGCTTGCCGCCGCAACCAGTGCGTCTGCCACCAACAAGGGCGAGCAGCGACGCGGCCATCGCGGACGTGGAGGCAAGAACTCCGGCAAGGGCAACCAGACTCAGCAGGCGGCCCGGCCAAAAACCTCACATCCACAACCGAACAACCTCCACAACCAAGGCAAGATGAACGGTGCCAACTATGCTGCGGCCCACACCGTTGCTTCCAATGCCAACACAAATACGTCTACTCGGTGGCAACTCAGCTGCAAAAGTCGGTTCTTTCCATGAGCGGCGAGAAGGATACGGAGGCGCCGCAAACCAATCAGCTCCAACTTCGCACGGCACTTCAAGAAGGTCGGGGAGGTAAGAACAAACTCATGCACATTTTCTGTTTTATCGGCAATCAACAGGTGATGGGGATGGTGGACTCGGGGGCCACCCACAACTTTATGGTCATCGGAACGGCATGGGACCTTGGGCTGAAGATCCGCCCTAATGAGTCGGAGGTTAAGATGGTGAATCAGCTTCTTCGGGCAAGACCACGGCCACCATTCGAGTTGGCCACTACTTCGATATCCAGGAATTCATCACTATGCCCCTAAGTGACTTCGAGATCATCTTAGGCATGGAGTTCCTGACGCAGGCCAAGGCTAGCCCGATCGCACCTTAGCGCCCTCCTCATTCTGGACGAATTCCAACCCGACTTCATTCGAGAACACTACTACGTGGCAGATCAGTCGACATATATATTTTGTCGTGTATGTAAATACTCACGCAATAAGTTGCGCTATCTACGCTTCGTAATATCGGAATCAAAACACTACGCACTACGCAACACGCTTTTTAAAACACTAATTGTATTTGAATTAACGGTAATTTGGACTTTCATTAAATTCTGAACTGACCGACTCTGATTTAGTACTGTCAAAACGAACTGGTGGGCCGGGCTGGCCCGGTACCGCCAAAATCCGCCTTGGCCGAGACGGGCGCAGTAAGCTCGTCGTTTGGCGGGCTTGGCCCGACCGAATTAAAAAATAAAATAAAAAAAGAAAAAATCACAAAAATGAAGGAAAAAGTAATAAAATTAAATATTAAGATCGAAATTGATTCAAATAAAATCTAATCTTGTAATAATAATTTATTTATATTATTAAATTTTAGTAAATTAAAAATTGGAGCTACAATACTACAATACCTATATTATTTATTTATAAATATTTTAAAAAATATTATAATTCCTGGAGAAATAGCACCCCGCCCTCCCAGCGGGCCACAGGCCCAATTGACTGTACTACTCTGATTATGTAAAGAGGACAAAAACTGTATGAAGAATGAGACTTCATCTTATTCTATTGCACCTTCTCAAGAACAGTTTCATTCAGCTTTTATTTATTAAAACATCTACCAGCAGTTTCTCTGCATCATAACCATTTATAAATTTCAATATTTTTCTGCATGTTATCAGCAATATTTACCAACAAGCTTATACAGATGAAGAATTCTTTCAGCAGCTCAATCCTTTTTGATCCACTGTAAAGGTCAAAGACGCTAATGAAAGAACATCAATTTTGAAGTGTTTAGGATCCACGGTCAAAAGTTTTTCCTAATTTTTAGGAGTGTGCAATGTACCGACGATATAAAAGAAAATAATTCTCAGATACGAGATGGATAAGAACTATAGATCTTATACCGTCGAATGACAAAATAAAATCTCTTAGAATAACTTAGCAAAACGGATCCTCCGTCCCACAAATATGTCCCATTATATATCCATATTATACAATATACAAAATAATGGATATCAATATGATCGTAACGCAACAAATAATAAATAGGTATGTTTATTTAATTATATCATATAAATCTAACGAAATAATGATGATTTTAGAATTTAATGGATTATATAATTAGAATATTATAAATTAAAATAAAACCAAATGGGAAAATCTTAACCCTTGGATTGGACACTTGTCAAGTATCCATGTTGTGGGACAAAAAGCGGCACAAAAGAGTGAGACAAAAAATCTCACTCCCTTAAGAAGTCGAACTTACTAGTTAATAAGCCCTTAATTATGGATTTTTCACACGTCAGGTAAAATATATTAAAACTATTCCATTCGAAAATGGTAGGGCAAATTGATATATACAAAATAAAAAGAAAAAAAAAAGTCTGTAGGCATGCCGTATGCCTTTCTTGAGACACCCCACAGCTAAACTGCATGAAATGTGCCGTTTCAAAAAAAAAAAAAAAAAAATGGCTGACTTTCAATCAACAATCAAATTATGTAGTTCCTCTGACTTTTCAATGTTTTCATAGTTTATCAAACATATCATTCACCTTTAACATAAAATTAAATCCACAAATACGTTGCAGTACAACTCCAGCCCATGAAGTACAAGATTCACTAACTTCTTCTCTCTCTCATCATAATTATAAAGACGACACCAAGAACAAAACCCTAGCTCATACATCTAAACACTAGAAATAATTACAGCACATTTCTCAGCCTAAAAAAATGAGCAACATGCCCGGGATGAACATGACACCGCCTTCGTCGCCTCCCTTAAACGACACGAACCATCATAATCACAGCGTGACGTCATCATCTTCTTCGATGATGTCAATGTCCCATATGACCTTTTATTGGGGCAAAAATGGGGAAATCCTCTTCTCGGGCTGGCCCGGGACCCGCGGAGGAATGTACGCTTTAGCCCTAATATTCGTTTTCTTCCTCTCTGTAATCTTAGAGTGGCTCAGCAATTGTATGTGGGTAAGAAGGGAGGGTTTGTATGGAGGAGTTGTAAGGACGTTCTTACATGGAATTAGGGTTGGTTTGGGATACCTCGTAATGTTGGCTTTGATGTCTTTCAACGTTGGAGTGCTTATTGTCGCCATATTAGGGCATGTTTTGGGGTACTTCGTTTTTTCGAGTGGGGTTCTCTTTAAAGGTGTTGGTGGTGAAAAGAGAGTAAATAAAGACAACTTAGGCGTTGTTTGCTGATTATTGTTTCTTATGAGGCTTTGCAACCTTGAGCGTCATTTATACATACGTTTTACTTTGATTGTGTTTTTCAAAATTGCCCTTTTGTTAATTGCCCTTGTGTATGTAGTATTGATTGTGTGTGTAGTATTGATTGTGCGCAAAAAAATGTTTTCTATGCTAATTCAAATCTTGAGTCTTGATTACATTTCATATATATACATTTAAATAGAAACTGAAATTGACAAAACTTTGCCTTGGACACCTTATACGTTTGTTAAGGCTAAATCATGTAATATTCTATCCATGATTTTATGAGTCTGTCGCTCATGGCTTGCTAAGGGCGATTTATCTCTCATTGTGATTTACGGTTTGCATGTTATTGTAGTTGCCGTGGGTTTACCTACTCTAGTACGGCTAGAGCTGTCAAAACAGCCGGTGGAGCCGGCCGGCCCGTAGCCCGCCAAAGCCCGCGACTCGGGGCGTGCGCGTCTGCGCGGGCAAGCCCGCCTATTGGCGGGCCTGGGAAATGAAGGCCTGCCCCACCTGCAGGCAGGTAGCGGGCCTGGCGGGCTTAGCCCGCCCATTTTTTTTTTTGAAAAATAAAACAAGACAAAAATAGTAAAAATAGGACAAATTAAAAAAAAATAAAGAATTCAAGTTGGAAAATATATTTAATTTAATCAAACTTTTAATATTAATTGTTTTTGGTTATTAAAGTACAAATCATAGCTAAACAATCGAAAATCAATATAGTTTATTTATAAATCTTATTATTTAATATAAATATATATTATTTTATTTTTTGGCGAGCCTGCCCGCGGCCCGCACGGGCATGTCTTGTGACGACCCCACTCTCTAATCGCTAATTAGCGATAAATCGCGTCGGGTTTAGCAGCGAAAGCCGCGGAGAACCCATCTTACAAAAACATTTGTTTATACAAAAAGTTAATACGAATGGGCCGAAGGCCCAAAACACCCTATCACTCGCCCACAGGTCGTCATCCATGTACAGCCCCGCCCTCAAAAGCCCATGGAAGCTCCGATAGCCAGCCTCGATCGTCGATACCTACAACACGCAAACACTGAGCTATTGCCCAGTAGGTGAAATAATGCATGCACGTGTGACTCGCTCACGTTCACTCACCCCCAACTCTTACTAATGCAGTGCCACTCACTATCGCTCATCACAACCGGGATACACTCACCACCTCACAATGGGCCCTGGGCTCCATACTGTGCACCATCACGCGAAATCACTACCACGATCACGAACACTAACACAATACGATCACAACACTACGGCAGTTGCCTACACCGAGCAGCCTCCCTGAGCCGTATCAGGTCACACTCTCGGGTCGCCTCTTCTGCCAATGCGGTGCCCACGCTGGTAGCCTACACTAGGCCCAGTAAGGGTACCCAGGTCGCACCTTCCAGGTCGCCTCCTCCCGCATGCGACAGCGTGGCCTACACTAGCTAGTCTACTTGGGGATGTCCCAAGTCGTTTCTTTCTAGGTCGCCCGCAGTCTGCCGCATAATGTCCAACGGGCCAATGGCTCACCGTCACAGGCGCTGGCGCACAGCAGATGCCCACCCTCACGTGACTCCTCTACGGGTCGACAGCCAATATCGGCTACTCGCTCACTAGGTACAATACAGTACCACCGTTCCACCACGGTACACTTCGTGAAATGACGTGTAATGCACATGCAGGCATTTACGTGATAATACATGAAACGTGATGCCACATGAAATGCACATAAAATACGTAAAACACATAATTCACCGAAGCACATAAAATCACATAATTATCAAATAGGTGTTTACGCGTTGTAGATGGATGTTCCACCTACCTGTCCTCCTGCTATGATTAAATAAGAAGTCCGGTGTAGTCCCTATATATCGATCCTCTGAATAAATAAATATTATTAGTTTAATGTGCTAGTTCTCGAAAGCCCTAAAATTTATAGAAACCTAGAAATAATGAAATTTCCAATAAATAAATAATACCCTTAAAATATCGAAATTTATTAAATGTCGAAATCTAGTCATGGACAATGTCGAAGTCTTATAAAATGTCGAGACCCTCAAAAACAATTATAAATGTCGAGACACAACATAATAAGTAATATCGAGATCATATTAGTCCGAAACTTGGATGTTGAAATTAAAATGTCGGGACCTTAAACTAATGTCGAGTCATATATATAATGTCGAGATCTATGTATATATACAACTAATGTCGAAAACATCAACCATATCGACATTCTATTAATGTCGATAGAAATGTCGAGTATATTGAAAATGTCGAGCCTTCTTAGTAAATGTCGATATCTATATCGAATAAATGTCGAGCTCTTAAAGTAAGATGTCGAAGCCCTTGTGAAAAATGTCGAGACCATGGTAAATATGAAATATCGAAACCTTAGAAATGTCGAGTTCTATTCCTTGAAAAAGTCGACATCATTGTAAAATGTCGAGGCTATGATAAACATGAAATATCGATATCTCCTAAGGAATTAAATGTCGATATGTGGTAGAGATAGGAAGATGTCGAATCCTCCTAAATGTCGAGACCACTATTTCTGAAAAATGTCGACACCCCTTGAAATGTCGAAATCAAATACTATTGAAAATATCTCGATAAAACCATTGTAAAATGTCGAAGCCTTTGTTAAAATAAATATCGAGACCCTAGACAAATGTCGAAATCTCAAGAATAAATGTTGAAACCTTCTAAAAAGAAAAAACGACACTGCTCCCCCAAAACCCTAACAGTAGGTATTTATACTATCAAGATCAGCTTACCATTCATTTCGAGATTTTTTTTTTCATTGTATATCA
Organism: Craterostigma plantagineum; assembly: GCA_027422505.1. Lineage (NCBI taxonomy): Eukaryota > Viridiplantae > Streptophyta > Magnoliopsida > Lamiales > Linderniaceae > Craterostigma > Craterostigma plantagineum. Next base: position 951,627 of record JAPQWV010000157.1, read on the forward strand.
CAAGGTCTATTTATTATAACTAGCTCGACATTCTTCTGATTATTGTCTCGATATCTATCTATGCAAAAGTCATTATGTTTCGACTTCTTTGTTCCAGAAAAGCTATTATAACATCTCGTAATCCCTAGAACTATGTTCATGAATCATAAAACTCGTATTCACTCATAAACGAAAGTTTTACTACAAATGTTCTACAGCCGAAACCTTCAAATGGGTAACACCTAATCACACAAGTTAGTGAAATATATAAACGTATATATTAGGTACACGAAAAGTTGTGAAATAAAGATGATATGTTTTACCTTCGTATGCCTTGAATTAATTAGGGTTTTATGTTTGATGAACTGTTTCTCCTTCTCCTAGTACGTTCTCTGCTCCTTTTTAGTTCTTTTGTTTTTTAGGATGGTGGCTTATTGCCATCTCTTAATACACACACATATATATATTTATATATATATGTCCATACATATATATGTCTCGTATTATTAGTATGTCCCTATATTGATATTTTTCAAATGATGACATCGATTACCTTAGTGTTAAGGAAACTCTTTTATTTGTCACACTTAGCAATAACATGCATGGTCACCACGTGTCTTTTCAGATGGATTAATCCTATTGTAGGTAGTCTTATCATCTAATCATTTGTATATATCTAACTTCACAAAAACTCCTAGCTTTAATATACATCCACGAAGACTTGGTATACTTGGTCAAGGTCTACCTTCTTAATTATTTCTAACATTTCCATTTTGGGTATTATTAGATCTTATTATTTGTATAATATGTATTTTAATTCCAACATTTCGAATTCTGCCTTTGAATAAATTAACAGAATTTCTAATTTTCATTATAAGCCTACTAATTATATTTCATGAATCCCGTATTAAATTTTACGGGTATTACATCCTCCCCCCTTAAAAGAATTTCGCCCCGAAATTACGCTGATTGCAATATCTCGGGGCATCGATTTCTTTTACCCTTACAGTGGTTCGATATATTTGCTATCGCAAATCTCGTATTCGAGAAAAGCGTTGGATTACTACCCATTCCGAAAATTTTTAATCCTTGTTTGGAATCATTATTCTTTGGTTTTCAGCTTTCTTCTGTTACTTAATTTAGTTGGGTTGAACATTAGACAAAATAAAATAGTTATATTATCTTACAGTACAAAATATTACCGCTACTAGGATCACAAGTTTCACAAAATGAGGGTATTCTATCTTACATATTCGGTTCTACCCCAGGTTGTTTTTCATCTTCTTCTGCAGTGAGGGTAAATACTCTAGGAAGTACCCTCGGAGGTTGGTTCGGCACAGGTTGTTGATTCTGTGCAGGGTTCGGATTAACTGGTGGATTCTCACGACAAAATCGCGAGATATGGCCCGCCTTTCCACAGTTGAAGCACTTGATATTAGGATTAGGTCCAAAACAGACGCCGACATGTTGACGTCCACACAGGTGGCAAGTCGGCATCGGTTGTTTGGCCAGAGCATTGTTAGGTCTCGTATTTGGCCTTTGTTCCCATCTGGGTTCATTTGGCCTCCCGCGGTTTGGCTGATTAGGAGCATGATCGACCAATCGTTTCTTCTCGTTTCCTTCGCGACCGTATTGTCCCTGCTCCATCTTTCTCTTTGCTTCGCGATCTTTAGATAGCCTCGTCTCGGCTTCTTCGGCCACCAAAGCTCGTTCGGCAGCCTTAGCATAGGTCATATCTGGAGACCTCATCACCGCGGCATCTCGGTACAGTTCAGACTTCAGGCCAATTAGAAAACGTCCCACCTTAAGGTTGTCTGTCGCTACTATATGGGGAGCAAAGCGAGAAAGTTGCTCAAATTTGCGGATGTACTCCGCAACGGACATCCCGCCCTGACGTAGATTGATGAATTCCTCCATTTTCGTGTCACGGGCAGAAATACTAAAATACTTTTCCTCAAAGAGCTCTTTAAAGCGCTCCCAGGTCATCGTATTTGGATTTTCCATCACCGTAATGGTGTCCCACCAGTATCCGGCATTTCCCCGAAGTTGAAAGGCGGCACATAGAACTTTCTCATCTTCGGGAGTTCGGCTATACTGGAATATGGACTCAATGGTCCTAAGCCATTCACCTGCCGCCATTGGATCTAGAGTGTCTTCGAAAATAGGAGGATCAAGTTTACGGAACCTATGCCCGATGATTTCGGTTCTATCGATCTGGGGCGACGTATGTCGCTCCGACGAATTCTGGTTACGGATCAAGGCATTAATTTGTTCGGATTGGAGCCGAACAAGATCAGCAAGCTGGGAAATTGTACGGTTCGAGTCATGTTCATCGGGACTGGATTCCCGTTCATCGTGGTGTTGTCGGCTTGATTCGCCATTAAATTCACTCCTAGTTCGTACCATTTTATCCTACTAATTATAATCAAAATATCACATCAGCACATAAGAATCATCACAGAGTTATAAACACTTACAGATGAGGCTGGGCTTCCATGCTTTTGAGCGGCCGTACATGGACAGTCTACAGAATCTATATCCTAAGCTCTGATACCACCTGTGACGACCCCACTCTCTAATCGCTAATTAGCGATAAATCGCGTCGGGTTTAGCAGCGAAAGCCGCGGAGAACCCATCTTACAAAAACATTTGTTTATACAAAAAGTTAATACGAATGGGCCGAAGGCCCAAAACACCCTATCACTCGCCCACAGGTCGTCATCCATGTACAGCCCCGCCCTCAAAAGCCCATGGAAGCTCCGATAGCCAGCCTCGATCGTCGATTACCTACAACACGCAAACACTGAGCTATTGCCCAGTAGGTGAAATAATGCATGCACGTGTGACTCGCTCACGTTCACTCACCCCCAACTCTTACTAATGCAGTGCCACTCACTATCGCTCATCACAACCGGGATACACTCACCACCTCACAATGGGCCCTGGGCTCCATACTGTGCACCATCACGCGAAATCACTACCACGATCACGAACACTAACACAACACGATCACAACACTACGGCAGTGGCCTACACCGAGCAGCCTCCCTGAGCCGTATCAGGTCACACTCTCGGGTCGCCTCTTCTGCCAATGCGGTGCCCACGCTGGTAGCCTACACTAGGCCCAGTAAGGGTACCCAGGTCGCACCTTCCAGGTCGCCTCCTCCCGCATGCGACAGCGTGGCCTACACTAGCTAGTCTACTTGGGGATGTCCCAAGTCGTTTCTTTCTAGGTCGCCCGCAGTCTGCCGCATAATGTCCAACGGGCCAATGGCTCACCGTCACAGGCGCTGGCGCACAGCAGATGCCCACCCTCACGTGACTCCTCTACGGGTCGACAGCCAATATCGGCTACTCGCTCACTAGGTACAATACAGTACCACCGTTCCACCACGGTACACTTCGTGAAATGACGTGTAATGCACATGCAGGCATTTACGTGATAATACATGAAACGTGATGCCACATGAAATGCACATAAAATACGTAAAACACATAATTCACCGAAGCACATAAAATCACATAATTATCAAATAGGTGTTTACGCGTTGTAGATGGATGTTCCACCTACCTGTCCTCCTGCTATGATTAAATAAGAAGTCCGGTGTAGTCCCTATATATCGATCCTCTGAATAAATAAATATTATTAGTTTAATGTGCTAGTTCTCGAAAGCCCTAAAATTTATAGAAACCTAGAAATAATGAAATTTCCAATAAATAAATAATACCCTTAAAATATCGAAATTTATTAAATGTCGAAATCTAGTCATGGACAATGTCGAAGTCTTATAAAATGTCGAGACCCTCAAAAACAATTATAAATGTCGAGACACAACATAATAAGTAATATCGAGATCATATTAGTCCGAAACTTGGATGTTGAAATTAAAATGTCGGGACCTTAAACTAATGTCGAGTCATATATATAATGTCGAGATCTATGTATATATACAACTAATGTCGAAAACATCAACCATATCGACATTCTATTAATGTCGATAGAAATGTCGAGTATATTGAAAATGTCGAGCCTTCTTAGTAAATGTCGATATCTATATCGAATAAATGTCGAGCTCTTAAAGTAAGATGTCGAAGCCCTTGTGAAAAAATGTCGAGACCATGGTAAATATGAAATATCGAAACCTTAGAAATGTCGAGTTCTATTCCTTGAAAAAGTCGACATCATTGTAAAATGTCGAGGCTATGATAAACATGAAATATCGATATCTCCTAAGGAATTAAATGTCGATATGTGGTAGAGATAGGAAGATGTCGAATCCTCCTAAATGTCGAGACCACTATTTCTGAAAAATGTCGACACCCCTTGAAATGTCGAAATCAATTACTATTGAAAATATCTCGATAAAACCATTGTAAAATGTCGAAGCCTTTGTTAAAATAAATATCGAGACCCTAGACAAATGTCGAAATCTCAAGAATAAATGTCGAAACCTTCTAAAAAGAAAAACGACACTGCTCCCCCAAAACCCTAACAGTAGGTATTTATACTATCAAGATCAGCTTACTATTCATTTCGAGATTTTTTTTTTCATTGTATATCACAAGGTCTATTTATTATAACTAGCTCGACATTCTTCTGATTATTGTCTCGATATCTATCTATGCAAAAGTCATTATGTTTCGACTTCTTTGTTCCAGAAAAGCTATTATAACGTCTCGTAATCCCTAGAACTATGTTCATGAATCATAAACTCGTATTCACTCATAAACGAAAGTTTTACTACAAATGTTCTACAGCCGAAACCTTCAAATGGGTAACACCTAATCACACAAGTTAGTGAAATATATAAACGTATATATTAGGTACACGAAAAGTTGTGAAATAAAGATGATATGTTTTACCTTCGTATGCCTTGAATTAATTAGGGTTTTAAGTTTGATGAACTGTTTCTCCTTCTCCTAGTACGTTCTCTGCTCCTTTTTAGTTCTTTTGTTTTTGAGGATGGTGGCTTATTGCCATCTCTTAATACACACACATATATATATTTATATATATATGTCCATACATATATATGTCTCGTATTATTAGTATGTCCCTATATTGATATTTTTCAAATGATGACATCGATTACCTTAGTGTTAAGGAAACTCTTTTATTTGTCACACTTAGCAATAACATGCATGGTCACCACGTGTCTTTTCAGATGGATTAATCCTATTGTAGGTAGTCTTATCATCTAATCATTTGTATATATCTAACTTCACAAAAACTCCTAGCTTTAATATACATCCACGAAGACTTGGTATACTTGGTCAAGGTCTACCTTCTTAATTATTTCTAACATTTCCATTTTGGGTATTATTAGATCTTATTATTTGTATAATATGTATTTTAATTCCAACATTTCGAATTCTGCCTTTGAATAAATTAACAGAATTTCTAATTTTCATTATAAGCCTACTAATTATATTTCATGAATCCCGTATTAAATTTTACGGGTATTACATGTCTGCTCATGCCCGCCGCTGGCGGGCCTAAATATTTACAGGCCGCGTGTTGCGGGCCCGTTTGACACCACTATTCTCAGCGTTACGAAAAAATTAGTTTGTTTCAAAATTTGAGATAGCTGAAAATATAATTACATTTTATGTTACTCTTAACTTTTGAGATTTATTCTTTTTAACGTCTATTTGAATAAATATAATATTTCACTGTCTAAAAGAAAAATAATATTTTGGAATGCAAGTATGCTAAGTAAAAAAATGTACAAGTGATATGAAAAATAATAAAGTAATTAAATAAAAAATAATAAAGTAATTAAATAAAACATAAAGTCCCCAAATCGAAATGAAAATGTGGCTCTTTATAGCCACAACACACCCTATACAATAGAACATATTTATAATGTTGAATGTTGACCTCCATAAACCATTCATCACTTTACTAACACTTCTTGCATATATTATTAATCTAATAAATTTTGTGTATTGATAGTATAGAAAACATGAACATCTTCATATCGCATTAGTAATTCTCCATTATAAAATTTATTCTTCCCCCATATTTGTATGTAATAATTATAAGCGTACGAAGCTATGTCGATTGTTCTAATTCTAATTGAACATTGAATTCGTTATGTCTATTCTGCTATAAAAGAGAGAATATGGCGTTTAAACCGTAGGTGGCAAGTCATTGATTGCCTTTAATTTTTTGTGTAGGAAACCTATATTTTCCAGTTGTCAGCATTTTATATTCATTTTTCTTGTATAGTATAGAAAAAATTGCATAGAGATATGCTTAACGTTGAAGGCTGTAGTTGTCTTTTTTGGTTCTTTTCCATATCTTTTATCAATGTAATACACATATATGTATGTCATTTTAACTGAGAAATATATATCGAGTTCTTTTTCGTTTTTTTTTTTGTTAATGCATTTTTTATATAATAATGTGATAGATATAAATCTTAACTGTAACATATAATTTTTTAATTTTCTTTTTTATTTTTTCGTTATGTAATAATGCATACATAAATATATTTAACGTTGAAGGGATTTCATTTTCTATCATGTTTTTTTTTTTTTTTTTTTTTTTTTTTTATAATAATACGATGCATACATATATAAGTGGTATATAATATTAACTAAAATAGTATAAATCACATATAAGTGTATCATATTTAACAAAAAGTTTTCGATAGATAAATGATGTCTCGATTTTTCGTCTTAGTTCAATTCGAAATATCATTATTGATTATTAGGTATGCATGAGGACATAAACTCCGTGCTTATGTTGTCGTAGGTGTTGTGATCCAGCCTACGCCACAAAGCCACAGAGAAAAAAAATATAAAATAATATTATTAATATTTTATTAAAATATTATTTTATATATAATAAATTAATGAACGGTTCGTATTAAAGGGCGACGCGACGGATTCCTGTCCACCGGTTTTGAGCGGTCCAGAAGAGCTGAAGTAGGGGTGTGCGTGGTGCGGTGTTCGGCCAATTCCGCACCAAACCACTACATGGGGTTTTTTGAAAAATAATTCTCAAACCGCGGTTTTGAAAAATAAAACCACACGTATGATTTCGAACGGTTTGATGCGGTTATGGTGCGTTTTTTCGGTTTTTAATCGACCAAAGAAAAGACTTATATTTTATCGAATGAAATAAATTGTTTTTAAAAGCGTTAGGCGCAAAAAAGTGATGTCGCATTGCCTCAGAAATAAGATGCAAGTCTAGGTATTTGCATCATATATCGAAGCGTCACCATTGTTCGGAAAAATTAGCATCGTTATCTTATTTTATATTAGGTTTTACTCATATTAGGGGCCAAATTTTTTACTTTAATATATTGGTTTAGCTTTGTGGTCCGATTGGAAGCTCAAAATATAAATAGGTCAATTTGTTATTAAATGTTCGAGTCGTAACTATTTTAACCCTACATGTTCGGCCGTTTATTCTTATAGAATCATGTTTAACATAACAAAAAATAAGTATGTTGATAATGATATAACTTTCATATGATCAACAATTAGCATATAATTAAAAGACATATAAGTAAAGAAAAATAATTAAACTAAAAATATACTTCACATTTGACTGGTTTGTACAAAAAATTCACACCGCACCATTATTACGGTGCGGTTTTGTAAATAAAATTAAACCGCTGTTTTGGCAGTTAATTGTATTATACGGTGTGGTGTGGTGCGGTGCAGGCGGTTCGGGCGGTTTTCTAAAACCATTGCACACCCTAAGCTGAAGACATCTACAAATAGGCGGGGGATTCTTCAGTTATTAGCATCCCAAATCAAGTGAGAAGTTCAGTGAGAGAGAAATAATGAGAGAGAAACTTATCAGGGTCGATAAGGGTGAGAGCAAGTTTAGTTTTACTGGGGTAGTTGGGAGTAGATACAAATATATTATCCGGTTGGTAAGGGTCTCAAGTTTGGGTTTAAACACGAGCGTTTAATTTGTATGGTGTAATATTCTCAATATAGTAAAGCTGGTGCTCTCCGTGGAGGTAGCGGTATTGGTCGAACCACGTAAAAATCTCGTGTTCTCTATCGGCATCATTTGGGTCCAACAAAATAGTCGCCGGTCCAAAATCAACCTTCCCATGGGAACGAAGAATTATCGTTCAACCCCAACAAGTGGTATCAGAGTCAAGCCTAATTGATATTCTGAGTATGCTCTGTCGTTGCAGCTTTGTCTTATCTTCCACATCAGAAAAGATTCAAGAAGGTTTATCGTTACGGGAGAGCCAGTGTCGGGCCAGGCTTTTGAATTCTTCAAGGATAATTCGATGAAAAACAGTTTCAAAGTGCGGCAATTTGATGGTACGGGAAGTTTCACTCTGTAGCAGAGAAGAGCGAAGGAAATACTTGTTCATCAGGGCTTGGCTAAGGCTTTGAAAGGGGACACGGCAAAGCCGGAGAAAATGACGAAAGAAGAGTGGGAGGATTTGGAATCAAGATGTGTCAGCACAATCCGTCTGTACATTGCGGATAACATTATTAATAGTGTTGTTAATGAGGATTTAGCACCAGACTTGTGGGCGAAGTTGGAGGAGCTTCATCTCGGAAAAAACTTAACCACAAAGTTAGATCTAAAGCGAAAGCTGTACCGGCTGAAGATGGAGGAAGGTGGAAATTGCATGGATTATATTAGCGTGTTCAACGACTTGTGCATCTTATAAATGTTGATGTAAAATTAGAGGAAGAAGGCCCTTTTTACTTCTTACCTCGCTTCCTGATTCTTATGATAATTTGGTCACGACTAGTGAAGATGGTGGATGTACAGTCAACTCTTTTGGGGCATGAAAGATGAGACGATCAAATTATGGGAATAGCCAAAACTCTGACGTTGGCTATACACGGGGAGAATCATAGAGAACGGTTTCACGCCAAGGAATTTGGAGGTAGCAGCATGTCCAAATTCAATGATGGCGAGAGGGGTGTAGTGTGCTACAAGTGTGGTGAGTCTGGACATGTCAAAAGAAACTGCCCAACTTGGAGGAAGAAGGACAAGAACGGAGAGAAAAATTACACAACCATGATAGCACATGATACGAATGATGTTGAAGACGTTTTCACAGTCTACAATGATGAAGTCTTTTCTCAGGATGAATGAATATTTGATTCGGAGTCGAAGTACCATATTTGCTCCGAAAGAAAATATTTTGATACGTTCCAGAAGATACGAAGAGGTTCGGTTTCCATGGCTGATGGATACCGTGTGGTTCGTGGTGTTGGAATTGTGAAGATCAAAATGACTGACGAAGCGGTGCAGGCTTTGGGTGGTGTGATCTTTGTCCCGAAGTTACGGAAGAATTTAATATCTTTGAGCCAGCTAGACTCCAAAGGCTATGGGAGCTTCATAGCAGGGGGAGTCTGTAAAATCACACGTGACAGAAATGTCCTACTGAAGGGAGAAGAGAAGAGCATGGAGGTTTGTATCGTCTGGACGGGAGTGTGGTGCAAAATACTCTGACTTCGATGAGTTCACGAAAATTGCACGCGCATGGTGGAAATGCAGACGATGGTGAGAAGGGAAGTCCTGCTGGAGAAGGGGTTGCATCGAAATCCCTCTTCATAATCGACGGGTGGAGTCGGTTTGGCAGTTGCACATAGGATTGGCCACGGGGTGAATCAAGTGTGTAGGACCTGAATTCTTGATTCAGATATGTGCAGCTGGTGCAAGGAAGGCCAATGAACGTTCGTGGTAATTACGAGCGGGTTACTCTCAAACAAACTCGTTGGAAGGAGCGATTGGAGAAAATGTGTTGAATGAGGCTGTATGGGGAGAACTGTTGTGAGAGCCTACTCCACGAAGCCAAAGAGAAAAAAATATATAAAATAATATTATTAATATTTTATTATAATATCATATATATAATAAATTAATGAACGGTCCGTATTAAAGGGCGACGCGGCGGATTCCTGTCCAGTGATTTTGAGTGGTTCAGAAGAGCTGAAGAGATCTATGAATAGGCTGGAGATTCTTCAATTACACCATCCCAAATCAAGTGAGAAGTTTAGTGACAGAGAAATAGTGAGAGAGAAACTTATCAGGGTCGATAAGGGTGAGAGCAAGTTTAATTTTACTAGGGTAGTTGGAATAGGTACAAATACATTACCCGGGGTGGGTAAGGGTCTCAAGTTTGGTTTAAACAGGAGCGTTAAATTTGTACGATGTAATATTCTCAATATAGTAAAGCTGGTGCTCTCCGTGGAGGTAGGCGGTATTGGCCGAACTACGTAAAAATCGTGTTCTCTATCGGCGTCATTTCGCTTTTATATTATCCCAACAAAATAGTTCGGGTCCAAAATCAACCTTCTCCCAGGCCAGGGGCGGTGCCACTTCTGCAGCCAAGGACACAGGTGGTTCGAGTGTCCAAAGAAATCGGCTGTTAACACCGTCACCGCCTTGCTCAACGACATTGACGTCGCAAAGCTTGGCTCAGCCGCCAACCAACCCTCAGTCCGACCCGCCACAAGCCAATCAGCTCCAACTCCTCACGGCACTTCGAGAAGGCCGAGGAGGTAAGAACAAACTAATGTATGTTCATTGTTACATTGGAAGCAGGTCACGGCCATGGTGGACTCGGGGGCCACTCACAATTTCATGGCCATAAGCATGGCATGGAACCTTGGGTTGCCGATTCGTCCTTACAAATCGGAGGTCAAGATGGTCAATTAACTCCATACTGTCTCGGGCAAGACCTCGGCCACTCTTCGAGTTGGCCACTACCTCGACATTCAAGAGTTCGTTACCATAACTCCACGACTTCGAGATAGTCTTGGGCATGGAGTTCTTGATGACGGCCAATGGCCACTTGATGCCGTACCTCGGCGGACTACTCATCGCAGACAAGTTCCAGCCCGAATTCATCCAAAGCCATCACCACGTGGCAGATGAGCCGACGGACTACGACTGTCAGGCCTCCTGCTCGAGCCTCCAGCTGAAGAAGGGAATGACGTGGCTCGCCAAGGCCCGACCAGGAAAGGAGAAGCCGGTCCTGCCCTAGCCACGACTTCCTATTGAAGCCCTGCCAGCGCGTAGCGACGCACTTATGTTGGCCGAGCAGCCTCGGCAGCCGCTGCCACAAAGGCCGATGGACCTCGCCGCCGAGCCAGAACCCGCCGCCCCTCTGCCCGCAGTCACGCCTACCTCAAAGCCTCCGCGTCGACGGCTCAAAAGCGGGGGAGGATTGTCAAGGAGTTGAACGGCGTTGATTGTTGACCGTGGGTCAACGGTGGCCGGACACAAGTCTCGGACGCACCGGGCCGGCGCCACCTTGGCGGCTGGCTACGCGCCCCAGGAGTGCCCCTTCGCACGCACATGGCACCGCGGGGTAGCAACCTCGCGCGCGACAGCTCCATCTCGCGTGCGCGTTCGCTCAGCGTGTGCGCGTTCGCTCAGCGTGTGCGCGCTCGCTCAGCGCGTGCGGCCTCAGCACGCGCGCCCCCGCGTGCGGCCTACCCTCACTTAGCGCCGCATGCTGCCCCAGCTGGACACGCACTTGGCCGCAGCAAGGCGAACGGGCCTCAACGCGCTCGCGCACTCTCACTCAGCATTGTGCGAACCGGTCCGCAGCACAGCCACGGACTGCCCCGACAGGTCGGCCTTGCATGCCGACCTGCCATCGGCACCTCCCTCCGCGCCAGACTTCGCCGGACGCTCATCGGAGTTCGCCGGAGTACCGCCGGAGGCTCGCCGGAAGTTCTGCCCTGACGGCAGTCGGCCGCCGGGCCCGGCGGCGCCCGCCTGCATGGCGGTCGGACCTCAACCAGCGGCGTGGTGCGCCATGGCCCTTGGCCGCGTACGCCAGACTGGACCGCCGGACGTTGGCCGCGTGGCTCCCATGCATTTAGGGTTGGCAATGGGGCGGGGAATCCCCGAGATTTTATCCCCGCGGGGCGGGGACGGGGAATGATGTCTCCCCGTGGGATCCCCGTGGGGATCCCCGCCCCGTCCCCGAACCCTCTTTTATATATTATAATATATATAATATTACATTATAATTTAAATAATAGTAAAATAATATCAAAATATAGACTAAAAAATATTAAATTAATACAAATAATATATAAAATTATAATTTATATAATATTTATAACAAAAATATATTCAAATATATATATTATTTTAAAGATATTATTTTAAAGAAAATTAAGGGGCGGAGAATCCCCGTGGGGAATCCCCGCCCCGCGTGGATCCCTGCGGGGACGGGGGGTACTATTTCGTCCCCGAATGTATCGCGGGGACGGGGACGGGGATTAGATCGCCACCCCCGCCCCGCCCCATTGCCATCCCTACATGCATTAGGCCACACTTGGGCGGCCATGGAGTGGTCGTGTCAGCTTTGTCAGGCCATCATCGCGCGGCATGCGAAGGCAGTGGCCGGGAGAACCAAGGCACGCCTTGGACCTCGCGACCGGCCAGCTTTGGCAACCTTGGCCAGCCCTCTAGCTAGGCGATGATGATATGCCAGCGCCCTGCAATGGCTGAGAAGTCCCATCGGCACCCAGCCAGACCGGCGCGCCAGCTTTGGCCAGGCAGCCCGTCAGGCTATCATCGCGCGCCCAGGCCAGCCTCAGACATGCCTTGCCGTGCCAGCCAAGCAAGCACACCATCAGGCTCACCCATCCCTACTCAGCCTACAAAAAGCACAATCATGCCCTGACCAGCCCAGGCCAACCCTGCCCGTGTCAGGCCACAAGCGCTCGCGACTGGCCAGCCCGCGCGGTGCGCGCCAGCATGCCGATTGGCCAGTCTGGCCGGCTGCTCCACTTGAAGCCATTTTGGATCCTCTATAAATAGGCCCCTCCTTGGCTTATTTGAGAGAGTTCTTCGAGAGTTTTTAAGTGGTCTTAGCAAGTCTTTGTGCCTTAGCTTTCGAGCGACTTTGTATTGTGCGTGTGTGTGTTTGCCGAGTCTTGTACAAGTAGTGTCCTAGCACTTAGCTTGTACTTCCCCACTATTTGGGGCCCCCGATTATTAATCGAATTGGGTTGGGAGTTCTCTCCCGTAAATCTTATGTGTTAACGTTTGGTCGAGCTCTTTGGTGTGAACTCGAGGTTAACGAAGCACATTCATTAGCTTCAATTTCGTGAGTCGAGCAAGAGAGGCAACTTTCACTTTCACACGATCAGTTCCGCACAAGGCTTAGGCGGCTTGGTTCGGTCATACCAAGTCGCTGCCGCGTTGCGTCAAGAATCCTTGGAGTCAAAAAAAATTCTGAGGGATTTGGGGGCGTGACAAAACCCGAAAAAATCGGGTACCCGACCCAGAAACCCCGAAACCCGCAAAACCCGACGCGATCTCACCCCTACAAGCCGCACAAGGTGCAGCCACGTTATCACGTTTTTTACAAGTCATGAAAAAGTTCAATGAGTCGAAGATCCCAAAATTATAAATAGACATTAAACAGGAACCAAAACGGAATAAAGTAAAATTTAGTAGAAGAGTAAAGAAAAATATACAAAGACAAAAACCCACTAAACCCCTAATCGCTTATTTGCTCCACGCGCCGCCGCACACCAACAGCCGTTGCGGCCTTCTCCTCTCTGACCACCGTGGAAATGGATTTGACGTCTAACGCAAGGGTTCCGCTAATCAATAAAACGACGCAGTTTATCAAACCTCCATCAGCACACACCTACGTAAAACCGTTTGTTAACCTCGCCGCTCCACAATCTTTCTCCCGACGTCTCCAATTTTTGAACTGCAAAGCGAGCACTAGGGATAGTATCAGCAGCGTCATATCGGTACCAATCGTAGTGCTCTATCCTTACCTTTAATTCAATACCAATCGTCTCAATGTCCCATTTTTTTTTTTGTGAATTTCGGGGTTTTATGGCTGGATTTTTTTCGTTTCGTGACGAATTTTGCTCCGTATTTTTTCAGGTGAAATCGATGAATGCATCTGATGATTTGCTGGATTTTGAGCTTTCAAGCTTGACTGCTCTGTGCCCATTGGATGGTCGTTATTGGGGTAAAGTGAAGGACTTGGCACCTTATTTGAGTGAATTTGGTCTTATCAAGTTTCGGGTTCTTGTTGAGGTAATGCAGGATTGGACAAACGGCTCTTAATTTTTTTTTTCATTCTGTAATTGCCGCTGACAACCGTTCATCATGTTTATACTCTGGTGAGCCCATGGTTGCGTGCAGAATCTTCATTTATTTTTTTCTGTGAAATCATGGTGCGGAGTTTTGATGCTCTTTCAGTTGCACCTAGCCTAGTAAGGGGTGTCTGATGTTTATGAATAGAAATCACTTGTTTGTGACAAACTAAGAATGGTGATTATAAGAGATGCATTTCATGATAAAATTGGTAATTTTGAGGTTACGAATTGATTTTGCATTCTCAGATAGTATGGTAATTTTATGGCAGCTTTTTGCATTGTTTTATCGTCATGCCTCTTTACATTTGTCAGGTTAGATGGTTGTTGAAGCTTTCTCAAATTTCAGAAGTCTCTGAGGTTCCAGAGTTTTCAGAAGAAGCACAATCTTTTCTCAATAATTTGGCCGATCAATTCAACATGAGTGATGCCATGGAAGTGAAGGAAATAGAGAGAGTGACAAACCATGATGTGAAGGCCGTTGAATACTTCCTGAAACAGAAATGTCAATCTCACAAGGAGATAGCAAAGGCAAAAGTTTTTTCTTTATTTCGGGTTCTTGATTGGTATTTTGTGAATTGCATCAATGTAGTAAGCCAGTTGCTGGAATAAAATTGAATTAAGCACTGATGGTATTTAAACACTTTTCAGTAGATAGATTTGCAGGTTTATTAGAGCAGGATAATTACGGGATTTAGTTTCAATGTAGGTGCTTGAATTTTTCCATTTTGCGTGCACATCTGAGGACATAAATAATTTGGCTCATGCATTGATGCTGAAAGAATCCCTTACAGAAGTTATACTTCCTGTAATGGACGATTTGATTGAAGAAATACGTATCATGGCCACTGCAAATGCTTCTGTCCCTATGCTTTCTCGAACCCACGGACAGGTAAATATGAATATACGTTAATCATGAAGCATATACTTTGTGCCCCTATGCAAACTTGAAATCTCCGTTGTGACTTTACATGTGTTTATTATTGGTTGTAGGCCGCTACTCCGACAACTTTAGGGAAGGAAATGGCAGTATTCGCTTATCGATTAAGCCAAGAACGTAAAGAATTGTCTCGAACTGATATTTTAGGGAAGTTTGCTGGCGCAGTTGGGAACTATAATGCACATCTTGTTGCGTATCCCAATGTCAATTGGCCAAAAGTTGCAGAAGAGTTTGTGACATCTTTTGGAATAGGTTTCAATCCCTATATAACTCAGGTATGGCACTAATGTTGATATTCTGTCACTTAAATTATTTTCTGCTCTCTTATGATCATGATTATGTATTTTGATTCGATATTTCAACTGCCAAACAAGATTCTTTGCAGCAGGCGTTCTTATCAAGGTGTTATGTAACTAATGTATTTCAGTTTCTTTTTTTGGACATTCTTAACAGATTGAACCTCATGACTACATGGCCAGGCTTTTCAATTCTATCGCGTTGTTCAACAACATCTTGGTTGACTTCGACAGGGACATATGGGGATACATTTCATTGGGTTACTTCAAGCAGGTAAAAGAGAAAGTGAATCGTCAATTGTGGAAAAATTTTCTTATTTAATGTGGAAAAGAACTTGACTTAGCTCCACTATAATCAGATAACTAAGGCTGGTGAGATTGGCTCATCGACAATGCCCCATAAGGTTAATCCAATTGACTTTGAAAATAGCGAAGGCAATTGTGGAATTGCAAATGCAAGCTTATCTCACTTAAGCACGAAATTGCCCATTTCCCGCTGGCAGGTACCGTTTTTACTTGATCTGTACTCTTCTTTTAAACTTGACGTAACTAGTGTCCTAGTTGAGTTATATTAGTTTTGCTATGTGTAGCAACATAACATATTTGTTAGGATTAAACCGTGGGCACATCTTTGGCATACAACTTCTACAATCTATCTTACGTTGTCAATACTTGTTAATTGCAGCGTGATTTGACTGATTCAACAGTTCTGAGGAACATGGGAGTAGGACTTGGACATTCTCTTCTTGCTTACAAGAATGCAATGCAAGGAATTGCAAAGCTTCAAGTAAGAAATCGCAACTCTGGCGCTGTCTACTATAAAAATGTTGTATGCTTCATGGACGCCTGCATTCATACTAACATGAAAATCCATATGGATATTGATTGATGTGTACGACAGATTTAATTTCGAAAGCTGCAAAGAGTTTCTCCTTTCACGTTCTTTCTTGGTATCTTCATACAGGTAAATGAAGCTTGCTTGAAAGCAGACTTGGACCGATCTTGGGAGGTGCTTGCCGAGCCAATACAAACTGTAAACTTCTTCACAATAGTACTCGTTTTTAGTTCTTGTTTCTTTCGCGTCTCTGATTTTCCTCAACTGACAAAAATATGATTTGCTACCACCGTTCTTGCACCATATGGAAGCGTAACTTGAACATTTATGGCATACTATCTCAAATAGCGCCATATCATATCAGATCTGTGATCCCAATATCAGTTATGTAGAGCATTAATGATTAAATTCGGCTGGTTTTTACGATATTCTTTTTTCCCAACTTTTGCAGGTAATGCGAAGATATAACGTCCCTGAGCCCTACGAGAAGCTCAAGGAGCTAACAAGAGGAAAAACCGTAAATCAACAGAGCATAAGAGAATTTATCGAAAGCCTGGAAATCCCATCCGAAGCCAAGAATCATCTCTTAACGCTGACCCCACACACCTACGTCGGGACTGCTACTGGACTTGCCAAGAATGTATAAGAAAACAGTTCCAATCTCTCATATGATTTTTCAGACAAAGATGAGATTAGATCTCTTTTAGTTATATAAATAGCAACTGTGTTGTTTTTAAGTAATTCTCTGGAGAATGTTGTATTCTATGATTTTAACATGATCCTCAAGTCATACATTGATTCTAAAACCATGTCCATTGTCTTCAACAAATAAATCTCTCTTATTTCCATACCCTACTACACTATACTAAAAAGAAGACTGACTGATAAAAAAACAAGACACAGAACAGAAGATAATTAAAAGGCCTCAGATTAAAAACTGCTGAAACCTCCCTTTATACTCTGTGGGATATATCACAGCAGAGTCCACACACAACCCACCTTTTGTGTGTGTGCAATCAATTTGAGTCATTGAAAACTTGACTCTCACTGATTTACTATTATTATCACTATCATTATTCACAAAAAAGTCGCCAGCATGGTAATAAATCCACTTCCCTGGCTCTCTAAGATATCGCTGCTTCGTCGCTTGCTGACCGTCTGAGGTCGAGAGCTGAAACCGAACGGGCTTTTTGTCCCAACCGTGGACATGGCCCGAATCGCAGGCCCGTCGCCCGAACCTCCTATGTGGACGGGCCAAGTGTACTCTGACGAATAGGCTGTAAGAGCCGCTCGGGAATGGGAATTCGACCTCTCCGTCGACCTCGAACCACCACGTTTGCTGGAGGTATGCAATCGAGCCAAACCTAAATTGAAAAAATTACGCACGTGAGAAGTTTTTAGTAATGTTGGTGGATTCATTTTGATATAAAGATGGAGGTTGATCAGCGTCTTCAGGCTTATCTTTCTTCTTGTTTAATCCTCTGCATATTAGGTGTGGTGGCATAATAAGCACTGCTGTTCTAATAAGACAACAACAAGTTTCAAAATTGAAGCAATTCGAGGACACTTAAATTAAATGTTGCAGTTTTAGGACAGTAAATTTCAAAATTAAAGCAATTTGAGGACAATTAGCGTCACAATTTGATGTTTACTGTACACAATTCGGTTCAACTTTGAAAGATACGTCCTAAATTGTTTCAATTTTGAAATTTATTATCACAAAATCGTTACATTTAATTTATGTGTCCTTAAAAAGCCGCTCCAACATAGCCCGATCATCGTAGCATACCAAACATGAAGGGACGTATTGATGAAGAATAAGAAAAATGATTCAACCTACAAAGGGGTAACTGCTCCCTCCTAATATACGATTAGATTTCGAATGGGAACCCCCTCAAATGTAATAAAATGAATCGTAAAATTGCATAATCGGTCTGTAATCTAGATTAGTGAAATACCAGTTTGGATTGGATGATGCATTTATTCAGACTCTAAAAGTCCAAGAAATTACTACCAACAGGTCAAAAACACCAAGAACGTAAATCGAGCTAATCGAAGGTCACACCTTTTTGCATATGAAGATGGGGAAAACGGATCATTTAGAAATTCTTACCGTGATTCTTCAGTTGGAATACGGCTCCAATATCTTCTATCATCGATCCCCGTTATTGACATCCCATACGACGATACAGACATACAAATCTTGCCTGTGCTCTTATCTAACCACACTTTCTGAAACAAATGGAGAAAGAAAAAAAGACAGAACTGATTAATAGCAGTAATTCATTTTTCTTCCAATAGTAAACAGAGATGAAGCACCAATCTCTTCTTAAAGAGCAAACAACAAATAAAACCATAATTCGCCTCCATTCAGAATACATATGCACCAATTGATTTCCCAAAAAGTACACAAACCATTCCCATTTCATTAATCAATGTCAGATAGGGCAAAACCCAAATAACAAAAGTCAACCATCTCTGTGCGCAAATTGCTCACAGAGCAAGCCAGCATATTGAGCTCGAAAAAGATAAAAGAAAATGACACCTTTTTATCCCCATCGAGCGAATTGACGCCGCTAAGCTTCGCGAAAACGTCCCTCTTACACAAAGCCTGACGGAAACAAAGGCTACCGCTGTTAACACCGCCGTTTCCTCCTCCTCCTCCAAACACCGCCGCGACAACGTCTTCGTAATTCAAGGGAAGCTTAGATTCCCACACGAAATCAGCAGACGCAGCGCTGTTAAATCCCCTGTTCAGCGACGAAATTTCGCAGATCTGAATAGGGTCAAGGTGCCCCAGAATCAGAGCCAAGCAATTTTCTGGAAGATCGCCCAAACCCGTACGCCGATGCTCCGGCGACGGCGAGTTTTCGCTAAATAGGGAAAACGAAGAACCCATGTTTCCGATTGATAACTACGCCGATGATTTACATAGAACAAAACGGAACTTTTCAGATTGAGATTTTAAGAAGGACGAAGAGAGATCTCAGACGCGTTCGAAAATTTGCTGACGACGAAAAATGGGAGTTGGTTCGTAAGTAATATATGTAGTTGGTGGGAGACGAACTAGGGGCATTGTCGTCATTTGCACGGCGTTCGCATTTCCGTTGTTACTTTTTACATATTTTATTTGTTAAAGTTGATGCGTTTATTCGAAGACAACCACGCGCAAAAAAGGAACTTTCTTGTCATTCGATGCGAAAGGAAATTCGAATTTTTCAATATTTTCTCTCTCTAGTGTTCCCTCTCAATCCCATCTTCTCTCCTTCGCGCAGCCAATTAAAAAAGGTAGGTTTCTCACCATCCTCCGTTAACGGAGGTGGGGAGCCTTTCTTTCCCTTTTCTTCACTGTTGTTATCTTCCTTTTTATATATATAAATAGAGCTGGCAAAATGACCCGCGGCCCGCGGGCCGGCCCGTCCCGCCCCGCGCGGGCCGCGGGTTTCGACGGGGCGGGGCGGGCCAGCCTAATATTATATATTAATATTTTTTTGATTTTTCAGGGTTTTTTATTTTTTAAAAAATTATGCGGGCTAAGGCCCGCGGCTCGCCAGTGGGCGGGCGCGGGCCTAGCTTTCTTAAGCCCGCCGGTTGGCGGGCTAGCCCGCCCCGCCCCGCCAGTGGACGGGCTTTGGAGGGCTACGGGCCGGCCCGCCCCGCCGGCCCGTTTTGACAGGTCTACATATAAACAATCCATCCACTACTCCGCCTCCCCCTCTGCCACCGGCAGTGGCGGATCTACAGTGTGGCCGGGCCCCCCGGGAAGTTCAAAACTCTTACTACTATATGTAGTATATTGTGTTTTCGCATATATTTAAGATATTAAACACATGATTCTGTAATTTTAAGTGGCGTAATGGTCAGTACGTGGGTGGTAGGTTGTGATGTGATATAGTTTCACGTGGGTTCGATTTTACTTGGGAACATTTCGTTATTTTGAGTTTTAATTATGTTGACTGTTATTAAATAGTTTTTAACTAATACATCAGTTAATCATTATTGTTTAATCATAAGTCTAATTAGAGATTTTAATTATTTTTAATTTATAAACATATTTTAACTAATAATCAATCAACAGTTTTAAAACATCATAAAAGTAGTTGTTTTAATTAATGTTAAGTCTATACATATTTTAACTAATACACCATTTTTATAATTCTTTTAACTAATAAATCATAACAATCTTAACTATTTTAAGTCCACAAAAATTTTTAACTAAGAAAGAAATGACAATTTAAGTCATTTCAACTAGTATATCATGTCTGGTTTCCCAACATTAGCTTATCAAGTCTTATTTGATATATATTTAATTTTCTTTTTACATTTTCTAGTTATTTTCATTATCCATTTAAAATTTGGTACTCTATTTTCTTTATAGCATATTCGTATTATATAAGAAAGATTTGATATCACATCACGCTTCGCAATACTAGTATTGTGACATGTTGTGGTTGTTAGATCTTCATTAAGATTACAGATGATTTATACTATTGATAATTCGTTGTGTATTTGTTTTAAGTTCATAGTTTTCAACGAAAAAATATATTCAATTGGTAACCCTTTTTTAATAGAAGATGTCAAATGAAAATTATTTTCTACATGGTCTCATTACCCACGCCAATTTTGGTTACGGCCACCCAGGTCAAAATTCTAAATCCGCCCCTGGACACCGGCGTCGTGGCCACGCGACCTCCATCTTTCCCGCTGGCGCCGCTGCCGTGCACCTCCACCTCCACCTCCGTCAGTGCCGCTGCCGTGCACCTCCACCTCTACCGGTGCCGCTGCCGTGCACCTCCACCTCCGTCGGTGCCGCGGCTGCGCACCTCCACCTCCGCCGCCGATATCGTAGCCGCGCCACCTCCCTATCCACCTCCGTCGTTAGTGTTGTTTCCACCTCATTGCCTTTCGCCACCCATTGCGGTTTTACCCTGCCTGCCCGTCGCCCCCCGGCTGCCCGCCCTCGCCATCTGTTCGCCGCTTGCCCCCCGTCGCCCGCCCTCGCCACACCCTCGAGTCTCCCCACTGGAGCTCTCAGTCCGATGAAGGTAAAACCCTGACGTCGAAGGTCAAATGAAAGTGAAGAGTATCGTAGATTTAGCTTAATCGCTTTTCTGTTATAGGTTCTTTAGTTCTTGGTCGTAGATAATGGATTTTGTTTTCTGTCGGTTTTTTGTCCCTTGTGGACCCCTTTCCCCATGTGGGCTGTTTGTTTTCCCTTTTGGAATTGTGTGGTGCTCTTATGTGAGCTTTTGTTCTCCCGTGACGACGTACCGGTGCGACCCCCCGGGCTATTTGGCCCTGTGTTTTTGTTATTAATGCAAGCTATCATTTCGAAAAAAAAAAAAGAACTTTCTTTGTATTTGATGCTGAAGAATGGAATCGCTTTACATATTTAATTTAGACTATGATGGTTAGCACTCATAATGTGTGTGCAAATATATCATATTAGTTTATATTTTGAACATTTTAGATAATTAATTAAGCTATTTAATGATATATTTATAATAAATTAATATTAAGGATAAAATTGACATTTTTTATCCACCCCACCCTTTTTATAGAAGAGAGTATACATATTTATTGAAATACATGTAAGGTGTTAAAAAAAATAGTTAAGTTTTAAAACTAGAATTGCAAAGCTAGTTAACTTTTAAAACTAGTGCAAAACTAATCGAGTTTTGTAATTTTAATTATTGTTATTTTCTCTTTTCACCACAATACTATCTAAAATTACAATTTTTCATTACTATTATCTCACAATAACCTATAAATTACTAAATCTTTATTTTTAATCCCAATTCATTTTTAGACAGTTTGTCGCTAAGCATAACTAATATTATTTTGAGAATCATAATATCACCATTTCACGTGTCAAATACAATTTTTTTTAAGTTCGACTAATTATTGCAATATGCGTGGACGTATTCATTCTGTTTAAAATATCAGAAACGAACTGACGGACAATTATTTCGATTCAAATAAAAATCGAACCGTTGTTTATAACGGTTGGTTTTTTAACTTCCTACATATATATTGTCATATGTAGGAAATTTGTTAATTTGTCTTAACTTCCTACATATATTTTGTCATATGTAGGAAATTTGTTAATTTGTTGTTTTTTAACTCAACGATCGTATGACTGATTTTTTCTTCTAAATATTGGGGACTTATTTTGGTTTTTCACACTTTTTTCTCTCGAATTATATACGCGCTCTCTCGGATCTCCCTCAATTTCTAAGTTCAAAATATGTGCATTATTAAAAAATTCGAATTTCTTTTTCAATTAGAAATAGAAAAATAAACAATAAACATAAAAAAAATCAAAATTAATGGTTTGAGTTCGAAACCGACACCGGCTCCAACCGATTCCAAATAATAACCAAAACTCGTTACCACAGCTCGATTGACGCAAGGTTTTGGTTCAATAGAAACACCAATTTCAGGTTTGGAACTGGAACCGTTTAAATACACCTACCTAGGTCTTCATATTTTGAGGGCTTAAACTTTTTAAAATTGAATTGGGGTTATTATTGCTAATTTATATCCTAATGTAAGACTGATAATGGTGCAGATTTAAAATTTTGAAAAATTTGTTGTGAATAAGAATAATTGAAATTAGAAATGTTGGTTAGTTTTGCACAAGTTTTAAAAAGTTAACTAGCTTTGCAATTCAAGTTTTAAAATTTAACTACTTTCGCAATTAACAATTAGCTATATAAGAAAGATATCCGATGCAATTAGTTATGGTATGATTATATATATTAATAATCTTGACGTCACTAGCTTCATGTTAGAATATATTTTAATCTTGAAAACATCTGAAATGAAGTTAGTAATCCTTTTCTGCAGTATCAAAACTAATAATCGAAATTGAAAATTTTATATACTCTTAAAGTTATAAATTTTCAGATATTTTGAAGGCATGCATGATTTTTTTCAGCAAATCTGATTCTTAGACAACTAAAGATATTATTCCGATATGATAATGTCCAATAGGAGGGATGGAAGTGCTACAAACGTGGCCATAACTTTATGCTTGTTATATTCTTTTTCCTGCTTTTTCATAATAAATAATAATTGCGAACTAACTTTCGGCTTTAGATTCGAGTGGGCAATTCAGTGTCGAGCCTTCTAGAATCTCTCTATTGCTACTTTTACTAAACTATCGTGTCATTTCTATTTTTAAATTCAACCAACCTTTGGCTGTGCAATAAATATTTACCATTTTACTATCGTTTCTAACATAGGTTTAGTTCGTGAGCGATCTCTGTAACTTGTGTCTATCAAATCTAAATAGTATTCATCAGAGCATACTATTAAATAAAGTTGAAATGTATATCGACATTGCATTATTGCCATTTTTAAAGGGGCGCATGTTTTTTTTTTTTGAGAGCAAAGACCATTTTATTTAAAGAAGGTCGGCCGAAAAAAGGGGCGCATGTTATTGACATTGTATTATTGCTCTTATAAATTATAATTCTTTTTAAAGTTGTGTTCAGACATATCTGGGTAAAGTATACTCCCTCCGTCCCACTAATTTATCACATTTTGCCATTTGGGGGTCCCACTAATTGTATCACATTTCCTTATTTAGCAAAAAACTATCACAAACAATCAATATAATAATATTAAATATTCTTAAAAGACGTGTCAAAATATACACTTTATTAATTTTTTATATTATTATAATAATACCACCTTAATTTACGTACCCGACAACTTATGTGATAAAGTTACCGAGACGGAGGGAGTACATATTATTGACACAATATTCTTTTTTGAAGTCATTATTTATACATATTAAAAATATAAAACAAAATATTTATTAAAATGATATCGAAATTACACAACATAACAATTGAGATCACATACAATTAAAATATAGTAAATTATATTTGTGGTCAAAACAATATTTAATTATATTACATATAAATAAAATATTAAAAAAATAATAATAAGATATAAAAAGTTATTACTAAAATAAGTGTCAAGATTAAAATAATTGTTTATTATATCGTAGTACACTTTTCAAATTCTTTAATATAATTTTATATGTTCGACTTAATTATCATTACAATTAAATGGTTTTTTTGCAATTTTAAAACATCAAACGCATTTTGCGTTCAGACGCAAATTTGCGTTCGAAACAGAAGAGAGAAAGCAAAAAATGCATTTTTGCAGTACTGTTGGAGCAGTTTTACTGTATTTTTGCATTTGTGTTTGCGTTTTGCAGTACTATTGGAGATGGTTTAAACCCATGGATCGCAATCATCATTTTTTACTTAAAGAAAATAATAATAATCGAAACGTACGGACATGAATATTTTCGATTTAGTACAGTAATCGTGGTACACGACATTCTGATGTAATTGATGGAACATTACAGCGAGTTTTGTTGCACGTCCACCTCACACTGACGTGTTTCTCGCAATAAGTTGGCCTGGATATTAAATATAAATAACAATTTTATTTTATTTTATTTTACCTTTTCATTTCGGGTAATACTGTCCGCACCCCCTTTAGGGGGTATTTTTAATTAAATAATTAAAAAAATAATCATTAACAAAATAATCCGAAAAGTAAAAGTATTAATAAAATAGAGCTTTTCGTATTCCCAAAATACGAGTTACGTAACTCGTATTCTGGGATTACGAGTTACTGTCCGAGCAGGCGCGTGCGCCTTAGCTGGAGTAACTCGTATTCTCAGATTACGAGTTACGTAACTCGTATTCTGGGAATACGAGTTAGTTTGGTTTTGAATAAAACCTTATCTTATCGACGAAGAAGACGAACCGACGAAGACGACGACGAAACGACGACGAAGCAGACGAAGACGAAGAATACGATGCCAAGCCGCGCTCTGCCCCATTGCTACCGCAGCCACGCCGCGTACCCCACCCCATTGCTGCCCAGCCACGCCGCGCGCTGCCCCCGCCCCGCCGCTGTTGGGGTTGTGCCCTCAGAATGCCATTCGAGGATATAATGAATATGGCATGCATTTAATATTTGATGTGTTATTCGATCTGTACTTGAATAATGTATTCTTATACGTATTAATGGAATTTATACTTTATTATTTATTCTGTAAAAGGCATAATGTTTATTTACCTATCAAGTCTTACTAGGCATCCGTGAGACGGCAAATAAATAAATCCCATATATCGTGAGTTTAGTCACCGATTCTCATGGGATGAGAGAGGGGCACCGGTGATCTATTATTCTCCGATATTAAATTAGTCCATAACTCTTAGACCTCAGTAGGGTGACTGAGTGTATTGTTGACGACTCTTATATGGTTGTGCCAACCATTCGCTTGGGAAGCGGGAGGTCGTAATGTTGGTATAAGTTGAATTAGGGGATTAACCTGTACTCGGACACGCTCGCAATCGACGATCGCATGGGCCTTATCATTACTCTGGGTAGCGTCAATGATCGATCGATTGACTATAGTAGTGTGCGTCGGCCTTAGACCGAATGGTCTTTGACGGAGTTGACTTTGGGGTCTTGACTTGTCACTAGTTTGCTAGGTCCACCTTGTTCGGGGACGAACATGGGTCGGCGACGACATGCGGTTTTAACAACAAACGATAACTGTCGTGCTTAAACTATCGTGAGGGATTCACTATCTCGTCAGTAATCGAGATATGTGTCCTATGCATATTCGGGGACGGGAAATTACAAAGTTTTCGGTCGAAGCTATAAACTGACTTACATGGGACGTAAGGGCAGTTTAGTAATTTCGCCAGTCACGAATTACTCATAAAGTCGAGTCTAGTGAGTTTGACGTAACTAGAGCTGTCAAAACGGGTTTGGGCCCACGGGCGGGCTTTGAAATTTTAGGCCCGCCTGCAGGCGAGCCTGGGCGGGCAAGCCCGCGGCAGGTGCGCGCTTTGGCGGGGCGGGCTAGCCCGCGTGTAGCCCCCCAAGTTAATTAAAAAAATTTATATTATTCATAATATAATATTGAAAATATAAAATAATTATTGGTACTTATTAACATATATATATAATATTAAAATAGTTTATTAAATTAAATATATTTTCTTTCATTTTTCTTATTTTTTCCTCTTTTTATATTATTTTTTTATTTTTTAATAATTTTTTCTTATTTTTTTCCTTTTTTAACAATTTTTTAATATTTTATTTTTTATTTTGACCTGGCGGGCTAACCCGCGCTCGCCGACGGGGCGGGGCGGTCATGCATTTCTTAGGCCCGCGAAGTACGACAATCTATATATACCCGCCAAGTGAAGGGTCTATACGTATTACGATAATCTATAGTCGGTTCGTAGATCGAAGATCGTAGTCAACACGGGATCTATTCAGTACTGCAGGATTGGCTAGGCACTTACCGAATTCTTGGATCCTCCCTTGACGGGTTGAGACGAACCAAGAGAGTCGGGCTTAAAAATGATCACTGTGATAGTGCCTAACTAATATGAGATGTAAATTAATTTAACGGTCTTAGAGACAATAAAATGCTAAAAATAAGTTTTAGAAACTATAATTACATGGACTTAGATTCCCGGAATGAAACGATGAAGAATGGACCAAAAATGGGGTTCACAGCCACGAGCAAGGCTCCTCACGCCTGAAAAGTAGCAACAGATTCAAGATTGGTGAGACTTTTAACAATGGTTAAAATTTCAGGTCCTTCGGAGATCATTTACCCCTCGATCGGATCGAAATAAGAAACCGCTGCAAAGCTGTCAGGGCAGTCACGACCGTGACAACCTTTGCACGTGGCCGTGACACACGGCAGTGAGCTCACGCCCAGACAGTGTCACGGCCGTGACGGACTTGAACCAGGCCGTGAAGGCCGCTGTCAGAGGCCCTGACCGACATTGTTTTGGTCAAATTTGATCCAAATCAAATCCAATTTCGTTCCTTGTTCTTTTCTTAGACTTGTGGGACAATGTCTAGTCATTAGATGACATAATTCAAAGGAATTAAACAAGAAATGAGTCAATGTGGGACGTGATCTCATTTAATTAAGGTTAAAATCATTTTCAAGGTTGAAATGGAATTTTGTTATTAGGCTTTGAGCTAAATTCGTCCATATGATTATTCCATACATTCTCACACTAAAACTTGAGTTTAGGAGGGTTAGTATTAATTGCTCTTGTGTTTGGTTGGAGGGTTTATTTAAAGGTAAGATTTAATTAATACCCTCTTAATACCTCGCCCGTTTGGTTGGAGGAATGAGTTTAGATGGTATTAGTTTAAGTTGGGTTTATATAATGGAAAATATGAATTTTTAAGAATGTTTGATTGACGGGATTAAGTAATGATGTTTGACATGCTTGGTATATGGGTTTAAATGGTATTAGGTTTTAATAAATATAATTACAAATTTACCCTTTCTTTAATTAAAATTTCCGGTAGAAAAAGAGTGGGGAGAGGAAAAAAGATAGAGAGAGAGAGATAGATAGATAGAGAGGGAGAGGGAGAGGGAGAGGGAGAGAGAGTGGGAGGGTGGAGACGGTGAGAGAGATAGAGAGAGACGGGGGAGAGAGAGAGGGAGAGAAGGAGAAAGGGGGATTAGAAAGGAAAAAGAGAAAAGTAATAAAATTCGAAATAAAATAATTAATAACAATGTGGGGTTAAATAAAAGGGAGGGGTGGGGACTCGACTCCTTTAATTAATACCTAATAAGGGGTATTAAGGGGGTATTAATTAAATCTCACCTTTAAATAAGCCCTTCAACCAAACATTACTTTAAATCCTATACTCCCTAATCCCCCTAATACCCCCAACCAAACACACGCCTAATAAGGTGTTAATTAAATTAGCCTAGCCCCCTAGATTTATCTGATACTTTCATTTTATGACTAAATTATCCTTTTTAAAAAATTTTATTTCCTATATTATCCCTCTCATCATTTGTCTGCAGCCGTCATCATCAACCCATCACCACGTTTGCTTTCAAGATAAAAAAAAACAGTATTGACTACAAATAAAAACGAACAAAATAAAGGAATACGAGTAAGAACTGAGTAGTAACATGAATAAAATAAAACAAATAATATTGAATTTACAACATAGAAAAGCAAAACACCGTTGCGAGCACAATAATGAAAAAACATCTACACACTATTGTGATTATCAGAGTAAACGAGAAGAACATCATCACCCTATTGCTATTATTAAAGCACGATAATGAAAAGAATTCTTAAATTCGGGACTAGAATAATAAAAGAAAACAGATATTGCATACCTTAATCGGTACTGTAGAGGACGCACATTATGAACCGCAAACCCTAAACCACTAATTTATAAATTCGAAAATAAATAAGGATAAAACTGTAGTTGCATTTAATTTAAATTTAATACCAAGTAAACCCATTTACCAAACACATTCGAAATTAAACCCATTAACCAAACACTCAAAAAATGTATATCCTCCATTATTTAAACCCAACTAAAATTAATACGTTTAAACACATCCCTCCAACCAAACTGGCCCTAAGTGTGTTTGAGTTTGTAGTAAATCAAACACACTAAAACACATCTTTATAAAACATTCTTCACTTCCTCTAGCCATCCTTAGGGAGGTGAAGTCTGTGGCACGTCACGGGGTCTGTGTGACCCTCTTTGGCACAGTTCGTGAGCTATGGGAGCTAAGGATCTTCGCGAAGAGGGTAAGATCCCTATTCCTTTATCCGTGTCGTACGTGCTGTTTTTCTTCATTTAACCGAGTAACCTGGGAAAATCGTATGGGGAACCCGGAAAATTTTTTTTAAATTCCGCTGCGTCCGGGGCAAGGCTTCGGATCATCCGGGGTTCCCAACAGTAGTAACAGAGCTATAGGCTCGGTTCTAAGAAACGACATAAACGAGTCCAAAACGAACTTGGTTGTGCAAGTCATAGTCGCTCAAGCATCATAGCATGAGTGGTACTTAGTTTGTGTTTGCAAACCGAGTGCTCGCTTGGTCGGAGGTCGCCTAGTTGTGATTGCTCCGACGTAGCGTAGCGACGTGGAGAGAAAGTTGACGCTAGTTCGTAAGTGCAAGGTATTATTTACGTAGATGGCATGATCTTGGATCTTTGGTCGTCATCGTAAATCTTTACGTGGTTGAAAAATTTTAGCGACCCCGATTACGAGAATAGAGAGGTTTGTTGAGCCGGGGCGAAGCTTTGATGTCATTGACTTTCAATTCGAGTTTGAGGGACTCGCCGAAAGTTCAAAAATGAACTGCTGCCCCTAGTCGTGCGTTATAGTACGTATTTACTTATCGGGGCTGTGACGTTCAACCGATCCGGGTATGAACTCCGGTGCCGGCGAAGTCTGACTTCGATTAAGTAGCGACGA
Source organism: Craterostigma plantagineum (assembly GCA_027422505.1). NCBI lineage: Eukaryota > Viridiplantae > Streptophyta > Magnoliopsida > Lamiales > Linderniaceae > Craterostigma > Craterostigma plantagineum. The sequence continues at coordinate 981,074 of JAPQWV010000157.1, forward strand.
GGGCCGGTGGCGCTGTTTTTTGAGTTCTGAGTTATTTTGAATTTCCCGATGGGCTGACAAGGGTGTTGGTCCAATTCCAATCATAATGGATCTAAATAGTTTAGGCCCAATTGAAAACCATATTGGGCCCGTAAGTCTAGGACTAGCCCAAATTTCGTTTCGGTTTCTTTGAGCGTTGTTGCGAACGTGTTTATATTGTATGCATGTATATATGACACGTATTAACACGTCGGCGTGGACTTAGGCTCTATCTCCGGGTGATATGTTAAGGGTGACAAGGTCCCCCCCGGTTTGTATTTTATTCGTTAATATACGGGTTGTCTGGGACAGCTGATCCCCCCGTTTTGTACTTTAATTATTTTTAAAAAAAATTAATTTGAAGTACGATGGCCGTACGAGTACGACATGGGTCCACGAGAAGGCCGTTTGAAGACTTGGAGGTCTTTCGAAACATGGTGCGATGCCGAAGAAGAAAAGAGATGGAAATTATTTAAAAATCATTATAGTAGAGTAGAAATAGTTCACGCAGACGGTCTTATTGGAAAACTAGGTTTACCGCAAAATACTTGCATGTTTGTTTGACGTTACGTGCGTGTTTAAGTGCTTATGTGTGTGAGACGTATTCTCCCGATTGGACTAAATACTAAGTGGGTGAAGGGACGGGGTTTCTGTCTTCTATCAAGCTTGAAACCATTGCGGCTTGAGTGTCATGTGCGGTTTGCTCCGAGTTATCGGCGCCAATCATCTCGCTCTTGTCGTAGTTGGTCCGGGTGCGTTAAGACAATAAATTCAAGCTCATTATTGAAGCGACTTGGGTATATGTATGGTTTGTTCCGAGTTATTGGCGCCAAATATTTTACTCTCGACGTGGATATTTTGGGTGACTGTCTAAACGCCGCTCTCCGAAACTTATTCACGCCTTGTAAAGAGTTATCCTACAGGCAGGAATCTCAAAATGTTAGGATTGAGCCAGACGTTGATCGGTTACACTTAGACGGTTATTTCACAATTATTCATGTTAGGGTGAGGGTTCTTGACCGGAGACAAAATTGTTGAAACACTCATGAAAAAGACTCGTGTGGAATATGGGTTCATCTATGGGTTCATGTGAGATGGCGCCGTCGGAGTAATGGGCCAACAAACTGTTAGGTTGAGGCTCATTTCTGGGGAGCGAGGAAATCAACTCCACTATGAAATCATCAACGAGGTTTTCGAAATCTCTATCGGAGAATGGGATTTTAAGAAAAATAGTGGGAGCCAAGCCAAATTGTTAAAGTCCTTATTTGTGCTTGTAGAATAATACGTCGACCCCTTCAATGCTTTATTTTCTGCAAATTGTTTTCTTTCTTGTTTGTATACAAAATGATGTCACCATTCAATTTACTGATCACGCAAAATCATTTAGTCCAAACTATGCGGACTGGCTCCGTAACTTGAGGATAGTCCTCACTCTGGAACGCCTAGAGTATGTCCTGGAGGGACCCATACCACTCGAACCTCAAGAGGGTGCGAGGGAAGCTGACAGAATATTATGCCAAATGGATTGTGGCGCCCCGCCTTCTATTACTTATCTTATTCCTAATTCGTATGATTATCTAAGTACTGATAATTAGTTATCCGAAAATACGTATAAAATTTTTCCTTTTATATAAAGGAAATCATCCTGTACAGCAAAATGTCATCCCAACACTATTTATATAGGATGGGTTCATAGATGCAGCAAAAGAAAACTCTAGCGCCCGCCACACAGGTCACATCCATCTACACACTCCACCCTCAAAAGTCCCTGGAAGCTTCAAAAGTTGGCCTTGCCATAAAAAAGATCACGTACCGTGATCGTGCGAACCTACAACACTTAAAAACATGGGATGAGCTATAAAGCTCAGTAAGTGGAAATTATGCATTACGTGCACGTGTCGTAATTAGCAAAGGCATCTGCACCCCTGCTTTCTGATTCATATCTCATTCTCTTTCTCATTCTAATTCAGGGCCTTCAGCTAACTTGCTACGAGCACCATCCTGAGCTCAATTTCAATAAGGATAAAATACAATAGTGTGCTACTCCAGCTGGACCTACACTAGGGTTTTCCCCTAGGCAGTCGTTTACTGGTTACCAAACTATATAGCGATCGCCTTCCCTGGTCACCGGCTGTGGCCACACCAGTTAACTGGGTTGCTATTTACCGGGCAATTCAAGCCAGGTCGCTTCTTCCCGCTACAATTAAAATTCAAATACCTATATTCGACGGCTTACATCCCGTCATGGTGCTTGTAGAAGTAGCTCTGACTCAACTTCGAGTCGTGATTAAATGCCCATATCGGCAAATATTCATCGCATACAGGGGATCATACACTGTGCATGCGCACCTCTCATAACTCTCGTGTAACTCGTGCATGCACGTGATAATGCGTACAAGAATAGTATAACATATTTGACATGCCATATCACGTAACAGATAATTTACATAATTCCACAGAAGAAGATAATCACATAAAATATGTACACATAATTTATTTTATGTGTTGTAGTGAAATTCCCACTTACCTGTTGTCCGTGCATTATTTTGCTACTGAATCCGCAAAATTCCTAATTCTCGACCTTAAGCACAAAATTGAAATGTCACTGTACTTATTGAATTTATTATACTATCTAAGTTTAATTAACTCGTGAAACATTCTGGATTTATAAACAATTATTAATATCCCATATATGCTTCGCGAACTACCTATATCTTGTGAAGGCTTACAATTCGCAAAATATAATCCTAATGACCCGTGAAGTTAAGTTCGTGAAATTAAATTTGCCTAGTCTACCTTTTCTTTCTATTTTGCGAACGGTAATTTGCCAAATTTCAGATTCGCCAAATAGGGTTCGTGAGATATTCTATTCCTTTAGGTTTTATGATCATGCATGCACAAATCCCAACTCTCTCAATTGATGAAATTTGTTGACTAGTATTAACTTGTAAAGTGCTCATCGGTTATCGCAATACCCCACTTACATGAATCACCTAATATCAATACGTGAAGTTCATTTTAACTCGTAATCCGTGCCATACTTTGCATGACTCATAATTTCTGTAAGTTAGATTAATTCACACTTTTCAGAGTGGCCTTAGACTTTTAGCAATTCGTGAAGTTCTCCATACCTCTCACAATTCGCCAACCACCTATATCTCATTAATTAATTTGCTAAGTTCTCAACCCACTCTCAATTCGTAAAGTCTAGCATGCTTTCTCTCCTTCAATTTGCAAAATGTCCCACCATTCGGGAAACTTATTTTACAACACCTATGATTCGCTAAATTATTCAATTCGGGAAAACTCTTGCTTCATTATTAATTCGCGAATTGTTCAGGGTTCGTGAAGTTTCCATTTCACGACCTCTAAACACTTTCAACGATCAAATCCTCAAAACTTTTCGATCGAAGTTTATTATTTCCCAATAACAGTTGAAATATTGCAAGTACTTTAATTAGTTTAACTTTTAAACTAAAATTGTACAAAACCCTAGCAGCTATGTTAATATATGAGGAAAGCATATAAAATCATAATAATAATATATACATTTCCAGCTTAGTGATGAATTCTACTAGAGTCCTTGTTCGACTTCTTTCTTCCTTCTATGAAACTCTCGTTAGTCTCTTCTTAATGAATTAGGATAAATATGTTCTCTTTTATTTCATCATACCTTGCGTGTTATACTTGTTAAATGACGTTCATTTCTATTCTTTCCATGCTCATCTAATTCATAAGTAACAACCTTATAATATTATTTTAATTATTTTCCCTACCAAGTAATCGATTTGCATGATAATTCTAAGTTCTTATCCTCAAATAATGATTTTTATATATTATTAGGTACACTCCCTCAACACTAAATAGTCAGAACCCATTTCTGTAAGTCTCTAAGTCTAAAAATACGTTACCACCTCCTTCGTAACCTATTCTATCATATAATTCAAACTTCCTATTTCTTTGAAATTAGTTTGTACCACATTAGACTTTATCATAGCATATAATAAATAGATAATATGCCATCACGTAATCACATAATATGAATGCGTATTTATTGGCCAATGTACTTACGAGACTCGGGTATCACATGGATGGCTGATAGTGCCCATGTCAAGGCTTATATGTTAGCTGAGATGAATAATGATTTGCAGCGTCAGCATGAGGTTATGAAAGAAACAATTAAATTATTAGATATGGGGATAATATTTCCAATATCAGACAGCCAATGGGTAAGTCCAGTTCATGTTGTTCCTAAGAAATCTGGTTTCTCACTTGTAAAAAATGATAAGAATGAATTGGTACCAATGAGATTACAGACGGGTTGGCGCATGTGCATTGATTTTTGTAAGTTGAACGCGGCTACACGAAAGGATCATTTTCCGCTACCTTTCATTGATCAAATGCTAGAAAGACTGGCAGGTAGTCTTTCTTTTGTTTCCTCGATGGATTTTCTAGTTATTATCAAATAGTCGTTGCACCCGAGGATCAAGAGAAAACTACTTTCACATGTCCATTTGGTACATTTGCATATCGTCGCATGCCTTTTGGTTTATGTAATGCTCCTGGTACATTTCAACGATGCATGATGAGCATATTTTCTGATTTAATAGAAACATGCATTGAAATATTCATGGATGATTTTACTGTTTATGGAGGCTCGTTTGATCATTGCCTTAGTAATCTAGTAGAAGTACTCAAACGATGCATTGATAAAAATCTTGTGCTTAACTATGAATAATGCCATTTTATGGTTAAAGAAGGAATAGTTCTAGGTCATGTAGTTTCATCTCGATGAATTGAGGTAGACAAGGCTAAGGTAGATTTGATATCTAATTTGTCATATCCCACTAATGTTCGAGAAATTCGAAGCTTTCTTGGTCATGCAGGTTTTTACAGGAGATTTATTAAAGATTTCTCAAAAATCGCTCAACCGATGTCAAGACTACTTCAGAATGACGTACCATTCAATTTCCAGGACGAGTGCAATGAGGCGTTTAATAAGTTAAAGCTATTACTAACTACTGCACCGATAATCCAACCCCCAAATTGGGAGTTACCATTCGAGCTCATGTGTGATGCAAGTAAATATGCCGTTGGGACTGTGCTTGGACAAAAAGACGGAAGAAAATGCCACGTCATTTATTATGCTTCGAAAACTCTCGATTCGGCACAATGCAACAATACCACAACTGAAAAAGAGCTTTTATCTATTGTTTTTGCATTCGATAAATTTAGGTCTTATTTACTGGGATCTAAGGTTGTTGTTTATTCTGATCATGCAGCTCTTAAATATTTATTGTCGAAGAAGGAGTCAAAACCGCGCCTAATACGATGGATATTATTACTTCAGGAGTTTGATTGGGAGATCAAGGATCGCAAAGGCGTGGACAACTCTGTGGCGGACCACTTGAGCCGTCTGATTCGTGACGAAGAGCCACTGCCAATTTCTGAAACATTTCCAGATGAGCAACTCTTTCGCCTTCAAGGTAAGGAATATCAAGAACCCTGGTTTGCTGATATAGTTAATTACTTGGTAAGTGGTGTTTTACCTTCACATTTGAGCTCTTCAAGGAAAAATAAAATTAAAAGCGACTCTTATGTGGGATGAGCCATATTTGTGGAAAATTTGTTTGGATCAAATTATTCGTAGGTGCATTGCAAATGACGAAATTAATGATATACTCACTCATTGTCATACATATGCCTATGGAGGACATTTTGAACCTAAGCGAACTGCTAGAAAAAATTTAGATTGTGGTTTTTATTGGAAAACTATTTGCAAAGATGCTTATTTATTTTGCAAAAGTTGTCCTAATTGTCAAAGAACGGGTACAATTTCTTTTAGGGACGAGATGCCACAAAATCCTATTTTAGTTTGTGAAATATTCGATGTATGGGGAATGGATTTTATGGGACCTTTCCCAAGCTCGTTTGGCTTTCTTTATATATTACTTGCCGTTGATTATGTCTCGAAGTGGGTGGAAGCAAAGGCTACCCGAACTAACGATTCTAAAGTGGCTGTAGGATTTCTTAAATCAAACTTCTTTAGTAGGTTCGGAGTTCCGCGAGCAATTATAAGCGACCAAGGCACGCACTTTTGCAATCGCACGGTGGAAGCACTCATGCGCAAATACGGAGTCCATCATCGATTAGCCACTACTTATCATCCACAATCAAACGGACAAGCTGAAGTTTCGAATAGGAAGGTCAAGAATATTTTGGAGAAAACCGTAAACCCGAATCGTAAGGATTGAAGCTTGAGGCTAGGCGACGCACTTTGGGCATATCGCACTGCTTTTAAAACACCCATTGGGATGTCGCCATATCGCCTAGTTTTCGGTAAGATGTGTCATTTACCTGTTGAAATTGAACATCGTGCTTTTTGGGCAGTTAAACAGTGCAACATGGAAGCCACAAAAGCTGGTGATGAACGGAAATTTCAACTACAGGAGCTTGAAGAGATGCGCCTCGAAGCATACGACAATGCGAGAATGTACAAGGAACGCACCAAGCATTTTCACGACAAACTCTTGCATAAAAAAGAGTTCATGGTAGGCCAAAAAGTTCTCCTATACAATTCGAGGTTGAAATTCATGCCAGGTAAACTCAAATCTCGATGGATGGGACCGTACATTGTTAAAAATATTTTTCCAAATGGCGTTATCGAAATTGAGAGCATGTCTTCTGATAAATGTTTCAAGGTTAACGATCATAGGCTTAAACCTTACTTTGAGAATAATGTTTTGGCTTGCATTGAAGAGATCAAGCTGAGCCGACCCATTTATGAATGAAGTGGAAGAACGGAGACTACGTCTAGCCAAAGACGTTAAAGAAAAGCGCTCATTGGGAGACAACCCAAAATTATCCTATTTTATTTGGTTATTGCAATATTTTCGTTCTATCTATGTTTTATGTGATGATTAAGCAGGTTTGACTCTCGGCTAAATATGCTGCAAGATCTCACTAGGCTCGGGAACAAATATCCTCTTGCTCAGAAGTTCTCTACGACTCCATCCATGTCAGGTAAGTTTTATTTTCAGTTTCGCTTTTATCACTTCTTCACATCTATTCTGAAAAATTAAAATGAAAATTAGGGTGGGAATCTTTAGATTTTAACTACTATTTTCATTAGAATTCTACATTGAGGACAATGCAGAGTTTAGGTGTTGGGAGGTCTTTCATAGTAGTTGATGAACGCATATCTTATCTCGAGCAAACCGACGTGCGTTAATTAGAACATGAGAGAAACAATTAGGAATAACTATTTGGTATTAGGATGATTATTCTTTTTCTTCAGTTGATTTAAAGACCGAATGCGCAAGAGTCGACACAAAGCCTACTTAAATATGTGAGATTTGAGCCTTAAAAAAAGAGTATGTATCTTTATATTCAGTTTTTTTATGAGTGCGTCACATATGTTTCGAATATTCTAGAACTTGCTCTATTATACATGTTGATATCATTGGCGGCTTTTGGGTGTACGAAAGTGATTAAGGCACTTAGGATTAAGCCATTGGCCTCACATTGATCCTACCTTCAATACTTTCCACTTAGTGAGCCAACTTGAGCCTTAGCCTTATTTTTCTTGTTGAATTTAAGCCACTATATTTACCCAGATATATCATTTTGGCTTTCTTTTCAACCCATTGTCGGATTGGATGAGTTATTAATTGCTTAGATTCCACGATTTTGAGATTGCGGATAAACTGAGTCCATATATGTGATATTAGGAGTGTTATAGTTATAGCGAAAGAAGAAGTCATCAGAAAAGAAAAGCGCAACGGCGCCAAAATTTGGTCGTGTCGTAAACGGCCAAAAATAAAATTTACAACCTTACTAAATACAGCGAAAGTAAGGATCGTCTCCTCAGGGAAAATGGTTGATTTATTTCTAGTTCAGAATTCGATCTATAATAATAATAATAATAATAATAATAATAATAATAATAATAGTAATACTAATATTACTAATAATAATATTTGTAATAATAATATTATGGGGGGGGGGGGGGGGGGGGGGTGAGGAGGATTTAGCCACTAACCATATTAATCAAATGCATATAAAATTAATATGTATATTGATGATGGAAAACTAGTAATAATAAACATGACCGTGTGAATTATAAACTGTATGCAACCTATCTATTTCCACTCAACACCTTACCTCAAGTCAACAAGTGACTTAGTCCTCGAGAATTAGCATCAAAAGGAATCTTCTTGCTTTGATTAGATAAGTTGAATATTTAAAATAGCGAAAAAAAGAGAACTCACGGCAACAATGGAAAAACAACAGTAATTCTTAAAATGAAGAAGCAATAATCGATGTTCTTAAAATAACAGCAAGAAACGATCTCTCACTGAAAAGGTGCTCTCCTCAATCTCTCTCTCTCTCTCTCTCTCTCTCTCTCTCTCTCTCACATGGTCTCGCCATTTGATTTCTTCCTTCTCGCTGAAACTCTCTGTGACGCTCTTAACATAAACTAAAAACATATAAAGATGAGAAACTGATCTCCACAAAGGAAACTATAAAGATAAAAAAAAACTGATATGTCCAGCCCTCTTCGTTGCTCTCTATTTATAGTTGATAGACATGAGCTGATTCCTCCCTTTTCAAAGTGGAGACATGGATATGGTTTTATCAAGCCTAATCCTCCAAATCTTCTTGAGCAGCCCCTTAGATGCCTTGAGCAGTGTGCTTGATCTTGAGCCGTTTATTTGATGTAAGACTTTGCTAATTTTCAACTTTCAGCCGTCAAGAGCAGTCCTTTGATGATCTTGTCGATTCTATTTTCTTGCTTTGAGCTATGTGTCTGATGGTGGCTCGTCTTCAACTTTCAGCCGTTGGTATTTCTTCTCTGATGTTTTATCATCTTTAAATTGGGCTTTGATTGGGCCAATTTAAGCTCATATGGTATGGGCTTAATGATTTGGTTGTTAGACTGACGAATCCACATATCTTGTTCTATTTTGATTCGATACCTGTAAGGGATGTAATTGAAACATAGGCGTAAAATATCCGTTATAAATTATATAAATATCGACCAAAAGCACACTTTTACGGGGTATAAAATATTGTAAATTGTTGTGTATCAAATTCCCCCCACGTAAGCAATGCTTGTCCTCAAGCATTTACCCGAGATAGAAGATGCAAACATTCTAATCAGGAGTTCACCGACATACCTTAATTTGCCTTAGAGATATCAATTATTCATAACATTTAGCACTAGACAATCATATCAATTTCCGACAATCTCAGTAAAGCCTGAACGCCACAAAAATCAACAACTCTCACATGTATTCTCTCAGTGCGCTCAAGTGTTATGGGATATATGTGTATACGATCAAATCAACACTATGAAGCGATATTACCATAAGCTTGCTAACATATCACATTGTATTCACATAACGACTAAATGTACAAATCAATAAGGTCTTTTACTGGGTTGTAATGGCTTAGGGATTACGTTGGATAATTTTGGAGAAGTAGGTTTTAAAATATCGGACTAGATGACTATTTAATCGCTAAATTCCACGACTTTCCCATGACGCACGATTAATTCTCAATAAGAGAATCATAACGAACATACTTACATGCTACAGTTTCAAATTCTAGACAACTCAAATTACCGACAAAACTGACTAGCGCCTCATATATATATATATAATATATATATATATATTATATATATAAATATATATTAACATAATTTTTTTCTTCTCTATTTTTTTTCTTTTTTTTTCTTTTTTCTCCTTTTTTTGTCCCTAAACCATAAACCCTAAACCCTAAACCCCGCAACGGCGCCAAAATTTGGTCGTGTCATAAACGGCCAAATTTTGGCATCGTTGCCGGGGAAGGTGGTGTCTATTGATTTACTTCTATTTTTTTTTGTTGTTCTAGTTTATGCCACGATCTTCTCGAACAGGTAGACTAATATTTGATCCAGAAATCGAGAGGACCGCGAGGGCGAATCGAAAGGCACAAAGGGAAAAGGATTCCACTATATCAATATCCAGCACGGAGTCCGAACAAGAATCTTCCGCAAGCGATATGGAGGAAACCGGTTTTGAGCTGCCAATCCGCCTTACATTGAGGGATATGGCTACGCTAGATGTTAATCAACGGCCGCTCTGCATTGAATTCCCTATTCTTCAAACACCTTTTGAGTTAAAATCAGGTTTAATCCATTTACTTCCTACTTTTCGTGGTAACGCAGGTGAGGATCCGCACAAGCACTTAAAGGAGTTTCACATGGTTTGCTCAACCATGAAGCCAAATGGGGTCACAGAAGATCAGATAAGTCTTCGCGCATTTCCATTCTCATTGGCGGATCACGCAAAAGACTGATTATACTACTTACCATCAGGTTCGATTACTACGTGGGCCGAACTTAAAAAACAATTCCTTGCAAAATTTTTCCCTACATCTCGTGCCGCTAACATTCGGAAGGAGATATGGGATTCGACAAATGATCGGAGAAACTCTGCACGAATACTGGGAAAGATTCAAGCGGTTGTACGCAAGCTGTCCATATCACCAAATTTCAGAATTGGCGCTTATCCAATATTTCTACGAAGGATTGCTACCCATGGAGAGAAACATGATTGATGCAGCAAGTGGAGGAGCGCTGGTCGATAAAACGGCAGACGAGGCACGTCGGCTTATCTCAAGATGGATACAAATGCACAACAATTTGAAACACGTCAAGACGTAGGCCAACACAGGATGAACGAGGTAAATACTACTTCGTTTGAGCAAAAATTGGATTCGCTAACGTCTCTTATGGAAAAACTTGTGATTGGAAAAACGAGTCAGTTAAAGGCTTATGGTATATGTACATTTGCTGGACATGCAACAACAAATTGTCCTTCACTTCAGTTTGATCCTAGCGAGCAAGCCAATGCAATTGGAGGATACACAGGACCATCTCAAAGACGCTATGATCCATACTCGAGTCAATACAATCCCGGATGGCGTGACCACCCAAATTTGAGTTACGGAAATCGACCGCCAGGTTTCACGCAGCAAGCATCAAGACCACCAAATCCTCCTCAACAAGCTGCACCATAAAAAACAGGTATGTCTTTGGAGGATATTGTTAAGAATTTAGCAACCAGTACTGCCATTTTTCAACAGGAAACTCGATCGAGCATTAACGAAACACGCTCGAGCGTGCAAAATTTAGAAAGGCAAGTATCACAATTGGCCACACAATTGAGTCAAGTACAGAATGAGAAGGGAAAATTGCCGGCACAAGTCGAGATCAACCCAAGGGAAAATGTAAGTATAATGACTCTTCGAAATGGAAAAGAGGTAGGAGCAACAACTCATGACGAGGACCCTTCAAAAACTCCTAGTGATAAGCAAAAAGATAAAGGAATGAAGGTAAGTAATAACACTAATATCGATAAATTGTTATTCCTCCACCTTTTCCTGGAAGGTTTGCTAGGGTGAAACAAGAAGAAGAGGAAAAGAGTATAATGGAGACCTTCAGCAAAGTCGAGATCAACATTCCACTTTTGGATGCTATCAAGCAAATCCCACGTTACGCAAAATTTTTAAAGGAAATGTGCTCGAACAAAAGGAAACACAAGGCCGAAGGAAAATCCTACTAAGTGATAATGTTTCCGCTGCGCTTCAACGAAAACTTCCTCAAAAATGTAAGGACCCAGGTATGTTTGCTATCTCGGTTACTATAGGAACACGAAAAATAAATAATGCCATGTTGGATTTAGGAGCTTCTATCAATGTTATGCCATTATCATTGTTCAATGAGATGAGTATGGGACCTCTTAAGTGCACTGATATTTGTATTCAATTAGCAAATAGGTCTATTATTTATCCCGAAGGATTGGTTGAAGATCTGTTGGAAAAATGTGGTGAATTTATTTTTCCTGCTGATTTTTATATAGTAGACATGGGTAATGAACATGCACTTGATTCTGCTGTTATTTTATTAGGTCGATCATTTATGAAAACGGCTAAAACAAAGATAGACGTTGATTCAGGAACTCTTACTTTTGAGTTTGATGGTGAAAAACTTACTATGAATGTGTTTGATGCTATGAAATATCCTGATGAACCCGAGTCCGTTAGTATGATTGATGCATTTGTTCGAGATGATTTTGAGCGTATTTTAACTAATGACACACTCGACTTTGTGATTAAGAATAGCAAAATAGAAAATGATTTGCATTTTGAAGCGGACGAAGATATCAGAGATGCGCTCATGTCATTACACGCACTTCCAGAGGTTCACGATCAATCGGGTAAGAACACTTTTTCATTACCTATTCACAACGCAAAAATTGTTCCTTCTATAGAACAGGAACCTATGTTGGAGTTGAAGGATCTACCAAAACATCTCAAATACTGCTATTTGGGAGACGAAGAAACGTTGTCAGTCATTATTGCAAATGACTTGTCCACCATCCAAGAGGAGAAATTGAACGCGTTTTGAAGGAATACAAGAGCCCAATAGGATGGACTTTGGCCGACATAAAAGGAATAAGCCCCTCGATATGCATGCACAGAATTCTACTTGAGCCAGATTCTAAGCCGATACGGGAACCACAACGCAAAATCAATCCCGCCATGAAAGAGGTAGTTATGAAAGAAATAATTAAATTATTAGATATGGGGATAATATTTCCAATATCAGACAGCCAATAAGTAAGTCCAGTTCATGTTGTTCCTAAGAAATCTGGTTTCTCACTTGTAAAAAATGATAAGAATGAATTGGTACCAATGAGATTACAGACGGGTTGGCGCATGTGCATTGATTTTAGTAAGTTGAACGCGGCTACACGAAAGGATCATTTTCCGCTACCTTTCATTGATCAAATGCTAGAAAGACTGGCAGGTAAGTCTTTCTTTTGTTTCCTCGATGGATTTTCTGGTTGTATCAAATAGTCGTTGCACCCGAGGATCAAGAGAAAACTACTTTCACATGTCCATGTACATTTGCATATCGTCGCATGCCTTTCGGTTTATGTAATGCTCCTGGTACATTTCAACGATGCATGATGAGCATATTTTCTGATTTAATAGGAACATGCATTGAAATATTCATGATTGATTTTACTGTTTATGGAGACTCGTTTGATCATTGCCTTGGTAATCTAGTAGAAGTACTCAAACGATGAATTGATAAAAATCTTGTGCTTAACTATGAAAAATGCCATTTTATGGTTAAAGAAGGAATAGTTCTAGGTCATGTAGTTTCATCTCGAGGAATTGAGGTAGACAAGGCTAAGGTAGATTTGATATCTAATTTGCCATACCCACTAATGTTCGAGAAATTCGAAGCTTTCTTGGTCATGCAGGTTTTTACAGGAGATTTATTAAGGATTTCTCAAAATAGCTCAACCGTTGTCAAGACTACTTCAGAATGACGTACCATTCAATTTCGGGGATGAGTGCAAAGAGGCGTTTAATAAGTTAAAGCTATTACTAAGTACTGCAGCGATAATCCAACCCCCAAATTGGGAGTTACCATTCGAGCTCATGTGTGATGCAAGTAAATATGCCGTTGGGGCTGTGCTTGAACAAAAGACGGAAGAAAAAGCCACGTCATTTATTATGCGTCGAAAACTCTCGATTCGGCACAATGCAACTATACCACAACTGAAAAAGAGCTTTTATCTATTGTTTTTGCATTCGATAATATAGGTCTTATTTACTGGGATCTAAGGTTGTTGTTCTGATCATGCAGCTCTTAAATATTTATTGTCGAAGAAGGAGTCAAAACCGCGCCTAATACGATGGATATTATTACTTCAGGAGTTTGATTGGGAGATCAAGGATCGCAAAGGCGTGGACAACTCTGTGGCGGACCACTTGAGCAGTTTGATTCGTGACGAAGAGCCACTGCCAATTTCTGAAACATTTCCAGATGAGCAATTATTTCGCCTTCAAGGTAAGGAATATCAAGAACCCTGGTTTGCTGCTATAGTTAATTACTTGGTAAGTGATGTTTTACCTTCACATTTGAGCTCTTCAAGGAAAAATAAAATTAAAAGCGACTCTAAATATTATATGTGGGATGAGCCATATTTGTGGAAAATTGGTTCGGATCAACTTATTCGTAGGTGCATTGCAAATACTGAAATTAATGATATACTCACGCATTGTCATACATATGCCTGTGGAGGACATTTTGAACCTAAGCGAACTGTTAGAAAAAAATTAGATTGTGGTTTTTATTGGGAAACTTTTTGGCCTCACATTGATCCTACCTTCAATACTTTCCACTTAGTGAGTCAACTTGAACCTTAGCCTTATTTTTCTTGTTGAATTTAAACCACTATATTTACCCAGATATATCCTTTGGCTTTCTTTTCAACCTATTGTCGGATTGGATGAGTTATTAATTGCTTAGATTCCACGATTTTGAGATTCCGAATAAACTAATGAGTCCATATATGTGATATTAGGAGTGTTATAGTTATAGCGAAAGAAGAAGTCATCCGAAAAGAAAAGCGCAACGCCAAAATTTGGTCATGTCGTAAACGGCCAAAAATAAAATTTACAACCTTACTAAAACGAGTACAGCGAAAGTAAGGATCGTCTCCTCAGGGAAAATGGTTGATTTATTTCTCGTTCAGAATTCGATCTATAATAATAATAATAATAATAATAATAGTAATACTAATATTACTAATAATAATATTTATAATAATAATATTATGGGGGGTGAGGAGGATTTAGCCACTAACCATATTAATCAAATGCATATAAAATTAATATGTATATTGATGATGGAAAAACTAGTAATAATAACCATGATCGTGTGAATTATAAACTGTATGCAACCTATCTCTTTCCACACAACACCTTTCCTCAAGTCAACAAGTGACTTAGTCCTCGAGAATTAGCATCAAAAGGAATCTTCTTGCTTTGATTAGATAAGTTGAATATTTAAAATAGCGAAAAAAGAGAACTCACGGCAACAATGGAAAAACAACAGTAATTCTTAAAATGAAGAAGCAATAATCGATGTTCTTAAAATAAGAGCAAGAAACGATCTCTCACTGAAAAGGTGCTCTCCTCAATCTCTCTCTCTCTCTCACATGGTCTCGCCATTTGATTTCTTCCTTCTTGCTGAAACTCTCTGTGACGCTCTTAACATAAACTAAAAACATATAAAGATGGGAAACTGATCTCCACAAAGGAAACTATAAAGATAAAAAAAACTGATATCTCCAGCCCTCTTCGTTGCTCTCTATTTATAGATGATAGACATGAGCTGATTCCTCCCTTTTCAAAGTGGAGACATGGATATGGTTTTATCAAGCCTAATCCTCCAAATCTTCTTGAGCAGCCCCTTAGATGCCTTGAGCAGTGTGCTTGATCTTGAGCCGTTTCTTTGATGTAAGACTTTGCTAATTTTCTACTTTCAGCCGTCAAGAGCAGTCCTTTGATGATCTTGTCGATTCTATTTCCTTGCTTTGAGCTATGTGTCTGATGGTGGCTGGTCTTCATCTTTCAGCCGTTGGTATTTCTTCTCTGATGTTTTATCATCTTTAAATTGGGCTTTGATATGGTATGGGCTTAAAGATTTGGTTGTTAGACTGACGAATCCACATTTCTTGTTCTATTTTGATTCGATACCTGTAAGGGATGTAATTGAAACGTAGGCGTAAAATATCCGTTATAAATTATATAAATATCGACCAAAAGCACACTTTTACGGGGTATAGAATATTGTAAATTGTGTATCAAATCCCCCCCCCCCCCCACTTAAGTAGTGCTTGTCCTCAAGCATTTACCCGAGATAGAAGATGCAAACATTCTAATCAGGAGTTCACCGACATACCTTAATTTGCCTTAGAGATATCAATTATTCATAACATTTAGCACTAGACAATCATATCAATTTCCGACAATCTCAGTAAAGCCTGAACGCCACAAAAATCAACAACTCTCACATGTATTCTCTCAATGCGCTCAAGTTTCAGAAACTTATTGTTCATTTACTGTGTTTTCGACTTCGTGGATTCTTGACTCAGGAGCTAGTGCTCACATTTGTGTTTTGAACCAGGGTCTGGAACGAAGTAGGAAGCTGTCGGAACAAGAAGTCTTGATCAACGTTGGTATAGTGTACCTGCTAGTCATGTTGGATCGAAGGCTCTTGTATTAAGTTCTGGACATGTATTATATTTATCCGATGTACTAGTAGTTGCCCAAGGGGCTGAAAAATATTATTTCTATTTCTGCTTTGAGTAAGAATGGTTATGAATTTCGATTCAATATTAATAATTGTGAGATTTATTTTGGTAATAAATGCGTCGGAAATGCAACGTTAATAAATGATTTATATTACGTTAACGTCCAGGAACATGCGAATGTAGTTACCGACAAACGTAACTTAGAGTTAAATAAAAAGTATTTGTGGCATCTTAGAGTCGGTCATGCCGGAGTTCGAAAGATTCAAGAGTTGGAGAAACGCGGCATTATTAAGTCGACGGAATCAGATTCCTATCCAACGTGCGAGTCTTGTATCCTCGGCAAAATGACTTACGTCTCGCTTCACAGGGGCTTTTCAAAGAGCCACTAATCTTTTGGATTTGATCCATACAGACGTTTGTGGACCGTTTAGTGTAGCGGCTCAAGGTAATTTCCACTATTTTGTGACTTTCACAGATGATCACTCACGCTACGGCTTGGTGTATCTGTTGAAGCACAAGTCTGAAACGCTTGAAGTTCAAGGAATTCAAGACATTAGTGGAAAATCAAACTGGGAGACAAATTAAAGTCGTACGATCAGATCGAGGCGGCGAGTATACGAGTCTCGAGTTTGATGATTTCTTGAAAGAAAATGGAATCATTTCGCAGTTTACGCCGCCCAAAACACCACAACTGAATGGTGTCGCCGAACGCAGAAATCGTACATTAATAGATAAAGTTCGGTCTATGCTAAGCTATACAGATCTTTCCATATCGTTATGGGGATATGCTTTGCAAACTGCGGTTTATGTTTTGAACAGAACCCCTTCGAAGTCCGTTGATAGGGTACCTTACGAAATTTGGAATGGTAAGCAGCCTAGCTTGAATCACTTAAGGGCTTGGGGTTGCCCCGCCTATGTGAAAAGCTAATTGTAGACAAACTCGAATCTAGGTCCACGAAAGGACGTTTCGTCGGATATCCCGATGATAGCATGGGATATTATTTTTACTTCCACGATGATCAGAGGAACGTTGTAGCTATTCATGCTCACTTTCTCGAGGAACAGTTCATTCGAGAAGGTGGGGCTGGCAGAGAAGTAACTCTTGGAGAGTTAGACGAAGCTCCTCCAGAGACATCAGTGCCTGGGGCTACCGATGAGCAGTCCGAGATGTGCCCAGAATTGCGTAGGTCGGGTAGAATATCTCGCATGCCTGAGAGATATGGTATGGTACACGTCGAGCACGAGGGTGTTGCGATTGAGGGGATCGTTGGTGACGACCCCGCTACCTTTGACCTGGAAATTATGGATGTCGACTCTAAGAAATGGGTCGAAGCTATGAAAGCAGAGATGGACTCGATGCACACCAACCAAGTGTGGACTCTAGTAGACCTACCCCAAGGTTTTAGACCCATAGGGTGTAAATGGATCTACAAGAGAAAGATTGGATCTGATGGGCAGGTTGAAACCTACAAAGTTAGGCTAGTAGCGAAAAGGTATAATCAAAAAAGAGAGCATAGATTATGAGGAAACCTTTTCACCTGTTGCAATGATTAAGTCTATCCGAATTCGGCTTGCCTATTCGAATTCTGATTGCCATAGCAGCATACTATGATTATGAGATTGGGCAGATGGATGTGAAAACTGCTTTCCTAAATGGATTCCTCCAGGAGGAAATCTATATGGAGCAGCCCAAGGGTTTTACATCGCAAGCAAATGCTCACAAAGTGTGCAAGCGTAATAGGTCCATTTATGGACTTAAGCAAGCGTCTAAAAGCTGGATTCTTCGATTTGATGAAGTAGTTAGGAACTACGGATTCTTAAAGAATGAAGATGCGCCTTGCGTTTACAAGAAGGTTAGTGGGAGTAAGATATCGTTCCTCGTATTGTACGTGGATGACATCCTTTTGATGGGAAACGATATTGGGATGCTCTCGGAGGTGAAAGTTTGGCTTTCGACCGAGATCTCCATGAAAGACCTGGGAGAAGCAACCTATAATCTTGGAATTTGCCTTTTTAGAGATCGAGTGAATCGAATGAAAGGTTTATCTCAGGTCCTTTACTTAGAAAAGTCCTGAAACGGTTTCGAATGGATGAATCTAAGAAAGGGTTCTTACCAATGCGACATGGGATTCATCTCTTGAAATCCATGAGTCCTCAAAGTGAGGAAACAAGGAAGGAATGAGTGAAGTTCCTTATGCATCAGCAATAGGTAGCCTAATGTATGTGATGCTATGTACGCGGCCTGACATTGCGTATGCTTTGAGCATAGTAAGTCGGTACCAGTCTAATCCTGGTAAAGAACATTGGAATGCAGTAAAATAATATCTTTAAGTACCTTAGACGGACTAAAGATATGGTACTGGTTTATGGAATCGGAGAATTAGAAGTGGACGGTTATACCGATTCGGATTTCCAGTCGGATGTTGATGACCGAAAATCTACTTCTTGTTTCGTTTATACGCTCAATGGTGGAGCAATGTCTTGGAAAAGTTCTAAGCAAAGAACTACTGCTGACTCCACCACTGAGGCGGAGTATATTGCAGCCTCTGAGGCAGCAAAGGAAGGTGTTTGGATGAGGAAGTTCTTAGAAGAACTCCAAGTTGTTCCAGGCATAGTGGACCGCCCGCTACCATTGTGGTGCGACAATAGTGGGGCAGTAGCACAAGCCAAAGAACCTAGGTCTTATTCAAAGTCCAAATACATAGAAAGAAAATACCACGTGCTGCGTGGGTTCGTTGAGAATGGCTACATAGCTGTGCAGAAAATAGCCATCGCGGATAACGTGGCGGACCCATTCACTAAGCCTCTCTCACAGGTAGTGCTTGATCGACACCTCCATAAAATGGGGTTACGATATCATAGCACATGGCTTTGAGTGCAAGTGGGAGTTTGTTGGGGATGTGCCCTCGGAATGCCATTCGAGGATGTAATGAATAGGGCATTTATTTAATATTTGATGTATATTTGTTAGGGATGTGCCCTCGGAATGCCATTCGAGGATGTAATGAATAGGGCATGTATTAATAATCGATGTATTATTCGCCATGTATTTGAATAATGTATTCTTATACTATGAATGGAATTTATATTTGTTATTTATTCTTTCAAAGGCATATTATTTATTTACCTATTAAGTCTTACTAGGTATCCGGTGAGACGGTAAATAAATAAATCCCAAATATCGTGAGTTTAGTCACTGATTCTCATGGGATGAGAGAGGGGCACCGGTGAGCTATTATCCTCCGATATTAAATTAGTCCATAAGTCTTAGACGATCACAATCGACGATCACATGGATACACCGGTATATTTGGACACGACTCACAATCGAAGATCACATGGACCTTATCGTTACTCTGGGTAGCGTCAATGATCGATCGATTGACTATAGTAGTGTGCGTGGACCTTAGACCGAAGGGTCTTTGACGGAGTTGACTTTGGGGTCTTGATTTGTCACTAGTATGCTAGGCCTATCTTGTTCGGGGATGAACAAGGGTCGGCAGCGACATGCGGTCTTGACAACAAAGGGTAACTGCCGTGCTTAGAATATCGTGAGGGATTCACTGTCTCGTTTAACCGAGATATATGTCCTATGCATATTCGGGGACGGGAAATTACGAAGTCTTTGGCCGAAGCAATAAACTGACTCACGTGGGACGTGGGGAGCAGTTTAGTAATTTCGTCAGTCATGAATTAGTCATAGAGTCGAGTCTAGTGGGTTTGACGTAACCATGACTCTCACTCGAACGGGACATTTGTGAAGGGTCTATACGTACGACGATAATCTATAGTCGGTTCGTAGATCGAAGATCATGCTCAACACGGGATCTATTCGGTACCGCGGGATTGGCTAGGCGCTTACCGAATTCTTGGATTCCTCCCTTGCCGGGTTGAGACGAACCAAGAGAGTCGGGCTTAAAAATGATCACTGTGATAGTGCCTAACTATTATGATATGTAAATTAATTTAACGGTCTTAGAGACGTTAACCAAATGTTAAATATATGTTTAGAAACTATATTTACATGGACGGAAATATATGGATTGGAAATGGTGATGATTGAAGCATAAATAGAGTTCACAATGATGAGCAAGGCTTATCACGATCGTGAAGCCCGTCTGCAAAGTAGCAGTAGATTCAAAAATTCATATCTCACAATCTAGACCTTGGATTGAGAATCTCTTTGATCATAATCAATATTGGTGAGTCTTTTAACTATGGTTAAAATTTCAGGTCAATCGGACATCGTTTACCCCTCGATCGGATCGAAATACGAAACTGCCGCAAAGCTATCAGGACAGTCACGGTCGTGACAGGTCATGTTAGAGGCCGTGACCGACAGTTTTTTGGTCAAATTTGATCCAAATCAAATCCAATTTCGTTCCTTGTTCTTTTGTTATGATTTGTGGGACAATATCTAGTCATTAGATGATAAAATAACAAGAGAATCAAATAAAAATGAGTCATGTAGGACATGATCTCAATTAAACAAATCTAAAGTCTATTTCATGATTTAAAACTTGGTTTTACAATTATGAGACTTGGGATTTTCGTCCATAAGAGGTTTATAAGCTTTCTCACACTAAACTTAGAGATTTTAGAGAGAAGTTAGAGCATTTAGGGTGATCCTTGAGAAAACCCTAAGTGTTTGTAAGTTTTAAAAATCACACACACACAAACACATCTCTACACAACATTCCACACTTCCTCTAGCCATCCTTGGGGAGGTGTTGGTCTGCGGCACGTCACAGGATCGGCGTGACTCTCTTCGGCACAGTTCGTGAGCTACGGGAGCTAAGGATCTTCGCGACGAGCGTAATCTCTATACCTTTATCCGTGTCATACGTGCGTTTTCTTTTTTCCCGGGTTTCCCTTACGGTTTCCCTAGGATACTCGGTTAAAAAAAGAATCAAATAAAAATGAGTCATGTAGGACATGATCTCAATTAAACAAATCTAAAGTCTATTTCATGATTTAAAACTTGGTTTTACAATTATGAGACTTGAGATTTTCGTCCATAAGAGGTTTATAAGCTTTCTCACACTAAACTTAGAGATTTTAGAGAGAAGTTAGAGCATTTAGGGTGATCCTTGAGAAAACCCTAAGTGTTTGTGAGTTTTAGAAATCGCATACACACAAACACATCTCTACACAACATTCCACACTTCCTCTAGCCATCCTTGGGGAGGTGTTGGTCTGCGACACGTCACAGGATCGGCGTGACTCTCTTCGGCACAGTTCGTGAGCTACGGGAGCTAAGGATCTTCGCGACGAGGGTAAGATCTCTATACCTTTATCCGTGTCATACGTGCGTTTTCTTTATTTAACCGAGTATCCTAGGGAAACCGTAAGGGAAACCCGGGAAAAAATTTTAAATTCCCCTGCGTCCGGGGCAAGGCCTCGGGTCACCCGGGATTTCCCAACATTATTCGCTCTGTACTTGAATAATGTATTCTTATACGTATTAATGGAATTTATACTTTATTATTTATTCCGTAAAAGGCATACTATTTATTTCCTATCAAGTCTTACTAGGCATCCCGTGAGACGGTAAATAAATAAATCCCATATTGAGTTTAGTCACCGATTCTCATGGGATGAGAGATGGGCACCGGTGAGCTATTATTCTCCAATATTAAATTAGTTCATAAGTCTTAGACCTCAGTAGGGTGACTGAGTGTCAATTACGACTTATTTGTTGACGACTCTTATATGGTTGTGCCAATCATTCGCTTGGGAAGCGGGAGGTCGTAATGTTGGTATAAGTTAAATTAGGGGATTAACCTGTACTCGGACACGACTCACAATCGACGATCACATGGGCCTTATCATTACTCTGGGTAGCGTCAATGATCGATCGATTGACTATAGTAGTGTGCGTGAACCTTAGACTGAAGGGTCTTTAGGAGTTGACTTTGGGGTCTTGACTTGTCACTAGTTTGCTAGGCCCACCTTGTTTGGGGACAAACATGGGTCGGCGACGACAAACGGTTTTGACAACAAAGGGTAACTGCCGTGCTTAGACTATCGTGAGGGATTCACTATCTCGTTAGTAACCGAGATATGTGTCATAGGCATATTCGGGGAAGGGAAATTACAAAGTCTTCGGCCGAAGCTATACACTGACTTACGTGGGACGTAGCAGTTTAGTAATTTCGCCAGTCAAGAATTAGTCATAGAGTTGAGTCTAGTGAGTTTGACGTAACCATGACTCTCACTCGATCGGGACATTTGTGAAGGGTCTACAGGACATTTGTGAAGGCTATACGTATGACGATAATCTATAGTCGGTTCGTAGATCGGAGTTCGTACACAACACGGGATCTATTCGGTACCGCAGGATTGGCTAGGCACTTACCGAATTCTTGGATTCCTCCCTTGCCGGGTTGAGACGAACCAAGAGAGTCGGGCTTAAAAATGATCACTGTGATAGTGCCTAACTAATATGAGATGTAAATTAATTTAATGGTCTTAGAGACGTTAATAAAATGCTAAAATTAAGTTTTAGAAACTATAATTACATGGACTTGGAGTTCCCGGAACGAAACGATGAAGAATGGACCGGAAATAGGGTTCACAGCCACGAGTAAGGCTCGTCACGCCTGTGAAGCCCGCCTGAAAAGTAGCAACAGCTTCAAAAATTCATATCTCACAACCTCTGATTGAGAATCCCTTTAGTCAGAATCAAGATTGGTGAGACTTTTAACAATGGTTAAAATTTTAGATCCATCGGACATCATTTACCCTCGATCGGATCAAAATAAGAAACCGGCGCAAAGCTGTCAGGGCAGTCACGGCCGTGACAACCTTTGCACGTGGTCGTGACACACGACAGTGAGCTCATTTTACGCCCAGACAGTGTCACGGCCGTGACGGACTTGACCAAGGAATCAAATCCAACAGTGACCGTGACCGCCAGTTTTTTGGTCAAATTTGATCCTAATCAAATCCAATTTCGTTCCTTGTTCTTTTGTTAGACTTGTGGGACAATGTCTAGTCATTAGATGACATAATTCAAAGGAATCAAACAAGAAATGAGTCATGTAGGACATGATCTCATTTAATTAAGGTTAAAATCATTTTCAAGTTTGAAAATGGAGTTTTATTATTGGGCTTTGAGCTAATTTCGTCTATATGATTATTTCATACATTCTCACACTAAAACTTGAGTTTAGAGGGTGGTGAGAGCTCCTTAGGTTGTTATTAGAGAAAACCCTAAGTGTGTTTGAGTTTGTAGTAAATCAAACACACTAAAACACATTTTATTAAACATTCTTCACTTTCTTTAGCCATCCTTGGGGAGGTGAAGTCTGTGGCACGTCACGGGGTCGGCGTGACTCTCTTCGGCACAGTTTGTGAGCTACGGGAGCTAAGGATCTTCGCGAAAAGGGTAAAATCTCTATTCCTTTATCCATGTCGTACGTGCAGTTTTTCTTATTTAACCGAGTAACCTGGGGAAACCGTATGGGGAACCCGGGAAAAAATTTTTAAATTCCGCTGCGTCCGGGGCAAGGCCTCGGATCATCCGGGGTAGCCGCGACCTGCTGCCCCATCGCCACGCTGCGCTCCACTGCCCCGCCGTGACTCCCTGCCCCACTGCCCCGCCACTCGGAGACGCTGCCAAGCCGCCCTGCCGCGCCCCACTGCCCGTCCACCCATCCCCGTTGCCCCGCCACGACCAGCCGGCCTGCTGCGCAGCCCTGCCATGCTGCCCCGCCCCGCTGCTGCCATGCGCCCCGCGTCCCGCCCTGCCACGCTGCCCGACCACCCCGAGACGCTACCCCGTTGCCCCGTGCCCCGTTACGACCCGCCGCCCAGACGACGTATTACACGCGATTAGTTCGGGTACCCGTTACGATCCGAAATACAATTATTTGTGTTAATACATTATTATCAAATGCCTTTTATTGATTTTTGATTTGTTTGGTTTGTTTTTTTTAAATGTAGAATGGATTTCGATTCTACTTACGGGTCTATTGATAGTTCGGTGTTGATGATGCAGTCAAATCACCATAGTAGGGATTTGTTGTTAGATGAGACGGCGATAGATAGAACTATAAAGATTAGGTCCTTAGAGAATGTAGTGTGGGGTACGAGAGAAGCACCGAATATCTTACACGGTCGCTTATTAGGGAAGTTGAATGATATGGGTCTATACAGCGTCTACAGCTGTATGTCGCAGAGGGTCGACCCACATTTGATTTACAACATTGGTAGAGCGTTGGAGGAAAGAGACTCATACGTTTCATTTTTTGTGGGGGAGGCGATCGTCACTTTACAAGACGTAGGTTTTGTGGGGTTTGCCTGTAGATGGTAGTTGTGTCTCCGGTGTGATCGTTTCGAGGATGGTCACACAGTGGATGCACGAGTGTGAGCGGTTGCTAGGTTTTAGACCGCCTGGTGATAAAATTAGGGGGTCATCACTATCGATGAAGTCATTAGCGAGTTGGTTGTTGGACCATCCAATAACGGATGATAGTGATGAGGAAGAGGTCGAATGTTCAGCACGGGGTTATGCGATGCTGCTCTTCGGTCGAATGCGTACCATCGACACAAATAACTTTTCAACAATGTTTGAAGCCATTGATGCTTGGTTTAAAAGTCCAAAAGACGTACCCGAACACGAAGTGTCCAGGTCTCCCTGTCTGCAGATTCAGCCACCTCACGATTGTCCCTATTTTGTAATGCTGCAACGCCTTCATAAATGTTGGGAGTTTGGTAACAGACTCTTCCCACGTACCGTAAACATTTTCCACGGCTCTTTTCAGACCATGCCAAGCTTGAATATATGAGATGTCGTAACCATATTTATCTTTCACGAGTTGTCGGACGTTCTTGGGTAGGAACTATGGATCGATTTTCACGGTTCCAACCAACAAATCAGCAATAAAATTTCTAGAGATATTACGGTGTGTGCTCGTCAGCTTAGTCATATAGCAAGTGTGTGGTCCTTCAACTTTTGTAACAGACCAGTAACCTTTTTTGGCTCGAAGGATGCCCGCAGTCTCCATGGGCAATTAGTCGTATGATTACATTGGACACTCTAACATGTGTTGCTGCTCTCGTTGACGTGATACTCGCGTCTAACAACCCTGATCGAAAAATCTTCGACGGCACGTTGTAAATATCTTTTAGTTTGAAAATCATACCTCGACAAAATATAGGATTATCTCTCGTAAAACTCCATGTAACCACCGTAGTCGACCAGGAGGTGGCATTTGGTACGTTTGGAAAAATGGGACGGACTAAAACAGTGTTGGAGCAGCAGCGTTCAGCGGAGTGGAATCATCTGGCGCATAATCGTCGTCGTCCTCGTTGGGATCGGGTAACTCGGACAGCGGATCACATCGTCCGCTTCCGAATCACTAACATCAACGTCTTCCTCTGGTTCTGGCACAAAATATGGCTCCGGTTCTGATACGGATTCCGCATATTGAATGGAACACCAAGCGCCGGCATCTCCAGAGAAACATTACTGAACCCTGCCGTAACTGAGACAATGTCGGGAAAATCCGGACAGGTGTAACTCGACGGACCAACTTCAAAATTCCAATGAGGCTCTTCGTTCAAATCAAAGTTTGAATTTTCAACTATTTCAACAAAAACCACAACACAACTGTTCTCTAAATTGGGATGTATGAAAATTGTAAATCGTTGTCATTGGAGATTTGAAAAAGCTGATGAAAGTGACGGGAATGTTGAAAGTATTCCTTTTTGGCATGGATAATCAACGAACAACGACTGCTATCAGCACCCGTAATTTCGAACAACAACGAAATAAACTCGGAAAAATTGGTGTTGCGACGACAGGGCGTATACTATATTTGATGGTAGAATCAGATGATTGGATTATTTCGCCGCCGAAATATACTATGACTTGTACGCGACTCGACATCATTATTTGAGTTATTAAAAGAAATCGACAAGGGTTATGGTGATATGAGTTAGCAAGTGCATTAGGGTATATATAGAAACTTAACTCATAATTTGGTGATACGAGTTAGCTAACTCGTAATCTGGGGATACGAGTTTCGTGAATTATTATAATTCACGAATTATTGCCGACACGCTACATGGTCATGCAGGTTGCTCGGCCACAAATTTTCGTTCATGCAGGTTGCTCGGCCACAAATTAGTAACTCGTATCCCGAGGATACGAGTTAATGTGCCACGTACGTTGCCATGTCAGGGTCAGCGGGTCAGCGGGCCATTTGCAGGTAACTCGCACTCTAGGAATATGATTTACTAATTCTTATTTCCACATTACGAGTTACGTTGCCATGTCAGGTCACAGGGTCAGCGGGCACAACGTAACTCGTGTTAGAATACGAGTTACTAATTCGTATTCGCAGAGTATGAACCGCTCTATTTTATTAAACTTTTGTTTTCCTGTTTATTTTGTTAATGATTGTTTTTTTAATACCCTTTAGGGGTGTAAAAAACATTGGGAAACGTTTAAATTGGAAAAAAATGTTTTCTTTACATGTTTTCAATAATCTTAAATATCATTCTATCATCCATTAATTTTGCTATTAATTAATCACCATTAATCTTTCCATTTCATTTTGCCTCCAAACACTTTTCACAAAGGATTTTTAGATGAGAACTTCTTTCTATTTTAATATAATAATAGCCATCATATCTTCCAGTCATACACAATATATATTATATACTAGTTTTTTACCTATGCAATATACGGTACTAAACTATCTATAATTATTATATGTTAATAAAACTATTAAATCTATGTTAATATTGGGTAGTTATTGTGGAATTAGAAATCTTTTTGTGGTTTTTATTATTTAATTTATTTTTTAAGTTAGCGACATGTGACATCATATGAGAACACCTACATTTCTATAATTATATAAAGTTTATTTTGGTATTTCATGTGCGTACTAAAAATATAATTATGTTTACTGTTACTTTTTAATTTTAATATTTAAAATTCATAGTATTTGATGAAATATTATTTTAAGTGTGTAAAAGGTAATTTGTCGAGATATGATTATAACAAAAAAAATGAATGAATGATAAATTATTTTATTAAAAATTAATTTGTGATAAATAATTAAAATAAAAAAAATTAAAGGAATGTGTTTAGGTCATAGACCATAAAAATAGAAAAAGTCTTCAAAGTTTTAGTTAATTAATATTTGAGCAAAGTGTGGTTTTTAAAGCTGTTAATTAATTGTGTGATAATTATGAGGGGGTTTAAATAGAATATAAGGGGATCTATATAGAATTACCCTTTCATTTCTGCTAGCCAGCAAATGTTCCTAAGATATATGTTAGTCGGGAAGTTAATTGTATAATTCAAACATGGATAATAAATAAATGAATGAAACCAAGGTCAATTTGGTCCTAAACGAGCATGTTGATTTTCAAAATTGTATCTACAAAATTATGGTTAAATTTTGTAGGAGGCAAAAGAACAGTAAATCAAGAAAATTAACATCCCTTCTAATGAAGAACAGAACAAGCTTTGGATCCTTTCAACAGAAATAGAGAAACAACCATTGCAATCTCATCAGGCTAAAAAACAGACCAAAACATTCGATTCCATATTAAAAATAAATTACTCAAAGATACCAAAATTTCTCAACGCTTGCCACCGCCACCGCCAATCTTGGGTCCCTTAGATACTGCAGCGCCTTTCGGCACATTACCCTTCGAACCCTTCTGCTTAGACATTGTCTCTGCTTTCTTGGCTTTCCTCTCATCCTTTGTTTTCTTGATTCTCTCCTTGATTTCACTGAGGTCAGAGGACAAATCAAGATACGAACATAAGCTATTAAAGACTATTTCAGAGTTGATTTAACGAACAAAACACAAGCCAGTAGTAGAACAGTGTCATAATGAATACAAACATTTTGGGGAATATTGTATGATGGAACGAAACATGTCATGACTTCCAAATGGGAGAATATAGCATACCGTAAAGCAGCTTCACGGGCTGCATCACGAACTTCAGGTTTCTCAGTTCTTCTCTTCTGAATAACTTCCAGTGTGGCACCTACGATAGACCTAGAGTAGGGTTTCTTGGTCGTTCGACGCCTCTTCTTCACAGCTTCAGCAGCAGCATCCTGAAAATCATGCACAAAACATATACCACCACTTAACAAAATACTAACAAAAGCACATAAAAAAGTATGTGCAGCTTAGAACAAAGAAGGGCAAGAGATACTTTTGAAAGGCTGAGGAAAATAGTAACCTTTTTATGTTGTTTGCGGTAAACAGCAGTCCAGCTAAGCTTTGCGGGCCTGAGGCGGTTGTGGAAGTACCTCTTGCACTTTGAGTTGGCAAAGAGGAAGACCTACCGAACCACAAAACGATTAAGTCGAAGGATTTAACCCAAGCAAGAATCTGAGGGAAAAAATGACCATAATTTTGTTTGCAAGCCTGACCTGAGAGTCCGAGCGAATGAATCTGATGCCCCTGCCCGGGTATATTTTTGCACCGCTGAAGCGGCATAGCTCAGTCCTGAGGGAAATTCATGAGAAGTAAGATGTTCAGTTGGAAAAAAAAAACAATGAAGCCCTGATAGAATAAAAATGACATAGTACGGTCAAATCGTGCAAAGATACTAAATGGCCATTTACATCCCACCATGATTTTTAACTTAAACATCGGTGGGCAACACAGAAATGATTCAACAAAAGCACTATTAACAGGGAAAGAACACGAGGAAAAGCTATCAAATAGTGCATTTTTCCTGTTGCAGCCATGGATTTGTAATAAGAACGGAAAGGACACACAATCCAATGAAAACAAACCCCGATAATCCCAACAGCTTACAAAATTTAAAAATACCGAATCTTCAAACGAACCATGCTATTCATAGTATAAATAAATCTTTAAAAGCTAATTCTTCTTCCGATTAAAATCATCTAGAGAAATTAATGAACGAACTTACTTGAGAACCATGGTTTTGCCGGTGGGATTGGAGTAGGAGAGCAGCCGCGATTTGTCTTCGCCCTATGTCGTTCGAACCCTCAAAACCCTAAATAAGTAGTAAATGTGATCCTTCGTGAAGTCATTGGGCTAGGAAGTAAGGAGCCCAAAGAGTTTGGACTTATTTTTTTCTCAAGGCCCATTTAATCAACTTTTCGGCGGTGTTAGTTGTATGGATAAAATTATATGATGGTAATAGCTCGTTGATAAATTATCTTGTATAGCCCAGTTGATAAATGATCTTGTATTGCCCAATAAAATGTATTCACTTTGCTGGATAATTTCAAATAACATGTTCAGTAGCATAGAAAACATCATGAGATATGCACTTAAATGCCTAACGAAATTACAAATATAACCCTTTAAATCCATTAAAATCGATGGCTTCTTTTCTTCAAATCAGAATCAGATTGAAACCCCCACGAAAGCTTGAATGAGCCATTTTCCTTCTAGCTCGCAACTACTCGAAAGATATTTGCAGGTTCATACACTTTAAATATCCATCGTGATTCTGCCATGATGATTGCACATAATAATTGACTTTTCCAATTCAAAGTAAGAAAAAATAATAATCAAGTTCTTAAGCTAATACAAGCGTACTTGACCAGTGCAAGCGAAGGCAAAAACATTTCCTCGTTTTTACAGCAATCGAAAAATGACAGAATTCTTCAGCTCGTCAGAAGTTGTGGTCGGACCTTAAAATCGAAGAATTCTAATGGTTATACAGGCTCCCAACCTACATAAATAGTTTCGTTGCTGATTATTAGAACCTGATTCGAATCGACGACACTGTACGTCCCTGCATACCTGCATTCGCACCTTCCAAGTCTGGTCTCTGCACTATGGAGATCGACAAAATCAAGAGCTTCCCATCGTCTGCTAGGCCAAGAAGTTTGCAAGTGATTTTGAGCCTCTTTTTCCCATCCAAATCGTTAATGGTAGGGTTTTTAACAATTTCAGGGGTATTATTGTCTTTTTATTTAGTTGGGAGGGGGGGATTGGATAGGTTATCTAGCCCATGTATGTTGGATAATTAGTAGTGACTAGCCTAGTTAGTAGTCGCGGGCTTTACAACTGC
Organism: Craterostigma plantagineum; assembly: GCA_027422505.1. Taxonomy (NCBI): domain Eukaryota; kingdom Viridiplantae; phylum Streptophyta; class Magnoliopsida; order Lamiales; family Linderniaceae; genus Craterostigma; species Craterostigma plantagineum. The sequence goes on from JAPQWV010000157.1 coordinate 1,011,290, forward strand.
AACGGGCCCTATACAAATATAATTTGTACAAACTAAACAAGATTAGTCACTATAAAAAGTACCTATCTTGGTAACTAAAAGTGGCCTTCGTAATAAATATTTACTTCACATAATTTCCCCAATAAGTTATAAACAACCAATCTTTTTACTCAATTTATTAGGAATGACAAAATCCCACATCCCCCTGTAATTATTCATATACACTAATATGTTTAGCATATCAAATGTGTGCGCAAATATTTCAAATTATATCATAGTTTAAACATTTTATATTATTATTAAGTTAGTTGAAAAATAAAATTTTAATTTGACAATAAACTTTTAGTAAGTAAAAAATATTAAGTATAAATTGTAATTAAGCAATCAATGATAAAATTGTAAATTACTTATCAAATTGACTGACCAATTTGAAAGTTTCCATCAAACTTACTCTCTTTGTAAAGAGTATAAATTATTTGATATCAAAGTCAATCCTGTATTGTGTAGTCAAAACGAGTTAATGGGTTTACTTACGCGTTTCGGTTAGAGGAAGTCCACATACTTTTGTGATGTTTCTTACGGTAAAAATGAGTTATCTGATCTACGAATCTCGCAATGGGAGCTCCCTTTTCGTACAACGATTCGACGCATACTGAGACTTTACCACAAGGAAATTTGCAATCAGTATTGGTACGAGGATGACCTATCCAAATTCATTGTTACGTGTGATTTTTTTTTTTTTTTTTGAAAATTTCAATTTCATTAACCAAAGAAGAAACGTCATAATGTCTGTATATCGAGATTGTCAACCTCCAACTTTCACTGGTATAATTAGCACAATCAAATGTTGTGTGGTATAATAAATATATAGCGCATACATAATCTTAACTTAAAATAGGGGATAAAATATTTATTAACTAAAGGCGATGACTAACAAAAATGAATAATGACTGATTTTATTTGTACTTTTTATTTTTTAATGAAGCTTAATTGGCAGACCATTTGACGATTTATATGCTCATCCTTAATATAATAGAATTGATCTTGACTGTCTTATATCCAAGCCTATCGACCAACTGTTTTGTATTAGACTGAAGAAAGATCATAGGTCTGTGTGAGATGTGATTTAAACTCTTATTTATTTTATTATCTATTTTATGATATATGTTGGGTGACTTGCCACATTTGGTCCGTCAAATTTATGCAATTTGATCTCATTTTTTATTTAATTACTTTAATAATTTTCATGTTACTTTTACATTTTTATTATTGTAAACTTATATTTTTGATGATTTATAATAAACCTCAAAATTATGAGTAGCGTAGAATATAATTAAATCTAAGCGCGCGAATAGAGTGTATAAATATACTAGGAGTAGTTAAAATATAACACGGGAAAGAAAATTCTGTCATTGGCAACTCTGACATCTAACTAACTTATTAGAAATAATAATAAATCTTGTTTTTGCATTGGCCGAACTTGTATTCGACTATTCGTAACATACTGGCATAAGGCCCATATTGTATGAGCTACAGTTTGCTGAGACTTTTATAACTGATTTAATTTCACGTCTTGCATTTGTTTTATTATTAATTATTATCCATTTATTTGCACGCGTGTGATACGTGGCAAAACAGTCGCTGTTGAAAATGGCACGGAACTTTTTTTTTCAAGGGAAAATGTGACGGATTTCAAAAGCAATATCGAAGGTCTATTGAAAATTGCATATATTGATTTAACGGAAATCAGCACTTAAATACCTAACAGGAAACAAAAAGACCACTTCAGTCCCTTGTCAGATTTGATTATAAGCTAGGTACTCATTTGAAGAAAAATTTTATACTTAGGTACCTAATCACCTAAGATTACCAAAATACCCTTATTAAATGATTTCCAATTTCATTTCAGATTTTTCTTTCTCGGCAAAAATCGAGCCCCATCCCCCGTCGACGGATTTCTTCTTGCCGACCACCACCTTCTGTTCGTGCCGGCGCCGGACAACGATCGACGAGCCTCTTGAACGTTGGGTTCTCGATTTTGGGCGTTGATTTTGTCAGGTAAGTTTTTCTTTTGGTTCGGGTTTGGTTAATCGATTTCACGCGTTTGTTCAAGGTTTAGCCCAAATCCGGGAGCTCAATGCGATCCAAGAGCTCCATATAAAGGTGGAATGTTAGGATTTGATAGTTGTTGAGGCTAATCCATCGAGATTCGAATTTATTTTATATAACTGTTACGATGTACCATTTGTTATGTATATTACGTACCATTGTATGTTGTTTTACCGTACCTAAATATATTATGCGATACAGTCCGATTGGACATTTATGTTATGTAGTATCTTTATATTACGTACCAAGTAATCTGTCTATCTGGTACCAAAATGTCTGGTTATGCAGTACCAATCTAAACTAGACAGCGTACCAAAATGTCCGTAATATATGCAAATTTGGTACTGTAATTTTTGCCAATTTGGTGCAGTAATATATGCACATTTGATACTGTAATATATGTACATTTGGTTATGTAATATATGCCCATTTTGGTATCGTAATATATGAAAATTTGGTACTGTAATATATATAAAATTGGTACTGTACTATATGCCAGTTTGATACCGTAATATATGCAAATTTGGTACCGTACTTTATGCCAGTTTCATACCGTAATGTATGCACATTTGGTACCGTAATATATACAAATTTGGTACTGTAATATATGCCAGTTTGGTACTATATATATGCGCAATTGGTACTGTAATATATGCAAATTTGGGTTGTAACATATACCAGTTTGATACCGTAAATATGCAAATTTGGTATTGTAATATGTCAGTTTGATACAGTAGTATATGCATATTTGGTACTGTAATATATACCAGTTTTGGACAGTAATATATGCATATTTGGTACCGTAATATATACCAATTTGATACCGTAAATATGCAAATTTGGTACTTTAATAAATATCAGTGTGGTACTGTAATATATGCCAGTGATACCGTAATATATGCAAATCTGGTACTGTATTTTATGCGAGTTTGGTAACGTAATGTACGCACATTTGGTACCGTAATATATGCGAAGTTGGTACTGTAGTATATGCCAGTTTGGTACCGTATATATGCACATTTGGTACTGTAATATATGCAAATTTGGGGTTGTAACATATACCAGTTTGATACCCTAAATATGCAAATTTGGTACTGTAATATATATATCAGTTTGGTACAGTAATATATGCATATTTGGTACTGTAATATATACCAGTTTGATGCCGTAAATATGCAAATTTGGTACTGTAATATATGCCAGTGATACCGTAATATATGCAAATTTGGTACTTGTAATATATACCAATTTGGTACTGTAATATATGCCAGTGATACCGTAATATAGGCAAATTTGGTACCGTAATATATGTCACTTTGATACTGTAAGATATGCCAACATAGTACTAATATAAGCGCACAATGTACTGTAATATATGCCAATTTGATACGTTAATATAATTCAGAAAGGTACCGTTGTATAGGCCGCTTAGGTACGCTCAACATACGCACAAAGGGTACGATATACTTGCATATCTGGGTACCGTATATGTATACGAATGGATACGGTAAACCTGCAGGTTATGGTACTATATATGTAAATGATAAGGTACCTTACTGTACAAGACAGGATACCTTACTGTACAACAGATAAGGTACTTCATGCGCGATATATAAGGTACGGTACATATTTACATAATGGTACTGTTAACCTGCATATTACGGTACTCTGTATGTAAACGATATGGTACGGTAATATGAAAGACAAGGTACTTCATATCTTCTGTTTATGGTACGCCATATATTTACATAATGGTACGGTTAACCTGCATATTATGGTACTCTGTATGTAAAAGATATGGCATGGTAATATCGTTTAGGGTTTAGGTACTTCATAAATTCTGTTCCGCGGAGGCATTACTTGCACATTAGGCACCGTAATATATGTAAATTTGGTACTGTGATGAATGCCAGTTTGGTACCCTACCATATGCAAGTTTGGTACGGTAATATATTCCTATTTGGTACTGTAAGTGTACGACATAGGGTACTGTATCGTTTCAGAAGTAGGTACCGTATAAATTAAAGTAACAAATGGTATTTAAGCCTTGACTATATTCCGTCACAAACGAATCATTTCAGCAAGTGTTCATGTGGATAAAGGATTAGACATTTTCTGACTTTTTCAGTAATGATTACACACTTTTCTGACATCTTTCAGTCATGATTGACGAGATTTCTGACATTTTCAGTCATGAGTTGGTCAGAGTCTGACATACAAGGTATTAAATAATAAAAGTCAGCTCATCTGACATGTCGGTGGCTTTCCTAAAATGTTTCATGTCATCAGTAATTTTGGGTACTGCAACCGTGGCTGAGTTGGTACGCTTTAAACAAAACAACAGGTACCCCTACAAAGATATTTAAGGTACGGCGTCCCTTATATATATATGATACGTCATACTAGGGTTAGTATTTTTCGAGGTCGATCGAATTACTATTTCATCTCGAACCACCGTAGACCAATAATATATAGTATTAGATACGTTTCAGATCAAATTCGGTGCACTAAGCCCCGCACGCATGAATTAAATCTTAAAATACCAAGATTCATTATAGTATAAGGACAAGCAAGAACATCTACAACATAATTTGAATAATTTGGTGAGTGCTACATCTGCGAATTCGGTGCATTAGGCTTTCTTTTTTCTTTTTCATTTTGTTATTGTTCGGTATTGTCAAAATCACGCAGGACAACGCGATTCGATTAGGAATGTATTCATTTTTCTATCGTATAACAAATGGTACGATATACTTTCATATCTGGGTACTGTATATGTATAATTCTGGATACATCAACATGCAGGTTATGGTACTATATATATAAATGATAAGGTACCTTCTATAAATCACAAGGTACCTTAGTGTACAACAGATAAGGTACTTCATGTGCGATATATAAGGTACGGTATATATTTACGTAATGGTACGGTTAACCTCCATATTACGGTACTCTATAGTTAAGCGATATGGTACGGTAAGATGAAAGACAAGGTACTTTATGTCTGTTGTTTGTGGTACGCCATATATTTACGTAATGGTACGGTTAACCTGCATATTCTGGTACTCTATACGTATAGTATAAGATACGGTCATACAATAACATATGTTAACCTGCATAAATTACGGACAGTCATAGAACAACACAACACAGCACACACTTGGCAACAACCGTCCATGCACAAAATAAAAACCAACATAACCAACCAAAAGGTCTCCATACAGTCCCATCCCCAACTCAAAATAAGTTAACCAAACTAAACAAGAGTCTCCAAAGAGTCTAACAGCATATCCCAGAAACTTAGTGAAAAATATCTAACATACAACTACGCTCGTCACGTAAAATGCGAGCAGCCATAGAAGCACGATAGACATCCATGCTGACTTCTTTACCATACTTCTCGAACTCTGGGGTGTCGACAACGTACTCCTCTATGGTCAAATATGCGTGCACACCGCAGTCTACGTCGCCAAATTGGGGCCTGTTGAACAGCGGATCCACGGTCTTCTTACATTGATAATCGTACTTCGATGACCAATACTTCGTCAGAAAATCAGCCTGCACAAATTAAAAACGACATTAACGCATACCCGAACATAGTCGACGAAATATGCCCAATGTTAAGACTTACAAGGCTCTAGCGGCCCAGGTCATCTTATGCGAGGCCATCGGATCCCGAACATAGAAATTTCTCTCGTTCACCTTGTAGACGAGCACTCCCCAGTGGTTACCTGTATTCACAGGCGTCAACACGTATGCGACATCTTAGGCATATCTAAAAAAAATGAAACGGGGACCTTCTTATAGCTTCTTTTTTATCAGGGTCATGCTACCCTTCAAATTGCTAATGGTAGATCGAAAGAGCGTAGGATGGCACCTGGAAGACAGCTCAAATTTGTTCCGCGGAGGCATTTCTGCAAAAAAGCAAAACTGTTAACAAGTAGTACCATTTTATTCACACAAGGGGTACCAATTTGGCCAAACAGAGGGTACCAAATGCAGAGATAATGTAGTACCAAAAAATATTGACACCATCTTCGAAAAACCCACTGTTAACAAGCAGTACTATTTTGTTCACACAAAGGGGTACCAATTTACCCTAACAGAGGGTACCAAATGCAGTGATAATGTAGTACCAAAAAAATTGACACCATTTTCGAAAAACCCACTGCTAACAAGCAGTACCATTTTATTCACACAACGAGTACCAATTTTCCCAGAGAGAGGGTACCAAATTCAGTCATAATGTAGTACCAAAACAGATTGACCCCATTCAAGGTAACCAGTTAACAAGTAGTACCATTTTATTCACACAAGCGATACCAATTTGGCCAAACAGAGGTTACCAAACGCAGTGATAATGTAGTACTAAAAAAATTGACCCCATTCTGAAAAACCACTGTCAACACGCAGTACCATTTTATTCACACAAGGAGTACCAATTCGCCCAAACAGAGGGTACCAAATTCAGTCATAATGTAGTACCAAAACAAATTGACCTCATTCAAGGTAACCAGTTAACAAGTAGTACCATTTTATTCACACAGGGGGTACCAATTTTCTCAAACATTAAGTACCAAAATCAGTGATAATGTAGTACCAAAACAAATTGACCCAATTCGAAAAACCCTAAATCGACCCATTCGATTTACCCAAAATCGACACATTCCAAAAAACCCAAATCGAGCACTAACCACCCATCTGAACACGCACATAAAAACCCTAATTGAACAACAAATCAATCTCATTCCAAAAACACGCAGCAAAACCACAGACCATACGAACACTAACCGAAATTGCTTAAACAGAACGAATTACGGTAAAACCACAGATGGAAATACCGTAAATGAAACCAACGAAACGGAAATACTCGATTTACTTACCTAACGATTTCAGATGGGCAATACCACGACGAACGAGTAGACAGAGGGCAATACCGCTACGAACGAAGGGAAAAGCGGTCGATTTCTGGGATTTAATCGCACGATTTGGAAGATGGGTGTGCGGTTTTTTTTAATGGAGGAACGAACGTGAAATAAGAAAAGCTGGTAAAAGATGTAAGTAAGCAGTTTCAGTAGGGGTAAATCCGTCAGTTAGGTACCTATCAGTAAAATAAAATTCAACTAGGTACCTAGTTTAAAAATTCATCTGACTAGGGACTGAACTGTATAAATTTTATTGATGTAGGTATTTAAGTGTTGAATCCCCTTGATTTAACACAACACATGTAAAGATGGGCTTTTTAAATAAAATAATACAATTTTAATCGAAATTTAATAAAATGGGGTTAATTTGTCCGAAATTAATAAAATAGGGCAAAACACATCCATTAGATGCGACGTCGCGGCTATTAGCCGCGACGATGACGTGGCACGGACGATTTGGTTTTTTTGTTCATTTCACTTGCGTCGATCCCATTAGGGGCGACGATTACCTTTTTTTTAAAAAAGTTTTTAATTTTTTTAACTTATTTTATATTTATTATTTATAAAATCCACCAAATCACAAAATCACCATTATTTAATGCGATTTTTAAAATCAACAAACGCAGCTAATTTATTGTATGTTTCGCGACGATTAAACTGATATGCATATCTTATATATTTCGAATATCGAAAATATTTAATTGTTTTTTTTAAATTTAATCCAATTTAAGTATTTTTTAATTATAAAAATAAAATATATGTTTGATTATCGAAAATATAAGATATGCATATCATTTTAATCGTCGCGAAACATACAATAATTTAGATGTGTTTGCTGATTTTAATTATGTAAATCACATGAAATAATGGTGATTCTATGATTGGTGGATTTTATAAATAATAAATATAAAATAAGTTAAAAAAATTAAAAAAAATTATAAAAAAAAAAAAGGTAATCGTCACACCTAATGGGGGCGACGCAAGTAAAATGAACAAAAAACCCAAATCGTCCGTTCCACGTCATCAGCCGCGACGCCGCATCTAATGGATTAGATACGTTCTGCCGTATTTTATTAATTTCGGACAAAGTAACCCCATTTTATTAAATTTAGATTAAAATTGCATTATTTTATTTAAAACCCCGTAAAGATGCGACACTTTGATGAAAAGCAATTTCTATTGTAAGATATGAAATAGATGATCAATAAATGCGTGTAGGTAAATAACGGGTTGGTGGATTTAATAGCCTACATCAAATGAACTGTCATAAATTTTCAATTAGCTTAGCAAATCTTAGCTCTATGTGTTTGACTTGAACTTCAAACAGTTGACCGATGATGTAATATGGTGCGTCGATTTCAAAATAAATGCACAACTTTGATTTATTGATAAATATTCCCCAACTAAATGAGATTATCTAATTATTCTGTCGTAGAGATCGTGTTATCATGCAAAAGTTGGTAGGCCACGGATAAGATTGTAATGACGGGATAATGTCATTTTAACAGAAAATTAATGTTTTTTATGCTATAGCATCATCTATCACATAATAGTCATTCTTATCCAAGATTAAACTCATTCTCAAGATCAAATGAGGATTATCAAATATTTTGTTTGTCTAAATTGGATTCAAGAGTGAATTTGTTTGTCGAAATTTTTTTGGCTGGTACCAAGTCCAATATGGAGGTCTAAATTAATAATTCGCAAGAGTAATATGATAATAATATATGTTGATAATTTTTGTAGACCAGATACAGTTAAAACTCTATAAATTAATAATCTTCCTAACATAATAAAATCTCATGGTCCCGAATTGGCATTTATATAAAAAAAAAAAAACATTAAATTTGATAAGATAATAAGATTATACTTTCGAAAATCTTTTATAAATATTAGGTCTCATCAAAACTCTAAATTAATATTCATTGTTGGATAAGCTCAAATTAGTCAAGATAAAAACAAAAACAAATATAAAATAAAACAAAAAGAACACGCATGATCAAGGAGCAGCCACCATGGAAGACCAAAAATGTCAAAAAGAAATATTGCATGAGATTTGAGGAGATCACATGTGATCTTATCCTTAGCCAAAAGGAAGACTAAGTGCATGTTATATTACTATATATATGCATGTATGAGAAGCAAAAGAACGTGTGGGAGAGAAACAAAAAAGGCCTATGTAATGAGTGGAAAAAAGATTTGAAGCCTATGTAAGAAAATGTTCACGTATCAACAATAGAAAGCTAAAGCTTTGTTCTTCAGTTTGAAAAAATTCCTCCTCACCAAATTAAATACTTTGTCCCTCATAGAAATAAATTATTCAAAATATAAAACAAAAAATTGGTATCAGAGCCGATGGTGTCAAAAGAGCCGAAGGTGTTAACAGAGTCAATAGAGCCGATGATGTCGCCAGAGCCGATGGTGTCAATGGAGTCGAGGTGGATAGCAGATGTCCACATGTTAGTCCCACAACTCACCGATAGTAACTATGCAAAATGGAGCGTAGAAATGAAGGCTTTGCTTGAAGGGCAAGACTTATGGAAAATCGTCGAAAACGGAGATACCCCACCCGATACAACGAGGTATACAAGGTTGCAGCGGAAGACGTTGCGAGCCGCCGCCATAGAAAATAGTCCCGCGCTCCTCGTCATCTACGAGGCGTTAGATTTTACCAGTTTCGGAGCCATAGGCGCAACGAGAAAAGCCAAAGAAGCCTGGGATCTGTTGGAGAAAGCGTACAAAGACGCTGATCACACCAACCAAGTTCGGCAACAAAATCAAGGCGAACTTGAGATGGCGAAAGAAGACGACGTTATCAAGTTTCCAGAGGACGAGGAGAAGATAGAGGACGACGGGGAACGTGAAGACGACGATGCCCTTGCCGTGTCGATAAAGCGTGATAGAGATTACGCTGAGGATCCAACATCGGTGGTGGAAAAGAAAAAAGGTGAACCACCGATTATGGCCGAGAAAGAAAAAGAAGACGAAGCGTCAAAGAAAGACGCCAGTGAAGTCACTGAAGAAGAGGAAACATATTCAAAGGCCGAGGAGCCCGTGGAAGAAGAAAAGAAAAAAGGAGTTCTAAACGAAGGAGAGCTCGAGAAAGAGGAGGCGGTCAGAGAAACGCCGCCACGACAACCACCTGAGAAAGTCGAGGAGATCGACGCGAATACATCGGAAAATGCCGACGAGATGAAAAACAAGGGCGACGACACCAAGCATGTGTCGAGGAAGGCGAACGTAAAAGCCATTGAGACACACGAGTCAGTGTCCAAGAAAGGCGGTGAGACGGTTGAAGAGACAACCAAGCATGCTGGAAAAGCCGAGCTAGGAGAGACGCATGAGCGCGATGAGATGGACGCGCATGAAGCCACGACGGAGGCCCTGCGATATGTTGTCGGAGAAGTCACGATACAGAAGACTGCAGAACCTACGGAGGCCAGTCCTAACGAGAAAGAACGCGTTAACGGAGAAAAGATGCGCCAGAAAGACAAGGACGTGAAACAGTGGATCAAGGCGAGAGACAGCCTTGAGGCCTACATGAACAAATTGAAAACCCGAAGCAACGACAAGTACAAGCTTGTCGGAAAATTAGAAGCGGACGAGAAGGACGAAATCGCGACGATGAACAAGGAGACCCTCGAGGCGGTAGACGATAACCAAAATCTGAAGAAAAAAGAGAACGGCGAAAATCGCAAAGAAGTCGCGGAGGAGGTCGTAAATAAAAGCGATGTGCTCGAGAACAACGAGACGGAGAAGTACATGGTCGTCACCATGGAGGAGATTAACAAGAAGGAGTACGAAGGATTCGACACGCCAGATTCTGGCGATGAGCCGACGAGCCTGCTGACGGGCTACATCGCGAGGATGGAAAAAGAAGAGAAAAATATTTATTATATCAGCGATAAAAAGCTGATGATCCCGGAGTTGTTGTTCTTCGACAACAATATATTATTTATGCAGCAACTGTTCGAAAAGAACACGTTTGAAGAAACCAGCCAAAATGCGAAGCTGATCCAAGAAGGAAAGTTGACGGTCGAGCATCATCCGAAAAGCAGAGGGACAGCGAAAGCACGTACTGACGGTGAAAAGGCATATAAAGCAGCTCGAGAAGTAAGTATTGAAGTGAAGTGTTCGAAGGCATTTAAAGATGGCAAATGGCGAGCCGCGACATACGACAGACGAAAAAGAGTTAAGTTTAAGAGGGCTGAAAGACCGAAAGAAAAATTTGAGCTTAAGGGGGAAATTTGTTGGATAAGCTCAAATTAGTCAAGATAAAAACAAAAACAAATATAAAATAAAACAAAAAGAACATGCATGATCAAGGAGCAGCCACCATGGAAGACCAAAAATGTCAAAAAGAAATATTGCATGAGATTTGAGGAGATCACATGTGATCTTATCCTTAGCCAAAAGGAAGACTACGTGCATGTTATATTACTATATATATGCATGTATGAGAAGCAAAAGAACGTGTGGGAGAGAAACAAAAAAGGCCTATGTAATGAGTGGAAAAAAGATTTGAAGCCTATGTAAGAAAATGTTCACGTATCAACAATAGAAAGCTAAAGCTTTGTTCTTCAGTTTGAAAAAATTCCTCCTCACCAAATTAAATACTTTGTCCCTCATAGAAATAAATTATTCAAAATATAAAACAACATTCATAATATATTAAAATTAAATATAATGATAAATTATATCATAATTACAAAATACACCGCCGCCGTAGGTGGAGGTGAGGAGCGTCGTGGTGTAGCCGCACGCGCCTCCGGCGAAGTCGGGCGGGTCGGTGAGGGGGGCGTAGAAGGTGGCGCGTGCGGGCTGCCACGTGGAGGAGGCGGCGACGGAGGAGGAGGGCGAAATTCGGCATTTCTCACACCAGATTCAACTCGGGTAAGGTTTATAGACGTAGGGAAATATATATATATATATATATATATATATATATATAAATATAATAGGGTTCATTACAGTCATCCCGAAGAAGAGAAGAGAAAAGAAAAAAAACACTTAAGCGGCACGACCTTTACAATGAACAACATGTCACATATGAAAGATCATTACAACAAATAAAATTAGCAATGTCATTATTGAAAAATAGTATACATGATATATTTGCATACTCACTCATGTCTCATCTGATTCAGTTCGCCATTGGAATGGACTAGTTGAATTTTGCAAAAGTTTCTTTAATTAAGAAAATATTAATTTATCGATATATTAATAACTGTCTAAATAAATATAATTTAATAGTACCAATGTTTAAGAGGTTTTACTGTAATTAATAATTCTTGGTGTATCTGCATTTGAATATCTAAAAGAATAAAATACTATCGATTCAGTGCCCTGTCGGGAATAATTTATTTATAGATACCTAGTAGAATAAAATATTTACAGGGATAATTGCACTTTTGGTCCCTCACTTATGACCCTATATCAGTTTTAGTCCTCAAAAATCTCAATTTTTAACCGTTAATCATCTTTAGTCATATTTCCGTCTACTTTGACCGAGTTCACCGTCAAAACTAATGGATTTGACCGTTTGACCCGTTAAATTCTTGACAAATTGCATAAAGAACCCTATAATTAAAAAAACTAACGAAAATTAATAATAATAAAAAAAGAAATATAAATAACGAAATTTTTTTTACGAAATTATGAAATTTTTTCTACACACATTAAGATTAAAGCTTAGTGCTGTAAGCTCCATATGAAACATTTTCAAATATTTTTGACAAATTCCAAATATAAAACCTTTTACGAAAACAATTTTCAAATATAATATTTTTGTGAAATGACGGAAATGCCCTCATTGAGAAATAATAAATATTGAAAAAATTACGCCATTTCATAATTTCGTAAAAAAATTGTTACATTTCTTTTTTTTAATTAATTTTCGTTAGTTTTTTAATTTATTAGGGTTCCTTTTATAATTTATTACGGTTCTTTATGCAATTTGTGAAGAATTTAACGCGTCAAACGGTCAAATCCGTTAGTTTTGACAGTCAACTCGGTCAAAGTAGACGGAAAGGACTAAAGTTGATTAACGGTTAAAAAGTGAGGGACTTATACTGATGAGACGTATTTCTGAGGGACTAAAACTGATATAGGGTCATAAGTGATGGACCAAAATTGCAGTTATCACATATTTACACATCTACCCATTTGGTGTAAGTACCATTTAACCATCGATTACGTATCTTATTATATGTATATTACGTATCTAATCGCGTGTTTATGTCGTGTCTAATTTCCAAATATGCGTGTGATATCTATGCAAACTTGATATACCTTTTTCTTACGTTTCAAAATATCCTATGATACTTAAATATAGATATGATGTACCTCCAGCTAAATGGTACCTATGTGTTAAAATTTTCTATTAGATGTTGTAATACCCGAGCCCCGTAAGTAAGTCGGCCAATAAATATGCATGCACGTTATATGATTATGTGACTGCATATTATGTGCTTAAATGACTTCATGTTCGATGTGAGATATTGCATTTATATATATATGTATATACATATATATATATATATATATATATATATATATACTTATGTGCTACTAACTAATTTGATATGAAAATTAAGTTGGAACTTGGAAGTAAGTTAGTATAAGGCACATGATTTTGTAAAAACTAGTTACAAAGAAATTAAGAGTTTCGAACTACATAATATAAGAATAGTAAAATAAATGATGAAAGACTTAGGAAATAAACTTGGAACAAATAATTACAGAATTAATATTTAAGAAGACTTGAATATTTCCGATAACTTAGCAATGAGGTAAGATGAATACTTAATAAATATCCTTTGAGAATGAGATAAACTTTAACGAAAGTGCCAAGTCATTTATTTACTTGAACACGCCAACCTAAGTAAGTTAAAGAGATAAATGAAAAATCTTACATACTACATCTTAAAAACCCTCGAACTCAAGAGAAGAAGAGAAGTCGAACAAAGCTCCAACCAAAGCTTGGAATAGGTATATTTTCTCAACAGATTCTCAAATGTAACTAAGTCATAGCATGTTCTAAGGGTTTTAAGCACGGAAATAATACTTACTTAGGTATCATGATAAGTTTTGAATTTAAGGTTTATATTAATCAAAGCTCAGGTGATATTCAAATTGTTCTTAGAAAAAGGACTAACTTTGATCGAGAAGCATAAGGTTTCAGTGAAGAAAGGTGTTTAAGGAGGTAGAAGGTTCGCGGGTCAAAGACGTTTGACGAATTGCAAATTGGCAAATGCTACGTTTGGATCGAGGGATTTCGATTTGAAATTCGAATTTCATTCAAATCACCCGTTTGGCAACCGCTCGGATTTGGATTTCGATTTCATCCAAATCCGAGGAGAATCCGAGCGCTTGTCTTTTGATGGATTTGAAATTCGATCGGAAACGGTCCGTTTTCGAAATACCAAATCTTGTCGTGATTATTTTCTTAAATAATAATAATAATGATAATAATAATAATGATATTATTATTGACAAACGATGAGTCGAGCCGACCAGCGAGCTCGACGAACGACGAGTCGAGTCAGCCGACGAGCTCGACGACATGAGTCAAGTCAACTCGCGAGCTCGACGACCGATGAGTCGAGCCGGCTTGCGAACTCGACGACCGATGAGTCAAGTCGGCTCGCGAACTCGGTGAGCCAGCTCGAGCTCGATGGCCGATGGCTCAAGCCGGCTCGAGAGCTCGAGCACATTTTGAAATTCGGATTTCCGAAATCCTAACGTTTGCCAAACGATGGATTTGTATTTAAATTTGGATTCCAGAAGTCATAATTTCAAATCACGGATTTCAATTCAAATACACCAATCCAAACGCAACCAAAATGAATTTCGCGAACTCGACGAGGTTGGCGAATTGAGTTTCGCGGGTTATGGATGTACCACTTCGCGAAGCCAAAGTTGGTGAATCCAAGTATGAGACACTTCGCGTATCAAAGACGAGTTTGGCGAACCCTGTTTGCGAACCCTACATGGCGAACCTCTGCGAATCCTATTAGACGAATTATATGTTTCGCTGATTATGAGTTGAACATGGAAACTTCATGAATTGGAGAGGACTTCCTGAACCAATGAAAATTAAGAAAAATGGAGTTAGTGGGAGGTGACTCATGCGTGAGATATTTCACAGATCAAGGAGCACTTTATGAATTGTGGAGTTGGGAATTGTACGTGTAAGATGTTCATGAAGTCTTTAAGAAAAAAGTAATAATAAATAAATAAAATAATATTATAATGTACATGTAGATCACGAGTTGTAAGGGGTTAGGAATTTCACTAATTATGTATAGGGAGCTTCACGGAGCACAAAGGAGTAAAATAATAATATCATGCCTTATGTGAGGTAGAAGTTCACGGGTTAATTTCACTTAGCAAATTGTTCCTAAATAATGTTATTTCGAATATAGTTTTAAATATTTTAGGAATTTGATAACTTAGATGGTATACTAACATTTTAATTTCAAGGTCGAAAGTCAGGAATTTCACCGGATCAGTAACTAACAATTTACGGACGCCAGCTAAGTGGAATTCTCAACTACAACACATAATGGTATGTGTACAACATATGTTTTTATGTGCTTTTATGATTTTTATGTGAATTCTTACGTAATTTATTTACTTTACAAGATGACATGACATGGCATGACACGCATGATTCACGACATGATCATATGCACGCACGATTAGTATTAATGACAGGATACAAGAGCGTGCATGATACACGAATGCCTGAGAGCGATAAATATTCGCCGATGTGGCGTCTGATGTCGACTCACAGTGAGTCACGGCTCTTCTATGCTACCATGGTACGTCGTATGTCGTTACCGTCAAGACATGGCATGTTCAAGACAAGACATGATTTTAGGGCAAATGCCCTCATGGTGGGACGTGAAACCTGGAGGATGCGAGCTGGGGGCGTAAGCGACACGGAGGGTATCTCCGGTGTTGACTACCTCGGAAAAGGCTACCAGTGCAAAGCGTCCGCGTCGCATATGAAACCACATTGGGACAGAAAAGGCGCCATACGGTTAGCCTCCAATGAGTGGGTATTGCCACTTATGTAATTATTTATCTATTGTGGATTCGAGCTCCATGATGGTGAATAGTAAGATAGCTGAGGGCCCTACATGACAAGACAAGGCAAGAAAATATTAGGTCTAGGAAGCATTGGCGCGGATGCCTTTGCAAATTAGGACCGTGCATGGGATGCATGATTTTCACTTACCGAGCTTTATAAGCTCATTCCACGTATTTATGTGTTGTAGGTTCATAGGATCACGGTACGTGATCAATATAATGGCGAGGCCAAATTTTGAAACTTCCAGAGGACTTTTGAGGTGGCAGTGTGTACATAGATGATGACCTGAGTGGCGGGCCGATAGAATGAGAACTTCCAGAGGACTTTTTGAACACGCATGCGCACTCACCTATGTAATTAGGTCCTAGAAATATTTTGTAATGTACAGAGACTTTCCTTTATATAAAAGAAAAAATTTTGTACGCATTTTCGTATATATTATTTCCTTACAATACTTGCAATCACTTAAATTAGTAGTAAGAATGAGTGGTTGAAGTGAGGAGCGCCACAGATATCTATAAATAGAAAATTACTAATAGCATACTGATTTGATTTATATAATATTAGGTAATTCAGCGTAAACATTTCATAATTCTTTGTATAATCTATACTACTATAAAAGCAGTGGCTAGTCTATGCAGCATGTTACGTCACAATTTAGCTTTAATGGTTTGGATAGAAGACCTGTATTTCCAAGTTGACTATTTTTTCTGAATTACTATTCACCGCCCTTTTTTTCCTAGTCACCGCCCCCTAAAGGGCTGAAAAAAGGCCAATTGCCCTTTTGAATATAAATTTCTATTTAAAGTCCTTTTTCATAGAACACTTTCCGTATCGTAATCACAGATCCAAATCAGACTCAACCATGACAAAAAAAACTCAAATCACAATGAATCGTTTTTTTGGAAAAGGAAAAGGGCAAAGGAAAGGGTCTATTGGCACGATTGGTAACCAAATTATCGTAAAATTCGTTCGTACGTAGATTAATTACCGAACATCGATCGGATTTGCTCGGGAAAATTGTCCCGATCGAAATGAAATTTCGGCTCCCACATGGTGCAGTCGAAACATTACTTCGGCAACACCATGTGGGAGCCGAAAAAATTTCGGCCCTGCACAACGCAGCCGAAATTGTTGTTCGGGTGTCCTAGTGAGGGCCGAAATTGTTTTTCGGCCGGACTAGATCCGGCCGAAATCACTAATCGGCCGCGGCTACTCTGGCCGAAATCTGATTTCGGTCCTCTCATGTGGGGCCGAGATCTGATTTCGGCTTCAGATACAGGCGGCCGAAATTTCGGTTTGGCTGTAATTTTTTTTTTCAGACGACGAGCGTGATGTTCACATCCTGGAGGATTTTGTCGGCGACGGGATAAATTACAGTGAGCATTTCCGCCAAGGAGGACGATTTTCGACCGACGTGAAAGCCACTAACTGGGCGAAAAGCGTCGCTATTGCTCTTGGTTTCGAGGTGATTATTTCGTCGCATAAGAAATGCGGTACGAAAAATTAATTAGATGTTCTCGCGGAGAACGCTATAGAGGCAACAAGGATGATTTGGAGAGGCGGTCGAACTCTAACAAGTGCGGGTGTCCGTTTCTACTCAAAGCCCAGGAGGATCCAATTACTAAGGAATGGTATATTCGTACGGGCCCACCTGAAAAACCCACGCACAATCACCCTCTGATACAGTATCCCGAGGGACACCACCGGACGAGTAGGTTAAGCAGCCAGGCAAAGAAGGTTGTAGAGGAAATGACTGATGCGCAAGCGAAACCAGCTCATATCCTCGCAGCTATGAGGGCTCAACACGCAGAAGATAACGCAACGATCCAACATATATATAATTATAGAGATCGTTTGAAGAAGGATAACTCTGAGGGCCAAAACGTGGTGACCCAGTTGATGCACCAGACGAATCAGGCCGGATATTTTGTTCAAGCCGTAGGTGACGAGGAGACTAATGCGCTGACACATGTTTTTCTCGCACACCCGGACTCACTCGCACTGATGAGGACTGATAAACGTATTTTAATACGTTTATTGTTATGTTTATTTGGGTTATAATAGGAAAGTTTTGATCATTCTATGCATTTATTGGCTCTATTTACACCCATTTAAATATTGTAGGACCTTCGAATGATTATCGAGCGAAAAGGAACGAAAACGAGGCGAAAACGACACGAAAATGGCGAAGTTTGAAGCTGCCAGAAAACTAGTCACGGCCGTGAACAATCTTGCAAGAGGCCGTGAATGTGGGCAGTTAGCTTAAGGAGCAAAAGTCCCACGTGTCACGGCCGTGAATCATATAGCACGAAGCCGTGACAGTGGGCAGTAGGACGATTTATGGAAGTCACGGCCGTGAATCATCATGTACTGAGCCGTGAACGTTGGCAGAGGCTTAAGAAAAGAAAAGACCTCACGTGTCACGGCCGTGAAGCCGTATGCAACAAGCCGTGAATATAGGCAGAGAGCTCAACGAAGGAAAATTCCATTTATTCACGGCCGTGAATGTCAGTGCGAGTGGCCGTGACCTGTGCCAGAGAAGTCAATATTTAGGGTTTAAGCCGCCTTCACGGCCGTGAACGTGTTGCACGAGGCCGTGACTCATGCCAGGAAGTCAAGAAATAGGGTTTTTAGCCGTCGTCACGGCCGTGAAGGCCCATTAAGAGGCCGTGAACGTGCCAAAATTCAGGGTTTTAGCCCATTTTCAAAGCATAAAAAGGAGATGCTCCTTAGAACTGAAAAATAACTTCATAGGGACGAAAACTTAGAGCAAGGAAGTGAAGGAAGAACACTAGAAGCAGTCCCGTGATTCGGAGAAGCTCAAGGGACGATCCGACGACGAAGCTACGCTCATACGATCGAGGAACGAGAGCTCCACCTCGGAAACGCCATATTCACTTCTTAGGGAAGTTTTTATGAGTTCTCCATCCTCGTTACCTTTAAATCTCGTTGTTGTGACGTTCAATATGAGTAGCTAATCCTCTCGTGTGTTTGGGAATAGATGAACGTTGGGTTATGTCGTAGTTAAGGCGTAGGATAATCGTGAACACGTGTATTCGACAATTTATCGTCTATGATATTGTTTCTTTGTATCAATATGTCTATGTGTTGATATGAATGTGTGGTATATCGTTTAGGGCGACAGCTAAATAACGATCAGGCCGTTCGTAGACGTTAGGATTCGAGTATAGGGCGACAGCAAATACTCGATCCTCGCCATCTAGTAATCGCTAAACTTAGATTCCCACGAACGTTTAGGGCGACAGCAAATCCGTGAGTGGGTAGGAAATTACTGCGATTTAGTCGATTTTCACGTAGGAACGATATTCCGTAGCTTTAGCCGACAGCACCTAGCGGGATTCGAATCCCGAACACATATTTGTCATCTTAAGTCACTTTCATTACTTCTAGTTGTGTTCCTTAGTCTTCCGATCCTTTAAGTCGTTCTGTTAAGTTAGTTCGTAATATAAAGAAATTTTGTCATTTTAATTAGGATAAATATCGAGTTGATAGGTTAATACTAGTACTCAAATTATTCCTCGTGTTCGATACTCGGATATTCACTGTAGCTATATTATAAACGATAGGTACACTGCCTATCGCGCTGATTCTAGCTATAATATATTCGTTTTAATTATTACTTGACGTACTCGCACGATCTTTTATTTAAACACACACGCAAGCGATCAAGTTTTTGGCGCCGTTGCCGGGGAATAATTTGATATTAGGAACACCTGTGTTCGGTAATTTAGCCATCCACTTATTTGTTACTTCGTTCTAGTTATCAGATTTCTTTGATCTGCGATTACAGGTTGTAACTTGTTAATTAACTAACGAGATTCGTTGGTCTTCAGGGTGTACTCTTACAGTGAATGACCCGAAATCATCCATCGTATCCACTCATTGAAGCACCTCCGAATTTCGAGCGTACGTTGCGACGAAGACTAAGGCAGGAAGTAATTGGAAGTTCTTCGTCCGAAAATTCACCTCAGCTAGTTGATTATTCTCAAGACACAAGAGAAGGTTCTCAAGACACGACAAACACTTCTCACATCGAGACGTCGGTTGATAGTTCAGGGACACCAAAGAAGATGGCAGATCAAGAAGTTAATAACGAGGAGCAATCACTGCAAGATTTGCTCAAGCACGACACCCTTGGTGGTACGGAATCGGCAATCGTGATACCACCTTTCGAGAACAACAACTTCGAATTGAAACATTCGTGGCTTCAAATGATATTTCAGACGGCTCAATTCGAAGGAAGGTCTGAAGATGATCCGTACAAACACATAAAGGCGTTTCTAACAATTACGGACACTATCAAGATCAATGGAGTTCCAAACGACACCATCAAGCTTATGCTATTTCCATTTTCTCTCAAAGACAAAGCAAAGGAGTGGTTGGAGCTATTACCACCTAGGTCTATCACTACTTGGGACGAGCTACGAGGAGCTTTCCTTGGCTACTTTTTCCCGCAATCAAAGGTACTTCGGTTGAAAACTGAGATTTCACTCTTTCACCAAAAGGACACGGAGAACCTCTACGAAGTTTGGGAGAGGTACAAAGCCCTACTAAAGAGATGTCCGCAGCATGGAATGACAAAGGCCGCAATCGTTAATCGATTCCACGAAGCACTCAATGATCAAACGGCCCATATGCTAGACGGGGCCGCAAACGGAGGACTTGTGAAGCTCAGTTCCACAGAAGCTTGGAACCTAATTGAAGATTATACAAGGAACGGCTTCATGCGAGGCAACACAAGAATGAGGGTGCCTGGATTGTTCGAAGTAAGTGAGGACACGGCGATGAATGCTAAGTTTGACGCTCTTCAGCAACAAGTTGCCACGACGCAAACTCAACTTCAGACGATGATCAATGCGCTACTACCAAAAGTTACCCAACCACCGACCGTTAATGCTGTAATGACACCGATGACCACCGCACCACCGCAACAGATACCTTACATACCGCATTGTGGTAATTGTGGTGCAGCCCACGAGACGTCGGAATGTCAAGTCATACCACCGGTGGAACACGTTGACTACATGGGAAATTATCAAGGACAGAGAAGCTTCCAACCTCGAGCACATCCGAATCTTTCTTACGGAAATCAAGGCCATCAAGTGCAAAGGCAATCCGGTTTCCAACAAGGGCCACCACCGGGATTTCAAGCCGGAGGATCAAGCAATAACTATCATAATACAGCTCAGGGTTCAGGATCAAATGACATGAGGGATATGAAGGGTATGATGGAGAGACTCCTCTCAAACTTCGACAAGACTACTCAAGCCCATGAGAGTCGATTAACAAAGATGGAAGAACAATTCCAATCCATTGATCTCCGGCTCAAAATACAGATGCGTCTGTACGAAAATTGGAGTTGCAAGTTGGCCAAATAGCAAAGCAATTGGCTGAACGACCTCAAGGTTCACTTCCAAGCTATACCGAACCAAATCCTAAGGAATATTGCAAGGCGGTCACCCTGAGAAACGGAAGAGAGTTGCAGGAGGTACCTCCCAAAAAGAAGTCGACTGAGAAGGCTAGTTTCGAGATCCACGACGAGTCAGAAGTGGAGGTAACCAAAGGCGACAATGTTGAGAAGGCCGAAGCTGAGAAGGAGAACGTCGAAGCTGAAAAGGAGAAAGTCGAGCCCCAAAAAGAAAAGGCAAATGAGACCGAGCGACCACCGATGAAGCCGTACCAGCCAAGGATCCCGTATCCAGCTCGGCTGAAGAAGGACAGAGACGAGGCGCAATTCGGTAAATTTATGAACATGTGTAAGGAATTACATATTAACTTACCGTTTGTTGAGGCTATTACGCAGATGCCCAGCTTCGCCAAGTTTTTGAAGGACCTATTGACGAACAGAAGGAAACTCGAACATGTTTCCACGGTGTGCTTACGAGGGGAATGCTCGGCGATACTTCAAAATAAGATGCCCTGTCTTATAGGAGACTTAGTTGTTGAACGCGCTTTAGCTGATCTAGGAGCTAGCATAAATTTAATGCCGTATTCCATGTTTAAGCGCTTAGGACTAGGTGAACCACGACCCACTAGGATGAGTCTTCAATTAGCTGATCGTTCGTTAAAATACCCTAGGGGTGTCATTGAGGATGTCCTAGTAAAGGTAGGTAAATTTGTGATTTCCGCCGACTTTGTTATCTTAGATATGGAGGAGGATGAGAACGTTCCATTGATTCTAGGTAGACCATTTTTAGCTACCGGTGAAACTATGATAGATGTTAGAAATGGGACGTTAACTTTGACGGTAGACGGTGAAAAAGTTACGTTCAATATGGCTGAGTCGATGAAGAAGACTAATGAGCATGATGATAAGTGCTACTACTTAGACGCTGTTGAGCATGATTTTTTCTTTTCTGTACAAGGTCTATCACAGTTCCCCTACGAGCAGGATACACAGAAAATTTTGGCAATTGACGAGTGTGGGGGGGAAGTCGACGAGCCCATCATAGCTATCGACGAGAGTAGCGAAGAAGACAAGGAAAAGAGCTCGGTCGAGGAGCCACCCGTCCTAGAGTTGAAGCCGTTACCTGACCACCTCGAGTATGCGTTTCTCGGAAACAATGGAGGGCTACCAGTCATCATTTCATCGAGTCTCGACGACGGACAGAAGGGCCAGCTTTTGGAAGTGTTGAGAGCACACAAGAAGGCATTGGCGTGGAAGATATCCGACATCAGAGGGATCAGTCCGAGCTACTGTACGCACAAGATCCTGATGGAGGACGAGTTTAAGCCAGTCGCCCAACGTCAAAGGCGACTCAATCCGAATATGAAAGATGTCGTGAAGAAAGAGGTTATTAAGCTACTCGACGCGGGGATGATCTACCCTATCTCAGATAGCGCTTGGGTAAGTCCGGTCCAAGTGGTCCCGAAGAAGGGAGGAATGACGGTCGTCACTAACGATAAGAATGAATTAATTCCAACAAGGACCGTTACTGGGTGGCGTGTGTGCATCGACTACAGAAAATTAAACGACGCCACGAGAAAGGACCATTTCCCCTTACCATTTATTGATCAAATGCTAGAAAAATTATCTGGTCATTCATTTTATTGCTTTCTTGATGGTCTTTCAGGATATCTGCAGATTCCCATTGCACCTGAGGACCAGGAGAAGACCAGGAGAAGACCACATTCAGGATATCTGCAGATGCCATTCGGTCTGTGCAACGCTCCGGCCACCTTCCAGCGATGTATGATGGCAATATTCGACGAGTTGGTAGGTGAGGTAATGGAGGTGTTTATGGATGATTTTTCGGTATTTGGGTCGTCGTTTGATGTGTGCCTTGCTAATCTGAAGCTTGTACTCGCACGCTGCGAAGAAACGAACTTGGCACTTAATTGGGAGAAGTGTCATTTCATGGTTCGAGAGGGTATAGTTCTGGGCCATAAGATTTCCTCTAAAGGAATCGAAGTGGACCGAGCTAAATTAGAGACAATAGAAAAATTACCTGTCCCCTCGAACGTGAGATCAATTAGGAGTTTTCTAGGACATGCTGGCTTCTATCGTAGGTTCATTAAGGATTTTTCTAAAATTGCTCGACCCATGTCTAGATTACTTGAGAAAGATGCTCCGTTTGATTTTAACGATGAATGTTTGCATGCCTTTAATGTGCTTAAGGAGCGATTGATTGCAGCACCTATCATGGTTGCCCCCGATTGGGGGCTGCCCTTTGAACTAATGTGCGATGCAAGTGATTACGCAGTGGGAGCCGTGCTAGGGCAGCGTAAGGATAATCATTTCAGGCCAATTTACTACGCCAGTAAGACGTTAGACACAGCCCAGGCAAACTATACGACCACGGAAAAGGAGCTCTTAGCTGTCGTGTTCGCCTTCGATAAATTCAGGTCATACCTTATTTTATCGAAAGTTATTGTTTTTACTGATCACTCTGCCCTTAAGTATTTACTAGCGAAGCCGGACGCCAAGCCTCGGCTAATTAGATGGATCTTACTCCTTCAAGAGTTCGATATAGAGATCCGAGATAAAAAGGGGGCAGAGAATTTGGCGGCGGATCACCTCTCTCGACTAGAGGAGTCCGAAATTTACAACAAGGACGGCAAAGAGATTCAGGACACATTCCCAGACGAGCACTTGTATGCAATACAAGTGGTAAGTGACGATATTCCTTGGTTTGCAGATTTCGCTAATTATCTTGTTGCAAGGGTTCTACCAAAGGGATACACAAGTCAGCAAAAGAAGAAATTCTTTTCTGACTTGAAGTATTACTTTTGGGAAGATCCATATCTGTTCAGGCAATGTGCGGACCAGGTGATACGACGATGTGTTGCTTCCCCTGAGACGACGAAGATTCTAGGGCATTGCCATAGCGGACCAACTGGAGGGCATTATGCAGCCAATCGAACAGCTCAGAAGGTACTGGAAAGCGGGTTTTATTGGCCAACGATTTTCAAAGACGCCCAACGGTGTGTTGACATTTGTGATCAATGTCAGCGCACAGGTAATATCTCAAAACGTGATGAAATGCCTCAAAATTTTATTCTAGTTTCTGAGGTTTTCGATGTTTGGGGTATAGATTTCATGGGCCCGTTTCCTAGTTCGTATAATAATAAGTACATTCTGGTTGCTGTAGACTATGTGTCTAAGTGGGCCGAGGCGCAAGCTTTACCCACGAACGATGCTAGGGTTGTTGTGCGATTTTTACGAGCATTATTTTCACGATTTGGGCACCTAGATGCATCATTAGCGATAGAGGCACCCATTTCTGTAACACCCAATTTGCACGTACCTTAGATCGATATGGTGTTAAACACAGCCTGTCCACCCCTTATCACCCTCAGGCTAGCGGTCAGGTAGAAGTCGTGAACCGCGAGTTAAAACGTATTCTTGAGAAAACTATAGCTGGGAACCGTAAGGAGTGGGCTAATAAGCTTAATGACGCGCTTTGGGCGTATAGAACCGCGTATAAGACACCAATAGGTACTACACCGTATAGATTGGTTTACGGGAAGGCATGCCACCTCCCCGTAGAAATCGAACATAAAGCCTATTGGGCAATTAAGTCATTGGATATGGATTTGGGGAAAGCCGGTGAAAAGCAGCAGCTCCAAATTAATGAGCTTGACGAGTGGCGTTTATCAGCTTATGATAACGCCAGAATGTATAAGGAGCGTTCAAAAGCCTACCATGATAACAAAATTAGGCACAGACGATAATTTCAAGAAGGGGACCAAGTCCTCCTCTTTAATTCTCGACTTAGGCTTTTTCCTGGTAAGCTTAGGTCACGGTGGTCAGGACCGTTCACTGTTACTCGTGTGTTCTCATACGGTACTGTTGAGATTTCAGGTATGGGACAGGGTACTTTCAAGGTGAACGGGCATCGATTGAAGCATTATCATGGAGGCGAGGAAGATTTAAGCGATAAGGAGGTATTATACCTCGATTTCAAGCTAGCATAAGAGCCTAGGAAGGACGTCAGGCTGAGACGTTAAAAGAAGCGCTCATTGGGAGGCAACCCAGGTATTAAATTATATATTAAATTAAATTTCTAAAACTATATATATATATTAAATTAAATAAAACAATAATAACAACAATAATAATAATAACAGTAATAGTTAATTAATAATAAGTTTATTACAAACATTGAAGATGGGTACAACGCAGAATCAAAAGATGAGATAGGAACATAGTTTTACTACATAAAATATGGTTACAACACCATTACAACGTGTGAAAGACCAAGACAAAAGCAAATTAAAACTGCGAACAAAAGACAGAACAATAGTTTATTTTGCTTCATAAGGGCGGGTTACTCACAAGTGCACCTTGTGAGAACCCAACACACGAAAGCGAGTAAAACTGCGAACAAACCCACAAGAAGAGCGACGTAGAGTGACAGCATATCTAAGTTGTGTCGAACCCTCACGTATTCTTCACTCTCATTCTCACGGTCTTGCTGCTGTCCCCAATACATAGTAGCTAGCTAACCCAGAAATTTCAAAAATAAGATTGTAAAGACGTAGGATGTATGGTCGATGATGCTATTGTGTTGTTCTACCAATGTCTATTTATAGGCATGAATGGCACAAAAATATCATTATCATACCCGACAAATCCAATAAATAATACAGACGAATTTTTGACTTGGAGATCTGACGCCGCGCGAGAAAGTGATAATTCTTTGTCGATTATCAGATTTTTCCTCGCGCCAATCGTTCTCGGAAGACTCGTCGATTACGTGTTAATCTAAGTAAAATAAAAAAAATAAAAAATAAATAAATAAAGAAATAAATATTTATATAAATATATATATATATATACAATTTAAAAAAAATAATAATAATAATAAATAAAATAATATATATATATATATATTTGGAATTCTCACAGTCACGGCCACTCGCTACTCAGTCACGGCCGTGAACATCATTAGTTCAGCCACTGCCGAATTTCACGGCCCTTTTGCTCAACCATTCACGGCCGTGAATACTGAGGCCAACTCCTATGTTGCCTACTGCCTCGCTTCACGGCCTAGTTCTAAAGTGTCACGACCGTGATTGGTAAGAGACAATTCACACTGCTTACATTCACCGCCTCTTGCCTACTGAGTCGCGGCCGTGAGTTGCGCAGAAAGCATACACTGACCAGAGTCACGGCTTGTGTATACATATTCACGAAAAAAAAAAAATAACTAAAAAAAAATAAATAATAAAAATCAATATAATAAAAAAAAGAAAAATAATAAATAAATAAATAAATAAATAAATAAATAAATATAATAAATAAAAAAAATACAAAATAAACAATTAAAAATATATAACAATGAATAAATAAATATCGCGTAGACTCACGGCCTAGATGGCAACATTCACGGCCGTGGCTTTCCCCTTGTAGGTACACTGCTAGAGTTCACGGCTACGTGGACATTCCTGCACGGCCGTGAACCGTTGTGCTAAACGCCTTTGTCCGTTATCACGGCCTGTGAATTTGGATTCACGGCCGTGAATCTCTCGGGCAGTTCAAATTAAAACGAAATCAAGCTTTAAAAAAAAATCATTTTTTCTCCTCTTTCGTTTTCCATTCCCCCCACACCAAAACTCTCGTCTCCTCTGAATTCACCCTGAAAATCTCATACCAAACCGCCGTCACACTTTTTTCGGCAGCACAAATCGACGAATTTCATCTATCTCAACGTGAATAAATCAAGAAGGTATGTCCATTCTCTCTTCCGACGCTTTTATCATACGAATTTTACAATTTTTCGAAGGTGAGATCGATTTTTAGTGTTTAAATTGCTCTCTCATTACTCGATTTAGGCTATACTCACGTTGGGATTGAGGGATTTATTGATTTAGTCCGTTAATTTCCATGTTGGCGCAATGAACCCTAATTTCGGAATGGGGATTTCCAAAATTGGGTCTATTTAGGTGTTTGTATTGCTTTTTATGGTTAGATTTATTCCACGAACGCCTTGGGTCGCCTCAATTTCTTGATTTCGTCCGTTGATTTTGATTTGGGAATGCTAAACCCTAAATTCAATATTTGGGGAATTTTTGGAATCTATGACGCAATTGGTTGTTTTAATGGTTTATTTAGCGTTGATTCATCGTTTCAAGTCGAAGAGTATGGTTGGTTGCCCAATGTTTGCGATTAGAGAGAATGTTTAGCTTGTCTATTATGTGTTCGCCAAAATGCTGCTTTGAATGTTCATATGTTCTTGCTATAGAATTGTGAATTTTGTCGCTAAGTTGGTCGAGTCGAGCTATGTTGATTATCACTTTCTCGCCAACTCACATTTGGATTTTTAGGTACCATGGGTAAAAGCCGAACCGCTGCAGGACGTGCTAACGATTCGCGATCAACGAGTCGTTCACGTCGAGGCCAAAACACGCCGTCACTACTAGAGGCTATGGGGCAGTTTGACGATGAGACACACCAGGCCCGTTACAACAGGCTAAAGAACACGGAATTCATCCTGACTGATCAGATTGATCATGAGACGCTGGAGAAGTACAGCATTGACCAGCAGGTGGCCGGATACCTGTCACTGAGTGGGTGGCTCGATTTCTTTCATATCGACGAGCCGGGATATAAGGAGCTGACACTGGAGTTTCTGTCCACCTTCGCCCACGAAGAATTTGGCCGGAACAAGATCACATTCCGGGCGTTTAACACAGAGCATGTGGCGGACATTGAAGACATCTGCCGTGCAATTGGGACACCGGAGCTACCTGACGGGCACACAGAATTGGCAGACTTGTATTACAAGGATTACCTGGCAAGCGACGACTTTCGTCAGGCCGGTTGGGAAGAGATTACGAGACCCGGCGAGCCCCCCTACAGCGTCAAAACGTCGAAGGCCTCGTCGCTCAGGAGCCCCGGCCTGCGATATATCCACCGGCTCCTGACGACTTCGCTCACACCAAGGGGCGATTCACACGGCGCAATTGGCCTTCGCGACCTCTTCTATTTACTCAAGATGCAGCGCGGGGAACACGTACATCTAGGAATGGCCCTGAAGCATGCCTTCGCGGCCCAAGCCGACGTTCGTAGCCACGGGAAGATCGCTGTAGCGCCATTCATTACTAGGGTCATCAAGGGCCTTAACCTGTGGCCAGCCAATCCACCGGAGATGCAGATTGTGGGCGGGCGTAATTTGGTCAACGAGGATATGATGTTGAAGATGAAGATGTTGATCAAGGCGCCCAACTGGTCCCGTTCGCACAAAGTTTACATCTGGCATGAGGTTTACCGTGGGCAGACGGATCTCGGTGACGCATTTCCCCAGCCACTGGAAATTGCGGGTGAATGGCCAGTTCCGGTGCACCCAGACGCCGGCACTTCCCATTCCTCCGGCTACCACGAGGGGGAGTCATCAGGGGTAGCTCCTTACGCGTCCGCCTCAGACCTTCACACACTGCGCGAGGACATGCTCCGCTACCATCAGGAGGCCCTACAGCGTGACGAGGAGACACGACGCCGTCAGGACGAGTACAAGCGTCGCAACGAAGAAGCCCACCGACGCTACCGCGAGGAGCAACAACGATATGAGCTGGCCCTTCAGGCGATGGACGCCGCGATGAAACATATACAGGAGTCCGTTCGACTTGCTCAGGAATCGATGGCCCACCTTCGCCCGCGGCCACCATCGCCCCCACCACCACTTTAGTTTCGTTTATGTTATGTTTTTCTATTAGTACTCTTTTGTGTTGGTCTAGTACTCATGTACTTGTGATGACTATGACATATTTCGTTATCTTTTATTATTTCCTCCGTGCGTTTAATTTTCTTTTGACTGTTTTCAGGAAACGTGACACGAATTCAGACTACGACCCTCAAAATATTTCAAAATCAAGTTCAACTACATCAGATGGTAGAAGACGGACCACGCCATTTTTTTTCAGGGGAGTCACGTTTTTCAATTTCTGTTACCTTCCTTTTATTTATTTTACACGTTGAGGACAACGTGCATCTTAAGTGTGGGGAGGGGGAATTTTGTTAAAAATTTACGTGAAAATTTTACGTGAAATTTTTTATGACGTGTCGTGGCTATTAAATCTATGAAAATATGGCATGATTGTTTGCGTTCATCTCAATGTGGATTGCATATTAGGGAGTCTAGTGAGCGATAAAAGACATGCATCAGTGATTTAATCTTTTCAGCATGAATAGATATAGTGTTGCTTTGAGAGATTCACACACATAACCCATGTTCCGTTGTGAGAGTTTGAGCTGACGAGCTTTTGCTCATTTTTCTTGGTTGTGTGAGTAGTGCATAATTTACGTCTCTCTAGAACTTGCTTGTTTGATACGCATTGAAATTTCTTATAGCGTGTTTTGTATGAATATGACGAAGGCATTAGGAAATAAGTCCACGGCCAAAGTTCCCTACCGCGACTGATCACCGTAGTTAGCCACTTTGAGCCTAAGCCTTCTTATTTCTTACACTTCGTATATCATAAGCCACTAACCTAAATTAGCCTCCAGAGATCATCTGAACCCGAGTTAAGCAGAAGTGAAAGTCGAATGTCAAAGTCGAAAAGCGTAGTCGGATGACGCCTCAAGACAACGCCGAAAGCAGTCAAGAACCCCCTCTTCAACTAAGTTTTAACTCACAAGGAGTTGGCGTAAGGACAGCGCACCGCAATGCGAAAGGGTATTCAAAAAAAAAAAGAGAAGAGCGAAAAGAACTGTTGCGAAAAGAAAGAAAGAACCTTTCCTTCGATAATCTTCCAGTCTCGTGAATTCCACATCATCTATCATTTCGAGACTTGGGAGAAGAAAGGCTTAGTGGAACGCAGCAGAAACAAGAGGAATATGAAGAGCGTAACTAAAAAGGCTAATTCTTGGCGCGCTTTAGACAATGACATGGAGACCGACACGACTGCTACTCATATGTGATTCCACTACCCATTCATTACTTTCTGAAACCATTTAACCCAAAAAGACCTTCTGATTCATGTTAACTGCTTTAAGTAGTGGACGTGCGATTGACTTGCAAGCATATGGATTAGACTTTATTATTGCATGAATTGAGTGATTCACCGATTTATTGGCCTATACACTGAGTGATTTGAGTGAATCCCTGTGAGGTGTGGATCTCGATTGGTAATGCTAAGGAAAATTCGTGTTGATAAGTGCTGGTTATTGTTGCAGTGTCTATAATTGCTTGCTTGATTTCATTTTTTGTTTTCCATCTGCGTTGGTGAATTGTGAATGGTCGTGCCGTTATCTTGATAACCTTTTCTTGCTTTTAATTTGCTTGAGGACAAGCAAAAGCTTAAGTGTGGGGAGGTTTGATAAACGTATTTTAATACGTTTATTGTTATGTTTATTTGGGTTATAATAGGAAAGTTTTGATCATTCTATGCATTTATTGGCTCTATTTACACCCATTTAAATATTGTAGGACCTTCGAATGATTATCGAGCGAAAAGGAACGAAAACGAGGCGAAAACGACACGAAAATGGCGAAGTTTGAAGCTGCCAGAAAACTAGTCACGGTCGTGAACAATCTTGCAAGAGGCCGTGAATGTGGGCAGTTAGCTTAAGGAGCAAAAGTCCCACGTGTCACGGCCATGAATCATATAGCACGAAGCCGTGACAGTGGGCAGTAGGACGATTTATGGAAGTCACGGCCGTGAATCATCATGTACTGAGCCGTGAACGTTGGCAGAGGCTTAAGAAAAGAAAAGACCTCACGTGTCACGGCCGTGAAGCCGTATGCAACAAGCCGTGAATATAGGCAGAGAGCTCAACGAAGGAAAATTCCATTTATTCACGGCCGTGAATGTCAGTGCGAGTGGCCGTGACCTGTGCCAGAGAAGTCAATATTTAGGGTTTAAGCCGCCTTCACGGCCGTGAACGTGTTGCACGAGGCCGTGACTCATGCCAGGAAGTCAAGAAATAGGGTTTTTAGCCGCCGTCACGGCCGTGAAGGCCCATTAAGAGGCCGTGAACGTGCCAAAATTCAGGGTTTTAGCCCATTTTCAAAGCATAAAAAGGAGATGCTCCTTAGAACTGAAAAATAACTTCATAGGGACGAAAACTTAGAGCAAGGAAGTGAAGGAAGAACACTAGAAGCAGTCCCGTGATTCGGAGAAGCTCAAGGGACGATCCGACGACGAAGCTACGCTCATACGATCGAGGAACGAGAGCTCCACCTCGGAAACGCCATATTCACTTCTTAGGGAAGTTTTTATGAGTTCTCTATCCTCGTTACCTTTAAATCTCGTTGTTGTGACGTTCAATATGAGTAGCTAATCCTCTCGTGTGTTTGGGAATAGATGAACGTTGGGTTATGTCGTAGTTAAGGCGTAGGATAATCGTGAACACGTGTATTCGACAATTTATCGTTCTATGATATTGTTTCTTTGTATCAATATGTCTATGTGTTGATATGAATGTGTGGTATATCGTTTAGGGCGACAGCTAAATAACGATCAGGCCGTTCGTAGACGTTAGGATTCGAGTATAGGGCGACAGAAAATACTCGATCCTCGCCATCTAGTAATCGCTAAACTTAGATTCCCACGAACGTTTAGGGCGACAGCAAATCCGTGAGTGGGTAGGAAATTACTGCGATTTAGTCGATTTTCACGTAGGAACGATATTCCGTAGCTTTAGCCGACAGCACCTAGCGGGATTCGAATCCCGAACACATATTTGTCATCTTAAGTCACTTTCATTACTTCTAGTTGTGTTCCTTAGTCTTCCGATCCTTTAAGTCGTTCTGTTAAGTTAGTTCGTAATATAAAGAAATTTTGTTATTTTAATTAGGCTAAATATCGAGTTGATAGGTTAATACTAGTACTCAAATTATTCCTCGTGTTCGATACTCGGATATTCACTGTAGCTATATTATAAACGATAGGTACACTGCCTATCGCGCGTGATTCTAGCTATAATATATTCGTTTTAATTATTACTTGACGTACTCGCACGATCTTTTATTTAAACACACACGCAAGCGATCAAGGACGTATCCGTACTTTATTGGTATTGACTCTACGTACAAGACCAATAGGTTTAAGATGCCTCTAGTTGAGATTATAGGGATGACTCCCTGTAATTACAACTTTCTGTGTGGGTTTGCCGTTAAGGAAGACGAGACTGAGAGAAGTTATGGGTGGATGTTGCAGTCTATTCGGGATATTCTAGGGCCAGATGTCCATCCTTCAGCGATTGTGACTGATCGTGAGTTGGGCCTTCTCCGACCCATACAGATGGTATTTCCACATTCTACCATCTGTTATGCACTTGGCATATCTACAAAGACGTGAAGAACAGAGTTTATTGGATTAAGGGGAAGAACAAAAAGACTGCAGCGCACTTCACGCATAAGTCCTGGAAAGCAGTCATGGATGCTCCGACGATAGATGAACACGAGCAGGCCGTGAGTGACATGCGTATGCGTTGGAAAGGTGAATTCGCTATCTTGCAGTACGTTGAGCAGACATGGTTGGTGCATAAGGAGAAGTTCGCCAAAGCTTGGACGAACCATGTGGTTCATTTCGGGAACACCACTACATGTCGCGTGGAGAGTGCTCACAGCGAGCTGAAGCAATGGCTGAACTCGGCCACTGGGTCTCTTGACACCGTATGGGTGAAGGTGCACAAGCAGATTCAGAACCAACTGATTCGAATCGGAAAGGTAAATTAGTTATTGTTACCTGCTGGATGAAACACTTATCTAACGCAATTTTTTATGTGAGGTGCCCAAGCCTCGTGCCATTGATCTGGCGCTGCGTCTCCGGCGGGAATTGGGAGTACCAATCCTTCAGCTTTCCAAGCACTAATGCCCGCTGCTCGCACTTCAGCAGGGCGTCTCCTCCTCACCATCCAGATGCGGGGCGCGATGTGCCCCATATAAATAGGGATCACCTCGCCATCTTCTGGAACACCGGGCTGTGGCCCCTGCACCCTCCAGGAATTGTCATCTACGACCTTGGAGCGCTTGCTCCCTATTTTATTTTTACGAACGACCCAAAAATAAATTTAACATTTTTTACGCATATTAAGACACGACATCGCAAGTCAGTTTATACTGGAGAAGGGAATTACCTGAGGAGGCCGGTATCACATTGTCGTCGGACGACTGAAACGACGCTGCATAATCCGCCACGTCATCATCCGCCTGCGGATCGTGATCCGCATATACGGAATGAGAAGCAGGCGCTCGCTGCCGCCTCTCCTCCTCCCGCTCTCTACGAACAGATGCATCAACGCCGCGCGTCCTCGTGTGACGCTCTCCAGATCCCTCCACCGGGGGGGGTCTGCTGCTTCCCAGTAGGGACTTCCCACCGTTGGCCTGCAATTAGATATTTATTTTAAAAAACAAAAATAAATAAATAACGGCCGATCGATATTTTCGGCCGGAACAGTGCCGACCGAAACATGATTTCGGTCGGCAAAGTCCCGGCCGAAACACGATCTCGGCCGGACAAGAGCCGACCGAAGCATGATTTCGGCCGCCTCTTGCGCGGCCGAAACGTGATTTCGGTAGGCCAAGACGCGGCCGAAATCGTGTTTCGGTCGTGTCTTGGCCGACCGAAATTCGGTTTCGGCCGTGCCGATTTTCGCCCAATTTTGCGCCCGATCGGCCGGTTTTTCAGCCTATTCCGACATTCGATCTACGTACGAATGACTTTTACGACAATTTGCTTACCAATCGTGCGAACACCCCCTTTCCCTTTCCCTGTCTTTGTCGACGATCCTTTGCGAATTACTATTTTCTCTGTTTTTTGGTCTGATTGGGATATATGATTTGAAAACTGTTGTGTGGTAAAGGATTTTAAATAGAAATTTTTACTGTTTATTATAGTTTATTCTTTTTAAATTAATTTAAATAACATTAGGGCAAAAAAGTCTTTTTCAACCCTTTAGGGGGCAATAACTAAGAAAAAGGGGGCGGTAAATAGTAATTTCCTTTTTTTATTTCTTTTTGTTTTTAGTTTTCCTTATTAACAAATGCTACATATGTCACTGTTACTATATTTATAGAAATACTATTACAACGTGACATTAATATTCCAAAGTGATCCGTAATTACAATTATACCCCTAAACTTATTTCAAAATTGCAAAATGACCCAATATAAATATACCTACAAGTTAATATTTTCATATAATTAAAATAAATTAAGTAATACTCTCTAATTAATAATCTCTCTACAATAATAAAATCACATGGTCCCGACTTGGGTCTTTGTAAAAGGCATTAAATTCGATAAGCTAATAAGATAATAATTTTTTAAAATCCCTTTATAAATATTAGGGGCAATCAAAACTCTAAATTAATATTCATAAAATATTACAATTCAAAATAATGGTTATTATAATTACAAAATATTCACGAGCTTTACCATGAACAACATGTCACTGGAAGACAATTACAACAAATCAAATTAGCAATGTTATTTTTGAAAGAATAGTTACATGA
This sequence comes from Craterostigma plantagineum, assembly GCA_027422505.1. Classification (NCBI taxonomy): domain Eukaryota; kingdom Viridiplantae; phylum Streptophyta; class Magnoliopsida; order Lamiales; family Linderniaceae; genus Craterostigma; species Craterostigma plantagineum. Next base: position 1,046,325 of record JAPQWV010000157.1, read on the forward strand.
TATATTTGCATGTATGAATTATCATCTGATTCAGTTCGCCATTGGCATTCACCAAAAAATAGTTGAATTTACAAACATTTCTTTTAATTAATAAAATATTAATTTAACTGTATATTAACATCTCCCTAAATTACTAAAAATAATAGTCTCAATGTTATTAATTTATAGATGTTTTACTGTATAAATGAATATGTGAAGGAATATATATTGTCAAAAGGTTTCTATAGAATATAAAGAAAATTGGTGGAGTTCGATGATGTTCAAAATAAATGCTGAGAAATGATATGGTAGCATCTCTACATAGATGAAATAGTTGGTGATGACCTTATTTGACTTTATAATGTGGCTTAATTAGTATTTTCGTTAATTTCCATTGTCATGTATTACAGATTTATGACTCTTTTTAAAATTTTGTAGCCTCATCGTTGTAATAAAATTGCCCTAAAAGAACGATTACGTTTTCCCATATATATATATATATATATATATATATATATATTATGAAACCTAGCGATATATCCAAGGATAGTGTCGTGGTAGCGATGTTATTGTAGGGTGTCTACCTAAACACATCCCTTTGATATGATTGGTGGTCAATCATGTATATGTATTTTACTCGTGCAAATAAAATTCCGATTTACAATCGCAACAGCTAATCGTACTGTAATTGAACGATGTAAAACACCTATAACACTAAAGTATCAACATTTCGACATTATATGTATATTTAATATATAACCATCTATTTTGTGTATATGTAATTAACCATTTAATCATTCAATACCGGGAAATGGTTGCGTAGAAGCCGCACATGTGGCATCGCCATCTAGTTGCATACTGGGACGTGATCGTTTGAGCTACGTAGGTTCTTGAAAAACTACTCAAGTTTGCTTTTACTTGATGTCGGAAACAATTTTACCATGACTCTTGTATGTTTTTTTGTGTTGGCGCATATTTTATACTAGTATTTTTGACACGCCCTACGTATGTGCAATAAAATAAAATTAATTATAGATTTAATAGGTAATATACTAAAAATAGCATTTAGTAATTATTATGAGGTTACGTAATGTACGTGTTTTAATAAGTCTTTTTAGTTTTTTAATAGATGTAGACAAAATATGATTGGTCAACTGATACAGATCAATTTACGGGTTATCGTATCCCTACCCCTTAACATAGATATTGCATTTATACAGACTATTTTTTAATACCCATAAAATAATACATTGTGGACAAGAAGTATTATAAAGCGGAAGACTGAAAGATTCTCTCGACCTACCCCTTTTGTGAAGATATGATGATATTGAGTATTTAATTATTAGTTAATCAAAATATTAAGAATATATAAGTTGTATCAAATCTACCTAATTGATTAATAACTTTCTAATCAATAAATTTTGGCTTCTGAAAATTCCAAGTCCACATTGAAAAAAGTAATTATTCAAATCAATGATGGGGCAAACACTTGTATAAATGAAAATTAAAGTAGATAAGAATTTCTTAATTATTTCCAACAGTGTATCGATGTGTGAGACGTGTGAAAGCAAAGAAAGGCATGCCTTGCCCCACCATAAAAGGAGGTGCATGATGAAGCAAACGACAACATACCGTAGCAGCCATGTAGTTTATATTTGACTAGCAAAACTATATTCAGAAAAACTAAGATTAGGTACAAATCAACTTCTTTAATCGAAGCTCAAATTCATATATATATATATATATATATATATATATATTATTCACCCAAAAATACGTAGCCATTCAATACTTTTCAACGCCAACATTTTTCAACACAAATCCCTCACGCAAGCTTTTCCCCTCACACCGCTCTATAAAATCAATCTCGTCTCATAAGCAATAAACACACGCAAAACAAACACTGCGAAAAAAGGCAGACAAATAGCATTCCTACAACCTTAAAAAAATGACGACGGCGTCCCACAACAAGAAATCGCCGCCGCTGCCGGCGATCCTTCTACTGCTAGCCCTCCTCCAGGCCACCGCCCACGCCATAACATTCGACATACGCAACAACTGTCCGTACACCGTGTGGCCGGCGACCCTTCCCAGCGCCGGCCGGCGGCTGGACTCCGGGCAGACGTGGACCATCAACCTCCCCTACGGGCCGAAGCTGGCCAAGCTGTGGGCGAGGACGAACTGCACCTTCGATGCTTCGGGAAGGGGGAAGTGCCTGACCGGCGACTGCGACGGGAAGCTGAACTGCACGACGTACGGTGCGCCGCCGTACACCCTGGCGGAGTACGGCTGGAACACCTTCGCTCACAAGGATTACTACGATATCTCCGTCATGGAGGGATTCAACGTGCCTATCGAGTTTGCTCCAGTCAATAATGGCTGTACGAGGTATTTATTTCTTTTTCTTTTTTATTTTTTTTCTGTATTAATTCTTTTCATTGCTTTTCTTTTTATTAATGCCAAGATCAGAATAAATTAAAGTTGCTAATATTTCTTGTCTAGGCATTAGAAAAGTCGTCCTTACGCTACACACTTACCACGTGTGTGTTTATGAGAGCGTGCTTTCTTGACTTGTGACCATTTTTTTCGTAGAGAAAGTCAAGGTGATGATTCAAATTATAAGATGAGTTCAAAAAGGATAAAAAGATAGTCAAATATAAGATGTGCACGACAAAGCTATTTTATGTTGGTCTGCAAACATATACTAGTGCTAATATCATAATTCGACCAAACCTTAGGTACTTTTTCCTAACCGTATGTACTAAGTACACATGTATGTTCTAGACATTTCTATATAACGTTAGGGATAGTTATTCTGCCAGTCTTGTAAATCACGTTGGGTTCATTATAAGGACTTTAAAAATTAAGTAATTTATGGGTATCTGAAACACTAGATGTTGACCCTAAACGCATCTGATTTGAAAGTTATCTCCCGTATAATATAATGCCACCTCCTAAATTGGCGAGAACACCATATTATTATACGTTCAAACAAATCCTCCAACCTAAGGCAAAATCTAGGTCTCCGACACATAGCGACTCTTAAAATTAATGTCTATCATAATGCCATCTACTAAATTCGTTGCCCTATAACTTAACCGCCCTAAATTACAAACTAAAAAAGCAACCAATCCAAAAAAAAAAAAAAACTCAGTATCAAGAATTCATCATCAATATAACATTTGTGCTAGTTAGAGGTAACATATGATCTCTTTCCATTACTATGTCCAACTAAGACTCTCTCTCCTTTCTTCCTAGTCAATTATTCATACAACAACTTGCGCCTTTCAGGTCCATAAGATGCGCTGCTGACATAAACGGTCAGTGCCCGGCCCAGCTGAGGACGTCGGGCGGGTGCCACAACCCGTGCACCGTCTTCAAGACGTCAGAGTACTGCTGCCACAACGGCCCGTGTAGGCCCACTAACCTCTCGAGGTTCTTCAAGTCGAGGTGTCGCGATGCCTTTACTTATCCCGAGGACGACCCCACGAGCACCTTCACGTGTCCCGAGGGCACCAGTTATAGGATCGTATTCTGTCCTTAAAACAACAAACTATGATCTTTTGTTAGCATGGATTTATATTCAGAGTATTTATTATTTGTATGTGGTGGAGTTTACTCTATAATTATGAATCATCATACATGTGATGTTCGTATAATGCTGCTATATGAATAAGTTGGTGTGTGAAATCAATCGTATTATTAGGAAACAACATTACGATCTCTTTTCACTTTGTCAACTAGAGAGCACTCTCAACTCTTTTTAGTACAATCTGATCTGTGATATATATACATACCATTGCTATGTTATTTTGCTTTCCTTTTTCTCTTTCGCAGTGGAGTTTTATTACAATCTGTCTTTTGATTATGTATCATAAGACTTCCTACGTTATTTTTGCCTTCATTTTCCCATTCCTTTTGGCAGAGACTAGAATTGATGCCTAAACACTTCAACAATGCCCACAACAAACAAAACCAAATCATCTACCACAAAAGAAAAAAAAAAAAACAAAACACTATTCTTCTTTCAAACTACCCAACAAACACAAAGTTTTCTTCTCATAACTTCTCAGCATCAAAGAAAGAGAGGCAAAATCAATACTCTTCAAATGGCTCGTTTTACCTTTTCTTTTAGTCCGTCGACGCCCTCTCGACCTTACTGCTACTCTTTGCTTTGGCATTTCCGTACACAAAGCTGCATAAGACTACCTACGAACATTGATAAAAGAATCAAACTTCATTACGCATGAGATTTTTCACAGCATATAAATTCATAGGTACTGAACAAACGAACGATCTCAAATCATTATTACATTCACGAGGCTCGAGGCGATTAGTTCTCCACCAATCTCTCCGCCAATTATATGACCGTCGGGCGTGCAAGCAGAGATGCTTATCCCACCCGTTCTATCGCGGGACCCACCGCCTTCGTCGACAAGGTAAGAACCAGACAGGCATAGTATCTCAAAACGGCCCTAAAAGAAAAAATAACACGGTATTAAAAAAATTAGTAAGAAAATGCGTATTTATGAGTAAAAACTCTAACCTCGTAAGTGATGTTTTCGCTGGAATTCGTAGGCTGGCGAAGGGTTATAGAAGAAACAGATCCACCGCCGGACATTATGCATAGAGCTCTCGACCTTTGCTGCGCGAACGCCAATAATTTGGCTGCTACGTCCTAATTATTATTATGATTATTGTTTCATTGAATGTATTTAGTTAGTGAGGTGATATTCGACAGAATTGAACGCTGTGTAAGAAAATGGAGTAGATGATTTTGAGTACCTCTCCAGGTCGAACGTGTATGACGTGCGGTGAAAAAGCAAGGCCAGCCGAGCTGTTCATCCATTCGCCTTGTGGAAAAAAGGGAAAGATTTATTAAGACAGAATTGAAAAAAACATTCCATAAATGGATATGATAAACAAGTGCCAATTACGACTTAACACGCTCGAGGTTGCCAAAAATCCCTAGAATACAATGGTCCTTCCTTAGCATGCCAAAAGCTAATGAAATGAGTTTACGGTTTATATAGGTCATACTTACCATTTATATGCTACGTATTTACACAAATACTGCGCAGATTATCCACGCGATGCTTTGAAAGAGCTATTAACCCCCGTCAAAGATTCGTGCCATGAGAAACAATAGAAACATTTTTTTTTCTTTTAGAATCAGACAACTTGGGATTTAGAATGTCACACCAAGAACCATCAATCCTTCCTTTCTGCTCTAAATCTTATCATTTTCCGTCAACCTTGAGTTTTGCTAACTTAGGGTAGATCTTCTGTTCTCTTCTTTTCCTTATCAACAAAAATTGATAATTAGTTATCCTTTTCCATTCCATTTTCCTTTCCCTAGTAATTTCCCTGAAAATAACCGTCTCGTATCTAGCTCTTGCATTGTATCAGTAAGAAAAATAGCAAACTTAGACACTCTTTCTCTCAAGATATCAGCCATTAACTAAACAATTGCAGCAATCTCCACACACACACACAAGAAAGCAACAAAAACTACATCAATCGACTGAATTGCTACGAGGGACTTAGCAAAACATTACCGAGAGGAGCAAGTTTCTGCTTCCATCCACTCCCGGGCGGCCTCCCTTTCCTTACATTCTCACCCGAGGCTCTCCCAGGCGTCGAAGAAGACAACCTTAAACTCGGCGTTTTGCTTTCTCCAGGGCCATATTTCCTCGGCCTACCCCTTTTCTTTTTCCCCGAAGACTCACCAACGTGGTGAGATCCGTTACCAGGCATCATAGGCAAACTCGGCCCTCGACTAAAATTAGGAGATGAATCATCGTCATGAAAATTCGAATTTCCACCACTGATCATCCCTCCTAAGTTATGATGAATTGAAATATTTCTGAAAGACTGTGGTGTTTGGTTCTCAGAAACATTACCATGGACATTGTGGGGAGGCATCAAATTATTACTACTAATCCCACCTCTGTTTAGGTAATAACTTGCTGAACCTTGTAATGACATTCCTTCCCTCGAATCCATTCATTTATTTCTGGGGATAGGATAATCCCAGTAACGATCGAAGCTTTAAGGCCTAATTCAACCTAAAACTGAGAGATTTTTTTTTTTTCTTCAGATCTCAGACAAATTACAGAGGAAGAGAAAGAAAATCTTAAACCCAGCAAGGATTTAACATGGGTTTTCTTTTCAGCGGCGAAAGAAAAACGAAGTTTCGCTCGCACACTGAATCGAACAGAAAACTGACATGATGAAAATTGATTACTGTGGGCACGAAGTTAGAGGCGAATTAAGAACGCGAATCGAAGCTCGTGAACTGATGATAATGCAGGGAAAGTTCAGGCCCACAACATAAGCATTTAAATTCTTACTTACGAGCTGAAGCTTTTACAGCTGTTCAATTGCCATTCAAAGCGAAGCCAAGGGAAAGATGAGGAAATGCGCAGTGAACCCTAAATTTGGGGAGAGAGAGAGAGAGTAGATGACATCTAATCTGAGTGCTCCATGTGCTCAAACGTGTTCCTAATCATCAGACCAAAGAACGTCTTTTTTTAGATTGTTGACGTGTTTCTTTCGGACAGGAACTTTCAAAGTTATGTCAAACTCAAAACATTGTTAGTAAATCCTTTTTCTTTCTAGACAAATATTCTTTTTATTTTATGATCTAATCTAACTTTAGTAGCTTAAGGTTGTTTATTAGTGCGTCTTACACGAAATTATCCTCATATTCATCAATATTGCCTGTCTGACTTTCTACTGTAAAATTAATTGTATTAAATAATTCATTAATGTTGTAGTGAGTTTACCGAATTTAAAAGTTGAAAGTCAAGCCTAGAGGTGCATGGGCTGAAACGTGAAGGCCCATAGGCCAATCATGCGGGCTGATGCTGACATCAGTTTCGGGCCGGGCCTAGCCCACTAGTTAAGGACCTGCCATGTTGGGCTCAAAAAACAAGAATCTTTGTATGCAGATAGATCATCGTGAAAATCCCACGATGAAGTTCTTTCAAATAATCCCATGATGATCTTCAAACTCTGCAGTAGGTTTTTCTATGCCCTTTAATCTAATCTTCAAGGTTGAATAAGACAATTGGTTCTGTCTCCTAACAGACGAATATTCAAAGGAATAGACGGGTATTTGCGCTTGACTGACGAAGTCCAATTTCTCGTTAGTCCAATTTAAATTTAGTTCCGATTTAGGGTCAAGTTTCAGTTTCATTCGAATCTTCGGATTCTGTACAGTCATAGTTCAACACGATTTCGATTTTGGTTTAGTTCCGACACGGTTGTTACAACTTAAGTGTTGTTTTAGCTTTAGGCTATGTCCGGATTAATGAAAGCGGCGAGGAATACGAAAACTAAAAGGAAATGATTTCCACTGTATTTTTCTTATTTTTCCTCACTATATGATATGGGTAACAAAATGATTTTCCACGGTTTTAGTTTTAAGTGTACTTTTTTTTTTCGGCACCTATGTCTCTAATCAATCAAACACAAAAATTAATTTTTCTTTTTAATTCTTTTAACTTTCCTCAAAAGATTTCTTAAACCAACTATACGCCCTTACGATTACCAAAACTAGAGCTGTCAATGGGCCGGGCCGGGCGCGGGCTGGCCCGCCATGTGGCGGGCCTTCAAAACTGAAGCCCAGACCGCCCCGCCCGCGTTTTTTTTTTTACTTTTTTTATTGAAACTTTTTAACTAATTAAGAATAATTTATAGATATTTAAATATACATTAAATATGTATTAATTAATAAATACATCATTATTTATTTAATTATAATATTTAAATATACATTAATTATGTATTAATTAATAAAAGCATCATTAATTATAAATAAAATCATTAATTAATTCCCCTATTCAATAAATAGATATTTAATTTATAAAATAAATTAATAAAAAAATATGGCGGGCCAGCCCGCCCTGCCCCGCCTAGCCCGCGGCGCGGGCTAGCCTGTTCAGGCCCGCCTTCTGGCGGGCCTCAAAAATTCCAGCCCAGCCCGCCCCATAGGCAGGGCAGGGAGGGCCGGCCCGCGGGCCGCGGGCTATTTTGACAGCCCTAACCAAAACCAATATCGATTATAAGTAGTTTAATTCATATAAACAAATTGTGTTTATGTTTTTTTATTTGTTGTTTGCATTTAACAGGTTTCTAATTGCTCGGAGGATCATGCTGCATCATCGTCTAGAAGTAAATTCGATGCATATTCCATATTTATACCTTAATGATGACTTGATGAATGAATGTTAGCACCATCTATATGGAAATATGATGTGGATGTCATTAATTATTTTATATTCTAATAAATGATAAGTGGCTAGTTAATTATTTACAAAGTTTTACTTTTTTTTTTCAGAGATCAATATTGTATTATAAGTGATAATATTGTATTATAAGTGATAGATGTTAGTTTTCCTATGTAAAACGTATGATGTTTTCATTTGTTGGTACGGTTTTTAATTTCTTGAAAAGCAAAAGTTCAATTGATAATAGGGCAAATTTTGTGTCAGGCCCTACTATATTTTAAAATTAGGAATCAGGCCCTGTCAGGATTTTCTTTAGTTTTAAGTACCTATTTTTTCAAAAAGTAAGTGAAAAAGACCCAAAACTGTGATTTGACGAAATTACCCTTAATAAAAGTGATTTTTGAATGGTATTTGACGTCAGTTTTATGTTACACAGTTATACTGATTTGTTACCGTAACAACCGCAAGTGTTACTTTAACGTCATAAGACGTTACTTATCGACAGTAAAATCTTATTAACAGACATATTTATTACATCGAACTATCGAATCCCATTTTTCACACTGATCGAGCACAGTCAATTGTTAACACCTTGTTTTGTTTTCTATCATGCGGTATTACATCATAAAACCTAAACCGTAAACCCTAAACTCGACGCGACGACCATTAACATTCTCCTATAAAAGATCGAATCATTAGCGTTTCGATCTTATTACACGTTTCGAGATTGAAAATCGATAACCCGTTATAGGAGCATTGATCCCTATAATGATGAATTTTTTTGTCTAGGAAAACAGGGGGAGGATGGTCGGGTGGAGGGTTCGAGAACAATTATAACTGTTACACAATTATACTATTTGTTACCGTAAAAACTGTAAGTGTTATTTTAACGTCATAAGACGTTACTTATCGACAGTAAATGTTATTAACAGACATTTTAATCGAACTATCAAACCCTATTTTTCCCAGTGATCGAGCATTGCTTCCTATAATGATGAATTTTCTGTCTAGAAAAACAAGGGGATGGTCGGGTGGAGGGTTCAAGAACAATTATAACAGTTTTGCGCTGAAAAAAAAAACACTTCCTTTCATTTGGATAACAACAGTCTTCTATTGAGTACCATATGACGTCTATTTAGTAACAAACGAAGTCGCAGAAGTACCACATCATTCAAAAATAATACCGTAACACATTAACAAATGATGTTGTAGGAATCGGTATTATTTTTGAATGTTGTGTTACTTCTGCGACGTCATTTGTTACTACATAGACGACACATGGTACTCAATACAAGACTGTTGTTATCCAAGTGAAAGGAAGTGTTCTTTTTCAGCGCCGAACTGTTGGAACGGATTATTTAGGTATACAACGTAATGTTAAATATGACTTTTTGCGTCATTTTAGGGCCTGACCACTTAATTTTTCGAAAAGTTGGTCCTTATTCCTAACCCAAACTCTAGTAGGGGTGGTAAACAGGTCGGGTTGGGTCACCTTCGGGTTCAACCCGTTTAATAAACGGGTTGAAAACTTCAACTCTGACCTGACCTGTTTACTTAAACTGGTTGAAAAATCAAACCCAAACCCAACCCGCTTTAACCCTAACACAATCCGCCAACCCGTTTAAAATTAAAAAAAAAATAACAAAATTGACAGAATATAGATTCAAATTAAACAAAAAAGGGAGAACTAATCAATTTTTTTCTAAAAACATCATCATAAATCATAACTAAGAGACAATTAAAGTTCCTAATAAACTCAATATTAAATACCAAACAAATTATTTCATGGTCATCAAGTATTAACTGAAGCCGATGATATTTGACTCGATCTCTTAACCATACTCTCTTCCATTTGATCTCCCACCCTTATTTCTTGACATCTTCGCATAATCCATCGAGCATAGGAATAGAATCCATTTTTGCTAAAAAAAATCAAATGAAATCAAATTATTATATAGGGAAGAAAAGGCGAAAAAAATAAACTAACACCTCATAAACTAATCCTTTTATTTTATTTATATTAATATATTTTAATAAAATATATTATTCGAGTTAAATGGGTTGATAAACGGGTTGATTTCGGGTTGAAAATCTGAACCCTAACCTGACCCACTTAATAATTGGGTTGGATTCAGGTTTACCCATTTACGTAAACAGGTCAAAAATGTTAACACTAACCTGCTATTTTCGGGTGCAGTTCGTGTCGGGTTGGCGGGTCGGGTCATTTTTTAACAGCCCTAAACTCTAGTAGGGCCTGAACCCAAATCCAAACATGTTAATAGGGCCTGAAAGTGAATTAACCCTTGATAATAACAGCCAAATTATTTTAATTGCTAGAGCTTGTGTGCTTCTATTTAGTTATTAACCTGTCAGTTTATACCTAATTCTTCTTTTTCTTTTTCATTTACATAATTTTAATTTACGTATAGTGAAAATTCACTGAAGTCCAAAAAATATTAAATAAGTTGGTCTAGAACTTTTGAGTGAAATTCTTCGTCGTACCTTAATTAGAGAGCCAAGGTAACACGCCACATGAGTACAGGTATGGCGAAACAAATGGAATCTTAAATCATATACCTCTTCTTCTTTTTTTTCTTTTTTTTTTCTTGAGAAAGATTTTGATGCACAAAACTGTAAAAGATTTGAAAATTTAATTCGTGGGCTGGACGATTTTACTAGTCACTATCACATAAAAGTAGTTGATTTCCTAATGTACACTGCATCATATTTGCATGTTGGGATTACAATAATTAGATGTTTGGCTAATGTCGAGCAATAATACGTACTATACTCAAATTCGTATGCTGAATAATAGATTTATATTAAAAAATTTTAACTAAAAAAATGGAAGAGCAAAATGAAGAATATAAAAATACTATGGAGTTGGTGATTAACTATTTAATATTATTTATTTTAATATAACTTGAGAGACCAATAGCAGTTTATCCTAAGCCCTGAAGCTTAATAAAAGCGTATAGATGCTAATATTTCCCTTGGTCCGTTTGGATTTCGGATTTTGATTTGAAATCCGGGTCCCGAATGGATTTAGATTTTGATTTCTCTCAAATCCGAGGTTAACTCTAAACGCTTATTACTTGTCAGATTCAAAATTCAATGTCAAATGATCCGTTTCCGAAATCCAAAGTTGAGCCCACAATGAGTTTTTTGGTAAATAATAATAATATGTAATAATACTTCAACTAAAGTAATAATAATAACAATAATAATAATAATTAGGGGTGAACAATGACTTGAGCTGACTTGCGAGCTCGATGAGCCGGCTCGAGCTCGTTAGGGGCTCGCGAATGAGCCTGCTCGAGCTCGAGCTCATTCGTGGGTGCGCCAGTCGGCTCGCGAGCTTGTTGTGTTTTATGATTTATTATTATTATTTCAGTTTTGTACTTTTTAATTTTTTAAGAAAAAGTGAGAAGTCGAGTTCGACGAGCTTCTCGAGCTCGAGTTTCATTTGGAAATCCGAATTTCGAAATCCTAGCGTTTGCCAAACAATGGATTTGAATTTGAAATTAAATTTGAAATCCAAATTTTAAATCATTCCATTCTGTTCAAATACGCAAATCAAAACGCACTCTAATTCAATTTGGAAACAGAATTAAGTCGAAAATCCTCTCGGTACCAACATAGAGTATTTCATACATAGTTGATCCCCTCATATGGGATATCCTCAAGTAGGGTTTTCACCTAATTTTTTTCAAGGAAAATGATCGAGACTTTAAATTTATTGTAGTGATCTATTTTTTTTCCAATTATAAACAGTAGTGGCCCAAAGTAAAAGACCAGCATATGACGCAAATACAAATTTCCAGCACAAATATAATACTATTAATCTAGTTCGATTGTAACCCATCAAACTTGACACAATGTTAAGTTGTCCATAACTTTATAAAAAATAATAATAAACAAAACGAAAAGAGTTTCGGTCTAACTAGTGTAACTTGTTTTCATATTTCCATCTAAGCATAGCTAGGATCCTTAAACACTTTACAAATAGGCAACTCTCTTGCAGTGCATGCATATCAATGTTTATTTGTATATATATACATGCAAGATCAAACCCGAAGTCATAACTAGACAAGTTAAACCATACTTAAAACTTTTTCTAGCAGTCTTAATTAGTATTATCGTCATGGATTTGAAGTTCTTAAGGCAATCGAAACCCTACGTAGCCATCGTTCTCTTGCAATTTGGATATTCGGGCATGGCCATATTCGCAAAATCTGCACTAAACAGTGGAATGAGTCATTACACCTTTTCTGTTTATAGAAATATTGTTGCTGCAATAGTTGTCGCCCCTTTTGCCTTAATCTTTGATAGGTATCATAATCTCTCTCTCTCTCTCTCTCTCTCTCGCTCTCTCTCTCTCTCTCTCTCTCTCAGAACTGAGCCTAAGTAAAGAAAATGAGATTATTGTCTTTCTTGCAGGAAAACTAGGCCAAGAATGACGTTCTCAGTTATGTACAAGATTATAATACTTGCCTTGTTAGAGTAAGTGATCTTGAGTGTTTCATACTTCATTTGTGAGGCATATTATGTGTAAATATAATCACAATTCAAAACACATGCACTATTTTGTCTAATTTTTATTTGTTCCCTTTTTGTTATTAATAATAACAGGCCGGTTATTGATCAGAACTTGTACTACGCTGCAATGAAATACACATCTCCAACTTTTACCACAGCTATGCTCAACGTTCTTCCAGCCATAACATTTGTACTTGCATGGATATTAAGGTGCCTCTTATACGTCGAACTAAAATAAAATAAAAATCCAATCGTATATATTTTTTGGGACTCTAAAAAGGGTCGCAATTCAATTTTTTCTAAGGCTTGAAAAAGTTGATATAAGAAGAGTCCATAGCCAGGCAAAGATTGTCGGAACTCTAGTGACCATCGGGGGAGCCATGATTATGACCCTCGTAACGGGCCCCGTTCTCCAAATGCCTTGGACCCAAAAGCCCGATATGAGCCCGGCCCGTATCGAGAAATCTCAGGATAATTCAGTTAAAGGAGCTCTCATGGTCTTAATTGGCTGTTTTTGTTGGTCCACGTTTTACATTATTCAGGTATATTCATATGCTCAAAGGCTTATATATTACTTTCGATATGTAATTTAGGGAGGTGGCCTTACAAGGACATCAAATTTGGGGCGTGACATCAGTCGTTCAAGAAGTTTTAAAACTAAGCAATTAAAAGACATTATAATTCAGAAACATTTATTTTGACCCATCCGACGAATTCGGCGGGTGACATATAATGGTCTATAACGTTAAAAAAAAATAAGCAATTTGGGACAAAAATCTAGGGTTCTGGCGTATACTGATCCAAAATAGCTTCTTTTGAAAGTTATTGTCTATATAATGTCAAATCTAAATGTCATGCCCCTAAAATGCCAATTATAGCACTGAAAAAATAGTTAACAACTATCGCACTGTTACATGTTAATAGGCCATCACGTTGAAGTCCTATGCATCGGGCTTTTCCCTAACCTGTTTGGTCTGCATCGTTGGGGCCTTGCAAGGAACGGTGTTAACCCTCGCAGTCGAGTGGCGTAACCCTTCGATATGGGCCTTGCGATTGGATAACAAACTCTTGTCTATCATATACGGGGCAAGTATAACATCATAAAAAAGAAAAAAAAAAATGATTGCTTAATTTTCGATAATCGATTTGAAAAATCTACGATGTTTAGCGCAGGGAGTGATAAGCTCGGGAGTTGGTTACTACGTGGCGGGAGTTGTAATAGAGGAGAAAGGGCCCGTTTTTGTGACGACGTTCAATCCTCTCACTATGGTGATAGTTGCAGTGATGAGTTCCTTCGTATTATCCGAGCAGTTGAACGTCGGAAAGTGAGAAATTTTAATTATTTTCTTGTTGAATTATTTTGGGGTATGATTTTCATGGCGTGAATAGGGGTGTTCGTTCGGTACAAACCGAACCGAAACTTCGGTCCCCCATTTCCAAAACCGAATACCGAACCGAATTTCTCGGTTCGGTATTCGGTTATTACCGAATTTTTTTCGGTTAGTTCGGTTTTTTACCGAATTAACCGAATTTCAAAAAAAAAAAAAAGAATTTTAATTATATTTAAATTAAAATATATAATTTAATATAATTTTTTTGGGTTTGTATAAGAAAGTTATATTATATTATATATATTAATTTAAATAATACTTAATATTCGTTTTTTAATAAATAATTTAATAAAATATAGTTATATTTTTATTATTAATAAAATATAATATATTTTAATTTTAAAATTTCGGTACCGTTACCGAAAATCCAAAACCCATACCGAACCGAATTACCGATTTTTTTTTTAATAACCGAATACCGGACGAAATTTTTCGGTTCGTTCTGTACCGAATTTTCGGTTTTTCGGTTATTCGGCTCGGTTAACCGAATAACGCACACCCCTAGCGTGAATCATGAGTTGTTTTCTCCATCGCAGGGTGACAGGAGCTTTAGTTATTGTCGTTGGGTTGTATTTAGTAATATGGGGTAAGTCTAAGGACCATAACACAATTGGACAAGAAATGATGGATGGAGATGTAAAGTGCACTTCAAGAACTGATGAACCTTCTTCAAATGGTCAACAAAAAGTTGACTTTCAAGACTTGTCAAAGTCTGAATACAGTGTTGTGTAAGATCAGTTTTAGTCGTGTTTAACTTGTGTGTGTGTGTGTGCGTGCGCTTGTTTAACTTATGTACATTAAAATCAAATGTTATGTTTGACTTACTTTAGCCAATCGATGTTGGAATAAGATCATCGATGCAAAATCTGACTTTCCCTACTGTGACTGCCTTATGTTAAGAGCGTGGGATGAATAAAAAGAAAAAAAATGTTAAACTGATCTATCAATTGGATGTTTAATTACAATATTACTTTTAATTGCATAATTACAATTGTACTCTTTTTAATTTATTACAAGTTTATTCTTAAATTAAAATTATTAGATAACACATTTAATAATGTTTTTTAAAATATAAAGTAATTTAATATATTTGGACACACATTGAGTGTGCTAAACATTAGAGCTGTCAGAACGGGGCGCAAGACGGGCGAGCCTTAAAAAGTGGTATGTATTAATAAATAATAGTTAAACATGCCTTTACTTATATATTTATTAATAAATATGGCATTAGTAGATATAACAAATGACTCATTAATAGATATCTAATTAATTTAAAATTTATTTTTAATATTATTTATGTTATTATAATACATATATATGCAATTACAATAAAGGGGGGGCCAGCTTGCGGGCTAGCCGTCCCGCCAAAGCCCACAGCCCACGCGGGCTGGCCTAAAAAATTGCAGCCCGCAACGTGAGCCTTATTTACGGCTCTACCAAATATACTAGTGTATATAAGGAAACTAACCAAGGGTGCGTTTGGTCCGTGGAAATCGGCGCGGAAAAGAAAAGAAAAATGTGGTGGTACGCATCAAATCATTGTACGTTAGGGTTCACGTGTCGTACAATCGTACTTTTTTGTTTTCTTTTCCACGTCGGAATCCACGAACCAAACGGAGCCTAAAAATAAAAACACTGCACATCATTCTGAAATTGAGAGTTGAGACTAGTCCATCGGTGCATTGTTACCCTTTTGGTAATGGACCAAACTCATTTTATTTACGTTGATGTATGGAAATGAGAAATTTTCACTTGGAATAGGGATTATTAGGTTGGTAAGCACGAATCAATTCGTTACATGTATAGTTTCGACTATCATCTTTATGAAGCACTGGACTAAATTTATACGTATTCACATATTATCTATTTATCAATTAATAATTGATCCATCCATTTGTTGTCTCTATCAAAATAGATTTAAACTAAGTCATGGTTTTGAAGACCGGACCAGAGTGGACCGGCCGATTCTGACCGGATCGATCAAAAATTCGGTCCGGTCCCGGTCACGTCTTGTTCTTTTAATTTGAAAATAAATAAAAATGGTTTTAAATAATTATAGAAAATAGAAAATCTAATAAATTAGTTTTGTCACGTGGTTAAGTTGTGGATATTTTATTTAATGGACTTGAGTTCAAATCCAAAACACCCTAATTTTTATATATCATAATTAACTTACTAGCTCACTATTTTGTTTTTATCAAATTTGACCCCAACTCATAGATTTAATACTTGACATACGATTAATTTATAACAACCCACGCAATTTTATTTAACTTTATCCCTTAATTTATATAATTATAGTTTGAAAAAAGTTCATAAAAACATGTATAATTTTCATATTATTTTATTGATCTTATATAAAATATATATTTACTTTTAAGATACCAGTTTAATTCCGGTTTGAATCGAATTTTATACCTGTTAAACCACTAAAATTTAGAAACCCAGTTTCATAAACCTTGAATTAAGTATTCTCTCTAGACTTGGTGTAAAGATCATTTATATCCACGTAGACACTTTCACCCTTTATTGTCGAATTCTTGTTTAGTACTTAGAGCATCTCCAATGCAACGCATAAAAATACATGTAATATTACACAATAATACAGTTGCTACATTGCTTTTACTCCAACCCATAAACTCTATTTTCTACACTAGTTTTCTCTCCAACCCATGAACTCTATTTTTACACTAAAAATCAAATTCCTATATTTTACTATCATAATTGACTTATTAAACTTTATTATATAAAATTAAAAATTCAATGTATTTTAATTATTAATATTTAAAAATTACATGAATGATAAAATTAGCATATTATTTAATTTAATTTTATTATATTATTTTTAATTTTATTTGTATTATAATAGTGTATCAAATATTTAAATATAATAAAATATGTATTACTAAATAAATATAAATAGAAATTAAACTCTATTTTTGTGTTAAAAATTGTGCGTACTCTAGATGTAGAGTTTCTCTGCTGATCAACACAATATTTGTGTTAAATATAGAGTCCCATTGGAGTAGAATCGTACTTTATTTTTGTGTTTTACACAAAAATAAAGTACCTATTGGAGATGCTCTTATTGCATTTGATTTTGCCTTCAATTTTTCAGTCACTGTCCAATCGTTTTGCACAATCATCTTTCGCGCACTACTCACACAGAAACACGTCGCGCACCAATACGAATCGATAGGTGAGATGATTGCGTGCCTTAACATCAATTTTTTTGTTTTATGGATTTTGCTGTGCGATGTGTGCAAGTTGGGTGCGACGTGTGCTCGTCGATGCTGACTACAGCTGTCCGTCGTTGATTCAATCTTATTTCAGCCGTTTTTTGAATTGATTTATAGCTTCGTCTTGTCAATTTCATGTATGGTTTGCTTGCTAAAGGGATTGGATTGCTGATTAAAGTTGGCTCACGAGTTCTGCAGATCAAATGGAGGATTGATTTTGCTTTTTAAGGTGTTTTTGTGTGTGAAAGTTGAGTTGTCCATTTTGATTTAAGAGAGTCTGGGTGAATGTGCATAAATTGTCAGATCATGGAGTATTATGAGGGAATGGAGAGTGTCAATTATGATTACTAGTTAGAAGGAAAATTTATTTCAGGCGCTAAATCGTTAGGATGTTTTGAATATTTTGCTGAAGATCGTCGAATCAATTTTCTTCTATACTTTTGTGGATGTCGACATAGTATACCGGCTGAAATATTTCGATGTTCTGTTGTTTTTCCATGAAGTCTACTGCTGCAGTGTTCGGATATTCAGCTCAGAATTTTGATGTTCCTATGAATTGACCAGTAACGAATTCTTCCTTGCAATGTACAAATAGCGTTTTCTCTACTTAAAAGTTCGGCTAGTACTTGTGTTCATGTGGATCTTATATTGCCCTCCATCGATTTTTTGAATGCTTAGAGTAGTAACTTTCTGTGTCCATATGTCATTCCCTTCTATTTTCAATCGTTTCAATGGCTTAGTAGTCTTTGGTTTTCTTTCACCTCCTATCTATTGAATGACTGTGCAATTGTAATCATACTCATACTACTTTTAGTTGTAGTTTACTTTTTTGTGGATACTTATCTTAATATTGTTCATTGTAGTATGGTTTTAGTGTATGGAAGATAAAAAGGAGTATCAAACTGCTGGTGTAGAATATAAGATAAAGATAAAAGATGGGTGGCTGTTGCTCCGGCGCATCAAAGACGTCAGAAGAAAATGTATGTACATACAACAATTTTCCAATAGCAAAGTTTCAAGTATGTTATTGCTTCTCCATAGTGTTTTAACACTATGAGTGCACAGCCTCATTACTGTGCGAATAGTGAAATAAAATAAGCATGTGGGAATGGGCTACCGATTTGCGAGTTGTGAATTCAGAAGGATTTCATAACTTCATGGGAGCTTAGTGGCAGAAGTGTATTCTATGCTTGTAAAAATAGGACTTGGGTAAAAGCACTAGTATCAACTTCACTTGCTCCATCTTGTGCATGCTTATTTAATGTGACTGAAGCTATTGGTTGATCATGTTGAAAGATTTCTATTACATTGCATTGCAGTTACTTCTGTATTCGTCATTTTCACATCATTAGCCTTTGGTGTTTGGTTTACAAATTTCTTTTTTTTTTTTTTTTTTTTTTTTTTTTTTTTTTTTTTATCTTTGTAGCTAAATCGTGCACCTCATCAGGCGACAGTCTCCCCTCTCTCTACAGAGCTTTTGGTCGATACAAATCCAAACGCCTCAATACCCGACACCTATGAAGAGTACGATAGAAATTCATCCAAAAATGAGGAAGAACTCAAAGGTAAGAATGATGATGAAGTTCACTCACGACCCACAAACGCGGAGACTCTTGAAAACCAAGAACCACAGGCCAGGGTGGAAAAAGTCGAGGAGCTTGAAGAACTTGTGGAGATTGATGACGGGGACTTCGAAGACGACCTAAACCTTAAGAAGTCCACAGAACCTTACGTTCCACCTCTTTCGGTTGAGGACGATATATGTCCCATTTGTCTTGAAGGTACGAATAGAATAGAGAATTAAACTATGTGTTAACTGTTGTTTTGTGTGAGATTGGGTTGAATGTTTTCTCCTTTTCAGAGTACGACGAAGAAAATCCAAAGATGAGCACGAAATGCGACCATCTCTATCACCTTGCCTGTATTCTGGAATGGATGGAGAGAAGTGATTCATGTCCCATGTGTGATCAGGTTCTCTTCTGTTCATTATACTCATGCTTTAATATATTCAAGCTTTTCTCAAGAATTTCAAGACATGTAAACGAATTTTGTCAATATAAATTTGCAGTTATTTTTAGATACAAACAAGTTAATGTTATTTAAGCAAACAACAGAAATTAATTACAACTGTGTGTAACTTTTTCATCTTTACGGACGCAGGCAATCGTTCTCAGTTCTGCTTTCGAGGGGTTGTGACCTTGCTGCATTTTTTGCCAGGTTAATAATGCATGCATCTTTTGCTTTTCTTTTCGCTTTTCCTCAGTATAATTTGATTTTCGTGCACATTCGTCTCTTTGAGATGTCGATTGTCTGGTTTTTTATTCGATTGGTTGGAATGGGAGTTCATAAATGGATAGAAGCAGCGTTTGGGATTTGCGATAATCTCGCAAAGGGATGCATTGCCTTTTTTTTTTCTTGTTTTTATGTACATAATAGCATTAGTATATATAATTGAGTTTCAGGCTAACTCATCTTTTTGCATTGTATGGTTGGACATTCGTTTGTACTTAAGTTGCAGAGATTTCTATTTCCTTCCTTCTTCACCATATCTGATAACGTTGGAACAGCTAGAGATATACATCCCCCACATAGAAGCTGTATTACATGAAAATGTAGTAATTAAATAGAGTGACGTCTATAGAAAAGTACCCAATAAAAAATGGGTAATTCTATTGGCACCCCTTAATTCAATTTACACTCCCTAATTAATATGTAAGTAGATTTTACATACTTACCAATTAAAACTTAATTATTTTAAACTGATTAATTACTACCAATTTTAAATGTTAGATAATTACCATTAAAAAAATAATAGATAGTTCCAAATATCCATTTAAGGAAACCAAAGATACAATTATTTCCATGAAACTCACGTTGCACATGGCATATACAATCATATCTCTAATCACCATGAAAGTCACGTGCATAAACTGTATTACTTTAAAAAATAATAAATTGTAAAAGATCATTAAATAGGGCTAGTTTACTTAAATTCAACAAGAAAAAATTCCTTAAGTGGTGGAGGATCCAATCACATAGGAAAATTGCCTTACGATGGATTCTAACCAAGTTTAGAGCATGCCCCAACATCATAAATAGGAGCTCTACCATCACTTTTAAACACATTGCAATCCGTACAAGAGCCAACGAGTTATAGTGAAAGAATTCGATGGATCCTATTAAGTACTAATAGCTTCGCGACTGAGATAAGTGCGAGCTAGTGTAGGTCGTTCGAGCCGTATACTGTATTTCTTTCAAGGTAGAAGGTGACGCGAGACGTGTTCGGTCGCGGATTTGAGTTCTCTCCCTTTTCCCAATAGACAAAGCCTATTCAACGCTAACATGATACCGGTAATTGATAACTTAGCACTTGAAATTATTCTATTTTTATCTCGTTAAATATATTCTTATTTATTTTATTACTTATTTTCTCACATATTCCTTATGCATATTTAGGTTAATGACATTTACGAAATAATCGAAGATGACGATCATAGAGAAAGTGATGATCACTGAAAAGGTATATTTTTCATCAGTTATTATATATATCTTTTTATTACTATTGTTATTATTATAATATATATGTGCTAGTTTAATTTAAACAATAATTCTCTTAGGTGTTCGATTCTCGAGAAGATTTAATTTATTGGGTGCAAAATATGGGAACAAGTCTTGGATACATAATTGTCACTAAAAGACAAGGACTTACTCCGGTGGGAAGTGTTCGAAAATTACATTTCAATGCGACCGTGGTGGTAAAAAAATTCTCTACAAGAAACACCGGGCACAAAAAAGGTTGGTTGTCCGTTTGAACTAAAGGGAACATCCACACCAAGTAATTGGTGGAAGCTGACCATTATATGTGGAATACACAATCATGAACCTGCAGTGGATCTTGAAGATCATCCATATTCAAGGCGACTTTCTAAAAATGAAGATATATTAGTAGAAGATTTTCAAAAAAGAATGTGAAACCACGAGCTATCCTGCCAACACTCAAGAAACTTACTACGGTGGAAAGTGTTCGAAAATTATATTTCAATGCGACCGTGGTGGTAAAAACAATCTCTACAAGAAACACCGGCACAAAAAAGGTTGGTTGTCCGTTTGAACTAAAGGGAACATCAACGCCAAGTAATTGGTGGAAGCTGACCGTTATATGTGGAGTACACAATCATGAACCTGCAGTGGATCTTGAAGGTCATCCATATTCAAGGCGACTTTCTAAAAATGAAGATATATTAGTAGAAGATTTGTCAAAAAAGAACGTGAAACCGCGAGCTATCCTGCGAACACTCAAGAAGCATAATGCGGATAATGTTTCAACAATCAAAACGATATATAATGCTCGTCAAAAGTTTCGGGCGATGGCAAAAGATGGTGAAACTCAAATGCATGCTGTTATATTTTTTGCATGAAGAAGGCTATATTTTTTTAAAGTCGTTCCAATAGCTTAACCAATGAGTTGGAAGATTTATTTTTCGCCCATCCAAAATCGTTGGAGATATGGCGTGCATTTCCGCATGTGCTTTTGATGGACGAAACATACAAACCAAATAGATACAAAATGCCTCTTCTTGAAATTATTGGCGTAAGATCCACTAATATGACCTTCTGTATAGCATTCTTTCTAATGCATAAAGAGAAGGAGGCCAATTATAGTTGGGCGTTAAATTGTCTTAAATCGACGATGGATGGGTGCGTTCGTTCTCACGTGTTATAGTCACAGATAGGGAGTTGGCTTTACTAAAAGCATGCAACAACATTTTTTCCGGAAGCTAAAGGGTACTCTGCAGATGACATATTTATACAAGTATTATGAAGAAGTGCAGGCCTTCAATAACATCAACCAAAGCATGGAATTCGTTCTGCAAGGCATGGACACCACTGGTTGAATCTGAAACAGATCCAGGGTATGATAAACGTATTACAATGCGTTTATCGTGGTATTTAATTGGGTTACATAGAGCTCTAGCAATCATTTTATGCGTTTATTCGGCATATTTAGACTTATTTGATATTAAGGAGCTTGTGAAGACTTTTGGGCGAAAAGGAGTGAAAACGAGGCAAAACGGCGCGAAGACAGCGAAATTGCCAAGCGTCACGGCCGTGACACCTCGTGCACGTGGCCGTGACCACAACCAGAGAGCCGATGTTAAGAGCGTCACGGCCGTGACATGTCATGCACGAGGCCGTGACAAATGGCAGAGAGTTGAAGTGAAGTTCGTCACGGCCGTGACGCTTTAGGCAATTGGCTGTGACACGTGGCAAAAAGCAACGCAAAGTGATGATGGTCACGGTCGTCGGCCCATGTCCCGGGCCGTGACCGTTACGAAAATCAGTATAAAAGCCCAAATTCGAATCAGTAAAAGGGACGCTAACCAGATATCAACCCTAACCCTCAAGAGACGAAAAAAGAGCCAAAAAAACAGGGAATTCCGTCCCGGAGCGCAAGAGACGGATCAACGCCGCAATCACGCCGAAGTAAACGAAGAACGAAGATTCATCCACAATTCTATCCCTAATTCGCCAGTATTCAAGATCATGAGTCTTCACTCTTTGTTCTCTATTTCTTTCTTTGTTTTCCCGTCTATTATGAGAAGCTAAATTCCCTATGTGTTTGGCATTAGATGAACGCTAGGTTATTTCGTATTTAAGACATATGTTTATCGTGACTTGCATATTCTGACTATTTATCGTTCTATGAATTTGTTTCTTCGCTTTAGTATGTCTATGTGTTAAGTGAGTGTGTGGAAAATCGTTTATGGCGACAACAAAACAACGATTAGGCCGTTCGTAGAAGATAGGATTCGAGTATAGGGCAAAAGCAAATACTCGATCCTCGCCGTTAGTAATTACTGAATTTTAGATCCCCGCGAACGTTTAGGGCGACATCAAAGTCGTGAGTGGGTAGGAAAATTATTGCGATCTAGTTAAGAATCACGTAGGCACGACATTTCATTGTCTTAGGCGGTAATACCTAGCGGGATTCGAATCTCGAGCGCATCTTTATTATTTTTTTTGGTAAATATGAAATATTCATTTACCACTCGCGCAAACCGTTTGGTTACATCAACATTGGCCATCAACTAAACTCTACTTCCAAACTAATTAAAGCAATAAGGATAAAAGCATACACGCTGATATATTCTATTCCTCTCAGCATTCCTCCTTTGGCAGCAGCTCCTTATGCGAGTCTTCATTTCCTTGGCAATCATCTCGAACCTTTGCTTCACTGATCAAGCCTCACAACCATGTCCTCTGCTATTCCTCTCAGCCAAAATGTGGTATAACATAGCAGCTACCACAACCAGTGTAATGTAATCCTTCACAGACCTCTTCTTTCCCATACAGATCAACCACTCCCTTAACTCCTCAAAGGATAGCAAACTTACATTTAAGTCCAGCCATATCCTGATCCTTCTGAGCATTTCCTGACTATATTCACATTCCAAGAATAAGTGATCTATAGACTCCTCTGTTTCTTCACATAGTTTGCATATCTTATCAGTAATCTCCAGTCCCCATGCAAGCAATCTTTCAACAGTTAGCAGTCTTCTATGCATGAGAGTCCAGGTAATGAAAGAGTGTTTTGGGGCATTATACCTGTTCCATATGGCCTTGCTGCAGGGGAATACAGTGGCCTCACCCTTCAGCCATTCATAACCTGATTTGACTGTGTACCTACCATCCTGAGTTTGTTGCCATATCCCCTCCTTATAATCATCTTTAAACAGTTTTTTAATGCGGTGAAGCTTCTTCCAGTACCAGCAAGAATCCTGCATAGGCTGAACTTCCCAGAAGCTATTTCCTTTTAAGTATATCACATTTATCCATTTAATCCAAAGAGCATCTTCATCCATGGCAAGATCCCAGATCTGTTTACCCACTAAAGTAGTGTTCCAGGTAACACAATCTCTGAGGTTGAGACCTCCATATCGTTTCGGGCAGCACACTTGGTCCCACCCAACCATAGAATGAGACTTGCCATTTTCCTTTCTACCCCACAGAAATTCCCTACATATCTTATCCACTTCCTTGGATACAGCATTAGGCAGTAGAAAGATGGCTCCCCAATAGCCATGAGTGGCCATTAACACTGAATTGACCAGACATAACCTCCCAGCATATGACAGATTCCTGGTTGCCCAACATTGCAACTCGTGTAGTGATTTTCTCCACCAGTATTTGGCAAGTCTGTCTGTTCCATTTGGTAGGCGATATAGGTATCCCCAAATACCTCATAGGGAAGCTGCCAAGAGGTATCCCAATGTTCTTCTGTATTTTCTCCATCTCCAGGGCAGCCACACCTGCTAATACAGGCTTGATTTTTTAGCATTAGCCTCCAGTCCAGCTGTGAGTCTAAAATGCTCCAATGCTTCTGTGAGCACCTGCATTGACCCACTCCTACCTTTGCAGAAGATCATTAGGTCGTCAGCAAAACAGAGGTTGACCAATCCAATGCTCTTGCATAAGGGGTGATATTGAAATCTGGGATCCTTTTCTACTAGCTGCAATTTCCGTGTCAGGTATTCCATGGTGATTACAAAGAGGAGAGGAGAGATAGGATCCCCCTGCCGCAGCCCTCTCTCAGCGTTAATGTGTCCAGCTTGAGCCCCATTGAAAGAAATAGTATAGGTCACTGATGAGATGCATTCCATTAACCAGTTCACATATTTCATAGGAAACTTCAGCAGACATAGCCAGTTTTAAAAAAATCCCAACCTACCGTGTCGTAAAAGCTTTCCTTATATCCACTTTCAGCAGTGCTCGTGCTGATGCACTTCTCCTATTGTATACTCTGATCAGATCTTGGCAAAGCAGTATGTTCTGCACTATAGAGCGCCCCTCCACAAATGCACTCTGGTTTGCGTGGATGAGTTTGGGCAGAACAGGTTTCAATCTGGTACACACTAGCTTTGATATACACTTGTAAATAGTGTTACAGCAAGCTATAGGGCGAAAATCCTGGGCATAGTTTGGATTCTCCACTTTTGGAATGAGGCATAACACTGTTTCATTCATCTTGGGAGGCAGCTTCCCTTTCTCAAAAAATTACCATATGGCTTCAGTAACTTGATCTCCCACAATACTCCATGCGGCTTGAAAGAAGCCACTCCCATACCCATCTGGCCCAGGGGCTACATCTGCATGTATACTCTTCATAGCTGCAGTGATTTCTATTTTAGTAAATGACTGAAGGAGCTTTACCTGATCCTCCAAAGTCAGTGTATAACCTTCAGCTGCAACCCTGTCATCTGGTTTGATCTTAACTAATCTGTCTTTCCTGAGCATTCCTTGGAAGTACTCCTGAAAGTGTTGTTGTATTCTCTCGCTGTCCACCAGACTGGAGCCATATGGGGCAGTAATGGATATAATCCTATTTTTGTATGCTCTGGACTTAATCACTGAGTGGAAATATGTTGTATTTTGGTCCCCTTTTTCCAGCCACCTAGCCTTAGCCTTTTGTCTCAGAAATTTATCACACGCCACACTCAGGAATCCATGCTCCATTCTGACATTTTCTTCCCTGTTCAGTAAATCCTTATTGAGAGGATCTAACTGTAGTGCCATTTGGCAGTCTTCAAGCTTCTGCCTTACTTCCTCAGTTTTTGTGACAATGTTTGCGAACAGTTCTTTGTTTAGATCCTTTAATGGGCTCCTCAGGTTTGTCAGATTTTGACACAGAGATCTCATTGCTGACCCAGTGCTTGGGCTCCACTGGGATTCCACTGTATTCCAGAAAGATGGAGCAAGACTCCACATGTTAAAATACTTAAATGGCTTCTTCAGTTTCTGGGCTGAACTCCAACTCCTAATCACTATAAGAGTGTGGTCTGAAACCCCTTCATTAAGGAAGACTGCATAATGATAAAAAACTTGTTTATCCAGGTCTCATTAGCAAATGCCCAATCTATTCTACTCCAAATTTTCCTCTCAGCATTTTGTTTATTAGACCAGGTATATTTACAACCATTCCTTCTTATTTCCACCAGTTGGTTCAGTTCAGTACAGTGCTTGAAACCAGCAAATTCATTACTATGTATGGCCGAGCCTCCAATTCTGTCATCAAACCCCCTGACATTATTAAAGTCCCCTCCTATCATTCAGGGTTCCTGCATAGCCCTCCCAATCAGGTTAATGGACTCCCATAAGCTCTCTCGTTGCTGCAGGTCATTACGCCCATAGACCACAGTAAGATAACATACTAGTCTCCCAGCTTGTGATACTTTAAAATGCATATGTTGCTCACTTTTTTCCACCAGTTCCAAGTTTGAGGCACCCCTCCACACTACCACTATTTTGCCATTTGGATGGTTACCCAGGTTGTGGCTCAAATTCCACCCACAGAACACTTTCTTCATAACCTCTTCCACATTCCCCTTCTTCAGTTTTGTTTCTAGCATACCCATGATCTCAATACCATGTTTATTGCAGAAGAGAGCTATCTCTCTCTGCTTAGCAGGGCCATTTATGCCCCTCACGTTCCATATTGCACACCTATCCATGACCAATGTCTTGAACCCTCTGCTTGGAAGGGTGTGAATTATGTTCTGTCACTTCACCAGTTTGCTCTTGATGGACCATGTCTGCCCACGATGCTCTTCTCCTTTCTCTATCACCAAAATTCACAGTCTTATGTTTGCCTGTATCTTCTGGTTCCTCCTGCCCATTCCCAGAGCTAGGAGGCTGCATTTGTTTCTCCTTACCATCAGTACCCAGACTCTGCCCCTGTTTCTCATGAGCAGGCTTCGACTGGGCAGGGTGCCAGGCTTTCTTTGTCTTCTGCTTACACACATCCTCCTCATGCCCATATTTCCTACACTTATTACATAGAACCGGCTTCCATTCATAAGTAACTTTCTGTTCCATTAGCCGATCGTGCTCCGATTTTGCTGATAATCGCGTGTCAGTAGAGTGCGGCGGCGTTTCCACAACCACCGTCGTCCTCTGTTTCGCTGATTTTCTCTTCTTCGCCATAGCCAAGGAGAGAGAAAATTTCGCGTCCTGCTTTTATCGAGGTATTTTTTGTTCGAGCACATCTTTATTATCTGAAAACTCTCTTACCAGTTTTAGGCGTGTTCTTTGAATCTCTAGTCGATTTAGGAGTAATATGTTAGGATAGTTCGTAAAGCCATCTGCGTATTTATTTAGGCTAAATATCGAGTCGATAGGTCACTACTAGTACTTAATTTATTCCTTGTGTTCGATACTCATTTACTCACTTTACTGCACTACAAACGAAAGGTCCACTTTCTATTGCACGTTTGTGATAGTAATTAGGTATTCGTTTTATATTATCACTTGTCGCACCTGCAAATCATATTAGCACACCACGTGTCGATCAGGGTACTTGTCCAACTTGGCATATCTTGAAGCAACATTACATGATTTTCCAGGTATTCTTTAATGTATATTTAATTTTCTATGTTAAATTATTTATAAATTATTGCTCATAAGAATTTAATAAGCTTGTATAATTTCAGGTGTAATTGATTATCTAAATAATCATTGGTTGACGCCTTACAAGGAGATGTTTGTATCTGCTTGGACCGATAATTTCTTAACTTCGGAAATCACACAACAAATAGAGTAGATAGTCAGCACGCTAAATTAAAACGGTATTTGGAGTCTTCACAATCAGATTTGGTGATCGAGTCTCGAGTTACGGCTATTAAAGCAAGTATTGAACAAAGCAAGATTCTCATTCGGCATAAATTCACCGAGCATCACTATGGAGAATTGCGTGGTTTTGTTTCAATTCATGCTCTTGAAATAATATTTAAGGAATTTGAACGGTAAAAAGAAGCTGAATTTATTTCTGAAAGTCGTGGATGCCAGCTTCGTACAAGTCACGGTCTGCCATGTGCACATGAGCAGGTAATGTATTTCAGTAAAGGCCAGTCTATCCCGTTAGATTTAGTTGACGAGCTTTGGAGGAAACTTGACCTTTCACCTTGCACGTCTCTAGAAGAAGACGAGTTATATTGTGATATTGAGTTGCAAGTGGTTAATGCGGAATTTGAAAAGCAGTCAAGAACGGAAAAACTCAGTATTTTGAGGAAGTTAAGAGAGATAATTGCACCATCTACAACATTGCTTCGTGAACCAGAAATTCGTATGACCTGTGGGCGTCCCTCCCATAAAGCTAAAATTCAGCGCCAGTTCGAGAACTTCTTCGACGTAGTTGTTCACCTATATAAAAAATCAGTGACCGAGATGATGCACAAATTTCTATTAAAAACCAAGTACAGTCACTCTTCGGATCAACGACATTCATTCCATCCATATATTCATCAATTTCCAACTATACTTCAACCTTATATCAGAGAAGTGCAAGATGTAAAATTTAATGGAAACTGTGGTTTTCGAGCAATAGCTATATGCCTTGGTCTTCAAGAGGACGAATGGATTATCATTCGACGTAACTTGATTGAAGAGTTGGAGATGTATAAATTATAATATAT
This sequence comes from Craterostigma plantagineum, assembly GCA_027422505.1. Taxonomy (NCBI): domain Eukaryota; kingdom Viridiplantae; phylum Streptophyta; class Magnoliopsida; order Lamiales; family Linderniaceae; genus Craterostigma; species Craterostigma plantagineum. Next base: position 1,075,175 of record JAPQWV010000157.1, read on the forward strand.
CGACATGTTTGGTTCTGAAGGGTGGCTCAATGTCTATAATTCGCTAAATTTCTTCGAGTCAGGTAGTCATGCACCTTATGAGCAGTGGATGACTATGCCTAATATGAGTGTCTTGATTGCTTCAAAGTATAATGTGATATTGCATGTTATAATCAACAAAGGTAGTCTGGCATACTAACCGCCTCGGTCTGCTCTGCCACCATGGTATCTTCATGTTGCTATTGCAATCGGTCATGTTAATGATAATCACTACGTCAAACTTTTATTATCTGAAGGCTACCCTATGCCGAGTATCATGCCACAATGGGTTTATTTCAGAGACAAATGTGCAGTAGCATGGATTACTCCTTATGTTAGTCGTATTAATAATTACGAAAAAATATTGCGTTCTAGTTGCGCTCGTGATTATTTTATATTGCATTGATTAAAAAGAATATTTATTATTGTTATTTTTAATGCGCTTGTTAAATTTTGCATAATAAGTAATATTTATGTTACATGAATATTTTTATTTAAATTAATTATTTAATATTAATAATTTTTTAAAATTTTAATATTTTAAAGTTAATCTAAATGTGTGGCTATTAATAAACAATAATAAGTAAATTAAAATATTGTATTGTTATATCACTGGATAAAATAAGTTAATTAATGTTGTTGGTGCAATTAATGCTTTTGAATAACCTATGCTATTAATGTTGTTGAATTCTACATAAAATAATAAAAATATAATTATTGCTGAATTCATTTAAGTAGCCAACAAAATTCAAGCGTTAGGGGGGGGGGTGTAAATAGTAGATGCGGTGTGAATAGTAGGACCCATAAAAAATTTACAAATCAGTATATATGTCAGAAATTTTTACAGATAGAGGTATTCGTTTTACTGTTTGTATCAATTTTCTCAGTCTTGCCGTACCTTTTTATGTGTGTATTGCGTACCACGTCACGCGTTTATACGGTACCATATACAGTTTTTATATGGTACCTTAGTGTGTTATATATGACGTGCCATTTCCTGAGCTCCACGACTAATCATAAAAAAAAAAGGTACTCAATTTTGTATAAGAAAGAAGTGGATGAAACAGAAGACGATCGAGCAAATGCTTTTCTTGCAAGAAAACGTACAATAATGGTATGGTCTGTTGTGATTGGAAAACGAAGTCTCATTGACACGCTCAAATACTAGCAAGTTAGGTCGTGCAAGTAGTAAAACGGATGAAGTCCGAGTATCGATCCACGAAGACAGCTCGATTAATTCTAAGAAAATATTCCTAATTCTAATTTAAACTAACAGAATTTTTATCGTTTTGATGATTTGATAAAAGAGATAAAATATGCAAATAATAAAATAATCGCAAACAGATGAGGATAGAACAGTTGACGACGACGTGATCAAGACACATGCTCGGCACGAATTATTCCTACGTCTTCATGCAATCTAATTGATCTAATCAATATGAATCATAATTTCCTAACATACGTGCTACTCATTTGTCCTGCAATAGCAACCCTACGTAAATAGAGAACCAATCAACTATATGTCTATATGACTGTAGTTCCTATACGTGCATTCGATCTTTATGAAATTCCCCGAGTTTAGACGCTTTCGGCGCCTAAGGTCTCGAAAACCACACATACGAAACCGAATTCCATCTCTGGTCGGTTTTACGTAGTGATGTTCGATATTTTGATCTAACCTTTCTAATTACCTTTTCGGTCTCATGTACTAGGTCAAGAATCGTGTGCGTGGTGGCCGATCACACACTTTTCATTAAACTCAAATAGAGAACACATAATTTGAATCATATAATTAAATAAAATATGAATAGCATAAAATACGTAGTCATAATCCGGCCTTACACAGCCTTAATCACAAAAGAAATTAAGCTAGCATGGGAATAAACGAAATCAACAATGAATTGAAAGAAAACATTGTTGAAAACGAGGTACTAAAGGTATAGAATTCGCCCCTCACGATGTCCAAGTCGTCACGCGTCGCCCCGGCGTCTCCCGTCGTGTGACGAGGGAGAAACGCCTTGGAGACCCTCAGGATCGCTCTCAGCTTTCTCTAGTCTTCTTCGCCGTCAAAAGTTCCTCGCAGCCGTCGTCTCCCAGCCGTAGGTCTGCTCCTATTATTCGCTGCCTTTGATATTCTTAGCGTGTATCTATATATAGAGAGTGGCCGTCGACGTCCAAATTTAAATTGTCTTCTTCTGTGAGTATTTGACCTATTCATTATCTTTGAATATTTCTCCCTTTCTCATGCGAGATCTTGGACAAAATAATACCCACCTCCTTGACTTGATCTTCACGTGTATGCACATATTCAAACTTTGAATTGGTCACTTGGGTGCTTAGATTATTTCCTCACTCCTTGCGTGCACGTTGTTTGGATATGCCACCAATTGATATGAGAAACACTCTTGTGGGCTTACTGATGTGATAATGAGCTGAGCTTTAACCAAATAACGCAACTATACTAATAATAATGCAGCCCAAGTTATCTTAATTGTGCTTAGCGCGTGTAGTTTCTCGACTTCGATTCTTTTCGCTCCCATCTACAAAATATGAAATATCAACTCAAGGGTAGGATATCCAAGTATCTTCGAATTAAAAACAATAAAAAAAACATGCTTTAACGGGGTATAAAATAGCGTAAAATCCTAACTTATCAACAACCCCCAAACTAGCTTCGATCGTCCTCGATCATAAAAGCGGAATAGAACTAAATTATGTTAGGATTATAGAATATCAGTCAATGAAATTCTCCAGTTTCATCTCAGAAAATGTAAAAGCATATAGTCGAGATAATCACCAACTAATGAACGATCTAGTCAAAACACGAGGCATGAGGTAATATGTCGCAATCTTATCATGGCATGAAAGACATTTCTAGGATTATACCACGCATCAATCTACAACTTTCACAATGATCGCTCAAGTCGCTCGAGGTGTTTTCAAGGGATATGTATAAAGATGCTCAATTCACGACATGAAAAGATATTACTCTAGACTTGCAAATATATCACATCATAGTCATATAGTAGAAGTCATGCACGAATCAAAGGGTCTTTCATCAAAGGTTGTAATAGGGCTCGGGTTTGAAAGGTGCATCGTATGGGAAAGTGAGCTAAGAATATCAAACGTGTCAATAATCGAATCGCTCTTCTCACCACTTATTTCGCTCTTCTATCGCCGTGCCTATTTTTCACTCAACTCATCATTTTTCCTTTTCTAGCTCTTCTCGCTCGTTTTTTTCGCTTTTCTTTTTCTTTTACGAACCAGCCCCTCATATCTCTCTCTTTTTTTTGTACGTCTTATCAAAAGGGGGAGAGTTTTCTAGTCCGCTGCAATATTACGACGAGAGATTCAAATCATAGGACGAGTTCATAACTAACATGCATCGACGATTAGCTCATTCTCAACCAACAAGCCACTTTTCACAATATCGATGAACTGACACATTGAAACATGGTCATATAGGCTAAATTTGAGGCAAAGGCTAAATATCTAGGCTCCAAATCAACAAATAAGTCAAATAAGGCTTAAAGGGGCTCACTAAGTGGTAAATACGTAAGCAGGAAAATCTTTAGGCCAATGACTCAATCCTAGTGCCCTTCTCATTCTCGCACACAAAAATCCACATAGTAACCATTGACATGCATAACAGAGCAAGTTCGAAAATATTCAGTCCATGCGTGTCACACAAGAATAAACACCGAGCATAATGAGTTGCTTTGAATCAATCTCTGAAGGCTAAAAAAACTCAAATATATGACTGGGTTTGTGCTTCATGATATGCAATACTCCCCTAAAGCAGTCAATACAGCCAAATAATCATGCTAATATCACGACAATGCAACATGTGAGACTATCGCACTCAATTCATCGAATCATATCCCGACACGGTAAAATTTTAAAATTTTCATCATGGACAGAAGATTCCACAAACGACGTTCATATCGCAACCTTCATTAGTTATACCCACTAAGATGATCGAAATAGATCCCTAAACATGTAAGCATATTAAATATAGCATGTGTCATATCCCACCCCCAAACTAAATAGCACATTGTCCTCAATGTGTAAGTTAAAAGCAAAGAGAGAGTAGAAGTGACACTGCCCTGAATTTTACGTCGGTCGCTGTAGAGGAATTGGTTGATCGGTAGTACACAAGCAACCATCGCGAACGGGCAACCCCCAAACTAGATATGAGCCTGCGAGAAAACGTGACTAGGCGGCACAATGAGAGCAAATTTAAAAAAAAAATTGAAATAGGCTATAAAGTAAATAGGACTTAAAATAATTATGCATCAGTAGGCCTTGAGTTGCCTCCCAAGAAGCGTTGTTTTTATAGTCGTTAGCTCGACTCTCGTTCGTGTTGAAGGACCACGACTCTGCATGTTCAGTAGAAGTACTGAACACCTTGATTTCATTTTTTTCGAGAGAAGTTTGATCTCAGGATAGTACATCTTTGCGTGATCGCAATCCTTAAACTCTCCCCATGGGTCAACTTTCGGCTCCCAAATAATGGTGAAATCAACGATCATCGATGCCTCAATGAATTCCTCCGTGAATATGCTATCTGAATGATATGTTGACTTCATAACCCAGCGTAGAATCGGATCGAAAGTCTCAGGCTCCATCTTTCTCTTTTCCACGACATCATATATTGCGAAATTGTCGCTTTCATCCTCAGTAGTTTCTTGGTGATCCTCCAACTCCATAGAAAACATAGTATCCTCAAGAACTCCTGGGAGACTCGGTTCTGCTGGAACGAAATCTACAATAGCCTCTGTGGGTTGATCGGTTTTTTCTAACTCGACCCCATTGTTAGCTTCACTTGGTTCCAACACCGGTTCTAGAGTTAATTCACAATTAAATGGAATGGCTTCTATGTGCTCTTCCGGATTCGACTTAATGTGGTTCGAGGGTACTTCTTGTTCGCATTCAAACACTGCATTTCTTAGCTTTTCCAATTGGGACGTCAGATTCTCTATCTCCGCTTTTAGACTCTGAAAACCCGTAGAAGTAGATGTACGACTGCTGTCTTCTTGTATCACTGCCTTCTTCTCCAGCACTATCTCCCAATCCGCTTTTTCTTTTTGAGGTGGACTAATATGTTGTTGGGCATGTCTTTCAACTAATGGTGGCTCATATGACACTGCCATCTTTTCGAGCGCTATCTCCCAAGGGGCTTTTTCTTTTTGAGGTGGAGTAAAGTAATCATACGAGGGAGTATGTGAATAATCGCCGGTGTAAGAATAACAATTATCCCCTCATCCATCATACCACGATCGTGGAGGCTCGTAACGATTGTACTTGCATTCACTAGTGAGATGTTGGCATCCGCAAAAATCGCACTCCAGTTCATCATCGCATGTCGCATAGGTCTCGGGAGAATATTGCGAGTATCGCTGCATCCCTTATCCTACAAAATAAAAGCGAGAAAGATGAGAATATCAACGAATAATAATAAAAATAATAATAAATCTAGACTAAAACTAGAATAAAATCCTAAAACTAATAATACCGCTGTCCCCGGCAACGGCGCCAAAAACTTGACATGCTCAAATACTAGCAAGTGTACTAGGTCGTGCAAGTAGTAAAACGGATGAAGTCCGAGTATCGATCCACGAAGACAACTCGATTAATTCTAAGAAAATATTCCTAATTCTAATTTAAACTAACAGAATTTTTATATTTTTGAGCCGGCTGGAAGTGGCCATTGGGGCGCGCTGGCGCGCACCGCACGAGCTGGCCACTCGCGCGCGCTGGCAGCCTGGCGCAGGGCAGGGCTGGCCAGTGCTGGCCAGTGCTGGCGGAGCTCGGCCACTCCCCGGCCGACGCTGGCGGTGCTCCGGTGAAGCTCCGGCGAGGCTCCGGCGAGGTCCGGCGAGCTCCGACGAGTCTCCGGCGAGTCTCCGGCCGGGGAGGGGCCGAGCTCCGCCAGCAAGGCGTCGCCTTCTAGGTGGCACGACGGCCGGACCTCGACAGCATGGCTTGGTTCCCTGCTGTTCCTGGCCGCGTGCGCCAGGCTGGCCGCCGGACGATGGCCGCGTGGCGGCCATGCACCAGGGCGGGCACGAGCGACGAGGAGGTGGCCGTGTCAGAGCTGTCAGAGCATCATGCCGCGCCAGACTCAGCCGTTGGCCGAGAAGTGCAAGGGACGCCTTGGACTTGGTGGCTGGCCAGCTTTGTCAGCCCCGTCAGGCCGTGGTGCCCTGCCAGCGCCCTGAATGGCTGAGCAGCTCCCTGCCAAGGCCATCACATCGCACGGCAGCCTTTCGCCAGGCCAGCCCTGCCGCGCCGTGCTCAGCAAGCAAACACCACATGTTGGCCGAGACTTGAGGAGTCTCTGCAAGGCCCTGCCAGCCCTGCTCCGCCTACATGTAGCACAAGGCCCTGCCAGCCTTTGGAAGCACGCAACCAGCCAGCACTGGCCAGCCCTGCCCCGCGCCAGGCTGCCAGCGCGCGCGAGTGGCCAGCTCGTGCGGTGCGCGCCAGCGCGCCCCAATGGCCACTTCCAGCCGGCTGCCCTCTCAAGTCCCCTTTGCTCCTCTATAAAAGGCCATTCACTTGGCACCTTTAGAGAGAGTTTTGGCTAGTGAGTTGTTGAGAGTTCTAGAGAGTTAAAGTCTTAAGTTGTACTTAGCTTTCGTGTGCCCTCTTGTGCGAGTGTGTGTGTCCGTTTGCCAAGTCTTGTACGAGTCACGATAGTGTCTTCATACACTTAGCTTGTACTTCCCCAAACCTTTGGGGCCCCCGATTTACTAATAGAAATTGGGTTGGGAGTGCGCTCCCGTAATTCTTGTGTGAGGAGTTTGTTCGAGACTTTGGTGTAGACTCGAAGTTAACTACTACGCAATATCATAGCTTCAATATTTGTGAGTCGAGAAAGAGGGGCAGTTCCAATCACGCGATCATTCCGCATTAGGCTTAGGCGGCTCGATTCGGTGGTCCAGCTCAAGGGTTTTGGCTATATGTCTATATGACTGTAGTTCCTATACGTGCATTCGATCTTTATGAAATTCCCCGAGTTTAGACGCTTTCAGCGCCTAAGGTCTCGGAAACCACACATACGAAACCGAATTCCATCTCTGGTCGGTTTTACGTAGTGATGTTTGATATTCGATCACCTTTCTAATTACCTTTTCGGTCTCATGTACTAGGTCAAGAATCGTGTGCGTGGTGGCCGATCACACACTTTTCATTAAACTCAAATAGAGAACACATAATTTGAATCATATAATTAAATAAAATATGAATAGCATAAAATACGTAGTCATAATCCGGCCTTACACAGCCTTAATCACAAAAGAAATTAAGCTAGCATGGGAATAAACGAAATCAACAATGAATCGAAAGAAAACATTGTTGAAAACGAGGTACTAAAGGTATAGAATTCGCCCCTCACGATGCCCAAGTCGTCACGCGTCGCCCCGGCGTCTCCCGTCGTGTGACGAGGGAGAAACGCCTTGTAGACCCTCGGGATCGCTCTTATCTTTCTCTAGTCTTCTTCGCCGTCAAAAGTTCCTCGCAGCCGTCGTCTCCCAGCCGTAGGTCTGCTCCTATTATTCGATGCCTTTGATATTCTTAGCGTGTATCTATATATAGAGAGTGGCCGTCGACTTCCAAATTTAAATTGTCTTCTTCTGTGAGTATTTGACCTATTCATTATCTTTGAATATTTCTCCCTTTCTCATGCGAGATCTTGGACAAAATAATACCCACCTCCTTGACTTGATCTTCAAGTGTATGCACATATTCAAACTTTGAATTGGTCACTTGGGTGCTTAGATTATTTCCTCACTCCTTGCGTGCACGTTGTTTGGATATGCCACCAATTGATATGAGAAACACTCTTGTGGGCTTAATGATGTGATAATGGGCTGAGCTTTAACCAAATAACGCAACTATACTAATAATAATGCAGCCCAAGTTATCTTAATTGTGCTTAGCGCGTGTAGTTTCTCGGTTCTTTTCGCTCCCATCTACAAAATATGAAATATAAATTCAAGGGTAGGATATCCAAGTATATTCGAATTAAAAACAATAAAAAAAACATGCTTTAACGGGGTATAAAATAGCATAAAATCCTAATTTATCACTCATCACATGACTGTCATCCACAGTGTAATAAAGATACGATGAGATGGAACACTCAATGCCAAAGCAAACTTCATTCAACACAACCAAATTCTACAGAAAAAATTCAGAAAAAGAAACATGGTGGCGACGATCGCGAAGAACGAAAGGGAGGAAAAATAAATAACAAAAAAAGAACTATTAATCGGAAAAATTACATACCAAAATACGTTATTATAGGGTACCAAAATGTGTTATACGGCATACCTGCGGCGGTCGAGTACCTATGTGCAAAAAATTTATTATACTGACAGAGTACTGAATTACAAGTTTTTATGCAAATGGTTATTAATGAGTAGAGACCCCTTAAATGAAAATAAACTAAATTGCAAATAAATATGACAGACCAAATGTGTCAGTTTATAGTCATCCCACACCCTTTATATAACGGTATAGATACGATGATGAGTATATATAATACATACCAATTTATATATAAAAGTTGCCTAAGACGCGCAACATCTTCATCTTATTCATTTATAACATTTAATATTGTATCATTTTGTAATGAATTAACCAGAGTTTAACAAATGCTCTAATGGATGGTTGTTGCCGACTGACGGTATAATCTAACTTTTGCATTTTAATAAATGAATACAAACAATCTCATAAAAAAGACTTATTTCTATACATATTTGTTAATTCGACTAATTAAGTTTCAGTCCCTAAAACATGTCAGGCCCCTGTCAGAAAATTCACAGTTTTAAGGACCCGATTTTTATGAAATTTAGAGATAAGGACCTAAATTTACGCAAGTGTTATACAGTGTATATGAACTAGTATTCGGAGAATAATGAATGGTATTTCAGAATCATGAAGTGGTACTGTAGATCCATGAATTGGTACTGTAGATCCATGTAGTGGTACTATAGACACGTGAAGTGGTACTGTAGATCCATGAAGTGGTACTGTAGATACATGAAGTGGTACTGTAAAACAGTGAAGTGGTACAACAGAACAGTTAAGTGGTTCCGCATAAATCGGGTCCTTAAAACTATCAATATTCTGACAGTGTCCTAGAATCTAAATGAAACTTATCTTGGGGCTTGAAACGAAAAAGTCCGTTGTTAATTCTTCATCATTACAAGCAACATTTGGATACATATTCTTGTCATCAGTCATTACGTAGTAATCTTTCATGATTGCTGAGCTAACATCTATTTCTTTTTTTTTTTCTCGAACCAAAAAAATAACAACCTAGATAACCAAGAACAACATTGGATATGTAGGTAGCATGGCACCAAGCTAAAAAAGGAAATTAAAAAACCAATAGAACACAAAATTTAAAAATTGAATATAGAAAAACTGAAAACCCTAATAATCCTATAGCAAATGGCTAAATATTTCTATGTTTCTTGATATATGGAGTCATGAAATTGGCAAGACAAGGATTGCTTTACTTTCCTTTGGGTTCCCTTCTATGACTCACATTGTCTATATAGAAATAGTATTCGCGGCATGACACATTCATACTTCGATGCGTCCGTGTTCCTGAACCTATATCAATTTTTTTAATTAGTGTGCACATTCATAAACTGATAGAATTTTGTTATTTGTGGTTGTACTAACCTTCAGATTCAGCCAATAAGTAATCATTGGCGTCTCTGTAATATGTTATATAAAATTAATGTTTTCTTTGTCTGGCAGATGATCGTCACTGTTTCCATTTTTCTTGAAATATTACGATGCCATTCGGGTTCTCCATTAAGGAACGTTAGAGGATATTGTAAAGGATCATAACAACCATAATAAAATTTAGTAATTTGAGGCTGATTATTCATAGGATAAACTTGAACGTGTGGAGTAACATTACTATTTTGATTTTTTGATTCCAGCCATATCCCTGCAACTTGTAATTTAGTTTGCCTATTAAAAACTCGCTGATCAATTAAGGGTCCATATGCAAAGCAATTTTATACAAATCAAGATTCTCTATGTTAATTAAGTTTTGAAAGAAATTTGCATATGGATTCCTTCTCATAACATTAGTGAATGCTTCAATAGCTTCCGTTTTAAAGCTTGAGTTAGTGGATAAGCGATTTGATATTTCATTGCCGGTGTCAAAGAGATATAACTGGAGGTGAATTGTCACTCTCAGTTGGTAGTAATTGATTATGAAGTGATATAATTGTCCTTGTACCCGAAATGTGTATATACCATGATTTCGTTTTGCTAATGTTTTATCATAAACACTCCAATTGAGGTAAACACAAGCATGTTATTATAGCAACATATATGTTTGCATAACTTTGTATCTCTTAAGTATAGCTCACTAATTCGGCAGGCGTTTGTGTTTCAAGCAATCTCACCTTTCCTAGCGAACAACAAAAGGATGTGGTTCCAAATATACTCGAACTGCGCTACAATATAAGCATTTAGAGGTAGGAGGTAACAAATTGGGTTCAATATTTGGCAGAATTGATTGATTTTGAGCATTTGCATTATTTTCTAATTTTCTTCTAAAATGTGAACGATTTCTTTCGCGTATCCTTTTCATCAACACTTATATGCTTTCTTTTTCGAGAACGTGAGATTTATCCATTGTTCTACTGAATTGGCAATATTTGAAGTAAATAACAGAGACATGAAACATTACTCGATATATACCTTATTTGATCTGAACAGAGCTTCCGACGCAGCAATATCGATAACTAGAATAGTGAAAATAAAAAAATCCCAATAAATATGGTTGTAAAAGTTGGGACTGAACAAATATGGATGGGTTACTTGGGAACTAATCTTAATTTTTAAATAGCATGATATATCACCAAATCTAAAATTGCAGGCGTCGTAAGAAAAAAATATAAAAGAAATGGCAAAGCAAATAATCAACATTTGTATGAGGATTAGCGGAGTTGACTTACACATTGCACTGAATTGAATAAGCTAAAATCATTTCTCCTCAGTAACTATGACTTCTAAACTAATTGTCATGAGTATCTGAAAATTCAAGAAGTAAATTTTGAATTATTGTAGGTAAATGGAATATTTAAATGTCGAATTTTTGGTACTCAAAAAGCAAAAAGTAGGAAATTGTTGATGCTATCGAGTCGCTAGATATAAAACAGGAACATATATAGTGTTAATTTATTATATAATTGAGTAAAGTTAGGGAAAAAATAATCAAAATCATAAAAATAACCAAACATAAAAAGGTTAGTTTTGTGAAACAATAATTAGAAAACTAAAATTTATGATCTGAAATAGAAAGGAGAAAAAATATAAGCAAAAAGGCACCAAATAAGAAAATACCGAAAAACATTTTCATTATCCTAATCATCGTCGTCTTCTCGAATAATTCCAATCTTTTCCCTTCCCAAAAGCATCCATTTCTTATTTAGCAAGATAAAAAAACAAGCGTAAAAAGAAAAAAAAAATAGAATGGAAAATAGCGGCCTCCTCAACCTTCATCTCTTTCTTTTGTTCTGTATTACGTTCTAAGTATTAGCTTTCTTTTACAGTGTTTTCCATCTTTCATTACCAAACAAAATCGATGTCGTACTTACACAACTTGCTAATCTCAACAACTTGTGTCGTACTTACATAACTTGCTAATCTCAACAACACTGAAAAACAAACATACTAAACCAAAACAAAGATCAACCAAAACAGATCTACTGACCTCTTTTTTGAAACTGATATCGTTGATAGTTTTATGAACTGTGGAGCATGTTGTATTTACTGTGCGGAGAGAGAATAACTTTGTTTCTGTATAAAGATTAGGACAAGGCACGTTTATTGAGATAAATAAATAAAGCACAAGTGTACAAGCTATAAATGTCAATAGTGACGTAAGTAAACCTATGCAGTAGATAAAATTTTAGAAATAAGTATCATCCAAACCGGTTCCAGGTCATAGGCTCACTAACAGTATTTTATATTTAAAATTCAACTAATAAATATGTTTACCGTCAACTTGAAAGATACCGTGCAATCCACACTTATATAATATAAAGATATATATATATATATATATATGAATTTTATGGTGTTCACCTTATGTGAATACCTTATGTGGGCACATGTTGATGTGGCACCGATTCGTGCCATTTCAACATCGCACATCGACATATAAGATTAGGTCATCTTAATTACCACCTTCTAGGTGTCATTTATCGACATTTCGGATGCTGATGTGGCATATTGATGCGATATATTTTATCGAGATGTAAAATGTTATGTAAGGCATCAATATGCTACATCCGAAATGTCGATTAATGACACGTAGAAGTTGTTAATTAAGACGACCTAATCTTAGATGTATACCAATTTATATATAAAAAGTTGCCTAGGACGCGAGAATCATCTTCACTTATGCATTCATAACATTTAATATTGTATCATTTAACAAATCTGTAATGAATAAACGAAAGTTTTAACAAATGCTCTAACGGACGTTTGTTGCTGACTAACGGTATAATCTAATACTTTTGCATTTTAATACATGAATAAATACATTTTCATAAAAAAACTTAGGGGTAACATCAACTAAATCCCCATTCTCATATTTTCCATCAACTAACTCCCTCTTACACATCACTTATTAGCAAACTCCCTAAAGCAAAACTATCTTACACATTACTCCCTATGGACGATTTTACCCCTCTTTTATTTATCTTTCTTCTCCAACCCATTAATTGAAGCACAACGTAAATAACCCTGAACTGGTAAAGCTGTCGCCGCGACATAACAGCCTTGCCCACGCCGGAAAACCTCCGAGCTTGCCTAATTTACCGTGGGCTTCTCGGTCTAAGTAAGTTGAGGTAGGTTTTGTTGGTTTTCTTTCACTGTAGGTTACTCCTTTCGATATTCTTGACCTCGATCGAACGATTTTGAGTTAGGGAACACTTCGGTGGGTTTTACAATGAACGTCCGTGGCAATAGCATCGACCTATATTGGGTATCGAGTTGTGGGTATCGAGATTAGGTATCGAGGTGTGGGTGTTGCGATTTGGGTGTGTAGCTGTAAAAAAAATTGAATTTTCCTCGTGTTTTCTACAAATTAGCATAATGTGGGTGTCGACGGAGGTTAGTATTTGGTTAAAATTTGGCTAATTTATTGTTTAAAGCAATTTATTATATGCAGTACCAAAATATATTGAATTACAGTACCCACATTTTCTTCTACGAAGTATATTTGAAGCTCTCTAGCAGTATCATATGGTAATGGTTTGTTGTTTTACAGGTCATATTTACGAAGCTATGTTGTCTACGAATGTCTTTGGTGGGCTCACGTTTCCATATGCAAACATAAGAAGAACACATATTTCTTGTTTCACCGATGAAAACATGGGTTATGACACATTCTTTTTTCAGTAGGTTACCGATAGGTGATCGCACATTCTTACGTCGATATGTATTTTATTACGATGTTGGTGGACAAATGATATTAATATTGTCGATATGTTTCATAGTAATATTGTTGGTGGGTGATGATATTAGTATTGTCGATATATTGATACTACAAGTAATCTACCCGTGGTACTACACTAGCTTATGTTATGGTACCGCAAACATCTATATATTGGGACTTAAAAATATATGTATATTGGTACTACAAATTTGGGGTATGAATTTCGATTGTTAGAAACGTGGTACGAAAAAGATACTACAAATAACATACGTGTGGTACTACGCTATGGTAGGGTATGGTACTACGAACATCTATATATTGGAACTACAGACATATGTATATTGGTACTTTAAATTTGGGTTGGGTTTTCGATTGCTAGAAACGTGGTACGGAAAAGATACTACAAGTAACCTACCGGTGGTACTACACTAGCTTATGTTATGGTACCGCAAATATCTACGTATTGAAACTACAAATATATGTATATTGGTACTATAAATTTGGAGTAGGAATTTCGATTATAGAAAAGTGGTACGAAAAAGATACTACAAGTAACATACGTATGGTACTACGCTATGGTGGGGTATGGTACCACGAACATCTATATATTGGAACTGCAAACATATGTATAGTGGTACTACAAATTGGGTAGGACTTTTTCGAAGCCGTTCGAGTTATTTTTGGTCATTGATTATGTTACCATAGTTATAAATACGTTACTGATGATCTGGTATCAATATTGGTGGTTATTATTTAGAATTAGGTATTATTATGTTGAAACCCCCCAACTTTCGTTCTACGTATTATGATACTAGTAAGGACATCTTACTGCATAGTCATTATTTTTCATCGACTGAAAGTTAGTGTCTATATTTCGTTTTACCGTGTGTTAAATTTTATTATGTACCGTAATTTGGAAGTTCACATGCCTTATTTGCACAATAATCTACACGTTTTCAATAATTAAAAACGTGGTACGAAAAAGATACTACAAGTAACCTACTCGTGGTACGACACTGGCTTATGTTATGGTACCGCAAACATCTATATATTGGAACAACAAATATATGTATATTGGTACTACAAATTTGGGTAGGAATTTGATTGTTAGAAACGTGGTACGAAAAAGATACTATAAGTAACACACGTATGGTACTACACTATGGTAGGGTATGGTACTGCGAACATCTATATATTGGAACTACAAACATATGTATATTGGTACTTCAAATTTGGGTAGGGTTTTCGATTGCTAGAAACGTGGTACGGAAAAGATACTACAAGTAACCTACTCGTGGTACGACACTAGCTTATGTTATGGTACCGCAAACATCTATATATTGGAACTACAAATATATGTATATTGGTACTACAAATTTGGGGTAGGAATTTGATTGTTAGAAACATGGTACGAAAAAGATACTACAAGTAACATACGTATGGTACTACGCTATGGTGGGGTATGGTACTACGAACATCTATATATTGGAACTACAATCATATGTATATTGGTACTACAAATTTGGTAGGAATTTTTCGACGCCGTCCGAGTTATTTTTTGTCCTTGATTATGTTACCATAGTTTTAAATACTTTACTGATGATCTGGTATCAATATTGGTGGTTAATATTTAGATATTAGGTATTATTACGTTGAAACCCCAACTTTCGTTCCACGTATTATGATACTAGTAAGAACATCTTACTGCATAGTCATGATTTTTCATCGATTGAAAGTTAGTGTCTATATTTCGTGTTACCGTGTGTTTCATTTTGTTATGTACCATAATTTTGAAGTTCACATGCCTTATTTGCACAATAATCTATGCGTTTTCGATAATTAAAAACGTGGTACGAAAAAGATACTACAAGTAACCTATCCGTGGTACTACACTAGCTTATGTTATGGTACCGCAAACATCTATATATTGGAACTATAAATATATAATATATTGGTACTACAAATTTGGGGTAGGAATTTCGATTTTAGAAACGTGGTACGAAAAAGATACTACAAGTAACATACGTATGGTACTACGCTATGGTAGGGTATGATACTACGAAAACTTATATATTGGAACTACAAACATATGTATATTGGTACTTCAAATTTGGGTCGGGTTTTCGATTGCTAGAAACGTGGTACGGAAAAGATACTACAAGTAACCTACTCGTGGTACGACACTAGCTTATGTTGGTACCGCAAACATCTATATATTGGAACTACAAATATATGTATATTGGTACTACAAATTTGGGGTAGGAATTTGATTGTTAGAAACGTGGTACGAAAAAGATACTACAAGTAACATACGTATGGTACTACACTATGGTAGGGTATGGCGAACATCTATATAATGGAACTACAAACATATGTATATTGGTACTTCAAATTTGGGTAGGGTTTTCGATTGCTAGAAACGTGGTACGGAAAAGATACTACAAGTAACCTACTCGTGGTACGACATTAGCTTATGTTATGGTACCGCAAACATCTATATATTGGAACTACAAATATATGTATATTGGTACTACAAATTTGGGGTAGGAATTTGATTGTTAGAAACGTGGCACGAAAAAGATACTACAAGTAACATACGTATGGTACTACGCTATGGTGGGGTATGGTACCAAGAACACCTATATATTGGAACTACAATCATATGTATATTGGTACTACAAATTTGGTAGGAATTTTTCGACGCCGTCCGAGTTATTTTTTGTCCTTGATTATGTTACCATAGTTTTAAATACTTTACTGATGATCAGGTATCAATATTGGTGGTTAATAGTTAGATATTAGGTATTATTACGTTGAAACCCCAACTTTCGTTCCACGTATTATGATACTAGTAAGAACATCTTACTGCATAGTCATGATTTTTCATCGATTGAAAGTTAGTGTCTATATTTCGTGTTACCGTGTGTTTCATTTTGTTATGTACCATAATTTTGAAGTTCACATGCCTTATTTGCACAATAATCTATGCGTTTTCGATAATTAAAAACGTGGTACGGAAAAGATACTACAAGTAACCTACTCGTGGAACTACTCTAGCTTATGTTATGGTACCGCAAACATATATATATTGGAACTTCAAATATATGTATATTGGTACTACAAATTTGGGGTATGAATTTCGATTGTTAGAAACGTGGTACGAAAAAGATACTACAAGTAACATACGTATGGTACAACACTATGGTAGGGTATGGTACTGCGAACATCTATATATTGGAACTACAAACATATGTATATTGGTACTTCAAATTTGGGTAGGGTTTTCGATTGCTAGAAACGTGGTACGAAAAAGATACTACAAGTAACCTATCCGTGGTACTACACTAGCTTATGTTATGGTACCGCAAACATCTATATATTGGAACTATAAATATATGTATAATGGTACTACTAATTTGGGGTAGGAATTTTGATTGTTAGAAACGTGGTACGAAAAAGATACTACAATAACATACGTATGGTACTACGCTATGGTAGGGTATGATACTACGAAAACTTATATATTGGAACTACAAACATATGTATATTGGTACTTCAAATTTGGGTAGGTTTTCGATTGCTAGAAACGTGGTACGGAAAAGATACTACAAGTAACCTACTAGTGGTACTACACTAGCTTATGTTATGGAACCGCAAAGAAGCTACGTATTGGAACTACAAATATATGTATATTGGTACTACGAATTTGGAGTAGGAATTTTGATTGCAGAAAAGTGGTACGAAAAAGAAACTACAAGTAACATACGCATGGTACTACGCTATGGTGGGGTATGGTACTACGAACATCTATATATTGGAACTCTAAATATATGTATATTGGTACTACAAATTTGGGGTAGGAATTTCGATTGTTAGAAACGTGGTACGAAAAAGATACTACAAGTAACATGCGTATGATACTACACTATGGTAGGGTACGGTACTGCGAACATCTATATATTGGAACTACAAACATATGTATATTGGTACTTCAAATTTCGGTAGGGTGTTCGATTGCTAGAAACGTGGTACGAAAAGATACTACAAGTAATCTACCCGTGGTACTACACTAGCTTATGTTATGGTACCGCAAACATCTATATATTGGAACTACAAATATATGTATATTGGTACTACAAATTTGGGGTAGGAATTTGATTGTTAGAAACGTGGTACGAAAAAGATACTACAAGTAACATACGTATGGTACTACGCTATGGTAGGGTATTATACTACGAAAACTTATATATTGGAACTACAAACATATGTATATTGGTACTTCAAATTTGGGTAAGTTTTCGATTGCTAGAAACGTGGTACGGAAAAGATACTACTAGTAACCTACTAGTGGTACTACACTAGCTTATGTTATGGTACCGCAAACGTCTACGTATTGGAACAACAAATATATGTATATTGGTACTACGAATTTGGAGTAGGAATTTTGATTGCAGAAAAGTGGTACAAAAAAGATACTACAAGTAACATACGCATGGTACTACGCTATGGTGGGGTATGGTACTACGAACATCTATATATTGGAACTATAAATATATGTATATTGGTACTACAAATTTGGGTAGGAATTTCGATTGTTAGAAACGTGGTACGAAAAAGATACTACAAGTAACTTACGTATGGTACTACGCTATGGTAGGGTATGGTACTGCGAACATCTAGATATTGGAACTACAAATATATGTATATAGTACTACAAATTTGGGTAGTAAATTTTCGACGCGGTCCGAGTTATTTTTGGTCCTTGACTATGGTACCATAGTTATAAATATTTTACTGATGATTTGGTATCAATATTGGTGGGTGAATATTTAGAATTAGGGATTATTACGTTGAAATCCCAACTTTCTTTTCTACTTATTATGATTCTAGCAAGAACATCTAACTATATAGTCAAGAGTTTTGATCGATTGAAAGTTAGTGTTTATATTTTATGCTATCGTGTGTTTAATTTATCATATGCCATATTTTGGAAGTTCTCATGCCTTGTTTGGACAATAATCTACGCGTTTTCGATAATTAAAAACGTGGTACCGAAAAAGATATTGCGAGTAACCTACTCATGGTACCGCACTAGCTTATGTTATGGTACCACAAACATCTACATATTTCGAAACCGCTAGCACGGTACGTTAAATATACTACAAACAACCCAACTATGGTACTACAAAAGCATGTAGTCTGGTACTGCAACTATCCACATATAGGTACTACAAACGTCTTTATGTCGCTACCACAAATTAGAGCGCGTATTTCAAAGCCAACGGCACGTAAAAGATACTACAAACAACCCAATTTTGGCACTACAAAAGCATATACTAGGGTACTGCACCTGTCCACATGTAGGTACTACAAACGTCTTTATATTGGTACCACACATTAGAGTCGCCGTATTTCCAGGCCGCTCGCACGGTACGTAAAAGGTACTACAAATAACCTAATTATGGTACTACAGAAATATATAACATGGTACTTGATAAACGCATTTTAGTGCGTTTATCATAGTACTTTATTAGGGTATAACATAGTTTTAGCAATCACTTTGTGCATTTATTCAACATATTTACACCTATTTTGATATTATAGGAGCTTAGGACGAGTTTCGGGCGAAAAGGAGCAAAAACGGAGCAAAACGGCGCGAAAAAGGGCGAAACTGCCCTCGGTCACGGCCAGACGCATTACGCGTCACGGCCGTGACGAGGGACAGTGAGCGAGAGAGCGGGGCGCTGATGATGGTCACGGCCGTGACGCTTAATGCGTCTGGCCGTGACGCGAGGCAGAGTACTACGCTGATGATGGTCACGGCCGTGACGCTTAATGCGTCTGGCCGTGACACTAGGCAGAGAAGCCCACTGATGATGGTCACGGCCGTGACCATCATTGCACTTGGCCGTGATGCATAGTTTCGATATTCTCGCGTGGAGTCGGTGATGGTCACGGCCGTGACGACCCATGTCCCAGGCCGTGACCAGTGCGAAATTTCTCATAAAAGCCCAAATTCGACTCAGAAAGAGGGGACTTGGACCAGAAACAAATCCTAAACCCTCTAGAGACGAAAAATAGCACGAAAGAACGCAGAATCACGCCCCGGAGCGCAAGAGACGGAGTTCTACGCAAACGTGAACGAAGAACAAAGATCTACCCGAGCTTTCAACGATTATGAGTTCTTTTCTCTTAATTTCTATTTTCTTAGTTGTTTTTCCTTCTATTATGCGTAGCTAATTCCCTTTGTGTTTGGGATTAGATGAACGCTAGGATATTTCGTAGTTAAGACTTTTAATTATCGTGACTATGTGTTTTGACTATTTATCGTTCTATGAAACTATTTCGTTGCTTTAATATGTCTATGTGTTAAAGTAATTGTTTGGAAAATCGTTTAGGGCGACAGCTAAATAACGATTAGGCCATTCGTAGAAGATAGGATTCGAGTATAGGGCGAAAGCAAATACTCGATCCTCGCCATTAGTAATTAATTAACTTCAGATCCCCGCAAGCGTTTAGGGCGACAGCAAACTCGCGAGCGGGTAGGAAAATTACTGCGATCTAGTCAGAATCACGTAGGAGCGATAGTTCATTGTCTTAGCCAATAATACCTAGCGGGATTCGAATCCCGAGCACTTTTCATTATCTGAAAGCTTCGTAATAGTTTAACGTGTTCTTTGAATTTCTAGTCGATTTAGGGGTAAGTGTCAGGTTAAGTCATCAAAAATCTGCGTATTTTATTTAGGCTAAATATCGAGTCGATAGGTAATTACTAGTACTTGATTTATTCCTTGTGTTCGATACTCGTTTACTCACTTTACTGCACTACAAACGATAGGTTCACTGCCTATCGCACGTCGGTGATAGTAATTAGGTATTCGTTTTAATTATTACTTGTCGCACATTTTCATTCACACACCACGTGTCGATCAGTACTGCAACTGTCCACATGTAAGTACTACATATGTCTGTATATTGGTACCGCAATAGAATCGGCGTATTTCGACTCCGTGCACACAGTACGTAAAAGATACTACACATAACCTTATTATGGTACTACAAAGGATATAATATGATACCGCAATTGTCCACATGTAGGTACTACAAAAGTTTTATATTGGTACCACAAATTAGAGTCGGCGTATTTTGAATCTGCTCGCATGGTACGTAAAAGATACTACAAATGACCTACGTATGATACTACAGTAAATAAACTGTCGGTACTGCAAGCTAGCAATATTGGTACTACATATCTGTTTGTTCGGGTACTACAAAAATACCTGGAACAGAAACATAAACACGTCACAAAACTATGAGGATCAACAGCATATCAGTCTCCAAACACAGATAAATATCACTCAAACAAGTAGAACATGCAACTAAGATCGTCCGTAAGTATCGTGGCTTCCACGATACAATTCGACGTCAACTTCGTCAAGATACCTCCCCGAGCCACCGGTCCAACGATGTATCGATCCATGGACATTGCATATACGCCGCAATCCATGCCATCTGGACTCTGCTCCCTCGTGGACTCAGATTCTGACATGATCGACTTGGGCTTATAAGCCCACCTCCAAGTCTAATAGGTCGACAGAAAACGAGCCTATAACAATATAACAAGTTAAGAACACGATAAAATTTAATAAAATTCAAACTTATAAATGATCTTGTCGCCCATTTCAAGTGATTGTGCTTCAGCGAATCTTGTAGGTAAAATCGTCTTTACGGTACCAATTAACTATGTAATACGGTACCAAAAAACATGTATAAGCACCAATTCAATTATCATAACCAAAAACAACCAAGATTCATACCAAGACAGTAAAAAATGCAATACCTTTACATCGAGCAGGGAATTTGGAAGCTAACAACCCTAATTTGAATAATACCAAGTTCTCAATTCGAAAAATGAAATAATTAAACCCTAATTGACATAAACCCCAAATTCAAGCCGTAATCACAAAATTAAACATAGCCCGACATGAAATCCTTCAAGAATGCAACTATGAAAGCCCTAATCTCTACATTAACACAAAATGCCACAAAAATCGAAAACATTAAAGTCGAACGAAGATGTGAAGCGGCCGTACCGTTGAGATGACTCGTGAAGCCCTAATATCTTGTTCGCTGATCGTTATGGAGGCGAAGCTGAGAATCGGACGACTGCTCTGTATCATTCTCGTTCTGATTTTTGTTCGTCTGCTTTTCATTCCTCGTCGTCTGCTTTCGTTCTTCGTCGTCCTCAGTATGTGAGTTCAATTGGTTATGTTGCAATATTTATGTTTTACAGGGGTATATTTGTCCATTAGGTAGCTATGTGATATAATAGTTTCAAATGGGGAGTTTAGTGATAAATGAATTGAGAGAGGGGAGTAACTTGATGTATAGTTTGGGTAAGGGGGATTTATGTGTAGATCTGCCAAAAACTTATATCTATACATATTTGTTAATTCTTCATCGTTACAAGTAACCTTCGGATAAATATTCTCGTCATCCGTCATCACAGTAATATTTCATGAATTGCTGTTGCTGAGCTAACATCTATTTCTTTTTTTTTTTCTCTAACCAAAAAATAACAACCACCTAGATAACCAATAACAACATTGGATATGTATCATGGCACCAAGAAAAGCTCAAAAAAGGAAAAAAAAAACCAATAGAATACAAATTTTTAAAATTGAATAAAGAAAAACTGAAAAACCCTAATAATCCTAAAACAATGGCTAAACATTTCTATGTTTCTTGACAAGTATATATCTATGGAGTTATGAAATTGGTAAGACAAGGATTGCTTCACTTTCCATTGGGTTCCCTTCTATGATTGACATTGTCTTCTCATCTAAATCAATCACAGCTGTGCAAAGCGTGTGAAGCAATGGACCTGAATACACACACACACACACACACAGACACACACATATATAACATAGTTCAAAACGCCTGCCAATGAAACCTAAACACGTGGAAGATACTACAAGATTTTAGTTTGTTCTGTGTGATCATTTCATCATCAGACCAATTTAACATACAAATGAAATACCTCCCATGAACTTATAATGTGAGAGCTCTTGGTCTTTCTTTTTTTTTTCATTATTCATACTAAATCTCCGATTATTCTGCGTTTAGCTCTGTGATTTGATTCGAATTCATTCATCTGATTTTTTTTTTTACCTGTCATGTAAATGGGGTACTTTTCGTCTTTTTCATCCCCCAAAAGTGCGAGAAAATCGCCCTTCGATACCTTTGGCATCGCAGTAGCTCTTCCTTGTCTGCTCAATGAATTCGCATCGTCTTCCTTCAAGATTCAACGAATGAGAATCGAAAAAAAAATGATTTATCAGAAGCGAAACGATCAGTGCAATGATCACTAGCCATAAATATATTTATGCTGTTATAACATGCCTGGCAAACTTTAAGATGAAGATACGAATTTGCACGAAAGAACGGCTCTGCCCCGACTTCGTACACAGAGTAACGGTGCTTCGAAGCTGTCTCAACGTTCAAAATCCTTCGTGCGTTTACATCGATCAGATTGTAACTGTGTCCTATGGAAACTTCAGAGGAACAAATCCGCTAAAGCCACGCAAAAAAAAAAAAAAAAAACGATAGAAAGAATCAATCTCTTTTTTTTTTTTTCATTATTACATTAAGCATTATGTTTTCGGGCACTTACTGTTAAGGCATCTTCGATGCTTTTTGCTTCAAGCAAGTCCCTGGAGATGAAATTACGACCTATGCCCCCAAGTTTTATTTCGGGTAAAGAAGGCGGGACAGAGTTCAACGTGAATGCCTAAAGAAAATCCATGCTTAAGATTGAGCACACACAAAATAATCGTGAAACTAATACGATGAACATATATATTATGACCCAAGAATGTCTATAGGTCATAAGAAGATGAGGTAGCATACTATCAGAGGATCATTACCACGTCGAATGTAGATGACTAAAAAGTTAAATATATATGTAATAGAAGTTCTTAAATCTCGTGCAAAAAGTTCAGTGTATTTTGCATCATACCATTCCATGACTATTGAATCCAAATGCACAGCTCGGAAGCTC
This sequence comes from Craterostigma plantagineum, assembly GCA_027422505.1. NCBI lineage: Eukaryota > Viridiplantae > Streptophyta > Magnoliopsida > Lamiales > Linderniaceae > Craterostigma > Craterostigma plantagineum. The sequence goes on from JAPQWV010000157.1 coordinate 1,098,739, forward strand.
CCCTGCATATGTGTAAGCCATGAACGACTCCCCATTTGCAAGAATCCCCTTAATCAAATAACTACAACCGAAAAGGTGCAGGTCAACAAAGAGGGAAAATAGTTTAGCTGTTAATATATGCTATAATACAGAAAATCAAGATGCCAAGAGAAAGGGGAACTTTGTTAAAATTACAGACAGCTTGCTTACGTATGTCCAACAAGGGCAACATTTGCATCCTCATTGTGAGCAGCTATGGCCATAGAGTCTCTAACAACAAGAATGTCCGAACAATCGTCATTAATATCCTCTATTGCGATGCTCTCTGTTTTTGGCACGAACGGAAGTATCTCTTTCCTGAAATTAAGCAGCATTACCTGCAAAAAACATCAAGCTGAATGGCCCATGAAAGAATCATCTGCAATCTAACTTTCACAACAGCAAGCAATCGATGAAAATAAAACAAACGAATAGGCTCTGTGCTTACTTCAAGAAAAGGCGCTTCGCTTCCCTGAGAAAGACCCATGAGTTCATCCCAGTAATTAGGATACCTTTTCATGTTCGATTCGAAGAGGGATTTGAGTAGCGAGCTCGAATCCGACGATCGAGCGAAAGGGACGAGGTGATTCTGTAAAATGAGGTCGCTCGCCAGCCTACTATGGATCTGTTTGGCGAATCTTTGGCCTATTCGAAAACCCATTTCGAAGGACGTTTCGCAGGGACCAACTTCGAATAATGGCAGGCTGTTCTTCGTGATTGCCATGGTAGCCAAGCTTCCCATGTTGAGTTTGATATCGTTTCTGCGTTTGTAGAGTGCGTGTGCGTGCCTTTGACGTTTGAGTGAGTGGGAGAGGAAAAGAGAGATTCTGCAACATTTCTTATCCTTTCACAACTTAGTTTTTCACCTTCATAATTCCGAGGTAAATGAATGCGGAAGTTTACCTCTGTAAAATGCGGAAGTCTTGGTATTGTTTTTCATTTGAGAAAACGAATGTCAATTTCTATTGGACAAAAATGTTTTTGTTCTCGTTATTTTCACCATCCAAATTCCAAACATTTCGTGATAGTCATTTAAAAAAAAATTGTCGAAGTTTCTCTTTGGCAAAATTATGAAATTAGGTCACTAAGTATATAAGTTTTCGTTTTTGGGTCACTATGTTTGATAATTGCAGAAGTAGGTCACTAATTTTTCATGTGAAAACAATTTTGAGTGATTTTTCAATTTTAGGTCACTAAGAATATATTTTTTCGATTTTGGGTCACTAAGTTTAGATTTTTTCAATTTTGGTCACTATGTTTATAACATTAGTACCAAATGAGTGACCCAAAATTGAAAAACTGTAAACTTAGTGACCCAAAATCGAAAAAACTATAATTTTAGTGACCTAAAATTGAAAAATGACCCAAAATTATTTTCACATGAAAAGTTAGTGACCTACTTTTGCAATTATCAAACATAGTGACCCAAAAACGAAAACATGTATACTTAGTGATCTAATTTTATAATTTTCCCTTTCTCTTTTTCTCTTAAATTTCATTATCTTTTTCTTGTTTCAAACTATAGCTTGTCATAACAATAAAAACAAGTAACGACCTAATTAGCCCAAATATCCCTCGGGGCACCATCTTAAATGTCAATAAGGAAAGACACCTCATAAAGAGAACACCACACTCGTAAAAAAGGAGACAGACACCTCATCAAGAGGAGAAAACACTCCTGCAGAAGGAGACTAAATTCCCAAATGGGGAAAAAGAAGCTGAAAGAAAACACCTTTCCAAAACTACGACAAGAAGAACTAAAGAACCTACTAAAAATCAAGCTTAAAACTCCATATTAATGGCTATTAAACTCCAATTTAAAGTACTCATCACTTTCCTCCGTCTTCACTTTGAAAAAATTATGTTCTTCAGAGAGAGCCCCAACAAAGGAGGAAGGCAACTCCTACAGGAGAAGATAGAACTCCCTGCGAGGAAAATGGACAAACCCGCAAACCAAAACAACCACAACAGAAAAGGAAAAACGAACCGAGACAAAATTAACATAGACCACACAATTGCCTAACACAAACAAACAAGCAACCACAACAAACGCAACAAACAAGGACATTACACTAACATAACAAATGAAGACATACGAACAGACGGGCAGACCAAACAAACCCAAACGAAAAACAAAAGAGAACACAAAATCACAAAATACGACACTGCCAACGAACAAAGACACACAGGCTCACAGCTACAACTGTAACCCACAGTCAACAACCACATTCACAGTCTTAAGTACAGTCAACAGCGAGAATACTACAAAAGTAAAAGAAAAATTAACAAAAGAAAAAAGTAAGGTTTGTTTCTCTCCCATCCCCACTGCAGCAAGGATGAGGGAGAGGTTTTACAATGCGGTTTCCTTGACTAACCTTGCACCAGTGGATGGTTGCCTGAGGTCACCGGTGGGAGGTCCCTACTGCTAAGGGGGTCGCGGGTGGAGGGTGGCCGCCGGAGGGAATTATAGGGATTTAGGATTTTTTCCCCCTTTTTAGAGAGAGAGAGAGAGCGGGAGAGAGAGAGAGAGAGATTAAATTTCATTATCCAAAGAACAGTTTCTTAATACTAGTATTTCCTGCGTGCTCGATGTGTGTACCGACGTAACTACAGTTAATGTTATTTAATATTGTCATTTATTTTATGAGTTCTATTGTTTGATGAAATATTATTAATATATTAAAAAGAAGGATTTGTGGTATATAATTGTAATAAGAAACAATAACATAGTGAAATGATTTAGCATTTTAAGACACCCAATGTGTGTACTATATAAAATAAACAATGTGTGTGTACTATATAAAATAAACATATTACTCTATATTTGATGAACCTTTTAAATTTTACTTTGAAATGTTAGTATTGATAAGTATATACACAGAACAAAATATTAGTTTTGGGATAGAATTAGAACGAACTGAAATATGGAGGGTAAAATTGTAACTATAAATGAAATACCAGTTAATTGCACGACGGTTACTATGATGGCTTCATCCTTAATAAAATAGACAGAATTTAGACTATAACAAAAGATTGATTTATTTCGATATAATTGGAATAATAAAAATTTAATAATTAAATTATTATTACATAAAAAATAAAATTGTAATTCAAAAATAAAATGTCATGACTCCAATTGAAGCTGGCTGCTGAAGACAAGGCGAAGGAGGGAAGAGATGATGATGGGAAGCTATCTGCAAGTTGGGGTCGAACTAAGGCTAGGAAAAAGAGGGCCAAAAGAGTGAATTTTGGAATGGGCTGGTGCGAGACGGTTTGGGCTGAATTACTTGATCCAATTAGATATATTATATGTTGTAGTTGGGTTAGTATACTACGGGCCCAATTTATGCTTTTGGTTAATAAATATTGTACTACGAATTATGCATGGTAAGCAAGATTTAACCTACTTCATCTTCTACTTCTGTGCCTCTCTATTCTCCTCTTCTGTTATCCCCGGATTTAACCGGTCAAATATTCGAGTTTAATTGAAAGAGGCGGGTAACATTCTCACGGAAAACATCCCCCCGTTGGAAGACCTCCTGAGCAAGGAACGATGCCTAGATCAAATAATATACCAAGGAGGACATCGCATGAACGACGGAGCTGAGGAGCGATATGCCCAGGTGGAATAATAGAGTGGATTTAAGGACCAAAGTGAGACAAGGCTTTATGCGGGCAAATAAGAACATGCAAGGAAGGATATGTAAATGTGTCATCAATCGTGGATGACCAGTAAGAAATTCCACCCATGAATGATGGAGGACGTGCGAGACAAATAAAGAGAGGTGGGACGGTTAGTTGAGAACTCGAATAAGTTATAAAACCCGTTTCTTCTCTCGAAAAGGTACGCTATCTCAAGAGAAAAAAAAACTATACACTTGATACGATAACGAGGAGGAGCCCGAAAGACCTCGAGAAGAGAGAATTGAGAGTGGATCGAGCAGGTCGGCGAAGAAAGAGCCGAGCGAGTTAATCTTAAGACGCAAAGTGCACGTCGAGCTGGTCGCGCTTCGCAAGATGAACGTGGGAAAGAAAGTAGGGAAGACCACGTTGCCGCGAGAAGTCCGCAAAAGAAGTGGCTAGGGTGATGACCAGGTCAAGGCGACGTAAAATGAGGTTAGTATAAAAGGTAATGACCGAGTCATTTCGCATGTATGCCTTCAAAAACACTGAAACTATTTTTTTAGCCTAGCACCTGTAATTACCCATTTTTTTGAAGAAGATGATTTATCTGACTTGAGCTTTGGAGGAGCGTCGCCGAAACGACGCCTTCCTAGTGTTTTTCTAACATTTCAGGCGTTCTACGGCGGCGGTGGGAACCAATGGTCTACTTTGTGCGCCAACGCGAAGGGCATTTTCTTGGAATGCATCAACTAGCGCCGTCTGTGGGAAACATATAGGAAAAAATAGATGCGTTTCGATATATCTGTCCACTCCAAAGTCGTTAGCCATCGTGCCTCCCCGTTGCCGTCGACCAAGACCACCACCATGAGCAAGTCGAAACCCAGCCGTTGTAACCCCAAATTCAGACCACTGAATGGTCACAAATCAGGCCCGAGCAAGGTTGTCGCAGCCAAAACACACGCATCACCATCGCGAGCGGATGATCTTTGCAAAGGTATCGGCAGCCTCGAGCATCACAACGAAGAATGCACCGTCGGGGCTTGAGCGGACCTGTCGCCTTCATCGTCGACGCCAGACGAAGGAAACACAAAGACGGCGCGAGCGATGATATCGCAGACCTTCGGCAAATTCACACCAATGAAATGCATCTTGGCTATCAAAGTTCGCGGCACCTCTTCATCGTCGTCGCTGTTCATCTCTGTTCCGCCTCCGATAAAACACAGCCCACCGAAATCACTACAATCGCGGCAATCAAGGGCCAAAATCACATCGAACACAGAAAAACCCGAACCAACCAACCTCGACAAATCGAACGAATCGGCTAATGTCTAGCGAAGTTAAAGGTAACCCATTCGTTATTGTGATGCCTAACTTTCTCTCCTGCGTGGCCAAGATCGGAGCCAAATCGTTGGCGACTTGTTCGAAGAAGTTAGAGGAAGTTCGATTCAGAATTGTCATATAAGTCGTGATCGCCGGATTTTGTGGGATAGAATCACCACTAGACCGATCCACGCGGATCTTATGCCCATAACCATGGCCGCCCCTCCGACAACCGGTGGCAGATCCGCCGTCGCTCGCCGCTTGGACACGGTTGTAAGTTTTCCATGGGTATTGGGATCTGTTAGAAATTAGTTAAAATGATGGGTTGATTCTGTTTACTCTGGAGCATATATTGTGACATATGAAAACCTTGGGTTAGTATGTGAATTGTGAGAATATGTGAGTTGTTGGAGTAATCTCATCTGATATTATACTGGGCTGTGAAAATGTGTTATATGAGTCAGTCGTCATGAATTTTTTTGGGCTGTTAAAAACTGTTTCTTGGGCCAAATACTGTGAATGCTTTGGCTATTTTTTAGGCATGCTGTTATGAATTTTATGAAGCTGTTTAACTAATGGGCCATGGACATAAATATGAGATTGTTGTGGTTAGTATTGGCTTGCAAATATGTTATGATGAGTCTGATCATATGTGTATGATTGAAACAAAATTCAAAAGAGGTTCACGTATATATCATCTCTTGACAAAATAATATCGGCATGTACGGACTTAATAACACATTCACCACTTCCTTTGAGCTATGTGAGTACAGGAATTCTCGGGTGCTTGCGGGCCATGAGAATATTATTGGCAGGAATCGTCCACATCGTCGCGACGAAAATTTGTTGCCCTCGAAAAAATAAATGATTCGGGGTTGAGGTGGTCATCATGGACGATCAATAACTCGCTGATGTCGAAGAGTCCAACATTAACTACAACCGCCTAAATCGACGATCAAAGTCACATCACCAACACAAAATCCTAGCCGGACTATCTGGAAGAATCAGATAAATCAGCATGGTCCACGAACCATCGAAGGTATCAACTATGTAACGTAATATTCGCGTCTCTGCTTTATTTTCTCCATGACCCAGGTTTCTCGGGCCCGAATTGAGGGCGATTCATTCGAGGAACTATGGAGCTCGACTGAAAATAGAGAAAAGCAAGCAGAAGTCGAGATTCCGAACGGTTGAAACAGATGCACCATGAAAGCGACGATCATGGCTATGATTGTGATGAGCAGGGCCACCCCTCCAATCAACAGTGGCAGATCCGCCGTTGATTACGACTTCAGATCCGGTTGTAAGTTTTGTTATACTTGGATAAATCTGAAATCATAAAACTGTGGGAGTCTCTGTCATTTACATTAGGGCCGACTATGTGAAGCATTGAAACATGCGGGTAAGATTCACAATTGACAAGACTTTTTGGTTCTGGAACATTGTTTATGTTAGAGTGTTACTATGGGACTGTTTGTTCTTTTTGGGGCTCTGAAAATTATGTGGGTCATATTATCATTTGGACTGCTCGACTATGCTAAAGATCAGATTCTATGTGAAATCGCTGAACTTGTGTGGGCAAATTATATTAATGTTTGATCGGGCCGATTATTATGTGACACGAAATAATGTGAAAGCTGATAATAACGCTCCTATCGATATTTTGGAATTAGTTGACGATCTTTGCTATTTTGAAAATTGATATCGTGCTCGGGAGATGTTGATCATGCTATTTATCGAAGAGATGAATATTATGTGGTGACATGAAATAAAATTCAGAGGTCTAGACTATGTTGCTACTAAATGTTTGAAGTCACGGGAACAAGCCTGGCGAGGTCTTAAGTTCGAATGGACCACACTTGCTGGTTAGAAGTATCTTAGAAGATTTGCTCCTGCTTGGGAGCTCGAATTATCACAATCGACAAATGCCGAGGCATCGCAAGACTCGCCCCGAAATTCTCCCCAAGACCACCTCGAGCAACAAAGTGGAATGCCACCGCGGCACAGAACACCCGAATTCGCAACCAGCATCCTCTATAAGCGGAAGCACAATTCGGCAACTAGAGTCATGACCTGAAAAAGCTAGGCTAAAGCAACACGAAGCCCTTGAAAGAGGGGCGATTTTTTCAGGACCTTGATCGACTCAACATAGACAAAGCCCTCGGATTGAGGCACGATTGACAAGACCCTAACTGAATTAGGAAAATGATTTACGCCTTCGAGAAAAGGCCCGGACAACACCCTAATTGAATTAGGGAATGATTTACGCCTTCGAGAAAAAGGCCTGGACAAGACCCTAATTGAACTAGGGAAATGATTTACGCCTTCAAGAAAAAGGCCCGGACAAGATCCTAAATGAATTAGGGATATAATTTACGCCTTCGAGAAAAAGGCCCGGACAAGACCCTAATGCCCCGTTGGATTCCGGATTTCGATTGAAATCCGGATTTGGCCCAAATCTACCATTTGGCAATCGAGTGGATTTGGATTTTGATTTCGGTCAAATCCGATGTCAAATCGAAACGCTTATTATTTGTCGGATTTGAAATTCCATGTCAAATGGTCCGCTTTCGAAATCCGAAGTTGATTCGGCAATGAGTTTTTCGCAAATAATAATAATAAACAATAGTAATAAAAATAATAATAACGGTGATGGGTAAATGATGAGTCGAGCTGACTCGTGAGCTCGATGAACCGGCGCGAGCTCGTTACGGGCTAGCGATTGAGCCGGCTCGAGCTCGAGCTCACTCGTAGGTGCTCGAAAGCTCGCAAGCCGTCCTACGAGTTTGTTTTTATTTCATTTTTTAACTTTTTAATCTTTTAATAAAAAGTTAGAAGTCGAGTTCGACGAGCTACTCGAGCGTTTGGGGTCGAACTTCATTTTGAAATCCGAATTTCGAAATCCTAACGTTTGCCAAACAATGAATTTGGATTTGAAATTAAGATTTTCAAATTCATGATTTCAAATCAGGCGATTTCGTACAAATACGCCAATCCAAATGCAACCTAATTGAATTAGGGAAGTGATTTACGCCTTCGAGAGAGAGGCCCAACAAGACCTTGGATGAAACAAGAAAAACGATCTAAATTAAGTCCTCGAGAGAAGCCTGACAAGACCTTGGATGAAGCAAGGAAAATGATCTGAATTAAGCACTCGATGAATGAGGCATGAAAATTCTAAATCCTCAATGAATGAGGCACGAAAATTCCTAAAGTCCTCGATGAATGAGGCACGAAAATTCTTAAAGTCCTCGATGAATGAGGCACGAAAGATTCTAAAGTCCTCGATGAATGAAACACGAGATTTCCTAAAATCCTCGATGAATGAGGCACGAAAATTCTGAAGTCCTCGATGAATGAAGCACGAAAGTTAAATTCCTTGATGAATGAGGCACGCAAATTCCTTAAGTCCTCGACGAGTGAGGCACGAAAATTCCCGAAGTCCTCGACGAATGAGGCACGAAAATTCACGAAAATTCCAAAATTCCTAAATCCTCGACGAATAAGGCACGAAAATTCCTAAAGTCCTCGATGAATGAGGTACGAAAATTCCTAAAGTCCTCAATGAATGAGGCACGAAAATCCTAAGTCCTCGACGAATGAGGCAAGAAAATTCCTAAAGTCCTCTATGAATTCGGCACGAAAATCCCAAGTCCTCGACGAAGGCACGGAAATTCCTAAAGTCCTCGATGAATTAGGCACGAAAATCCCAAGTCCTCGACGAATGAGGCACGAAAATTCCTAAGTCCTCGAAGGAGGCAACCTCCATAAAAAACCCCGAATGAACGAGTTAAGTTGCTCAAGTGCATGCCCTAGTAAACATGACCCGTGACAATAGGGTGAATATCCCCTAACGTGGCGCAACAAAATCTTTGCAAGATAAGATTGTCCTTTTCTCTAAACTCTAATATTTTACATACTACGTCCAAAACTCACTACACTCTTTTTGGACTATTTGGGGGGGGGAGGGTTGACTATTGTTATCCCCGATTTAACCGGTCAAATATTCGAGTTTAACTGAAAGAGGCTGGTAATATTCCCGCGAAAAACATGCCCCCGTGGGAAAACCTCTCGAGCGACACCCGACAAGAAATGTCAGAACCCGAAAACTTATGTCATGATTTCATGCATTTTTAGGAGTATATGCGTTATAGAAGTAATTTTATAACACATGAAATAGATGATAATAAAAATTGAATAGGGTGTTTTAGGGTTTGTTATGGAAACCAGTAGCTGAAGTAAATAGAAGTACATGGTAAAGGTAGAGGAATAGATTATGAAAGCTCGTTAGAATGGATAGTTTCACGAGTTGTGATTTTGGTTTATGAATTAACGATTTATGACTTGTGGATATGTGGGGGCTGATAATTTGTACGGTATAAGTATTTATGGATTTAGCATTTCACGAATGGTGAAAGAAAGGAATTAAGCTGCGAATTGGGATGTTAGTTTGTGAAGATTGAAAGATAAGTGATTAATTAATAATATATATATATATATATATATGTGTGTGTGTATGTGTGTGTGTGTGTACGAACAATGATTCGTGAAGTTGGTTGTGAAGTAGAAGTGAAGGATTCGTGAAATTGATAAGTCGTGAAATGGAGGAATTGTGTAGACAAAGTTGTGAAGTGGATTAATTGATTACGAATGGAGTGAGGACCATTTCACGAATTGGATTGAGGTCACAAATTCAGTGGATAGTTTTCACGAATTGGAGGCTTTTCACGAAATTGTTTAACGAACTTGACAAATTAAGAATGTAAGTGGAGAATCCTATTGGCAAATGAAAAGTGAACATCAACATCACTTATTGTCTTGTACCAAAAGTAGTATTGAATTGAAACACTTTTGTCAAGGGATTAGGTAATTATTATCCTTTAGAAACTATTAGATGAGTTAGTTTAGGAAAAGTACAAATACATGGAAACTTCAATTCAAGATTGGAAATTATACTAAATTTAAAATAATAATAACTACTTTGAGGATAGAACATAGAAGTGATTCATTAAGTTAAAATTGAGAAACGATTTTAGAAAGAAGAAGGACAACGCAAGAGGTGCTGTTAAAGTAGCTTGGAATAGGTATATTCTCTTACTTTGAGTTTATGTTTTTATTTATGTATTAACATATCCTAGGAGACTTAAGCACGAAATATATATATCGCTTAGATTTCATATAAGTTTAATTCTTGAAGATTAAAAACAATAAAGTTTGGGTGATAACTAAACTGTTCTTGAAGAAAACCCGATTTTGATTGAGAGTTATAATGTTTTTAGGATTAAAAAGTGTTTGTGATAGCTTGAATTTTATTAATTTGTGAGGTGACGATTTCGAACTGTTAATTCGTAAAGTAGAGCATTCGTGAAGTGATGGAGGTGTGAAGGTGAGTGTTAATTCGTAACGCGGGATGATTTGTGAACTATGATGATTCGTGAACTGAGGATTCGCGAAGTATTAGAGTTCGCGGGTTGAAGTGATTCATGACTTGTGAAGGGGTTGCTATTGATTAAGGAATTTGTCAAGTATAACTATTAAAACGTAGGTTCACGAATTGATAACATTTCACGAATGGGAAATGTAGCGAATTGAGAGAAAGGTAGCATTTCACGAATTCATTAGTTGTATATATTATTATAATAGTGCATGAAGGCCAGCTATGTACGTTAATATTGAAGGGAGGAAAGTAATTCTATTAATATATGAATAGCAATTGGATGTCTTTGCCATGAGAAAAGTATTATATTATATGTGTGAGAGGAGACAACTTTTGAGGAAAATTGAGACAACCTAGAACAACCGTAAGTGAAGATAACAATAATTATATGTAGTTAAGGATAAATATGAGAATGAGTTCGTGAAGTAGAACTGAATTTCAAAGGATGGGATTCGTGAAATAAGAGGTTGACGATTTATAAAGGAGTTCGCAAAGTTTCGAAGTAAGAAATAGAAATTGGAATAAGTTTCGTGAATTAAGAAAGCACTTCGCGAATTGGAAGTAGATTGCGGGTTGAACGATGAGTTCGTGAAACAAAGACTTCACGTGCTGAATGATGAATTCGCGAATTGGAAATGAGTTTAGCGAGTCAAAGGAGTTTTCACGGGTGATAATTAATTTCAGAAGTCGAGTCTTTGAAGAAAATTTAAACTTGCATAATTAAAATATTATATTTCGGAAACGAGAATATTCAATACTTAGTAAATTCAAGAATGCATATAGTCAGCTAATTTTGCGAAGGTTTAGATATTATAAAAAAATAATAATAAAATAAAATAATAAATAATTAATAAGAAGGGATCATGTATAATTATATCATCATACATGATATTTTCTAGATTTTATATTTATTGATAATAATATTTCAATAGGTTCGAGTTCTGAAAAGGGCAAGGATAAAAGTCAAGTAACGAATGAGGCGTTAAATCGTACTGTGAGTATGATATGCAACATGTGTTCTGTTCGTATGTGTTGTATGTTAATTAAATGATTGATGATTTTCTGATAGACGTATCATTTGAAAGTAACGTGAACTATATGGTACTAATGTGTTACCTTGCGATATGTGCAATTTGATGGTAGATAGAACTTATATGTCGTACAAGGTGAAAGTAAAGTATTGCATACAAATAATAAAGAAAAGAGAAACCGTTATGACTGCTACGACATCGGACGACTTGATACACAGCTATGGTTACATCCCTACAAATCGGGGGTTACAGAGTCCTGTACAGGCACACAAAAATATATCTACAGTTACAGAGTCCCATGCATGGGCCCCTACGGGGTCAAAAGTACGAGTCTAGCAGGTTCATAACGGAAGTATCAGAAATAAATGATCATATAGAATTGCATTGGTCTATAGATTGTATGAATGATTCTATTGACTATGGTTGCGTGACAAACTTCGATGATTGTGCGTGATGATTATGTGAATAAAGATGTTTACAGTACAAGTGTTGTGAATCTACGGATTCAACGAACGATGATATATTCTATAGAAACGTCTATGGAAATAAACGGAACAAAGAAATTAATTTTTCTGCTACTGTTTCATTTATTATGTGTATATGGAATAACATGTTGCGATCATACTCTGAGCATTTGTTTCCTCAGCTGCTGTAGATATTTAGCTGGCAACTTAGAGTGCATCGTCATACGACAGCATGGATTCACGGTTGGCCGGCTACGCTCTCTCCTACTCCCCTAAGTTCATCGTGTGTATGTAGTATATGGAACGCCAGTGATTTTGTGTATGTAAAATAGGTAGATATGTGCATATATATGTATGATATGCGTGGAAATGACTAGACCAGATGTACGCTTCTGTTTATGTATAAAAGTATGGTTATAAAAAGGCGAAAAAATTTTATGTGGAAAATATAATCGCTGCGCAAATAAAGTAACAGAAAAACGGGCCGTTACATGTAAGGTATCAGAGCCTATGTTTTAGGTTCTGTAGACATTTGCATGGTATGTTCATTTTTATGGTCTGCCCTGACATTCTTTTTGCATATTTAGGCAAAGGGCAGTAAGTGAACCACTGCATGTAGAACACGATGAACCTACAATAGGGAGAGGAGGAAGGTCGGCCGTACGTGAATCTCTTTCATCTCATACGCTTATGCGTAATGAGTATGAAAATCCCCTGACAATTCCCCGTGAAAAGCGATATGATAAGCTTAGAAAATTGGGTGCTGTGGAGTTTATGAGAACAATGGATCCTGCTGAGGCAGAAACGTGGCTAAAAAGACGGGGGCTTTGCCTTTATCGCGAGTTGATGTGCCAATGGCGTCTTACACGCGGGTCATGATTGAGTCTTCGAGGCCTTTCGCGAACTCGGCGAGTCTAGTTGCATATAGTTATTATAGGAAATAAACCGTTTTTGTTTTCTCATTGTTTCTTATAGGTAAGACAACATTTAATCCTCAATGTTTGGCATAGTGCTGAGGATGGGGTTTCCTAAATAGCAGAAGGTGGTACCACGATGAAGTGATGTGTTATTGAAATTTTTATCTTACTCGTGACACATTATTATTATTTTCTAATTATTTGTTATTACTGAGGCAACATTTATTCGTCAATGTTAAGAATCCGATATAGATTTTGATGGTAAAGTTTCCGTACGAGCAGAAAATGGTACCCAGATAAAGTGATTAGTTACTAAAATTGAAAATGTTTGGATCTTAGGTCGCGGCAAGATTCGTTGTTATTTCCTGTCGATTACTAAGACCCACAATCGAATTGGTATGAATCCACATTATTCGAGCACAAAAGGCAAGATTATACTCGTGTTTGTACCAAAATTTTTGAATTGAGTTTGAAGTTATTCCAACATAACCTCGAAATTTTTCGTTGGTTATGAGGACCCATAAGAAATGGAGCCCGATTTTACCTTTTCTGCTCAATGAAGTCGAAGATTTCCGAGATTTCAGCGTGTTTTGGGTTAGGGATTGCAATAAGGCTTCTATTTCTAACTAACGTGAAACCTAATAATTGTACAGTAAAAATTAATTGTTTATTCATATTAATTCATTTCAATTATTTAAGTGGGAAGGAAATGCCGAGGCAGGGAGACAGAACAGATGTTACTCCCCTATTGTCAAACTCCACGAGAATCGAGGCGTCTGCATGATGATTATTTGCTCTCTATACATTAAATAAGGATAAAGCAGGTGAAGTTGGATCATGTAATAAAAATAATGCCGTCGCACCCATTAAAATGCAGCGTTGGACGCGACCTCGCGTTCGTTTTCCGCGATTAGGACGATTTTGGTAAATTTTTTAACAATAACTCTATTTTATTAATTTTGAATTTAAAATGCACTATTTTAATAAAAAGCCCAGAAGTTTTTTATGTGTTTTTTGGCTCAGCTCTGAAGAAAACATTGATACCAGTGCGAATTGTCCGATCGACTCCCAACAATAAAATCTTTCTTCTTTCCCTATACACATTCTCAAATCCCCAGCGAACATATATATTAATAGAATATATTGCTCACTATATACCCTACGTATATTACGGACTAGGTTTTACAATAAATGTCGACAACCAAAAATCGTAGATTTCCCATTCTTTAGGGGGGACTCTGCTCAGTTCATGATGAGAAATCAAAGCCTCCCTAACTTTACTCACAATCTTTTATTTTTCAATTAGGAATACTTCAAACGTAACCTACACGTAATATTTATGATCCTCCTCATCGGTGTTATTTTAATAAAATAATAATAAACATAGGGCACACAAAAACAAACTGGCAATGGAAAAATCTTTGGCACGCCTTTTGATTTACCCAATGACTTGGATTCTTTCTTTTCACTTAATAATGTCGTATGGCTGTTCATCGTAATAAAGCTATTCCCTCTCAAAACTAAGATTGTCTCACAGTATACGAAGCGTCAAGGCTTTTCGTCTAACCTCTTATGAGAATTGTGTCTTAAATGGTATATTTTAAGTCAAACTGGCATTTGGTACATAAAAAACATGTATATAAGTAATACTATACATGTTAACGATTTAAATCATCTCTGTAATTTTCATTCCGATTGATCAAGGTTAACGATTTTTTTATGTAGTTTTCTTATTCCGATTGAAATGATCATATCTGTATTTTCTCTATACGTGTAGTCCTATAGATGGAGTTTGAAAATGATCATATCTGTATTTTCTCTATACGTGTAGTCCGATTTTTTATGTAGTTTCTTATTCCGATTGAAATGATCATATCTGAACTTTGACGATGTTGTTATTGCATAAGTTTCCTTTTTGATGAGTTCGTTGAGTCGAGGGAAGCTTCTTTGTCCTCGTTTTCTAATGCATTCTTATAATAAGGTTCCTCAGTATAGCCTAAAAGTCCCATTGCCTTTCTTTGTTAAACCAGCGTACAAGCTTGGTTGATATACTTTCATGGTTGGATATAATACTTACCAGATTTTATGTTTAGTAATTCTCTGTTCAAACAAAGTATTATTTTATATTGTTATGAAATACGATTGCTCGACCATGATCATTTTTTTTTTTATATTTCCACGTTTCTATTTCGTAGAGTCAAATGGATTTGGAAACCCGCAATAGGATTGAGGAGACCGTTATAGAGATTCTGCAGAGTTCCGATTGGGATACGGCAAACATGAAGAGTATTCGAGATTCTGCGTCTGAAAAGCTGAAGATTGATCTTTCTAAACCCGATGAAAAAAACTTCGTAACGGAAATCGTTGATTCGTATCTCAGTAAGGTAAGAGCTGAAGAGGAGCAAAAGCAAGACGAGGAGGAAAAAATAGCTGAAGAAGTCGAAGAAACCGATGAAGATAAACAATTAAATGACAATACTATTTGCCACGTAAGTTGACTTAATTTAATTTCTGCTGTTCTTTGGTTTCGAAATTGGGGGTTTCTTTTGTTGAAGACATATATCTTGTGATTTTTTCCACTTTGCAATGTCTTGTTTAGCTATCGGCCAATAGAAGGGTGACGACAAGTTACTATAAAAGGAAAAGTATCTCTGCATTAGGGAGTTTTACTTCAAAGGCGGCAAACATCATCCTTCGGCTAAAGGTAATTTGTGTATCATTCTCAGCACATTGAAATTGCGGAATGTTTGGTGATATGAGCTGGGTTACTATTGTAACTATTTTACAATCTTTTACCTAAATATGTGTATCTAAACACATGGAACTAAAATCAGGTTTAGGTTCTTGACATGTTTAGAGGGGTTCAAACTGTTTGCGATGACGTCATGGAACCGTAACATAACTTCCTATCCTTGGTCGACGTTTTGGTTCATATTCCATGAATTCTGTGGTGCTCTTTGAATTTGTTATTTTTTTCAACGTATTCAGTCTATTTACAAAACGTCGCATTCGAAATCGCAGGTATCAATCTGCCGCCCGAGCAGTGGAAAATTATTAAGGAAAACATACATGCGATAGACGAGGCCATGAAACCCTACTGATCATTTGATAAGATGGAATCTACTGCTATTGCTTTGGTGTCACGTTTTTCTTTTTCTTTTAACGTTTTCTTCCGGAAGCACCATGAACTTTTTTTTGTCTGTCGTCCGCTCGTTTTGATTGACATTTGGGCTTTTTAAGTATGAGACATTTATGCATGGAATCTAGTATCTTGTTTTTGGAGATAATAATTTCAAGTAGTTCACGTTTTATCCGATAATCAATCACTACAAAAAAATAACTATATATAGCGATTGACGGGACGGTAAAAAATTCGTTATTGTGTGATTTATTTTTACGGATTTCGAACCGAAATTTTTTGTTGCTAAAATAGTGTCACATAAAGTACCTGTCGGAAATTCGTCTGCAAAATTTCCTGTATAGTAGAAAATTTTAAGATAATTATCGAAGAAAATATGAGGAATGAAATTCCTAAGAAAATATTTGTGAACAAAAATTCGGATGAAAGTAAAATAATAAAATATTTTCAGAAAGTATTTGAACGGACCTCATTAATGAAATTTTTGGTTTAATAATCAAACCAAATAAATAATAAAATTTTGGATTTGAATAAAAATGTGGCCCAAATAAGGGTTTTTTAGACTTAAATACCTATTTGAAGATTAAACTCATGGATCAGTCCCTACCCATTTTGTTTTGTGATTAGATACTGCCATTGGGCAAAAATTTTATTTTAACTCCCTCATCAGCAAATTACCATACTACCCATTTTCTTTTCTAAACAAAATAATAATAAAAATAAAGTGATTCTAGTACGACGTTGCAGAGGAAACCACATTGAAGAAAAACTATGGAAGAAGACAATAGTCAGAGGCAGCGCACCACTGCTAAAATGCGCCGGTGTGGTGCTCGTACGCCCGCTATCGAAGGAGCCGTTGCGCTACTGTGGAAAAACCAATTTGCTGATCGATTCGATTAGGGTTTCGTATCCGATCGTCGATGGGATCCCTCACCTTGTGCCCTCCAACGGAAAATAATCGATGAATATGCTGATCATAAGCTGGACGTTTTTTAAAATCTCGCGGGAAAGATTTCGGTGATTGAATGTCTGAAGTTGTTGCTAGATACATGAGGTAATATTGTGTATTTTTTCTATTGCAGTCGAAGAGAGAGTTGCTCGATGCTTTTGCTCTGCGTGGCATATAGAAAAGGGGTAATTTACTCTTGCTTTAATCTATTGGTAAAACTCTTTGCTTGGGGTGAAAAGTTTACATTCATTTTCGCCAATCTATACAGTACCATGTGGGCACAAACTATTGATCATATGATGAGTAAAAAAACCATTCTCCATGACGATGAACTTATAGTTCGCCTCTGTGCGCTTCTCAATCGTCTATTCTGAACACCAAAAGCTGCCTCCAAGTCTCCAACCACCTAATTGCCGGAGTTGCGGTAAGGTTAAATATAATTTTCCCTATTTATGTGGATCGGAAAATGAGTTGTGGTTTTCTGATGATTAAAAAATGTCATGCGAGTATGGTAAATCGCGAAGCTTGAAGGTGCATAAGTCTCTGTGAAGCTCGTTTGTGGTCATTGACGAGATAAAAGTTTTGCAGCTGATTTTAATTCATGCCATTGTTGTTGCCGAGCTTGAAAGATCAAAGTAATTCGAGTTGAAAAATAGCTGACAAAGTTTGGAAGATGTCCTCGACAACTTCGTAACCGGTTCGTTAAAGAACGATGCAGATGTTAGAAGAATTTTAACAAGAGACGTGTCAAGTAAATGTGTACCATGATGTTCAGATTAGTGTATTTGTCTAAAACATGCTGTGTGTGATTTGTTTTGTTAGTTTAGATGATGTGATACAATTTTAATTCACTTCACGAGATTGTAAGAGGTTCTTAGATCGTGATCTTAGTTTTGTTTAGAGCTTTGATATTTTATGAAAAACTATCATTATTTTAGTGAACATGATGTCTCACGCCAATTTACATGTACTTCTACATAAATTTCGGTATTTTAAGCCAAAATTGAGTAGTTTTATATCAATTAAAGTATTTGAATGTCAAATTCTAAGTAGTTCACATAGTTTAATTTTGAATTATTGCATTGTAAGGAGTACTTGAATTTAAGGTCAAAGTACCTTAACTAATATAAAAATACTTTATTTTTTGCCAAAAATAATGAAATTTATGTACAAAATGCATGTAAATTCATGCAAGTGACGCCAGGATAAAATTATATCTTTTCTTCGTGAGGAAATGTATCTCGCCCCCTTTGGTGATTCACGTAGGGCAGTTCAAGCAGGTATTCGACAGATTATGTAGCGCAAGTAGAAAGAAACTAGTTTTTTCATGTTTTTTGGTGATTCATGTCATTAGCACTTGATAGGGTTCATTAAAACAACACTTTTAGTGAAATGTATCTCGCCCCCTTTCAAAAGTATTTTCTGTATGAGAATCGGTATTTCATATGATAAATCAAGTAATTGAAGTCGAAATCTAAGTATTTTGAGTTCGAATCCAGGTATTCGACAGATTATGTAGGGCAAGTAGAAAGAAACTAGTTTTTTCATGTTTTTGGTGATTCATGTCATTAACACTTGATAGGGTTCATTAAAACAACAATTTTAGTGAAATGTAACTCGCCCCCCTTTCAAAAGTATTTTCTGTATGAGAATCGGTATTTCATATGATAAATCAAGTATTTGAAGTCGAAATCTAAGTATTTTGTTCGAATTCACGTATTCGATAGATTATGTAGGGCAAGTAGAAAGAAACTAGTTTTTTCATGTTTCTGGTGATTCATGTCATTAACACTTGATAGGGTTCATTAAAACAACAATTTTAGTGAAATGTAACTCGCCCCCCTTTCAAAAGTATTTTCTGTATGAGAATCGGTATTTCATATGATAAATCAAGTATTTGAAGTCGAAATCTTTGTATTTTGTGTTCGAATTCACGTATTCGACAGATTATGTAGGGCAAGTAGAAAGAAACTAGTTTTTTCATGTTTTTGGTGATTCATGTCATTAACACTTGATAGGGTTCATTAAAACAACAATTTTAGTGAAATGTATCTCGCCCCCCTTTCAAAAGTATTTTCTGTATGAGAATCGGTATTTCATATGTTTAACGTGTCAGCAAATCAAAGCTGAACACCAAGCGCCAGTGGGTAAATTACATCCTTTACCCATACCTGTTTGGAAATGGGAGCGAATAACGATGAATTTTCTTTATGGACTTCCTCCAACCACTAAGAAACATGACTTTGTTTGGGTAATTGTCGAGAGGCTTACAAAGTCAGCTCACTTCTTGCCATTTAGATGGGGTTCTACGTTGGAATATTTGGCGAAAAGATATGTTAATGAGGTAGTTCGACTACACGGGGTACCCACTTCCATTGTATCTGATCGTGATCCCCGATTTACCTCCAGATTTTGGGGATGTTTGCAAGAAGCGCTCGGAACTAAATTACATTTTAGTACGGCGTTTCATCCACAGACAGACGGACAGTCAGAAAAAACGATACAGACATTGGAAGATATGCTTCGAGCATGCGTAATCGAATTCAAAGGATCATGGGATGATTATATAGCGCTAATGGAATTTGCCTATAATAATCAGTTCCATTCAAGTATTGGAATGGCCCCATACGAAGCCTTATACGGTCGGAAATGTCGTAACCCAATATGTTGGGATATGGAAGGAGAACAAGTATTGGAAGGGCCAGACTTAATTCAGGATACAATGGAAAAGATTAAGGTAGTCAAAAGTCGACTCAAAGCAGCCCAGGACAGACAAAAGAGTTATGTAGACCAACACAGACGAGAAATGGAATACGAAGTTGGAGAAAAAGTATTTTTGCGAGTATCCCCGTGGAAAGGAGTTCTATGATTTGGAAAGAAAGGAAAGTTGAGCCCACGTTACATTGGGCCATATGAGGTACTTGAACGAATTGGACCGTTAGCATATCGATTAGCACTGCCACCTGAACTTTCATAGATACACAATGTTTTTCACGTCAGTATGTTACGGCGATACAGATCAGATCCTGCTCATGTTCTGCATGACGAACCGATAAATTTTTCTGAGGATCTTAATTATGTAGAAGAACCGACAGAAGTCCCGGAATATGCTGACAAACAGTTACGAAATAAAATGTTTCCAATGGTAAAAGTGAGATGGAAAAATCATTCAGCTCGTGAAGCTACAGGAAACGGTACAGAGTATGGAAACACAGTACCCATGGTTGTTTACTGACGGTACGAAATTTCGAGGTCGGAATTTTTTGAAAGGGGGGGGGGGGAATTGTCAGGAACCGAAACCAAAAACCTTATATTATAATATCATGCATTTATATAAATTCATGCATTCATATAAGTCATTTTCAAACAGAGGTACGTGTAGAATAAAGTGTTATAGTACTAAGTTCTCAAAGAGGTATAAGTAGTAAAGAACCGAATATTATGGATATTAGAATTTTTCTAAGTACGAATTTCGAAATAGAACGGGATGAGTATTCTAGTCAGAAGGTTTAGTTAAACACTGAATAATATAACAACTTCGTAAAATTTTTAGATGTGGGATTATTTTGCACATATATAAAAGTCTTCGGTTCATCTATGGAATTAAGTGCTTGGTAGTTGAATTATCTAGGGTTTTCTTAGGTTTTAAAAAAAAAATTCATGTGTGTAATTAAATTGATTAAATAAGTTGGGAAGAAATATTTAAATAAGATTAAAGTATGACTAAAGAATGGATCATTCAAAATCCTAAGTAAAATGTCAAAACTCTTTCAATAAGGGTTTCGAAATTTGTCCAATAAGGATTTCGAAACTCCTCAAACCAAGGCTTCGAGATTTATTCAGTAAAGATTTCGAGATTCTTTAAGGTAGAAATTACGAGAACTCTAGTTCTCGACATGAAACGTATGTTAATATAAACAATTCCTGAAGATAGATGTCGAGAACTTAATATTCACAATGCATACCTTATCTCGAGAATCATACATCTCGACAGAGAAGTTTTTTTATTAATTAAAGATCTCGAAATCTAACTTACGTAAACTTCATGATAAAGGAATGATAAGGAAAATAATAATAATATAGTCCATGTTTCATAAGAAGAAAGATACGTATTGATAAAGTGGATATCGTTGTTATTTGATAATAGTAACACGCAAAATTGTAAGATAAACTCGAGAACTAAGAACTGAGGGAAACGAAAGATAGTAACTCACCTCACAAACACACTGTCGAAACTAAGATGGAGAGAAGGGAGAAAAGTTCACACATTAAACAACGAAGGCTGATAAGGGTATGGATTATTACGACTTTTATAGTTATGATTAACAATTTAAGGTGTTACCACGTCTGAAAAATTCGTATTTGTTCATTTCTGATAGTATATAGATATTTGAAGTTTATAAGAACGTTCTTGATGTCCTTAAGAATATTAGGGTTTGATCGGACTTTGGAGAATTTTTGAAAGAAAATTTTGTTTTTAAGTGTACCGTTTTCCAGATTTTGATTGATATTGAAACGTGATTTCGAAGATATGAAATTTAAGATTTCGATGTCATATTGAATTTCTCGACATGTGCTAATAAATTTTCGATAGGTATAGACTTCGAAATATAACTTCGAAATCTAGAAAGCTGGTTAGATAGATTTCGAGATATGATCTCGGAAAGAATTAAGTAGATCTCGATGTATAATCTTGAGATGTATTAAGAGTTGATCTCGAAACAATTCGACATTTAGAAAGGAAGATCTCGAGATTTAGAAGTCGAATATTATCACTAGATTTGATCTCGAGACATTTTGATATTTAAAGAGGAGGATCTCGAGACCAATAAGTGGAACATTATCTCGAAAAGTTTAATCTCGAGATATAATTTTCAGTGAATTAGATAAATTTCGAGATATAATCTCGAATAAATTAAACAAATCTCGAGATGTGATCTATAAATATCGAGGTGTGATATCAAAATAGATTAGAAAGATTTCGATATACAATTTCGAAACAAACTAGGACGACTTCGATATACTTAGATGCTTTCAGCAGTTATCCGCTCCGCACTTGGCTACCCAGCGTTTACCGTGGGCACGATAACTGGTACACCAGAGGTGCGTCCTTCCAATTCGAAATGTCACGAAATCCCCCGCTCTTCGGGGATGTCCTCAACGTCGAGGAACATGTACTAGGGTGTATGTGCGACGCGTTTACATCATGAGCTGGCACAAAAAAATCTCGAAATAAATTCAGAAGATTTCAAGTTATGGTTTCGAGATTAGAAATTCAATTAGATAAAAAAATTCGAGATATGATTTCGAAACTAAATAATGTAATTAGGTAGAATTTCGAGGTATACGGGAATTTTATAATAGTAAGAATACCGAACTTAATAAAATTTCGAAAGAAAGAGAATTGTGATACAGATATAAGAAATTTTAATATCACATAAAATGTTCGATATTTAGGGTTGTGGTATAAAATAAGTTAGGGTTTCTGGTAAAGGCTACGGATAGGAAGAAGCATGCATATCAAAGCACGCATGTCATTATAGGAACTTCATATTTACGGATAAAATAATTGTATAGGTCAGGAGTCCGACAAGGGCAAGGACAAGGTCGCTTATGCGAACAGAGAAAATAGGCGAAACTTATGAGTATGATTTGCAACATGTACCTTATGTGCCTTATGTGCAGGCAATACGTATCCCTACAAATCGGGGGATTTTACGGAGTCTTGTACAGGCAATACGTATCCCTACAAATAGGGGGATTACGACATGGTTACAGAGTCCCATGCATGGGCGCCGACTAGGCGTACAGTACAGTCTAGCTAGTCTATAACGGGAGTATCAAAATAAATGGACAAATAGAATGGCATGTCATCTACGGATCCTATGAATGACAGTTATATACACGATTATGATGGCATAAATACGATATTGATAGAAAGGAATGGACCACCATTTATTTTATTGTTACTTGTTATTAGTTAACATGTTGTCGTAGATATTTAGCGGGCTGCGTAGGAAGCATAATCATAAAGCATGGATTCAAGGTTGGCCGGCTACGCTCTCCTCTTGCTCCCCTCTGGTTCATCATTAGCATATATAATAGAAATGGATTTAGACTGTTACATTTTGTACCTCGTATGATAGGTATATATATGTACATTATTGTGAAAAGAACTAGGCCAGATGTACGACGTTTTTGTTAAAGGAAATGGTTACGGGAATCGCGAAAAATTTTATATGAATATTTTAGCTGCGTATAAATGTAATAGGAAACGGGGCGTTACTGCCGGACTTCCTATGTGGTGGCTGGCGAAGGCCGGATCTGGTAGTGGCAGTGCTGTCTGTGACGGCGACGTTTTTTTTTCAGTTGATGTTTTGGGCTACGGTTTCTAAGACAGAAACCGTCGCCCATAATTAAATTTAAAAAAAAATTGATTTTGGGCGACAGTTGTTGTGACAGAAACCGTCGCCCATTCGTTCATCACAGCACCCTTCGGGGTACTTTGGGCGACGGTTGTTACTAACAACTGTCGCTCATAACCTATCTTCGGCGACGGCTGCACACCCGTCGCCCAAAATCACGCACATGGGCGACGGGGCTATGAGCGACGCACATAAACCGTCGCCCATGGCATATAACAACCGTCGACCATCTGTATTTCTGTACTAGTGATTAAACCCCAGTTGGTGATATAACCTGTATAAAAGCTCCGTCTCACTTTACTTTCAGTTATTTACTTTTCTGTGAGACAACCCGGAATACCTGAAGATATCGAGGTAATATCGTTGGAACACCTTATGAAAATAACGTGATATTTCTGAAACAGGGTTAGGGAGATAACGTTGATACTCTACTGCTTTCCAAGAAATAACGCACTACAAATATCTTCTTAAAGAAAAGTATTTTTCAAAGAAGAACAAGTCAATATTTTATAGCCTCATTTACCCCTCCCCCCCCCCCCTCTTAGGCATATTTTACACTTCAATTCTTATATCGTACTTCATCAATATTAGAATAAATCTTACGTGACACGTCGAAACTGATTGTTGATGGGGTAGTCGATTGTGCTCGATTCATTGCGAAAATGGATTCCGAAGAAATAAATATAAATCTGTTAAAAATAATTTTACTATCGATAAGTAACATATTATCAGCTTAAAGTAACGCTTATGGTTTTTACGGTAACAAGTCGTCGGATCTCTGTAACATAAAACCGGCGTCAAATAATCCTTCAGAACTCTTTATTAAGGGTATTTTAGTCAAAACATAGATTAAGTCTTCAGTTTTAAATTTTAAAAAATAGATCCTTAAAACGAAAAAATATACTGACAGGACCCGATCACTATATTTAAACTTTCGTAGGGCCTGATGACAAATTGCCCCAATAAATAATAGGGGCTTTTAAGAATCAGGTTCATAACATAGTTCAGGCCCGGTCAATATAAAGTTCAGTATAAAGGACCCGATATCTTTCAAAGTTAGAGAGAAGGACCAAAAGTTGATCCGACCAAAATACCCCTAAAAAGATGTATAGTAAGAGGTATCCAGAACATATTTTTTGTTACCATCGTTAACCACTTTCTTGACGATAAAAAGATCTCGCATATTTCTATTTTCGTTCGAACGGTCCTTGAAAACGAAATTCGATCTATCCACGAGGGTTTATTTTGATATTTAGGTCTCGAAGTGCTCGATTTTACGGGTATATTCTTCGAACTCTTTTGACGCAAATAATAAAAACACGATGAAATCGAATTCCTATTTGGTCGAAATTGAAAATATTTGTACAAATTCGAACCCATAACCTAAATAAATATCTGAAACACCGTATTGGCTCTATTGTTCGTTGCTCATGGTTTGCCCAAATTTTTTATCGCCAGATTGTTGCCTAAACAATTGTTCCCAGAACGTTTGTATGGTCATGAGTCTGTCATCGTAAAAGAGTTAGGTATTGAAAGCCGGCATATGGTATATATACTGATTTGAAGGTAACGGTACGTTGGATTTGGTACCAAATGGCTATTATCTGGTATCGATATAACATTGGAAACTCGAACGAAACAATCGATCCAATATATTATTTCCATTTGCATGAACACAAGATCCTGCACCAAACCAAGTTGGGTGTGTCCTAGACAGTTAACCATGTTATTTGGGTCTCGAATGTGAGATTTTACGGGTAAATTTTTCAAATTCTTTCGACGCAAATAATAAAACACGGTGAAATCGAATCCCGATTCGGTCGAAATTGAAGATATTTTTTACAAATTCGAGAGACTCATATCCTGCGCTGAAGCACAATATTGGCTCTATTGTTCATCGCTCAGGGTTGGCCAAAACTTAATTCGTCGGAGCCTAAACAACTGTTCCCGAAACGTGGTATGGGTAGTCATGCATCTGTCACAGTGAAACTGTTAACCGGTGTTGGTAAGCTCGAATATGGTATGTATACTGATTTAAAGGTTCGAGTAAGCTGGATTTGGTACCTAATGCCAAATATCTGGTATCATTATAACAGTGGAAACTAGATCGAAACAATCGATCATATATATTATTTCCATCTACACAACATGCACCAAACCAAGTTGGGTGTATCCTTGTATAGTTTATCATGTTATTTGTGTCTCGAATGTTCGATTATACGGGTAAATTGTTCGAATTCTTTGCGCAAATAATTAAAACACGGTGAAAATCGAATCCCGTTTCGATCGAAATTGAATAACAACGAGCTAAGTTCGACCCTAAAGCATTCGAAGCCACTTTCATCGGGTATTCTTCAACTTCAAAAGGCGTACCGGGTATACATCACGTCCAACCGGACTATCAAAGAAAGCTACAATGTCACTTTCCACGAAGTGGCAGATATGACTTCTGGGCACATCAGTCCAGGACCCGTGCCTAACCAGATGACTTCTGAATACGACAGTTCAGAACCCGTTTTCACTGGTGTGTTGGCACAAAACCAACAGAAGATGGCAACAACTCAGGATTCAACGTCAGAAGAAGCTTTGAGACTTGGGTTGGAGGACTTGGACTCTCTTTTTGAGTCTGTATATCGGCCAAACACCATTACTACTACACCTTTAGTGGATCCCCCACTCGATGAGGCCGATGTACCAAGCTATTCAAATGTCCCCACCTCATCCGATTCAGAATTACCACAGAACACTGAAGAACCTACCATGGTTGTTGAGGAATTATCATCAGAATCGCTCAATTCAAGTGCAGAAATAGAACTACCTCAATCTAATGAACAACCTGAGATTATTGGAAATCTCGGTCCACAAATGGCTGATGCATCTACTTCGGCTTTGAGTGGCTTCATCGTAACTCTCTTGCTCTCCTTCACTAGTAAGAAGCACAAACTCGTCGGATGAGTAACGAGTAGAAGGTCGTCTCTGTCTCGTATATTTTGTACAAATTTGAGAGACCCATATCCTGAACAAATCGCTGAAACAGCATATTGACTCTATTGTTCGTCGGTCAAGGTTTGCAGAAATTTAAACACAATCACCGGATGTGTTGCCTAAACCACTGTTCCGGATGGTATGGACTGTCAAGCATCTGTCCTAGTAAAACTCTCATTTGGTATTGAAAAACTCTCATTTGGTATACGTCTAGATATAAAGGTAGCAGTAAGCAGTATTCGGTACCAAATTCCTATTATCTGGTATCATTATAACAATGGAAACTCGATCGAAACAATTACAGTATAT
Organism: Craterostigma plantagineum; assembly: GCA_027422505.1. Taxonomy (NCBI): domain Eukaryota; kingdom Viridiplantae; phylum Streptophyta; class Magnoliopsida; order Lamiales; family Linderniaceae; genus Craterostigma; species Craterostigma plantagineum. The sequence continues at coordinate 1,125,357 of JAPQWV010000157.1, forward strand.
ATCATTTCCATATGCACGAACATACATCCTGCACCACACCAAGTTGAGTGTGTCCTAGACAGTTTATTATGTTATGGGGTCTCGAAATGTTCGCTTTTACGAATTTTCAGAATTTTTTTGACGCAAATGAAAATCGGTGAAATTGAATCCCGATTCGGTAGAAATTGAAGATACTTCATACACATTTGAGAGACCCATATCCTGATCAAAGCACCGACACCGTGTCGCCTCTATTGTTCGTCGCTCAATGTTGGCGAAATTTAAATACTATCGCCGTATATTTGCCTAATTTTTAGAAATAAGAAAGTGGTACCAGTAAGTTATTAATTGTTACTCTTTGTGTAACTTGTGTTATCCAGTTTATGCGGGATTACAATAAAGGCAATAAAGGAGCTCGTCAAATAATGTGGTGCATCCCTCTAGTTAAAAGGTATAAAACGTGGCTTATCTGGTACCAAATCATTCATTTCGAATTACGTTTTAGACTTACGGGTTTAATTTTATGGTTTTAACGTCAATGGCTCCTCGGTAGTTCTCGGAGGATATGCTGATATTAATAACGTTTTAATGTGAAATGTATACAATGGATCTTTATTAACAACATAAGGATAGGGTGTAGTATATACATTCCAATGGAGGTGATCATCTTGATTACAATACTAGTGATATCAACATTGGACTAACCTCAATGTTCGCATAACATGACTTTTCAATGAATTCTGTATTTAGCTTCATCAAATCATATATTTTAATGGAAGACAATGCGAATTTGGTTTTTTTTTTCTCGAATTGAAGCGTTTTCAAGGTAAGTAACACATTCTGCAAATAAAATAACACATGTATATATAAAAGAGAAAACTTCATTCGGAATGTTCTATATTCTCAAGGAATATTACCACATTACTTGCCAATAATACCGAATGTCCGATATAAAACAACAGTACAATCCATTTTTTAACACTATTGTAGATACTGATACTGCATAATAAGTTTGCATACCACAATAAAAATTTCATTAATCTCGCTCCCAAATCCATACTTTATTTCGATTGTTTAAGGTTTGGGGTCTCGAATTTTGAGTTTATGATCTATTAAATGTTTTTCGTGCTTTAATGTTGAACTTTGAATACGTTTGTGATGGAATTCATAACGTTATGTCTCATCAAAAGAGATACTAGTATATTTTGTGAAAGAAGAGCTATACATGACTTGTGATTTCAACTTTCACATATTGATATCAACATTCGCATAACATGTTTTTTAAGGGAATTTGGTTTGTTATCTTAGTGAAATCACATAATTACATGAACATAAATCTTATACATTCGGAAAAAGTGATTTACGAACAAAATTCGTCTAATTAATAATGTTATACTGAAAAGCGTATTATGTGGTATCTATACCGAACATTGTGTCGTAAATTCGATTGGTCTTGTTTCTTTATATCATACATGTAGTATTATTTGCAGTTAATGTGGTAGTATTCTACAAAAATCCTGTTGTAATTTTCTGCCGTTTCTGTTAGCTTATCAGGCAGTCCAGAACTTTCTAGAATATTCTGTTTTCTTTGCATGTACATGTGGTATAAATGTTCCAGAAAGTATTATTCAGTTAAAAAAAGGTAATTCTATAATTAACATCAAATTTTTTTGTTCATTATTAAGGTAGATAATCAAACTAATAACATCAACATTCGATCTTAGGTCGCTGATAAACAAGAACGATGTTTTACAGAAATTAAAAATGTTTCGATCTTAGGTTGCATCAAAATTTGTCCGTATTTCGTGATTTGCTTCGATAATTATTGTCGATTACTAAGACCCACACCCGAATTGGTGCGAATCCACATTATTCGAGCATAAAAGTCGTGATTTCACTAGTTTTTTTACCAAATTTTTGAATTGGGTCTGAAGCATTATTCCAACATAACATCGAAAATTTCCTTGTTTATGAGAACCCATGAAAAATTGAGATTGATTTTACCTTTTTTAATTACTAACATTGAAGATTTCTTCAATTTCAGGGAGTTTTGGGTAGCATATGAATTTTTTATGTTCCTCTTGACACCTTAGTCCGTACCAGTTGCATGTAGTTATTGTAGGAAACAAACTGTTATTGTTTTTTATTATTTGTCATACGTGAGGCGAGATTTGTTACCATTTATGAGTAATCAGCTACAGTTTTTGAAGGTGGAGTTTTGGACTTGTAGATGGTGTTGGTCCACTAGTTACCAAATAAGGATCAAAAGATTATTAGAAAGATTAAAGCGTATGAAGCACCTTTTAGTGTGTGTTGTTTGTGTGCTTAACGAGATCGGCTTCAAAGAAAAATTCTTTTGATAACCCTAACAAGGGTAATTATGGGCTTTATATACCACAACTCTTTGGTATATTAAAGCCCAAGTACCAAACTTCTACATATTACAAATCATCTCCCCAAACTACAATCCATAAACATAGAATTATAGACCGAAGACTTAAATAATTAGAGGACACTACAATTAATTCCTAACAATCTCCACCTTAGTGTCCTCGTCCTCTTGTTGATTGGTCTTCTTTTTCTTGGGGCTTACCAGCACGTATAGAGATTTTCTAAGTCCTAAGAAATGCTCATACGACCGAACATCTTCGAAAGGATACGCTCTCAGAGATGGTATCAATAAGCTTCATGTATTTTGCTTGGAGTTCGTGTTCTTAGTATCTTAGCTGATCGATAATGCTTCTGAGTTTGTTTCGAATGATTAGAAGGGTTCCGTCGCTGAACTTGTTAATCTCTGACATTTTTATTAGCCTCTTCTCGCCCTTGTGGTTAATGTAGACCACTGACGGATCGTCGTCTTCATTTGATTATGTGACCTTCCCCAAAACTTGGGTCTGGGACTTCGAAGGACGGCTTCGTGAGATTTACCCTCTTCATGTTGCTTTACACTGCCATTTGGAGGTCGTGGGTTGCGTTTTATTTGACTTGGCGCATCATAAATCGCTTAAGAGCGACGTATCCAGCCTTGAGGTCTGGATTCTGAAGTGTTCCAAACAGCCTGTAGCTTCCCAGCATCTGATCAATGTCCTCACTTCTGATGTAGGAGAGATTGCTTTCAGTCAGTTCTTCGATCGCTCCATCTTCTCGCCGTACCTTGTAGATAGGGAATTCATAGAAGTCAAGCCGAGCTAGTCGCACTCCCACGACTGCACTGATTCTGGCTCTTTCCTTCTCTTCTCTTCGAAGAGTATCAACATCAGTTCCTTTCCCTTTGAACATAAGTCCTCGACGGAGAGAGAGCAGGTATCGAACAGCAGTTGTTCTTGAGAGATGAGTGATGCCTCTGAGTTCAAGCTCGTTTAAACTTTGGCATTTTCCCATGGTAGATTCAATTCTTCTCCAGATTCTCCTTCGTATCTTCCTTCCATGGTAGATTCAATTCTTCTCCAGATTCTCCATGGTAGATTCTCCTTCCTCCAGATTCTCCTTCCTTCCTTCAGATTCTCCTTCGTATCTCTTCTGGATAAAGAGCAATCACTTTGGCATTTCCCATGGTAGATTCAATTCTTCTCTTATCTTCGACTTCAAGGGAGGGCACTCATCATCTATGACGGTGTGTTTGAGAAGCTCGGGAAGTTCTGGAATTTCGGCTTCATAATCTTCACCTTCCTCGAGCTCATCATCGTCGATAAGAGCCAGGCTCATTCATGTTTGCCTTCATTAGGAAGTATCTGGCATTCTCCATTAAATACTTGGCCATGACTGGATCCATCGGCATTGTTAACCAGTCATCGTTGAAGATGTACTTTTCTACGGTTGTGTGAGGATTGTGTAGAGATTCGAGAGATAGGATGGGTTCATTCGGCTGAACGTATAGAGTAGGTGAGAATGAAGGATTGGAGAGGCTTTTTTGACTTTTGGGACTAGGAAATAAAGGCTTATATCTGGTGAGGAGACTTGTTGGGTTGTTTTGGTAGTAGTCCACCTTTTTTGTTTGTGTGGGTGTAGGTACTCTTGTGAATCGTGACTTGACTGTTGAGGCTGAGGCCCTTTGTCTTGCGTCCTCTCCCCCTCGGGACGACCCTCCGTCTGGGTCGTCACGTGGCAGACCAGATGGCCGGGCCTCGCCTCGGCAGGTGAACGGAAGCTCAAGACGTCGAAGGACCTCCGCTTCATATTCGGTGAGCTTGGGTGCAGTGCGGAGTCTGGCAATCACGACATCAATGAGTTTCGTTACAGGAATGTTCCATGGGCCTTCGTCGGGATCAGCGGACGGATCAGGGCGAGGACATTCCTCTTCGACGACGGGGGCTTTGCCTTTATCGCGAGTTGATGTGCCAATGGCGTCTTACACGCGGCTCATGATTGAGTCTTCGAGGCCTTTCGCGAACGCGGCAAGTCTAGTTGCATATAGTTATTATAGGAAATAATCCGTTTTTGTTTTCTCATTGTTTCTTATAGGTAAGACAACATTTAATCCTCAATGTTTGGCATAGTGTTGAGGATGGGGTTTCCTAAACAGCAGAAGGTGGTACCACAATAAAGTGATGTGTTACTGAAATTTTTGTCTTACTCGTGACACATTATTATTATTTTCTAATTATTTGTTATTACTGAGGCAACATTCATTCGTCAATGTTAAGAATCCGATATAGATTTTGATGGTAAAGTTTCCGTACGAGCAGAAAATGGTACCCAGATAAAGTGATTTGTTACTAAATTGAAAATGTTTGGATCTTAGGTCGCGGCAAGATTCGTTGTTATTTCCTGTCGATTATTAAGACCCACAATCGAATTGGTATGAATCCACATTATTCGAGCACAAAAGGCAAGTTATACTCGTGTTTGTACCAAAATTTTTTAATTGAGTTTGAAGTTATTCCAACATAACCTCGAAATTTTTCGTTGGTTACGAGGACCCATAAGAAATGGAGCCCGATTTTACCTTTTCTGCTCAATGAAGTCGAAGATTTCCGAGATTTCAGCGTGTTTTGGGTATTGGAAGAATCATCGACCAAACCTAGGATGTGAGGGATGATGGCACAGAGATGTAATTTTTTGCAATAGTCGAGGGCGAATTGGTCTTTTTAGCACAAATGAGTCCTTAACTCTAAGACAAACTTGAAATGGGTTTTGAAACTGAAATTTAAAGTAATGGGACATAAATTCAAGTAATACTTACTTAAGAGGGTCTCAAAAGAAATTAACTCTAAATAATAATCACAGCAAAAGCTCGTGAGTAGACGTGTCGTCAGTCCAATCAAAATCAATGGCTTTTTATTAAAATAATGCATTTAAAATTCAAAATTAACAAAATAGGGTTATTACTAATAAATTTACCAAAATCGCCGGATTAGGGAGATTGCAATAAGGCTTCTATTTCTAACTAACGTGAAACCTAATAATTGTACAGTAAAAATTAATTGTTTATTCATATTAATTCATTTCAATTATTTAAGTGGGAAGGAAATGCCGAGGCAGGGAGACAGAACAGATGTTACTCCCCTATTGTCAAACTCCACGAGAATCGAGGCGTCTGCATGATGATTATTTGCTCTCTATACATTAAATAAGGATAAAGCAGGTGAAGTTGGATCATGTAATAAAAATAATGCCGTCGCACCCATTAAAATGCAGCGTTGGACGCGACCTCGCGTTCGTTTTCCGCGATTAGGACGATTTTGGTAAATTTTTTAACAATAACTCTATTTTATTAATTTTGAATTTAAAATGCACTATTTTAATAAAAAGCCCAGAAGTTTTTTATGTGTTTTTTGGCTCAGCTCTGAAGAACACATTGATACCTGTGCGAATTGTCCGATCGACTCCCAACAATAAAATCTTTCTTCTTTCCCTATACACATTCTCAAATCCCCAGCGAACATATATATTAATAGAATATATTGCTCACTATATACCCTACGTATATTACGGACTAGGTTTTACAATAAATGTCGACAACCAAAAATCGTAGATTTCCCATTCTTTAGGGGGGACTCTGCTCAGTTCATGATGAGAAATCAAAGCCTCCCTAACTTTACTCACAATCTTTTATTTTTCAATTAGGAATACTTCAAACGTAACCTACACGTAATATTTATGATCCTCCTCATCGGTGTTATTTTAATAAAATAATAATAAACATAGGGCACACAAAAACAAACTGGCAATGGAAAAATCTTTGGCACGCCTTTTGATTTACCCAATGACTTGGATTCTTTCTTTTCACTTAATAATGTCGTATGGCTGTTCATCGTAATAAAGCTATTCCCTCTCAAAACTAAGATTGTCTCACAGTATACGAAGCGTCAAGGCTTTTCGTCTAACCTCTTATGAGAATTGTGTCTTAAATGGTATATTTTAAGTCAAACTGGCATTGGGTACATAAAAAACATGTATATAAGTAATACTATACATGTTAACGATTTAAATCATCTCTGTAATTTTCATTCCGATTGATCAAGGTTAACGATTTTTTTATGTAGTTTTCTTATTCCGATTGAAATGATCATATCTGTATTTTCTCTATACGTGTAGTCCTATAGATGGAGTTTGAAAATGATCATATCTGTATTTTCTCTATACGTGTAGTCCGATTTTTTATGTAGTTTCTTATTCCGATTGAAATGATCATATCTGAACTTTGACGATGTTGTTATTGCATAAGTTTCCTTTTTGATGAGTTCGTTGAGTCGAGGGAAGCTTCTTTGTCCTCGTTTTCTAATGCATTCTTATAATAAGGTTCCTCAGTATAGCCTAAAAGTCCCATTGCATTTCTTTGTTAAACCAGCGTACAAGCTTGGTTGATATACTTTCATGGTTGGATATAATACTTACCAGATTTTATGTTTAGTAATTCTCTGTTCAAACAAAGTATTATTTTATATTGTTATGAAATACGATTGCTCGACCATGATCATTTTTTATTTTTTTTTTTATATTTCCACGTTTCTATTTCGTAGAGTCAAATGGATTTGGAAACCCGCAATAGGATTGAGGAGACCGTTATAGAGATTCTGCAGAGTTCCGATTGGGATACGGCAAACATGAAGAGTATTCGAGATTCTGCGTCTGAAAAGCTGAAGATTGATCTTTCTAAACCCGATGAAAAAAACTTCGTAACGGAAATCGTTGATTCGTATCTCAGTAAGGTAAGAGCTGAAGAGGAGCAAAAGCAAGACGAGGAGGAAAAAATAGCTGAAGAAGTCGAAGAAACCGATGAAGATAAACAATTAAATGACAATACTATTTGCCACGTAAGTTGACTTAATTTAATTTCTGCTGTTCTTTGGTTTCGAAATTGGGGGTTTCTTTTGTTGAAGACATATATCTTGTGATTTTTTCCACTTTGCAATGTCTTGTTTAGCTATCGGCCAATAGAAGGGTGACGACAAGTTACTATAAAAGGAAAAAGTATCTCTGCATTAGGGAGTTTTACTTCAAAGGCGGCAAACATCATCCTTCGGCTAAAGGTAATTTGTGTATCATTCTCAGCACATTGAAATTGCGGAATGTTTGGTGATATGAGCTGGGTTACTATTGTAACTATTTTACAATCTTTTACCTAAATATGTGTATCTAAACACATGGAACTAAAATCAGGTTTAGGTTCTTGACATGTTTAGAGGGGTTCAAACTGTTTGCGATGACGTCATGGAACCGTAACATAACTTCCTATCCTTGGTCGACGTTTTGGTTCATATTCCATGAATTCTGTGGTGCTCTTTGAATTTGTTATTTTTTTCAACGTATTCAGTCTATTTACAAAACGTCGCATTCGAAATCGCAGGTATCAATCTGCCGCCCGAGCAGTGGAAAATTATTAAGGAAAACATACATGCGATAGACGAGGCCATGAAACCCTACTGATCATTTGATAAGATGGAATCTACTGCTATTGCTTTGGTGTCACGTTTTTCTTTTTCTTTTTAACGTTTTCTTCCGGAAGCACCATGAACTTTTTTTTGTCTGTCGTCCGCTCGTTTTGATTGACATTTGGGCTTTTTAAGTATGAGACATTTATGCATGGAATCTAGTATCTTGTTTTTGGAGATAATAATTTCAAGTAGTTCACGTTTTATCCGATAATCAATCACTACAAAAAAATAACTATATATAGCGATTGACGGGACGGTAAAAAATTCGTTATTGTGTGATTTATTTTTACGGATTTCGAACCGAAATTTTTTGTTGCTAAAATAGTGTCACATAAAGTACCTGTCGGAAATTCGTCTGCAAAATTTCCTGTATAGTAGAAAATTTTAAGATAATTATCGAAGAAAATATGAGGAATGAAATTCCTAAGAAAATATTTGTGAACAAAAATTCGGATGAAAGTAAAATAATAAAATATTTTCAGAAAGTATTTGAACGGACCTCATTAATGAAATTTTTGGTTTAATAATCAAACCAAATAAATAATAAAATTTTGGATTTGAATAAAAATGTGGCCCAAATAAGGGTTTTTTAGACTTAAATACCTATTTGAAGATTAAACTCATGGATCAGTCCCTACCCATTTTGTTTTGTGATTAGATACTGCCATTGGGCAAAAATTTTATTTTAACTCCCTCATCAGCAAATTACCATACTACCCATTTTCTTTTCTAAACAAAATAATAATAAAAATAAAGTGATTCTAGTACGACGTTGCAGAGGAAACCACATTGAAGAAAAACTATGGAAGAAGACAATAGTCAGAGGCAGCGCACCACTGCTAAAATGCGCCGGTGTGGTGCTCGTACGCCCGCTATCGAAGGAGCCGTTGCGCTACTGTGGAAAAACCAATTTGCTGATCGATTCGATTAGGGTTTCGTATCCGATCGTCGATGGGATCCCTCACCTTGTGCCCTCCAACGGAAAATAATCGATGAATATGCTGATCATAAGCTGGACGTTTTTTAAAATCTCGCGGGAAAGATTTCGGTGATTGAATGTCTGAAGTTGTTGCTAGATACATGAGGTAATATTGTGTATTTTTTCTATTGCACTCGAAGAGAGAGTTGCTCGATGCTTTTGCTCTGCGTGGCATATAGAAAAGGGGTAATTTACTCTTGCTTTAATCTATTGGTAAAACTCTTTGCTTGGGGTGAAAAGTTTACATTCATTTTCGCCAATCTATACAGTTTCATGTGGGCACAAACTATTGATCATATGATGAGTAAAAAAACCATTCTCCATGACGATGAACTCATAGTTCGCCTCTGTGCGCTTCTCAATCGTCTATTCTGAACACCAAAAGCTGCCTCCAAGTCTCCAACCACCTAATTGCCGGAGTTGCGGTAAGGTTAAATATAATTTTCCCTATTTATGTGGATGAAAATGAGTTGTGGTTTTCTGATGATTAAAAAATGTCATGCGAGTATGGTAAATCGCGAAGCTTGAAGGTGCATAAGTCTCTGTGAAGCTCGTTTGTGGTCATTGACGAGATAAAAGTTTTGCAGCTGATTTTAATTCATGCCATTGTTCTTTCCGAGCTTGAAAGATCAAAGTAATTCGAGTTGTAAAATAGCTGACAAAGTTTGGAAGATGTCCTCGACAACTTCGTAACCGGTTCTTTAAAGAACGATGCAGATGTTAGAAGAATTTTAACAAGAGACGTTTCAAGTAAGAGGACATGTGTACCATGATGTTCAGATTAGTGTATTTGTCTAAAACATGCTGTGTGTGATTTGTTTTGTTAGTTTAGATGATGTGATACAATTTTAATTCACTTCACGGGATTGTAAGAGGTTCTTAGATCGTGATCTTAGTTTTGTTTCGAGCTTTGATATTTTATGAAAAACTATCATTATTTTAGTGAACATGATGTCTCACGCCAATTTACATGTACTTCTACATAAATTTCGGTATTTTAAGCCAAAATTAAGTAGTTTTATATCAATTAAAGTATTTGAAAGTCAAATTCTAAGTAGTTCACATAGTTTAATTTTGAATTATTGCATTGTAAGGAGTACTTGAATTTAAGGTCAAAGTACCTTAACTAATATAAAAATACTTTATTTTTTGCCAGAAATAATGAAATTTATGTACAAAATGCATGTAAATTCATGCAAGTGACGCGAGGATAAAATTATAGCTTTTCTTCGTGAGGAAATGTATCTCGCCCCCTTTGGTGATTCACGTAGGGCAGTTCATGCAGGTATTCGACAGATTATGTAGCGCAAGTAGAAAGAAACTGGTTTTTTCATGTTTTTGATGATTCATGTCATTAGCACTTGATAGGGATCATTAAAACAACAATTTTAGTGAAATGTATCTCGCCCCCTTTCAAAACTATTTTCTGTATGAGAATCGGTATTTCATATGATAAATCAAGTAATTGAAGTCGAAATCTAAGTATTTTGTGTTCGAATTCAGGTATTCGACAGATTATGTAGGGCAAGTACAAAGAAACTAGTTTTTCATGTTTTTGGTAATTCATGTCATTAACACTTGATAGTGTTCATTAAAACAACAATTTTAGTGAAATGTAACTCGCCCCCCTTTCAAAAGTATTTTCTGTATGAGAATCGGTATTTCACATGATAAATCAAGTATTTGAAGTCGAAATTTTAGTATTTTGTGTTCGAATTCACGTATTGGACAGATTATGTAGGGCAAGTAGAAAGAAACTAGTTTTTTCATGTTTTTGGTGATTCATGTCATTAACAGTTGATAGGGTTCATTAAAACAACAATTTTAGTGAAATGTAACTCGCCCCCCTTTCAAAAGTATTTTCTGTATGAGAATCGGTATTTCATATGATAAATCAAATATTTGAAGTCGAAATCTAAGTATTTTGTGTTCGAATTCACGTATTCGATAGATTATGTAGGGCAAGTAGAAAGAAACTAGTTTTTTCATGTTTTTGGTGATTCATGTCATTAACACTTGATAGGGTTCATTAAAACAACAATTTTAGTGAAATGTAACTCGCCCCCCTTTCAAAAGTATTTTCTGTATGAGAATCGGTATTTCATATGATAAATCAAGTATTTGAAGTCGAAATCTAAGTATTTTTTGTTCGAATTCACGTATTCGACATATTATGTAGGGCAAGTAGAAAGAAACTAGTTTTTTCATGTTTTTGGTGATTCATGTCATTAACACTTGATAGGGTTCATTAAAACAACAATTTTAGTGAAATGTATCTCGCCCCCCTTTCAAAAGTATTTTCTGTATGAGAATCGGTATTTCATATGATAAATCAAGTATTTGAAGTCGAAATCTAAGTATTTTGTGTTCGAATTCACGTATTCGACATATTATGTAGGGCAAGTAGAAAGAAACTAGTTTTTTCATGTTTTGGTGATTCATGTCATTAACACTTGATAGGGTTCATTAAAACAACAATTTTAGTGAAATGCAACTCGACCCCCTTTCAAAAGTATTTTCTGTATGAGAATCGGTATTTTATATGATAAACTAAGTATTTGAAGTCGAAATCTTAGTATTTTGTGTTCGAATTCACGTATTCGACAGATTATGTAGGGCAAGTAGAAAGAAACTAGTTTTTTCATGTTTTTGGTGATTCATGTCATTAACACTTGATAGGGTTCATTAAAACAACAATTTTAGTGAAATGTATCTCGCCCCCCGTTCAAAAGTATTTTCTGTATGAGAATCGGTATGTCATATGATAAATCAAGTATTTGAAGTCGAAATCTAAGTATTTTGTGTTCGAATTCACGTATTCGACAGATTATGTAGGGCAAGTAGAAAGAAACTAGTTTTTTCATGTTTTTGGTGATTCATGTCATTGACACTTTACATTAAAAGAACAATTTTAGTGAAATGTAACTCGCCCCCCTTTCAAAAGTATTTTCTGTATGAGAATCGGTATTTCATATGATAAATCAAGTATTTGAAGTCGAAATCTTAGTATTTTGTGTTCGAATTCACGTATTCGACAGATTATGTAGGGCAAGTAGAAAGAAACTAGTTTTTTCATGTTTTTGGTGATTCATGTCATTAATACTTGATAGGGTTCATTAAAACAACAATTTTAGTGAAATGTAACTCGCCCCCCTTTCAAAAGTATTTTCTGTATGAGAATTGGTATTTCATATGATAAATCAAGTATTTGAAGTCGAAATCTAAGTATTTTTGTTCTAATTCACGTATTCGACAGATTATGTAGGGCAAGTAGAAAGAAACTAGTTTTTTCATGTTTTTGGTGATTCATGTCATTAACACTTGATAGTGTTCATTAAAACAACAATTTTAGTGAAATGTAACTCGCCCCCCTTTCAAAAGTATTTTCTGTATGAGAATCGGTATTTCATATGATAAATCAAGTATTTGAAGATTTTAGTATTTTGTGTTCGAATTCACGTATTGGACAGATTATGTAGGGCAAGTAGAAAGAAACTAGTTTTTTTCATGTTTTTGGTGATTCATGTCATTAACACTTGATAGGGTTCATTAAAACAACAATTTTAGTGAAATGTAACTCGCCCCCCTTTCAAAAGTATTTTCTGTATGAGAATCAGTATTTCATATGATAAATCAAGTATTTGAAGTCGAAATCTAAGTATTTTGTGTTCGAATTCACGTATTCGATAGATTATGTAGGGCAAGTAGAAAGAAACTAGTTTTTTCATGTTTTTGGTGATTCATGTCATTAACACTTGATAGGGTTCATTAAAAGAACAATTTTAGTGAAATGTAACTCGCCCCCCTTTCAAAAGTATTTTCTGTATGAGAATCGGTATTTCATATGATAAATCAAGTATTTGAAGTCGAAATCTTAGTATTTTGTGTTCGAATTCACGTATTCGACAGATTATGTAGGGCAAGTAGAAAGAAACTAGTTTTTTCATGTCATGTCATTAACACTTGATAGGGTTCATTAAAACAACAATTTTAGTGAAATGTAACTCGCCCCCTTTCAAAAGTATTTTCTGTATGAGAATCGGTATTTTATATGATAAATCAAGTATTTGAAGTCGAAATCTTAGTATTTTGTGTTCGAATTCACGTATTCGACAGATTATGTAGGGCAAGTAGAAAGAAACTAGTTTTTTCATGTTTTTGGTGATTCATGTCATTAATACTTGATAGGGTTCATTAAAACAACAATTTTAGTGAAATGTAACTCGCCCCCCTTTCAAAAGTATTTTCTGTACGAGAATTGGTATTTCATATGATAAATCAAGTATTTGAAGTCGAAATCTAAGTATTTTTGTTCGAATTCACGTATTCGACAGATTATGTAGGGCAAGTAGAAAGAAACTAGTTTTTTTCATGTTTTTGGTGATTCATGTCATTAACACTTGATAGTGTTCAATAAACAACAATTTTAGTGAAATGTAACTCCCCCCCTTTCAAAAGTATTTTCTGTATGAGAATCGGTATTTCATATGATAATCAAGTATTTGAAGTCGAAATCTAAGTATTTTGTGTTCGAATTCACGTATTCGACAGATTATGTAGGGCAAGTAGAAAGAAACTAGTTTTTTTCATGTTTTTGGTGATTCATGTCATTAACACTTGATAGTGTTCAATAAACAACAATTTTAGTGAAATGTAACTCGCCCCCCTTTCAAAAGTATTTTCTGTATGAGAATCGGTATTTCATATGATAAATCAAGTATTTGAAGTCGAAATCTAAGTATTTTGTGTTCGAATTCACGTATTGGACAGATTATGTAGGGCAAGTAGAAAGAAACTAGTTTTTTCATGTTTTTGGTGATTCATGTCATTAACACTTGATATGGTTCATTAAAACAACAATTTTAGTAAAATGTAACTCGCCCCCCTTTCAAAAGTATTTTCTGTATGAGAATTGGTATTTCATATGATAAATCAAGTATTTGAAGTCGAAATCTAAGTATTTTGTGTTCCAATTCACGTATTCGATAGATTATGAAGGGCAAGTAGAAAGAAACTAGTTTTTTCATGTTTTTGGTGATTCATGTCATTAACACTGATAGGGTTCATTAAAACAACAATTTTAGTGAAATGTAACTCGCCCCCCTTTCAAAAGTATTTTCTGTATGAGAATCGGTATTTCATATGATAAATCAAGTATTTGAAGTCGAAATCTTAGTATTTTGTGTTCGAATTCACGTATTCGACAGATTATGTATGGCAAGTAGAAAGAAACTAGTTTTTTCATATTTTTGGTGATTCATGTCATTAAAACTTGAAAGGGTTCATTAAAACAACAATTTTAGTGAAATGTATCTCGCCCCCTTTCAAAAGTATTTTCTGTATGAGAATCGGTATTTCATATGATAAATCAAGTATTTGAAGTCGAAATCTAAGTATTTTGTGTTCGAATTCACGTATTCGACAGATTATGTAGGGCAAGTAGAAAGAAACTAGTTTTTTCATGTTTTTGGTGATTCATGTCATTAACACTTGATAGGGTTCATTAAAACAACAATTTTAGTGAAATGTAACTCGCCCCCCTTTCAAATCTTAGTGATTCATGTCATTAACACTTGATAGGGTTCATTAAAACAACAATTTTAGTGAAATGTAACTCGCCCCCTTTCAAATCGGTATTTTATATGATAAATCAAGTATTTGAAGTCGAAATCTTAGTATTTTGTGTTCGAATTCACGTATTCGACAGATTATGTAGGGCAAGTAGAAAGAAGCTAGTTTTTTCATGTTTTTGGTGATTCATGTCATTAACACTTGATAGGGTTCATTAAAACAACAATTTTAGTGAAATGTATCACGCCCCCCTTTCAAAAGTATTTTCTGTATGAGAATCGGTATGTCATATGATAAATCAAGTATTTGAAGTCGAAATCTAAGTATTTTGTGTTCGAATTCACGTATTCGACAGATTATGTAGGGCAAGTAGAAAGAAACTAGTTTTTTCATGTTTTTGGTGATTCGTGTCATTAACACTTGACATTAAAAGAACAATTTTAGTGAAATGTAACTCGCCCCCTTTTAAAAGTATTTTCTGTACGAGAATCGGTATTTCATATGATAAATCAAGTATTTGAAGTCGAAATCTTAGTATTTTGTGTTCGAATTCACGTATTCGACAGATTATGTAGGGCAAGTAGAAAGAAACTAGTTTTTCATGTTTTGGTGATTCATGTCATTAATACTTGATAGGGTTCATTAAAACAACAATTTTAGTGAAATGTAACTCGCCCCCCTTTCAAAAGTATTTTCTGTATGAGAATTGGTATTTCATATGATAAATCAAGTATTTGAAGTCGAAATCTAAGTATTTTTGTTCTAATTCACGTATTCGACAGATTATGTAGGGCAAGTAGAAAGAAACTAGTTTTTTCATGTTTTTGGTGATTCATGTCATTAACACTTGATAGTGTTCATTAAAACAACAATTTTAGTGAAATGTAACTCGCCCCCTTTCAAAAGTATTTTTTGTATGAGAATCGGTATTTCATATGATAAATCAAGTATTTGAAGATTTTAGTATTTTGTGTTCGAATTCACGTATTGGACAGATTATGTAGGGTAAGTAGAAAGAAACTAGTTTCAAGGGCGGAGCTTCATTAGGCCTAGGGTAGGCTCTTGCCTACCCTGAAAAAAAGTAGGTATATATATATACATATGTATGTTGCATAAGGTGAAAAAATATTATTATATGTCTACGTATATGTCTTGCCAGTGAGACATTATGAAACCTGTATACTTCTTATCTATAAACAAAGTTATTTCTCAGAATCTTATCTTTATTACGTCTGGGCCACTATTAAACATATTTAATCTATATAAGTTAAATGTATGTACTTTTATGAACTCATTAACTTGGGTTTAATTAAGATAAATAAAAACTTATGAGGAGAATGTAAGAAAATAAAAACTTGTGAGGAGAATGTAAGAAAGAAGTGAGTAAATTTATAAACTTGAAGCATACCTTGTTAGTTAATTAAATATATGTCATATATTTAAACATTTTTAGCTTACAATTAAATAGATTTACTCGTTTAAATAAAAACGCACAAGATTTGCAATCAAGTAGACTATTTTAATTGAATCTGAAAGAATTATTGAAAACATTCTACTCAACATGTGTAAACGATATTCCTTGCTGTAGTAACCAAGAAGACATACAATAATTAAAATTACTACGTCATATTGATAAGTATGAGATCATACAGGAAAAATCAAATTATTTAGGTAATTTATTTATATTTTATATTGTAGTTGCTATATAAATTTTTTTGCCTACCCTCAAATATTTTTCTGGCTCCGCCCCTGACTAGTTTTTTTCATGTTTTTGGTGATTCATGTCATTAACACTTAATTGGGTTCATTAAAACAAAAATTTTAGTGAAATGTAACTCGCCCCCCTTTCAAAAGTATTTTCTGTATGAGAATCGGTATTTTATATGATAAATCAAGTATTTGAAATCGAAATCTAAGTATTTTGTGTTCGAATTCACGTATTCGATAGATTATGTAGGGCAAGTAGAAAGAAACTAGTTTTTTCATGTTTTTGGTGATTCATGTCATTAACACTTGATAGGGTTCACTAAAAGAACAATTTTAGGGAAATGTAACTCGCCCCCTTTCAAAAGTATTTTCTGTATGAGAATCGGTATTTCATATGATAAATCAAGTATTTGAAGTCGAAATCTTAGTATTTTGTGTTCGAATTCACGTATTCGACAGATTATGTAGGGCAAGTAGAAAGAAACTAGTTTTTTCATGTTTTTGGTGATTCATGTCATTAACACTTGATAGGGTTCATTAAAACAACAATTTTAGTGAAATGTAACTCGCCCCCCTTTCAAAAGTATTTTCTGTATGAGAATCGGTATTTTATATGATAAATCAAGTATTTGAAGTCGAAATCTTAGTATTTTGTGTTCGAATTCACGTATTCGACAGATTATGTAGGGCAAGTAGAAAGAAACTAGTTTTTTCATGTTTTTGGTGATTCATGTCATTAATACTTGATAGGGTTCATTAAAACAACAATTTTAGTGAAATGTAACTCGCCCCCCTTTCAAAAGTATTTTCTGTATGAGAATTGGTATTTCATATGATAAATCAAGTATTTGAAGTCGAAATCTAAGTATTTTTGTTCGAATTCACGTATTCGACAGATTATGTAGGGCAAGTAGAAAGAAACTAGTTTTTTTCATGTTTTTGGTGATTCATGTCATTAACACTTGATAGTGTTCAATAAACAACAATTTTAGTGAAATGTAACTCGCCCCCCTTTCAAAAGTATTTTCTGTATGAGAATCGGTATTTCATATGATAAATCAAGTATTTGAAGTCGAAATCTAAGTATTTTGTGTTCGAATTCACGTATTGGACAGATTATGTAGGGCAAGTAGAAAGAAACTAGTTTTTTCATGTTTTTGGTGATTCATGTCATTAACACTTGATATGGTTCATTAAAACAACAATTTTAGTGAAATGTAACTCGCCCCCCTTTCAAAAGTATTTTCTGTATGAGAATCGGTATTTCATATGATAAATCAAGTATTTGAAGTCGAAATCTAAGTATTTTGTGTTCGAATTCACGTATTGGACAGATTATGTAGGGCAAGTAGAAAGAAACTAGTTTTTTCATGTTTTTGGTGATTCATGTCATTAACACTTGATATGGTTCATTAAAACAACAATTTTAGTAAAATGTAACTCGCCCCCCTTTCAAAAGTATTTTCTGTATGAGAATTGGTATTTCATATGATAAATCAAGTATTTGAAGTCGAAATCTAAGTATTTTGTGTTCCAATTCACGTATTCGATAGATTATGAAGGGCAAGTAGAAAGAAACTAGTTTTTTCATGTTTTTGGTGATCCATGTCATTAACACTGATAGGGTTCATTAAAACAACAATTTTAGTGAAATGTAACTCGCCCCCCTTTCAAAAGTATTTTCTGTATGAGAATCGGTATTTCATATGATAAATCAAGTATTTGAAGTCGAAATCTTAGTATTTTGTGTTCGAATTCACGTATTCGACAGATTATGTAGGGCAAGTAGAAAGAAACTAGTTTTTTCATATTTTTGGTGATTCATGTCATTAAAACTTGAAAGGGTTCATTAAAACAACAATTTTAGTGAAATGTATCTCGCCCCCTTTCAAAAGTATTTTCTGTATGAGAATCGGTATTTCATATGATAAATCAAGTATTTGAAGTCGAAATCTAAGTATTTTGTGTTCGAATTCACGTATTCGACAGATTATGTAGGGCAAGTAGAAAGAAACTAGTTTTTTCATGTTTTTGGTGATTCATGTCATTAACACTTGATAGGGTTCATTAAAACAACAATTTTAGTGAAATGTAACTCGCCCCCCTTTCAAATCTTAGTGATTCATGTCATTAACACTTGATAGGGTTCATTAAAACAACAATTTTAGTGAAATGTAACTCGCCCCCTTTCAAATCGGTATTTTATATGATAAATCAAGTATTTGAAGTCGAAATCTTAGTATTTTGTGTTCGAATTCACGTATTCGACAGATTATGTAGGGCAAGTAGAAAGAAGCTAGTTTTTTCATGTTTTTGGTGATTCATGTCATTAACACTTGATAGGGTTCATTAAAACAACAATTTTAGTGAAATGTATCACGCCCCCCTTTCAAAAGTATTTTCTGTATGAGAATCGGTATGTCATATGATAAATCAAGTATTTGAAGTCGAAATCTAAGTATTTTGTGTTCGAATTCACGTATTCGACAGATTATGTAGGGCAAGTAGAAAGAAACTAGTTTTTTCATGTTTTTGGTGATTCGTGTCATTAACACTTGACATTAAAAGAACAATTTTAGTGAAATGTAACTCGCCCCCTTTTAAAAGTATTTTCTGTACGAGAATCGGTATTTCATATGATAAATCAAGTATTTGAAGTCGAAATCTTAGTATTTTGTGTTCGAATTCACGTATTCGACAGATTATGTAGGGCAAGTAGAAAGAAACTAGTTTTTCATGTTTTGGTGATTCATGTCATTAATACTTGATAGGGTTCATTAAAACAACAATTTTAGTGAAATGTAACTCGCCCCCCTTTCAAAAGTATTTTCTGTATGAGAATTGGTATTTCATATGATAAATCAAGTATTTGAAGTCGAAATCTAAGTATTTTTGTTCTAATTCACGTATTCGACAGATTATGTAGGGCAAGTAGAAAGAAACTAGTTTTTTCATGTTTTTGGTGATTCATGTCATTAACACTTGATAGTGTTCATTAAAACAACAATTTTAGTGAAATGTAACTCGCCCCCTTTCAAAAGTATTTTTTGTATGAGAATCGGTATTTCATATGATAAATCAAGTATTTGAAGATTTTAGTATTTTGTGTTCGAATTCACGTATTGGACAGATTATGTAGGGTAAGTAGAAAGAAACTAGTTTCAAGGGCGGAGCTTCATTAGGCCTAGGGTAGGCTCTTGCCTACCCTGAAAAAAAGTAGGTATATATATATACATATGTATGTTGCATAAGGTGAAAAAATATTATTATATGTCTACGTATATGTCTTGCCAGTGAGACATTATGAAACCTGTATACTTCTTATCTATAAACAAAGTTATTTCTCAGAATCTTATCTTTATTACGTCTGGGCCACTATTAAACATATTTAATCTATATAAGTTAAATGTATGTACTTTTATGAACTCATTAACTTGGGTTTAATTAAGATAAATAAAAACTTATGAGGAGAATGTAAGAAAATAAAAACTTGTGAGGAGAATGTAAGAAAGAAGTGAGTAAATTTATAAACTTGAAGCATACCTTGTTAGTTAATTAAATATATGTCATATATTTAAACATTTTTAGCTTACAATTAAATAGATTTACTCGTTTAAATAAAAACGCACAAGATTTGCAATCAAGTAGACTATTTTAATTGAATCTGAAAGAATTATTGAAAACATTCTACTCAACATGTGTAAACGATATTCCTTGCTGTAGTAACCAAGAAGACATACAATAATTAAAATTACTACGTCATATTGATAAGTATGAGATCATACAGGAAAAATCAAATTATTTAGGTAATTTATTTATATTTTATATTGTAGTTGCTATATAAATTTTTTGCCTACCCTCAAATATTTTTCTGGCTCCGCCCCTGACTAGTTTTTTTCATGTTTTTGGTGATTCATGTCATTAACACTTAATTGGGTTCATTAAAACAAAAATTTTAGTGAAATGTAACTCGCCCCCCTTTCAAAAGTATTTTCTGTATGAGAATCGGTATTTCATATGATAAATCAAGTATTTGAAATCGAAATCTAAGTATTTTGTGTTCGAATTCACGTATTCGATAGATTATGTAGGGCAAGTAGAAAGAAACTAGTTTTTTCATGTTTTTGGTGATTCATGTCATTAACACTTGATAGGGTTCACTAAAAGAACAATTTTAGGGAAATGTAACTCGCCCCCTTTCAAAAGTATTTTCTGTATGAGAATCGGTATTTCATATGATAAATCAAGTATTTGAAGTCGAAATCTTAGTATTTTGTGTTCGAATTCACGTATTCGACAGATTATGTAGGGCAAGTAGAAAGAAACTAGTTTTTTCATGTTTTTGGTGATTCATGTCATTAACACTTGATAGGGTTCATTAAAACAACAATTTTAGTGAAATGTAACTCGCCCCCCTTTCAAAAGTATTTTCTGTATGAGAATCGGTATTTTATATGATAAATCAAGTATTTGAAGTCGAAATCTTAGTATTTTGTGTTCGAATTCACGTATTCGACAGATTATGTAGGGCAAGTAGAAAGAAACTAGTTTTTTCATGTTTTTGGTGATTCATGTCATTAATACTTGATAGGGTTCATTAAAACAACAATTTTAGTGAAATGTAACTCGCCCCCCTTTCAAAAGTATTTTCTGTATGAGAATTGGTATTTCATATGATAAATCAAGTATTTGAAGTCGAAATCTAAGTATTTTTGTTCGAATTCACGTATTCGACAGATTATGTAGGGCAAGTAGAAAGAAACTAGTTTTTTTCATGTTTTTGGTGATTCATGTCATTAACACTTGATAGTGTTCAATAAACAACAATTTTAGTGAAATGTAACTCGCCCCCCTTTCAAAAGTATTTTCTGTATGAGAATCGGTATTTCATATGATAAATCAAGTATTTGAAGTCGAAATCTAAGTATTTTGTGTTCGAATTCACGTATTGGACAGATTATGTAGGGCAAGTAGAAAGAAACTAGTTTTTTCATGTTTTTGGTGATTCATGTCATTAACACTTGATATGGTTCATTAAAACAACAATTTTAGTGAAATGTAACTCGCCCCCCTTTCAAAAGTATTTTCTGTATGAGAATCGGTATTTCATATGATAAATCAAGTATTTGAAGTCGAAATCTAAGTATTTTGTGTTCGAATTCACGTATTGGACAGATTATGTAGGGCAAGTAGAAAGAAACTAGTTTTTTCATGTTTTTGGTGATTCATGTCATTAACACTTGATATGGTTCATTAAAACAACAATTTTAGTAAAATGTAACTCGCCCCCCTTTCAAAAGTATTTTCTGTATGAGAATTGGTATTTCATATGATAAATCAAGTATTTGAAGTCGAAATCTAAGTATTTTGTGTTCCAATTCACGTATTCGATAGATTATGAAGGGCAAGTAGAAAGAAACTAGTTTTTTCATGTTTTTGGTGATCCATGTCATTAACACTGATAGGGTTCATTAAAACAACAATTTAGTGAAATGTAACTCGCCCCCCTTTCAAAAGTATTTTCTGTATGAGAATCGGTATTTCATATGATAAATCAAGTATTTGAAGTCGAAATCTTAGTATTTTGTGTTCGAATTCACGTATTCGACAGATTATGTAGGGCAAGTAGAAAGAAACTAGTTTTTTCATGTTTTTGGTGATTCATGTCATTAAAACTTGAAAGGGTTCATTAAAACAACAATTTTAGTGAAATGTATCTCGCCCCCTTTCAAAAGTATTTTCTGTATGAGAATCGGTATTTCATATGATAAATCAAGTATTTGAAGTCGAAATCTAAGTATTTTGTGTTCGAATTCACGTATTCGACAGATTATGTAGGGCAAGTAGAAAGAAACTAGTTTTTTCATGTTTTTGGTGATTCATGTCATTAACACTTGATAGGGTTCATTAAAACAACAATTTTAGTGAAATGTAACTCGCCCCCCTTTCAAATCTTAGTGATTCATGTCATTAACACTTGATAGGGTTCATTAAAACAACAATTTTAGTGAAATGTAACTCGCCCCCCTTTCAAATCGGTATTTTATATGATAAATCAAGTATTTGAAGTCGAAATCTTAGTATTTTGTGTTCGAATTCACGTATTCGACAGATTATGTAGGGCAAGTAGAAAGAAACTAGTTTTTTCATGTTTTTGGTGATTCATGTCATTAACACTTGATAGGGTTCATTAAAACAACAATTTTAGTGAAATGTATCACGCCCCCCTTTCAAAAGTATTTTCTGTATGAGAATCGGTATGTCATATGATAAATCAAGTATTTGAAGTCGAAATCTAAGTATTTTGTGTTCGAATTCACGTATTCGACAGATTATGTAGGGCAAGTAGAAAGAAACTAGTTTTTTCATGTTTTTGGTGATTCGTGTCATTAACACTTGACATTAAAAGAACAATTTTAGTGAAATGTAACTCGCCCCCTTTTAAAAGTATTTTCTGTACGAGAATCGGTATTTCATATGATAAATCAAGTATTTGAAGTCGAAATCTTAGTATTTTGTGTTCGAATTCACGTATTCGACAGATTATGTAGGGCAAGTAGAAAGAAACTAGTTTTTCATGTTTTGGTGATTCATGTCATTAATACTTGATAGGGTTCATTAAAACAACAATTTTAGTGAAATGTAACTCGCCCCCCTTTCAAAAGTATTTTCTGTATGAGAATTGGTATTTCATATGATAAATCAAGTATTTGAAGTCGAAATCTAAGTATTTTTGTTCTAATTCACGTATTCGACAGATTATGTAGGGCAAGTAGAAAGAAACTAGTTTTTTCATGTTTTTGGTGATTCATGTCATTAACACTTGATAGTGTTCATTAAAACAACAATTTTAGTGAAATGTAACTCGCCCCCTTTCAAAAGTATTTTCTGTATGAGAATCGGTATTTCATATGATAAATCAAGTATTTGAAGATTTTAGTATTTTGTGTTCGAATTCACGTATTGGACAGATTATGTAGGGTAAGTAGAAAGAAACTAGTTTCAAGGGCGGAGCTTCATTAGGCCTAGGGTAGGCTCTTGCCTACCCTGAAAAAAAGTAGGTATATATATATACATATGTATGTTGCATAAGGTGAAAAAATATTATTGTATGTCTACGTATATGTCTTGCCAGTGAGACATTATGAAACCTGTATACTTCTTATCTATAAACAAAGTTATTTCTCAGAATCTTATCTTTATTACGTCTGGGCCACTATTAAACATATTTAATCTATATAAGTTAAATGTATGTACTTTTATGAACTCATTAACTTGGGTTTAATTAAGATAAATAAAAACTTATGAGGAGAATGTAAGAAAATAAAAACTTGTGAGGAGAATGTAAGAAAGAAGTGAGTAAATTTATAAACTTGAAGCATACCTTGTTAGTTAATTAAATATATGTCATATATTTAAACATTTTTAGCTTACAATTAAATAGATTTACTCGTTTAAATAAAAACGCACAAGATTTGCAATCAAGTAGACTATTTTAATTGAATCTGAAAGAATTATTGAAAACATTCTACTCAACATGTGTAAACGATATTCCTTGCTGTAGTAACCAAGAAGACATACAATAATTAAAATTACTACGTCATATTGATAAGTATGAGATCATACAGGAAAAATCAAATTATTTAGGTAATTTATTTATATTTTATATTGTAGTTGCTATATAAATTTTTTTGCCTACCCTCAATATTTTTCTGGCTCCGCCCCTGACTAGTTTTTTTCATGTTTTTGGTGATTCATGTCATTAACACTTAATTGGGTTCATTAAAACAAAAATTTTAGTGAAATGTAACTCGCCCCCCTTTCAAAAGTATTTTCTGTATGAGAATCGGTATTTCATATGATAAATCAAGTATTTGAAATCGAAATCTAAGTATTTTGTGTTCGAATTCACGTATTCGATAGATTATGTAGGGCAAGTAGAAAGAAACTAGTTTTTTCATGTTTTTGGTGATTCATGTCATTAACACTTGATAGGGTTCACTAAAAGAACAATTTTAGGGAAATGTAACTCGCCCCCTTTCAAAAGTATTTTCTGTATGAGAATCGGTATTTCATATGATAAATCAAGTATTTGAAGTCGAAATCTTAGTATTTTGTGTTCGAATTCACGTATTCGACAGATTATGTAGGGCAAGTAGAAAGAAACTAGTTTTTTCATGTTTTTGGTGATTCATGTCATTAACACTTGATAGGGTTCATTAAAACAACAATTTTAGTGAAATGTAACTCGCCCCCCTTTCAAAAGTATTTTCTGTATGAGAATCGGTATTTTATATGATAAATCAAGTATTTGAAGTCGAAATCTTAGTATTTTGTGTTCGAATTCACGTATTCGACAGATTATGTAGGGAAGTAGAAAGAAACTAGTTTTTTCATGTTTTTGGTGATTCATGTCATTAATACTTGATAGGGTTCATTAAAACAACAATTTTAGTGAAATGTAACTCGCCCCCCTTTCAAAAGTATTTTCTGTATGAGAATTGGTATTTCATATGATAAATCAAGTATTTGAAGTCGAAATCTAAGTATTTTTGTTCGAATTCACGTATTCGACAGATTATGTAGGGCAAGTAGAAAGAAACTAGTTTTTTTCATGTTTTTGGTGATTCATGTCATTAACACTTGATAGTGTTCAATAAACAACAATTTTAGTGAAATGTAACTCGCCCCCCTTTCAAAAGTATTTTCTGTATGAGAATCGGTATTTCATATGATAAATCAAGTATTTGAAGTCGAAATCTAAGTATTTTGTGTTCGAATTCACGTATTGGACAGATTATGTAGGGCAAGTAGAAAGAAACTAGTTTTTTCATGTTTTTGGTGATTCATGTCATTAACACTTGATATGGTTCATTAAAACAACAATTTTAGTGAAATGTAACTCGCCCCCCTTTCAAAAGTATTTTCTGTATGAGAATGGTATTTCATATGATAAATCAAGTATTTAAAGTCGAAATCTAAGTATTTTGTGTTCGAATTCACGTATTCGATAGATTATGTAGGGCAAGTAGAAAGAAACTAGTTTTTTCATGTTTTTGGTGATTCATGTCATTAACACTGATAGGGTTCATTAAAACAACAATTTTAGTGAAATGTAACTCGCCCCCCTTTCAAAAGTATTTTCTGTATGAGAATCGGTATTTCATATGATAAATCAAGTATTTGAAGTCGAAATCTTAGTATTTTGTGTTCGAATTTACGTATTCGACATATTATGTAGGGCAAGTAGAAAGAAACTAGTTTTTTCATGTTTTTGGTGATTCATGTCATTAAAACTTGAAAGGGTTCATTAAAACAACAATTTTAGTGAAATGTATCTCGCCCCCTTTCAAAAGTATTTTCTGTATGAGAATCGGTATTTCATATGATAAATCAAGTATTTGAAGTCGAAATCTAAGTATTTTGTGTTCGAATTCACGTATTCGACAGATTATGTAGGGCAAGTAGAAAGAAACTAGTTTTTTCATGTTTTTGGTGATTCATGTCATTAACACTTGATAGGGTTCATTAAAACAACAATTTTAGTGAAATGTAACTCGCCCCCCTTTCAAAAGTATTTTCTGTATGAGAATCGGTATTTTATATGATAAATCAAGTATTTGAAGTCGAAATCTTAGTATTTTGTGTTCGAATTCACGTATTCGACAGATTACGTAGGGGCAAGTAGAAAGAAACTAGTTTTTTCATGTTTTTGGTGATTCATGTCATTAACACTTGATAGGGTTCATTAAAACAACAATTTTAGTGAAATGTATCTCGCCCCCCTTTCGAAAGTATTTTCTGTATGAGAATCGGTATTTCATATGATAAATCAAGTATTTGAAGTCGAAATCTAAGTATTTTGTGTTCGAATTCACGTATTCGATAGATTATGTAGGGCAAGTAGAAAGAAACTGGTTTTTTCATGTTTTTGGTGATTCATGTCATTAACACTGATAGGGTTCATTAAAACAACAATTTTAGTGAAATGTAACTCGCCCCCCTTTCAAAAGTATTTTCTGTATGAGAATCGGTATTTCATATGATAAATCAGCATTTGAAGTCGAAATCTTAGTATTTTGTGTTCGAATTCACGTATTCGACAGATTATGTAGGGCAAGTAGAAAGAAACTAGTTTTTTCATGTTTTTGGTGATTCATGTCATTAAAACTTGAAAGGGTTCATTAAAACAACAATTTTAGTGAAATGTATCTCGCCCCCTTTCAAACCCCTTTCAAAAGTATTTTCTGTTTGAGAATCGGTATTTCATATGATAAATCAAGTATTTGAAGTCGAAATCTAAGTATTTTGTGTTCGAATTCACGTATTAGACAGATTATGTAGGGCAAGTAGAAAGAAACTACTTTTTTCATGTTTTGGTGATTCATGTCATTAACACTTGATAGGGTTCATTAATAACAACAATTTTAGTGAAATGTAACTCGCCCCCCTTTCAAAAGTATTTTCTGTATGAGAATCGGTTTTTATATGATAAATCAAGTATTTGAAGTCGAAATCTTAGTATTTTGTGTTCGAATTCACGTATTCGACAGATTATGTAGGGCAAGTAGAAAGAAACTAGGTTTTTCATGTTTTTGGTGATTCATGTCATTAACACTTGATAGGGTTCATTAAAACAACAATTTTAGTGAAATGTATCTCGCCCCCCTTTCAAAAGTATTTTCTGTATGAGAATCGGTATTTCATATGATAAATCAAGTATTTGAAGTCGAAATCTAAGTATTTTGTGTTCGAATTCACGTATTCGACAGATTATGTAGGGAAAGTAGAAAGAAACTAGTTTTTTCAGGTTTTTGGTGATTCATGTCATTAATACTTGATAGGGTTCATTAAAAGAACAATTTTAGTGAAATGTAACTCGCCCCCCTTTCAAAAGTATTTTCTGTATGAGAATCGGTATTCATATGATAATCAAGTATTTGAAGTCGAAATCTAAGTATTTTTGTTCGAATTCACGTATTCGACAGATTATGTAGGGCAAGTAGAAAGAAACTAGTTTTTTCATGTTTTTGGTGATTCATGTCATTAACACTTGATAGGGTTCATTAAAACAACAATTTTAGTGAAATGTATCTCGCCCCCCTTTCAAAAGTATTTTCTGTATGAGAATCGGTATTTCATATGATAAATCAAGTATTTGAAGTCGAAATCTAAGTATTTTGTGTTCGAATTCACGTATTCGACAGATTATGTAGGGCAAGTAGAAAGAAACTAGTTTTTTCATGTTTTTGTGATTCATGTCATTAACACTTGACATTAAAAGAACAATTTTAGTGAAATGTAACTCGCCCCCCTTTCAAAAGTATTTTCTGTATGTGAATCGGTATTTCATATGATAAATCAAGTATTTGATGTCGAAATCTTAGTATTTTGTGTTCGAATTCACGTATTCGACAGATTATGTAGGGCAAGTAGAAAGAAACTAGTTTTTTCATGTTTTTGGTGATTCATGTCATTAACACTTGATAGGGTTCATTAAAACAACAATTTTAGTGAAATGTAACTCGCCCCCTTTCAAAAGTATTTTCTGTATGAGAATCGGTATTTTATATGATAAATCAAGTATTTGAAGTCGAAATCTTAGTATTTTGTGTTCGAATTCACGTATTCGACAGATTATGTAGGGCAAGTAGAAAGAAACTAGTTTTTTCATGTTTTTGGTGATTCATGTCATTAATACTTGATAGGGTTCATTAAAACAACAATTTTAGTGAAATGTAACTCGCCCCCCTTTCAAAAGTATTTTCTGTATGAGAATTGTATTTCATATGATAAATCAAGTATTTGAAGTCGAAATCTAAGTATTTTTGTTCGAATTCACGTATTCGACAGATTATGTAGGGCAAGTAGAAAGAAACTAGTTTTTTTCATGTTTTTGGTGATTCATGTCATTAACACTTGATAGTGTTCAATAAACAACAATTTTAGTGAAATGTAACTCGCCCCCCTTTCAAAAGTATTTTCTGTATGAGAATCGGTATTTCATATGATAAATCAAGTATTTGAAGTCGAAATCTAAGTATTTTGTGTTCGAATTCACGTATTAGACAGATTATGTAGGGCAAGTAGAAAGAAACTACTTTTTTCATGTTTTTGGTGATTCATGTCATTAACACTTGATAGGTTCATTAATAACAACAATTTTAGTGAAATGTAACTCGCCCCCCTTTCAAAAGTATTTTCTGTATGAGAATCGGTATTTTATATGATAAATCAAGTATTTGAAGTCGAAATCTTAGTATTTTGTGTTCGAATTCACGTATTCGACAGATTATGTAGGGCAAGTAGAAAGAAACTAGTTTTTCATGTTTTTGGTGATTCATGTCATTAACACTTGATAGGGTTCATTAAAACAACAATTTTAGTGAAATGTATCTCGCCCCCCTTTCAAAAGTATTTTCTGTATGAGAATCGGTATTTCATATGATAAATCAAGTATTTGAAGTCGAAATCTAAGTATTTTGTGTTCGAATTCACGTATTCGACAGATTATGTAGGGAAAGTAGAAAGAAACTAGTTTTTTCAGGTTTTTGGTGATTCATGTCATTAATACTTGATAGGGTTCATTAAAGAACAATTTTAGTGAAATGTAACTCGCCCCCCTTTCAAAAGTATTTTCTGTATGAGAATCGGTATTCATATGATAATCAAGTATTTGAAGTCGAAATCTAAGTATTTTTGTTCGAATTCACGTATTCGACAGATTATGTAGGGCAAGTAGAAAGAAACTAGTTTTTTCATGTTTTTGGTGATTCATGTCATTAACACTTGATAGGGTTCATTAAAACAACAATTTTAGTGAAATGTATCTCGCCCCCCTTTCAAAAGTATTTTCTGTATGAGAATCGGTATTTCATATGATAAATCAAGTATTTGAAGTCGAAATCTAAGTATTTTGTGTTCGAATTCACGTATTCGACAGATTATGTAGGGCAAGTAGAAAGAAACTAGTTTTTTCATGTTTTTGGTGATTCATGTCATTAACACTTGACATTAAAAGAACAATTTTAGTGAAATGTAACTCGCCCCCCTTTCAAAAGTATTTTCTGTATGTGAATCGGTATTTCATATGATAAATCAAGTATTTGATGTCGAAATCTTAGTATTTTGTGTTCGAATTCACGTATTCGACAGATTATGTAGGGCAAGTAGAAAGAAACTAGTTTTTTCATGTTTTTGGTGATTCATGTCATTAACACTTGATAGGGTTCATTAAAACAACAATTTTAGTGAAATGTAACTCGCCCCCCTTTCAAAAGTATTTTCTGTATGAGAATCGGTATTTTATATGATAAATCAAGTATTTGAAGTCGAAATCTTAGTATTTTGTGTTCGAATTCACGTATTCGACAGATTATGTAGGGCAAGTAGAAAGAAACTAGTTTTTTCATGTTTTTGGTGATTCATGTCATTAATACTTGATAGGGTTCATTAAAACAACAATTTTAGTGAATGTAACTCGCCCCCCTTTCAAAAGTATTTTCTGTATGAGAATTGGTATTTCATATGATAAATCAAGTATTTGAAGTCGAAATCTAAGTATTTTTGTTCGAATTCACGTATTCGACAGATTATGTAGGGCAAGTAGAAAGAAACTAGTTTTTTTCATGTTTTTGGTGATTCATGTCATTAACACTTGATAGTGTTCAATAAACAACAATTTTAGTGAAATGTAACTCGCCCCCCTTTCAAAAGTATTTTCTGTATGAGAATCGGTATTTCATATGATAAATCAAGTATTTGAAGTCGAAATCTAAGTATTTTGTGTTCGAATTCACGTATTGGACAGATTATGTAGGGCAAGTAGAAAGAAACTAGTTTTTTCATGTTTTTGGTGATTCATGTCATTAACACTTGATATGGTTCATTAAAACAACAATTTTAGTGAAATGTAACTCGCCCCCCTTTCAAAAGTATTTTCTGTATGAGAATTGGTATTTCATATGATAAATCAAGTATTTGAAGTCGAAATCTAAGTATTTTGTGTTCGAATTCACGTATTCGACAGATTATGTAGGGCAAGTAGAAAGAAACTAGTTTTTTCATGTTTTTGGTGATTCATGTCATTAACACTGATAGAGTTCATTAAAACAACAATTTTAGTGAAATGTAACTCGCCCCCTTTCAAAAGTATTTTCTGTATGAGAATCGGTATTTCATATGATAAATCAAGTATTTGAAGTCGAAATCTTAGTATTTTGTGTTCGAATTCACGTATTCGACAGATTATGTATGGCAAGTAGAAAGAAACTAGTTTTTTCATGTTTTTGGTGATTCATGTCATTAAAACTTGAAGGGTTCATTAAAACAACAATTTTAGTGAAATGTATCTCGCCCCCTTTCAAAAGTATTTTCTGTATGAGAATCGGTATTTCATATGATAAATCAAGTATTTGAAGTCGAAATCTAAGTATTTTGTGTTCGAATTCACGTATTCGACAGATAATGTAGGGCAAGTAGAAAGAAACTAGTTTTTTCATGTTTTTGGTGATTCATGTCATTAACACTTGATAGGGTTCATTAAAACAACAATTTTAGTGAAATGTAACTCGCCCCCTTTCAAAAGTATTTTCTGTATGAGAATCGGTATTTTATATGATAAATCAAGTATTTGAAGTCGAAATCTTAGTATTTTGTGTTCGAATTCACGTATTCGACATTTATGTAGGGCAAGTAGAAAGAAACTAGTTTTTTCATGTTTTTGGTGATTCATGTCATTAACACTTGATAGAGTTCATTAAAACAACAATTTTAGTGAAATGTATCACGCCCCCCTTTCAAAAGTATTTTCTGTATGAGAATCGGTATGTCATATGATAAATCAAGTATTTGAAGTCGAAATCTAAGTATTTTGTGTTCGAATTCACGTATTCGACAGATTATGTAGGGCAAGTAGAAAGAAACTAGTTTTTTCATGTTTTGGTGATTCGTGTCATTAACACTTGACATTAAAAGAACAATTTTAGTGAAATGTAACTCGCCCCCTTTTAAAAGTATTTTCTGTATGAGAATCGGTATTTCATATGATAAATCAAGTATTTGAAGTCGAAATCTTAGTATTTTGTGTTCGAATTCACGTATTCGACAGATTATGTAGGGCAAGTAGAAAGAAACTAGTTTTTTCATGTTTTTGGTGATTCATGTCATTAAAACTTGAAAGGGTTCATTAAAACAACAATTTTAGTGAAATGTATCTCGCCCCCTTTCAAAAGTATTTTCTGTATGAGAATCGGTATTTCATATGATAAATCAAGTATTTGAAGTCGAAATCTAAGTATTTTGTGTTCGAATTCACGTATTCGACAGATTATGTAGGGCAAGTAGAAAGAAACTAGTTTTTTCATGTTTTTGGTGATTCATGTCATTAACACTTGATAGGTTTCATTAAAACAACAATTTTAGTGAAATGTAACTCGCCCCCCTTTCAAAAGTATTTTCTGTATGAGAATCGGTATTTTATATGATAAATCAAGTATTTGAAGTCGAAATCTTAGTATTTTGTGTTCGAATTCACGTATTCGACAGATTATGTAGGGGCAAGTAGAAAGAAACTAGTTTTTTCATGTTTTTGGTGATTCATGTCATTAACACTTGATAGGGTTCATTAAAACAACAATTTTAGTGAAATGTATCACGCCCCCCTTTCAAAAGTATTTTCTGTATGAGAATCGGTATGTCATATGATAAATCAAGTATTTGAAGTCGAAATCTAAGTATTTTGTGTTCGAATTCACGTATTCGACAGATTATGTAGGGCAAGTAGAAAGAAACTAGTTTTTTCATGTTTTTGGTGATTCGTGTCATTAACACTTGACATTAAAAGAACAATTTTAGTGAAATGTAACTCGCCCCCTTTTAAAAGTATTTTCTGTATGAGAATCGGTATTTCATATGATAAATCAAGTATTTGAAGTCGAAATCTTAGTATTTTGTGTTCGAATTCACGTATTCGACAGATTATGTAGGGCAAGTAGAAAGAAACTAGTTTTTTCATGTTTTTGGTGATTCATGTCATTAAAACTTGAAAGGGTTTATTAAAACAACAATTTTAGTGAAATGTATCTCGCCCCCTTTCAAAAGTATTTTCTGTATGAGAATCGGTATTTCATATGATAAATCAAGTATTTGAAGTCGAAATCTAAGTATTTTGTGTTCGAATTCACGTATTCGACAGATTATGTAGGGCAAGTAGAAAGAAACTAGTTTTTTTCATGTTTTTGGTGATTCATGTCATTAACACTTGATTGGGTTCATTAAAACAACAATTTTAGTGAAATGTAACTCGCCCCCCTTTCAAAAGTATTTTCTGTATGAGAATCGGTATTTTATATGATAAATCAAGTATTTGAAGTCGAAATCTTAGTATTTTGTGTTCGAATTCACGTATTCGACAGATTATGTAGGGGCAAGTAGGGCTGTTAAAAATTGACCCGACCCGCCAACCCGACACGAACCGCACCCGAAAATAGCAGGTTCGGGTTAGCATTTTTGACCTGTTTACGTAAATGGGTAAACCCGAACCCAACCCAATTATTAAGTGGGTAAGGTTAGGGTTCGGATTTTCAACCCGAAACCAACCCGAAACCAACCCGAAATCAACCCATTTAACCCGAATAATATATATTGTTAAAATATTATTAATTAAATAACATAAAAGGATTAACCATAATTCTCTATCCACTCTCACGCTCGCAAATGAATTTATAGCAAAAAAAATTGCATTATTTCTCCTTTTAGTTTAATTTGGAGTTATAATTCTCTCAATTTTGTTATTTTCTTTTTTATTTTTAATTTAAACGGGTTGGACGGGTTGGCGGGTTGGGTTAGGGTTAAAGCAGGTGGTTTGGGTTTGATTTTCAACCTGTTTAGTAAACAGGTCAGGTCAGGGTTGAAGTTTTCAACCCGTTTATTAAACGGGTTGAACCCGAAGGTGACCCAACCCGACCTGTTTACCACCCCTAGGGGCAAGTAGAAAGAAACTAGTTTTTTCATGTTTTTGGTGATTGATGTCATTAACACTTGATAGGGTTCATTAAAACAACAATTTTAGTGAAATGTATCTCGCCCCCCTTTCAAAAGTATTTTCTGTATGAGAATCGGTATTTCATATGATAAATCAAGTATTTGAAGTCGAAATCTAAGTATTTTGTGTTCGAATTCACGTATTCGACAGATTATGTAGGGAAAGTAGAAAGAAACTAGTTTTTCATGTTTTTGGTGATTCATGTCATTAACACTTGATAGGGTTCATTAAAAGAACAATTTTAGTGAAATGTAACTCGCCCCCCTTTCAAAATTATTTTCTGTATGAGAATCGGTATTTCATATGATAATCAAGTATTTGAAGTCGAAATCTAAGTATTTTTGTTCGAATTCACGAATTCGACAGATTATGTAGGGCAAGTAGAAAGAAACTAGTTTTTTCATGTTTTTGGTGATTCATGTCATTAACACTTGATAGGGTTCATTAAAACAACAATTTTAGTGAAATGTATCTCGCCCCCCTTTCAAAAGTATTTTCTGTATGAGAATCGGTATTTCATATGATAAATCAAGTATTTGAAGTCGAAATCTAAGTATTTTGTGTTCGAATTCACGTATTCGACAGATTATGTAGGGCAAGTAGAAAGAAACTAGTTTTTTCATGTTTTTGGTGATTCATGTCATTAACATTTGACATTAAAAGAACAATTTTAGTGAAATGTAATTCGCCCCCCTTTCAAAAGTATTTTCTGTATGTGAATCGGTATTTCATATGATAAATCAAGTATTTGATGTCGAAATCTTAGTATTTTGTGTTCGAATTCACGTATTCGACAGATTATGTAGGGCAAGTAGAAAGAAACTAGTTTTTCATGTTTTTGGTGATTCATGTCATTAATTCTTGATAGGGTTCATTAAAACAACAATTTTAGTGAAATGCAACTCGACCCCCTTTCAAAAGTATTTTCTGTATGAGAATCGGTATTTTATATGATAAACTAAGTATTTGAAGTCGAAATCTAAGTATTTTTGTTCGAATTCACGTATTCGACAGATTATGTAGGGCAAGTAGAAAGAAACTAGTTTTTTCATGTTTTTGGTGATTCATGTCATTAACACTTGATATGGTTCATTAAAACAACAATTCCAGTGAAATGCATCTCGCCCCCCTTTCAAAAATATTTTCTGTATGAGAGTCGGTATTTGATATGATAATCAAGTATTTGAAGTCAAAGTTTAAGTATTTTGTGTTCTAATGCAGGTATTCAACATATTATGTAGGGAAAGTAGAAAGAAACTAGTTTTTTTCATGTTTTTCGTGGTTCATGTCATTAACACTTGATAGGGTTCAATAAAAATGACTTGCGAGAAAGAAGTATTTTGCATGTTGGTGATGAACAATGAAATTAATATGTGTGATGTTTGATGAAAAGGTACCAATTTAGTCATAGAAGTCACACTACGATCTGTTTGTTTTTTCTGCTCCAAATAAGGTATTTTCTTCCCTAAATTAGGTATTTGGTGACACGATTTATGTATTTTACTAATGAAATCAAGTTCTTGACCACATACGAAAGTGAAGTGGCTAGAAAACTAATTTTGTGGTTTGATGAGGATCAATGTTCTTACTATGTAGAATGCTTGATAAAACCATTCATTCTAGGCTTAGATGTTCTCCCTAATTCGCAAGTATTTTCTACATGAATATCAATATTTAACTCCTGAAATTAAGTACTTTAGTCCTTGATTAAGGTATTTTACTAATGAATTCAAGTATTTGACGCATACGAAAGTGAAGTGGCTAGAAAACTAATTTTGTGGGTTGATGAGGATCAATGTTCTTACTTTTTAGAATGCTTGATAAAACCAACCATTTTAGGCTTGGATGTTCTCCCCCAATTCGCAAGTATTTTCTACATCTATATCAGTATTTATCTCCAATACTGATATTAAGTACTTTAGTCTTGATTGAGTTATTTTACTAATGAATTGAAGTACTTGACCGTGGACGAAAGTGAAGTGGCTAGAAAACTAATTTTGTGGTGTTGATGAGGATCAATGTTCTTACTGTGTAGAATGTTGATAAAACCAACCATTCTAGGCTTAGATGTTCTCCCCCAATTCTCAAGTATTTCTACATGAATATCAGTATTATTTTTCTGAAATTAAGTACTTTAGTCCTTGATTTAGGTATTTTATTATTGAATTCCAGTACTTGACCTTATAAGAAAGTGGAGTGGTTAGGAAACTAATTTTGTGGTGCTAATGAGGATCGATATCCTTGTTATGTATATGCTTATTAAAACACCTACAGAATCCGACAATCAGAATCATAAAATTTCAGATCTCATCACACAGTGTAAACCCACGTAAAAAGAAACCGGACATGATGAAAACAGTCTCGCAAAAACTCTGTTTGCATAGAAAGAAACTGAGCTCTCTTCCATCAGACCTCCACAAGAGAAGATGTGAGATATAAACAGGAAAAGGAACAATTAATCATAAAACTTTCGTGAATGTCCACAAATAACTAATTCCTACAAAGTCAAAGTAGATAACCCGTGGCAGAAAATTTCACAAGATAAGCACACTAAAAACTATATCTTGATTCAATGGTTTGGTCAAAATCGAAAGAACTTGCACTACACGAATGGACTTAGAGCTGTTGATGCCACGCCACGAGTTCTGAACAATTTTGGTTGGTAAACTATTAAAACACAAAGGCAAATGAAATCAAGCTTCATAATCTTCAAATCAATATTCATTAATATTGGAAGAGTGATATTCAATAATTAACCAATTTGTCAACATGTGGGGTGCGTCTAAATTTGTGGAGAGCAACTCTAGCTGGCGGAGCTGTTTTGGGCTTTTGAAGTGTGTGAGAAATAGATGGCAAAGTGAGGGTAATTGACTGAAGAATCAAAGTGGGTTTCGTCCTCTGCTCTCATGGCCGGCGTAGTGCAAGTAGAGGAATTAGGATCGCCGCCCGCCAGACGATATATACTGACCGACATGCTCTCAATGGATTTTTATTTTTCTGTGTTTTTAAGCTTTGGACTGTCGAATTCCATTTCTATTCAAATGGCCAACGCAGCCTTGAAAGAAAGAAGAGAGGTTAAATTAGTAATTGGCACATAAGGGAGTGGAAACAAATTTTCGGCCTAATGTCACTACCTAACTACAAAAGCAAACTTATGGGGACTGATTCATAAGACAAAGTTGTTAATAGGTATTTTTCTCTAAAATCCCCCCAAATAAAGGTTTGAAACAATATTAAGGAACCTAATGATTAGAGCGCAAAGATCTAATAAAGAAAGGCCCAAAATTTAAATACTTGAATAAAACCTACAACAATTATTTAAGCGGGTGTTTGTTTCAGGTGATCCAACATTACGGTGATACGCACATCATGGTGATGTGGGTATCACCGGAATGTGGATCAAGGTGATATGTCATCAGTGTGTTTGTTTTAAGGTGATATTTCATTTTGCAGATCAACGTGATATTGAAGTATTCTGTTTGTTTAATCACTGTGATGTGTAGGGTGACGTTATATAAATGTCATATTTGACCCTATACATATGATTTAAATAATGTGTTAACTTTTTTAAGGTGATACTTTATGTGATAATCATTAATATATTAAAATATACATTTAATTATAAGTATTATTTATATTTATACTTTTTTAAATATAAGTTTTAATATTTCTAAATAACTGGAATATTTTTAAGATTTAATTATGTTAATCATGTAATTATATTGATAATGGCATATAAAGTAATAATGTTAAAATATCAAGGGTATTTTCGTCTATTAAAAAGTTAGATCACCTCATCACCTCATCACCATGATGTTGGATCACCTAGGTTTTTTGGGGTGATCTGAAATATGAAATATCACCCCATTTTCATCACTTCGGTGATCCATCATTCCGGTGATGGCTCATCACCTAAACTAAACAAACACAGTGATAAGTGGTAAACGAGAGGATCACGGTGATGTTTTGGAAGTTCATCCCAAAACAAAACACCCCCTAAGTGGGTTGCTTAATTCTTGGGGAAAGACACGAGCACCCACCACCTTCTAATCACCACTTAACAATCTTAACCACGATAAAAGAAATCAATTGATAATAATACATGGCAAGAACGAAAAATACAAGAAAGAGAACAAACATAACTAAGAAAAGAAAGCTTCCAACGAGTGTAAGGCCATTAAACATTCAAAGAATTTGGAGAGAAGAAGGTAAAGATCCTTGTTTTTGTAACTTTCTTATACTAATAGAAATATTTATTTGTTTATATGATTCCTTAACTTGAGTAATTAGATGTTAGTCACGAGAAGTTCCAAGCTTGCTAGGTTTATGACAAAGATCTTAGGTTTTAGTCTTTACTCACCTAAGGGTTTTATGATTTTCGAAATCTAAAAAGTTCATGAGGGCTTAATATATTTAGACCGTACCCTTTTCTGGGTTTGGCATGATTTTCAAAAGAACCACTGTTTTTGAACTTAAAAATTTTTCAGACAGATGAAGTGTTCATAAGTGTTCGATGTTTTTATAGTACATTAATTTCTAGGTTTAGGATGAACTTTGAAATAGGATTTCATGAATTTTAAACGTTTCGCGGGCTGTGAGTGAGTAGAAGTTTCGCAAATTGAGCTTCGCGAATTATGAGAGTGTGAAGTTTTCGCGGGCCATAGGAGTTTGCGAATTGTGAGAGAGTGAGAGTTTCGAGGACTTGAATTGATTTCGTGGGCCGATCCGATTTTTGCAAATGGGAGATGAATTTGGGCCGAAATTTTATTCGCGGGCATGAGAGATTCGCGAATTGGGTTAGGAGATGAGGTTTTCACGGGTCGACTTAGTTCGCGGGCTTAAGTTCGTGAATCCTATTTGTGAAAGAGAGGAATGAGTTTCGCGAGTCTGAGGGTTTCGCGAATCATAATCTCTTTGCATACAATGGATTTCGCGAACCCTAAGCTTTCGCGAATTATGAACCTTTCGCGAACCAAACGGTTTCGCGAGTTACTAAGGGTTTTCGCTGGTTGACCATTGACCTCTAGACTAGTGTTAAAACATAGTTATTTAAGCAAGTACAGTTCTAGAATTAGTACACATACTAATATAATTTATATCTTCAGAGGTTCGACATTTAGGGAATTCACCGGATCTCTTGGCTGACGTTATCAGGAGGACAGGTAGGTGTGTGACGGTGAGCCATTGGCCCGTTGGACATTATGCGGCAGACTACGGGCGACCTGGGACATCCCCAAGTAGGATATCTAGTGTAGGCCACGCTGTTGCTTGTGAAAGGAGGCGACCTGGAGTTTGCGACCTGGGTACCCTTACGAGACCTATTGTAGGCTACCGGCGTAGGCACCACATTTGGGCAGAAGAGGGCAACCTGTGAGTGTGAGACCTAATACGACTAAGGGAGGCTGCCCAAAGCATGCCACTGCCGTCGTGATAGTGTTGTGGTTGTATTCGTGATCGTGATAGTGATTTCGCGTGATGGTGCACAGTATGAGCCAGGGCGCGTTGGGAGGTAGTGAGTGTCTCCCGGTTGTGATGAGTGATGATGAGTGACATTGCATTGGTCAGAATCGAGGGTGAGTGAACGTGAGTGAGTCACACATGCATGTGCCTTATTTCACCTACTAGGCAATAGTTCAGTGTTACATGTTGTAGGTAATCGACGAATCAAGGCTGGCTAGCGGAGCTTCCATGGGCTTTTGAGGGCGGGGTTGTACCTGAATGACGACCTGTGGGCGAGTGATAGGATGATTTG
This sequence comes from Craterostigma plantagineum, assembly GCA_027422505.1. Taxonomy (NCBI): domain Eukaryota; kingdom Viridiplantae; phylum Streptophyta; class Magnoliopsida; order Lamiales; family Linderniaceae; genus Craterostigma; species Craterostigma plantagineum. Next base: position 1,164,266 of record JAPQWV010000157.1, read on the forward strand.
GGCCTACGGACCGCTTGTTTTGACGTTTCGTATAAACAAATGTTTTTGTGAATGGGTTCTCCGCAGCTTTCGCTGCTAAACCTAACGTGAGTTATCGCAAACTAGCGATTAGAAAGTGAGGGTTGTCATAGGTGGTATCAGAGCTTAGGATATAGATTCTGTTGACTGCCATGTGTAGAATATCATTTCTAATTGTGCTTTGATTTTATTAGCTGTCCTTGTAATTAGGAGTTTTATTTGTATTTGTCCTTAGTTTAGGACTTGCTTGCTATTTATACCAAGTCTGTTTGGTACAAATAGGATTGTACACATTGTGCTTAATAGAGAAAATTAGTCAGTTGATCCGAAAGGCTGCCAATCTAATTATTTCAAATATTTTCTCGCACTAATCGATTCTCTCTAGCGTTCTTCAAAATAGTTTTTTGATCGAATCTTAATGCAATCATCTCAATCGAATTACTTAGGATGGAAGCCAATGACCATAGGAGTTGATAATCGAGGACCTAACAATTGGTATCAGAGAAGATTCGTTCTGCTTTGAATCGAAAATTATTAGAATCTTATCGAATTTAAATTCTGAAGCTGTTTTCGCTCGAAGAACAGTTTTGGCGCGAAAAGTTGAATCCAATCAGATACCCTTAATTCTGTGCTTAATTGATTTGAATGTTTCTGTGCTCGCTTAGGTGCTATAAATCGTTTGCGATTAGATCGGTAGCATTTAGAATATTAATTTAGCAAATTTGATTGAATTTGAGAAGTTACTGTCCGTGCGAAGAACAGTTTGAACACGTACTGATTTAACTTAAATTCTACATAATATGCTTCATAACGTGTTTACTTGCTTGTTCGTGTGTGCTAAGTAGCTGATTGTGAGCAAATACCTGCAGGCTGCAATTTCACTTCCTAATTTGGTGTTTTTGCTTGAATCAGTGTTAATTAGGGCTCTACGACTGTTTGCGTGATTTTAATTTTTCTCGCTAGTCTTCGATTGAATTAATTTCTCGATCAAAAACTTGTGGGATAATTTTTCTCGGTTAGAACACTAAGTCAGCGCTAAAGTCGCCGTCACTAGTAGAAAAAATTTCTCGAGCATTATTAAGCGAAAATCTTTTTCGACGATACCTATTTTGATTTGCGCGCGCAAACCTTTCCGTAGAAAATGCTTTTCGGTCAGACTTTTAGTTTGACCAAGCGAAAATCATTTGCATCCGAGAAACTTTTACAGTCAACGGATTTATTTTGACTCAACAAAAAACTTACTAAACGTACTGTGTCTTTGTGTTCGAAATAAATTCACGCTCGAGAAATTTTTCTCGACCGAAAGATTTTGAGCAATTTATTTCTCTCGTAAAATTTTTGCTGATAGACTTTCTCGCACGAGAAAGTAATAATTACATTTTACTTCGACGAATTGATTTTTGATCAAACTTTAAAGATTGAATCAAAGATTATTCTCGACACTGCTTTCGAATCAAACGCTACTAACAAATCTGTCACTTGTGAATCTTGTTACATCAAATCATATCATCAAAACAAACAGCGAAGATCCTTCATCAACTTTACTACAAAATGAATGCATATGCGCTAGGAAATGACAGCCGTTCTCCGATCCTAAAAAGCAGCGAAATACACTGCATGGTAGAAGCCTCTTTCTGAATTTCATCTAGTTAAAGAATCAGGCCGGCAACCTTCTCTTGTCACTTGAGCAAGGTCCAACTCAGTTTTGGGTAAATGTACCCGGGGACAACACAGCAAATCCTCCAATTCCTGCCTCTAGGCAACTCAAAGAACCTAGGGAATACACAAAGGAGGAAAGAACTAGAGCAAAGGCTGATCTGATAGCCAAGAATACTCTAATGCAGGGCATCCCAAATGAAATCTATTTGACAGATCGACAGCCTTCCAACGGCTAAGGGGATGTGGGATGAACTACATAAGATGATGCAAAGAGGGGAAGTAGGCATCAAGGCCAAGAAGGCAAACATTGTCACAGCTTATTACGACTCTTTCAGAGCAAAATCGGAGGAGAGCTTACATGATCTCTATCAGAGATATCTCACACTGCTAAATGAGATGAGGAAAATTGAACTCACCAAGACCAACATGGAAACCAACATTCGATTTCTATCCTCTCTTCCCTCAGAACGGAAGAAGATATCCACTCAAATCAGACAAACCAAACACTTGAGGAGTTGGATATCCATGCCATATTCGACAATCTCGCACAACACGAGGAAGATGTAAGCGAGATTCAGAAGAAGCAGAAGGGCAAGCTGAACGAAGACACAATTGCTCTAGTCTAAGAAAATGGGAGTTCAAAGTCAAGGAAAGAAAAGATCATCAAGCCTCCCACCCCATCAGACTCAGAAGATGAATCAGACTCAGACGTGGAGCCAAATATGAAAGCGCTAGGAAAGTAGTTGGCTTAATTGGAAAAATGACGAGCAGGCAATACTTCAAAAAGAAGTCTCATCATCGGCCAATCTATTTCGAACCTCAAGCTCAAAGAATAAAGAACGTACACCCGAGCCCTCCGAAGTCAAGAACGCCAAAGAGCCGAACAAGTGCTTTAACTGCGGCAAACCATGTCACTATGCCAGAGAGTGCACTCTCCCAAAGAAAAGAGATGTCAACTACTACTCCAAGAAGCTTCAACTCACAAAGCAGAAGGAAGCTTGAGTAGCTCTCATGGCAGAACAAGACCACTGGCTTGAGGACACGTCAAGTTCTGAAGGAGAGAATCTCTCTCTCTAGCCCGTCTAGACGACAACTCCGACGCCGAAACCTCAATCAGACGGATGACGACAACGCATCCACATCAGCACAAGAGGTAGATCCCTCTTCCACATTATTGACCATGTTACAATCGTATCAACTAGCATACACTAATATGAAACGTGAGCAGAAAAGCGTAAAAGAAGTATAGAAGAATTAACTAAGTCTCAGGAAAGGATAGCTAGTCTTGAGGCAGAACTTAGGAGCTCTAATGTCAAAATAGAAGAATTATTAAGAGCCCCATTATTAGCGAGACTAAGTATATTCCCTTAGAGAAGCATAATTTGATCGTAAAAGAATTAGAAGGCAGGCTTGAGAATAACTATAATGGCTTGGTTAGGAATCTAAACGAGAAAGCCAGCCTCAATTGTAGGATAGGAGATGCAACAACAAAGGTCATCAACCTAGAAGCACAATTAGATAGTGTTGAATACGATTTTAGATTATGCTTGGATTTAATTAGCTGTCCTTGTAATTAGGGGCGTTTATTGTAATTGTCCTTAGATTAGGACTTAGTTTTTCATTTATACCAAGCTTGTTTGGTAAAAATAGATGTACTAACATTGAGCCAAAGGAGAAGATTTGAAAACTTGATCCGCAAGGCTTGAAATTCGATTTCTAGATAGAGAAACACAAAAAATCTTCTCACTGTAAGCGAATTCTCTCTCGAGCTCTCAATAGTAAGTTTTTTATCATGAGGTAAAGGTAAACAATTCTAATCGTAAACTTGAGAATTCTTGCATAGGATCATAGAGTTGATAATTCAGGACCTAACAATCGGTATCACAGCAGATTCGTATCTGTTTTGAAGCTGAATTGTTAGAATTGGATCGATTTCGAATTCTGGTACTGTTCCATCGAAGAACAGTTTGGCGAGAAAAATGATTCTCAATCTGATTTGCTTAATTCTGTGCTTAATTGATCTGAATTTGATGTTTCTGTGCTAGTCTGAGTATTATAAATCATACAGGATTAGATCGGTAGCAATCGGAATCATGATTTAAGCTGAATTTTTGATTCTGTGATTTCACTTGAAAGATCAAGCCGAAAACCTGCTAAATTCACTCGAAGAAGGGCCCGCATAATTCTGGGTCACTGTAGCCGGTGATGACACGGTTACTCCTACCGCTACTAGGTGAGTGAAGGAGCCTAGGGAATATTCCATCGAGGAAAGGGCCCGCGCTAAGGCAGATCTGATAGCCGTGAACACACTCATGCAGGGCATCCCCAACGACATCTATAGACAGATAGACAGCCTCCCAACGGCTAAGGGGATGTGGGATGAACTGCATAGAATGATGCAAAGGACGGAAGTGGGCATCAAGGCCAAAAAGGCAAATATTGTCACGGCTTATGACTCATTCAAAGCAAAGCCGGAGGAGAGCCTATATGACGTATATAAAAGGTTCCTCACCATTCTTAATGAGATGAGGAAAATAGAAATCTCTAAGACAAACATGGAAACAAACATTAGATTTCTATCCTCCCTGCCCTCAGACTGGAAAAAGATATCCACTCAACTTAGGCAAAACAAAGATTTGGAGGAGTTGGATATCTATGCAGTCTTTGACAATCTCGCCCAACATGAGGAAGATATTAGCGAGATTCAGAAGGAGCAAAAGGGCAAGCATATTGAAGACACTGTTGCCCTTGTCTCAGAGAAGCGTGGAACAAGGTCTCGCAAAGAGAAGATCGTTAGGCCTCCCTCCCCATCAGAGTTAGAAGAAGATTCGGAGGCAGATGATGAGCCAAGCATGAAAGCACTGGGGAAGCAGTTGGCTCTAATCGGCAAATTGATGAGCAAGACGTACTTCAAAAAGAAGTCCTCATCTTTGGCCAACTGCCTTCGAACCTCAAGCTCTAAGAATAAAGAACGTGCACCTGAGAGCTCCGAAATCAAAAACACCAAAGAGCCCAACAAGTGCTTCAACTGTGGCAAGCCTAGTCATTTTGCGAGAGAATGCACTCTTCCCAATAAGAGAGATGCTAATTACTACTACAGAAAGCTTCAACTTTCAAAGCAAAAGGAAGTTGGAGTGGCCCTCATGGCAGAACAGGAACACTGGCTCGAGGACACGTCCAACTCCGAAGAGGAGAATTTAGCTCTCATGGCCCGCTTGGACGACACCCTGGATGTCGAAACTTCAAACTAGACGGACGATGACGACGCATCCATCTCTTCACAAGAGGTAGTCTCTTCTTCCACATTATTGACCATGTTAGAATCATATCAAAAACAATATACTAACATGAAACGTGAGCAGAAAAGTATTAAGGAAGTAGAGAATAAACTTTCGAGATTTCAGGAGAAGATAGATAGTCTCGAATCAGAACTTAGAAGCTCTAGGCTAAAATAGAAGAACTTACTAAGAGCCTACATTCTAGAGAGACAAGTCAACCTCAGATAGGACAGCATCGCAAAAAGATTAAGGAATTTAGAAGATAGGCTAGCAAATAACTACAATTGCTTGGTTAGGAATCTCAATGAGAAAGCTACCCTAAATTGTAGGATAACCGAAGCTACCACTAAGATCACTAACTTAGAAGCTCAATTAGAAATATCAAATTCCAAGGTTAATGAGCTTAGTAAAGAACTAGATGCCTGTCAAGTCGCTAAACTGACGGTTGAAAATAATTATGCTCTTCTAAGTGAGGAATGTAAGAAGTTATATGCGAATTTAGTTCAACCCCCTGAATCTCAAACACACTACGAAGGAGTCAAAAACGTTAATTATAAAAATTCTCTCTACATACCTCCTATAATAAAACAGATAGAGGAATCTCAAGCAAAATTAGATAAAGAAAGAGAGAATTTCGAAGCTGAAAAGAAAAAGTTCTTAAAAGAGATGGAAAATCTCAAAGCCTCCTCATCCTCCCAAACTACCTCACACGCTATTATGAAAAGCGTGAAAAATGAAAAATCGCCATCAAAAGATCAAAAGTACATTAATAATTCTGTTAAAAGTGCTAAGACTAAATCTAGTTTACCTACGTCTACAGGGAGCGTAGGGCAAGCACTAGAACCGAAGGCGAGAGTGTCTAGTATTAAGAAGGAGATAGTAGATTTAAGTATGTCTAAGAATGTTGATCCTTCTGTACAAATAAATGACACTCGTAGAAATAAAAGAGCCATTTCTTCACTTCAAATAGTTGCTTCTACTTGTTCTTTTAGAAGCATAACTACGAAATAGGCTCTACTTCACAAATTAAACATAATCATTCTGAAACAAATTCCACAAGGAAAACCCGTAGGAAACAAGATCCAGCCATAAAAAAGCTTATGGCGCTGAACATGCCTGTTCTCACCTAAGGTATCCCGTAAAGATTGAGTCCCCCAAGCACCTTAGGAGATTATCAAAAGAAAATATCTTTTTCCCGATCTAGCCTACCAAAGCATTTGTACGTGCTGAAATTAACCTTCCCTGCAAGGTTCAACCCAAATGGGTTCCTAAATCTCTGCCTAGGACGACAAAATGCCAAGTCACCTAAAGAGGCAAAACCCAAACCCACTTCTCCGAAAGTGAAATGGGTTATTAAAACTCCCTCAAGTAAACATTTAGGAATCATATCTGAACCTAAAACTATAGCTGCTAATATGAGAGGACCCATGCTTAAGTGGGTACCTAAAGCTCCCTAACTTGTTTTTGCAGATCCATCATGTGCGGTACCTCGACTCTGGTTGCTCCACACACATGACTGGAAGTCAAGAGCTGTTGAGAAACTACAAAGACCGACCAAACGGCAAAGTCAGATTCTGAAACAATGATTCAGCTCCCATTCTTGGATGCGGGGATATTATTTTGGAAAATCTGACGATAAAAGATGTATCTTATGTCGAAGGCCTCCGCCGTAACTTGTTCAGCATAGGCCAATTATGTGATAAAGGATTTCAAGTGGTCTTTCATGCTGACCGGTGCAAAATTTTGGATAGTCAGGACACAGAACTCCTCTACGGACTTCGGAAATCGAATCTTTACACGATCAACCTGACGTCCGTACGGCCCTCGACAGCTGTATGCCTCATTTATCAGGCTGTCGTACAGAGGAACAACTTATGACATCAACGAATGTCTCAATATGAAAGCCCTCCAACGCCTTTCTACGAAAAAGTTGGTTCACGGTCTTCCAACTATACTACTACAAAAGGAGCATCTATGTTCGGCATGTTAATTAGGAAAAATGAAGCGAGCGTCTCATCATGTCAAGCAAATTGCTACACTTAAATAAAGTTCCTCCGAACCAAAGATGAGACAGGGGACTTGATTATCAGCTTTGTGAACACTACTCAGAATCTGCTGCAACAGACTATTCGAGTTATTCGAACAGACAACGACACTAAGTTCAAGAATAAAAATCTCAGTGCATTTTATCAGAAACTTGGAATTAGTCATCAATTCTCAGCCGCAAAAACACCTCAACAAAATGGGGTCGTTGAAAGGAAAAACAGAACCCTAGTGGAAGTCGCTCGTACAACGCTGATCCACTCCGGCCTTCCACACTTTCTTTGGGCTGAAGCAGTAAATACCGCCTGTTTTATCCAAAACAGGACGGTGGTTCACAAACGATTCAACAAGACTCCGTACGAGATTTTCAATGTACTCAACATCTAATTCTTTAAAGCTTTCGGGTGCAAGTGCTTTGTGGCGAAAGACAGAGAGCAACGTGCAAAGTTCGACCCTAAAGCATTCGAAGCAACTTTCGTCAGGTATTCTTCAACGTCAAAAGCGTACCGAGTATACATCAAGTCCAACCGCATGATCATGGAAAGCTACAACATCACTTTTCACGAAGTGAACGAGATGGCTTCTGAACAAAACAGTTCGGGACCCGTGCTCAACCCATTGGCTTCTGAAGATAACATCTCAGAACCCGTATTCACTGGTGTGTTGGCACAAAACCAACAGAAGTTAGCAACAATTCAGCAATCAATGCCAGACGAAGCGCTAAGACTTGTGTTAGAAGACTTGGATTCCCTCTTTGAGCCTCTCACCGTCAATGTTATACCCGACGAGGCCTATGTACCAAGTTCTTCAACAGTCCCTACCTCACCCGATTCAGATTTGCCACAGCACATTGAAGAACCTATCGTGGGTGTTGAGGAAGAATCATCAGAGTTGCTCTCTTCCAGTGCAGATATGGAACTTCCTCACACAAATGAACAATCGGAGATCGTTGGTAATCTAGACCCACAAATGGCTGATGCTTCATCTTCAGCTTTGGCACATGAGCGCAAGTGGACTAGAGCTCACCCGGTTGATCAGATAATTGGCGATCCTTCAAGCGGAGTAAGGACACGACATCAACGTGGTCTTTTTAGCTGCTTCTTAAGCCAAAACGAGCCTACTAAAGTAGGAGACGCACTACGAGACCTGGATTGGATAATTGCAATGCAAGAGAATCAACCAATTCGAACGTCTTCAAGTGTGGAAATTATTACCCTGTCCGCATGGGAAAACTATCATCGGGACAAAAAGGGTATTTAAGAACAAGAAGAATGAAGATGGCGAAGTGATCCGGAACAAGGCACGAGTAGTTGCCAAGGGATACAACCAACAGGAAGGCATTGCCTAGGACGAAATGTATGCTCCTGTTGCCCGAATTGAAGCCATTCGTCTCTTATTGGCTTACGCGACTCATAAAGGCTTCAAGGTCTATCAAATGGACGTTAAAACCGCTTTTCTCAACGGCGTACTTAAAGAAGAAGTCTATGTCGCTAAGCCAGACGGCTTCGTTGATCAAGAAGATCCCGATCACGTCTAGCGATTGGATAAAGCTCTCTACGGACTAAAACAAGCCTCGCGTGCTTGGTATGATGTCTTGAGCGACTTCCTCGTAATGTCTGGATTTATTCGAGGAACAATCGATACGACCCTCTTCATCAAATGGCAAGACAAGGATCTGATGGTCGTTCAAGTTTACGTCGACGACATCATTTTCGGTTCAACAAATCCACGACTTTGCAAGAAGTTTGGAGATCTCATGAAGAGTAAAATCAAAATGAGCCACATGGGAGAGATGCAATTCTTCCTAGGACTTCAAGTCAGGCAGCTCAATGACGGAATATTTATCAGTCAAACAAAGTATATTAAGGACATCCTGAAAAAGTTCCATCAAGATCAGAGCAAGCCCCTCAGCACTCCCATGTCAACAAGCTGCAAGTTGGATGCCGATCCCACTGGAAAATCGGTCGACATCACACTCTACCGCAGCATAATTGGATCTATTCTCTATCTCACTTCGAGCCGGCCGGAAATCATGTTTACCACTTGTCTTTGTGCCCGCTTCCAAGCCGATCCCAATGAATCCCACACGCTCGCGGTGAAACGCATTCTTCGCTACCTTAAGAGCACATCTACATTAGGACTATGGTATCCTAAAGGTACGAATTTCAAACTTATCGGCTATACTGACGCTGATTATGCAGGTTGCTGAAAGGACATGAAAAGTACCTCCGGTGGCGCTCAATTTTTAGGGGAAAAGCTAGTCTGCTGGTCATCCAAAAAGCAAAATTGCGTCTCAACTTCGACGGCTGAAGCTGAATACGTTGCAGCCGCCAGCTGTTGCTCCCAGATGCTATGGATGTGGACTCAGCTTCGCGACTCTGGGTACAATTTAAATAATATACCCATATATAGTTATAGTCAAAGTGCCATTGCGATTACGTGCAATCCGGTTCACCATTCACGCACGAAACACATAGACATTAGATATCACTTTATCAAAGATCACGTAGAATATCAACTAGCCGACATTTTCACCAAGGCATTGGATGAAAAACGGAATATCAACTAGCCGACATTTTCACCAAGGCATTGGATGAAAAACGATTCCAATTCCTTCTCGAAAAATTAGGCATGTTGAATCTCCCGTGATATGTGCATTACCTGATCTTCTGTGCTATCACATGCTCTATCCTATGTGTTTTCCATGCTCACTTGTCTTATCTTGCGTGATAATAAAAAAATATATTAAAATAAAAAAAACTATACATATATCTATAATAGAGGGGAATGACGAGATCCTTTAGGATGCTTCGGTCGAAGTCACGTAGAATTTTTGCCGACGTACGATTGATTCAACTGCTTAATTCTGTCAGTCTAAGTCACATTCTTATGTCTAAAGGTTTTAAGTTTGCTGCACTAGACATAAAGTCACCTTTCAAATGTAAGGACTCTAGCCCTTCAATTTTTCTCTCCTTGGATCTATCTCTCGAGTGAAGTCACACTTCAATTAAATGTCTTTTCTAGTGATACTCGGCTTCATACTCACCCGTCTTTAGATCGTCAGGAAAATGATTTGGGGCATTTAGGCAATTTCTCACTCGGCCTTTTACAATCCTTTTCCATATCATAGCCCTTAGTCATCCACTTTGGACCTTCTCCGACTTCCTTTTCATCATCTGAAACCCATTTCAACCTTCAACCGATTCTATTTTCGTCAAATGGTTGTTCAAACAAGAAAAGTAGGGGGAGAAAAGTAAAAGAAAACGAGAAGATGACTAAAGAAGGCAATGCTCAACGCACAAAAACAGACCAAAGGAACCTGCTTTTCAAACTATCAAAAGAAGGCATGGATCCTGCTGTGAACTTCTCCGTCGATAATCCCGTATGCTCGTCAGAACGGCTGGAAAGAGGAGCACCTCGAAGTGAACTTCTCCAACGATAATCCGGTCTTATATCGGGAAACGAGAAGAGGAGCACAGCCTTGGGTACGAATTCCATAACTGTGAACTTTTCCAAATTGATAATGTCTGAAACCTCTCTAGGGATTAAGAGAAGAGGAGCACGGTATCGGCCCAAGAACCAACAGGAAGAACTTCGCCTACGATAATCTCCTAGAGCCTCGTGGAGAAGCGGAGCTTCGGCTTGAGCATAAAATGGATAACATAAGGGATGGGATTGAATAGATGAAATTTTTCTGCCGAAAGAAAGGGAGGAGACGGACGTAGAAATGAAAGACGATAAAGATAAGCTCACCTTTTCCTAAAAATTTCCTTCCTCCCTAAGTCCTAGCCAAATTAAACCCTTAAAAGTCCATTTGATTCCAAACGACGATCTCTAGCTTAGGTGAAATGATTAATTATGCCTTGATCATAGGAAAATTGACTTAAAATTGCTTGTGTTGATTTGAGCGATATATATATAAAATCCCTGAGTCAAAAACAATAAGAGCGCTAGAGTGAACTTAGTGAGAGTTGTCGAAATGGATCACTCTATGATCTTAAGACTTCAGTTTGATGACTACACTTGACGGCAGTGTGTCTTTCAAGTGTCATACGAAAACTTAGGCGTGACGGTCGATTGAAGCAAAATAATATAACCTCATACTAGTAATAATATTAATATACATATGAAAATTATACATATATATAGATATACGATATTACAATATATATATATATATATATATATATATATATTTCGCACATTTTGAATGCATATTTAACTTGCATTGGCATGAAATTGATTAAAATGTGAATATCTGTTTTTGCTCATACCCTCGCGCAAATCTTTATTACATGATTAGGGGAACATGTAACTAGTCTAAAGTGATTAATTGCGTGTTATATGATTGTTACTTGTATTGATTTGCATGACTACGTGATAAATCGATACATGTGCACTATTTGAGGGGGAAATCTACAATGATTCCATGTTTTGAGATCCAAATATTCTTTTTGTTCTCTCTTTAAGTGTTGCAGAAATTTTCGTTTTGAATCGCCTTGGACAACGCTTAAATAAGGAGGACTTTACAAATCTTCATGACTGAGAACTCAAGACATTGGTAAAACAATACAGGGGATGCCTTATTAGAAAAATTACTTCTTAATTAACTCTAAAAATTCCCGACATTTTGCTTTAAGTATTGCAGAATTGTTGAAGGCCAATCTTGGAGCCAGATGTCATTTCTTAAAAAATACAGGGAGTTAATTGCACTTTCGTTTATACTTAGAACAAGTAATTTTGTGGTTTACTCTTAAAATTTAGGATCAATCTGAAAAATCAAGGAAAACTTACTATCGAGAAACTGGGGTTAATTTACAATCAAGTAATTTTCAATCACAGTTTCTCGAGCAAAAATTGATTTGGGACCAAGTGTTAATTTACGCTCTCAAAATTGACGAGCGAAAATTAAACAGGAATCAAATGTAAATTTTCGATCGGATTTTGTCGAGCTAAAATGTAAACAGTAGACAAAGATAGTTTCTCGATCGTAAGTTTCTCGATCGCAAATAGTAATGGGCTCAAATTCACTAAGTCTCACAAAAACATCTAATCAGCCCAAATTAAACGAAATCATTACTTGCAGTCGGAAAATCCATAATACACGCTAAAAACCCTCGATCGCAAAATTCAACAGTCAAATTTCTCATGCGAAAAACTTCTTCTCTCAAAGAGGAACATCAAAATCTTCAAATTTTTCGATTTTTCATCTGATTTTCGTCTTTAGAAGGTCGATTTGACATCTGTTTGGGTTTATCGTGCATTTAAACTAGATTTGCATCTGTATTTTGGAATATTTCGCATGATTTTGTGTTTATTTCTCGACTGGTCATATTCTGAGAACTCGAACACTTGTATGCAGTATTTTAGACCATCTCTAAGTATAATATAGGTAAAAAAACTGCATAATAAGCTAGTTTCTATGTTTCTTGATCATTTTGAGTGAATATAACTTCGATTTTCTGCGTTATTGGTGTTCGATTAAAGGATAAGACTAAAGTGAGGTCTAAACTGTTATATGCGTCGAAGAACTTTCTCGCCCGCAAACAGTGAAAATTAAATCTCAATATGATTAAGTCACTGTTTGCATCGTAAAAGATTTTCGATCGCTAACCTTTTGATTTAGTCATTAAGATTAATAACGTAGATATACTACAAACGAAAAACACAATTTTGATTTTATGCGAGCGAAATATTAATGAGAGGAATAGTTAAAATAGATGCAATCCTCTAAAATTTCGAGCGCAAAATTACAGTCGCAAATTTCGATTTCAATTTTGTTCTCGGTTGAAAATTTTAGCGGCGAAAATTTTTTTTTTCGACAATAAAATTTCTCGATTGTAAAAACACGCCGCAAAATTTTGATCAATTGAAAATATTCTCGATGGTTGACTTAGTCTATAGTTGACAATTTTCTCGATTGTAAATTTCCGCAGCGAAAGACCTCTTTTAAATCGAAATTCTTTCTCGCTCGATAACTTTCATAGCGAAAAATTTTATTCACGCCGAAAAATTTTTCGATCGTAAATATACACGGAAAGTTTTCTCGATTGTAAAATTTATCGGCTACAGTTCAAAATTTTCGATCGCAAAAATCCAGTTCAAAATCACATATAGGAAATTCAATTGAGAATTTCAATTCTCGCGCGATAAAAAGCACGGAGTGAACAGTGTTTTACCGTAAAATTTCGATCAAATCTTTTTTGAGCTAACATACATATGTCGAATAAAAATTACAACGTCAAAAATTGCACTCTATATGACCTATATGTGCATTCATATTTCCACTACAATTTTATCAAACATGTTATTATAGCTTCATCATTATGGTTTGTATTTCAGATGGATCATTACCCTACCTACAACCAGATCTACGAGAAGGCTATGTACCTCAATGTACACGACACGAACTTCCAATTAGATCTGACCACCTTCCGGTGTACAAACGACATCATCGTGTCCATACTGCAAGGCCATCCACTATGGCATGCTCTTACGGTGACGGCTCAGTGCCGATGGTCTACCTCCAGCAGTTTTAGGGCATGATCAAGAGCCTCATCTTGGACGGGGCGTATCATTTTACCACAGTTGTAGGGACGAGGCACGTCTATATGAGCAAGAACGATTTCAGACTTCTGCTCGACCTCCCTCACAGCCAAAACTACGACCCCCTCCCACCAGCTGCATAAATGGTGCATGATTTCCACCAGATGAGGTACCGTCCGCCGCTCACCAAGCTAGCTCAGATGCAGAGCAACGGGATTCCCCATCCGTGGAAGACACTTTTCGAAATAATCAATAAGTGTATGTCCCCTAAGCACGCCGTCTTCGACAAAGACAATGGCCACATCCTCCGGATATTTCACGGAGTAGTGTTCTCGCGAAACTACGACTTCGCTCAACTGATCTTGAACGACCTCACAGAACAGATCAGACAGAAAGAGAAGTAACGGTCCAAAATTGTGCCATATGTGAGATGGTTCTCCGTCATCATCCGTCAGCAAATGGAGATGTACGATAGGAATATTCCTCGCCTGCCTCCGGGAGAAGACTATCAGCCACCAACGCTCAAGTTCTTCCACAACCCAAGGCTGGTGGATCTAAATCAGCCATCGATGGCCATTCCACTCGACCTTCTTCGTCTTGCCGACCCCGCGGGAGACGAATACCAGAGATACTGTCGGGAACACCATCTCACTGAGCAGATGATTCGAGGGCCCTCCACAGATTTCCAAGTGAGCCCAATACAACAACAACACTCAAGTCCTGAGGCCATGATGATTGATGCAGTGGCGCAGGAGCTAGAGCAGGAGCTACCAACTCATGACAAACAAATTCCTGATATAGACGCCACGTTGATCAATGCTGTGACGGCAGAGTTGGAACAAGAAGCTCCAGAAGAATCATTCCAAGTGGAAGTGCCCGTCCATGTTGGCGTGCTCGAAGAAACCATTGAAGAGGTTCTTTAACAAGTAGCACAGCCCGAGGCAGAAAATGGGGCAAAGCTCACTTCCACTGGTGACGGATCAGGCTCTTGAGGACGTTGAACGTGACCCTACTCCTCACACAGCCACCTCATCCGACACGGTGTCCGTTGTGGAGATCAGCTTGATAAGACGAACACCCAGACGACTTAGCATACAAATTGAGTCCCTCTTCACCGTCGACAACCGCACCAGATACCGCGCCGATCATCTCTTCAAGTGCTGCAGCCACTACTTCGCTCAACCCTTGAGCCGCAACACAATCTACCGGTGTCTGATTCGCAGGCCCAAACCGAGTCTGCCGCAACATCCATAGACGCGAATCTTATAGATTCAACTCAAGGATTGGATGGAAGTCTCGAACAGTCACAACCTCTGGTGACTACGAGCCACCTGAGGAGCCGGTGTCTGCTCAAGGGTTGTCAACAGGCGACATTTGTTGTCCTGGTACATCGACGGAGGCATCCGCTCCGTTTGTGACTGAAGACCACCTCAAGGCCGCTCTCTCAGCAATATTCAAATATTTCAAAGGTAAAATTATGGAGAGCGTGCGTACGACAATCGAGACGTCCCGTCAAGATCGAGGGAAAGCACCCGTCTCGGAGCCAACTTCAGCACAAGTCGACCTCACAACCTCACAACCCACTCCCACCGACCCTCTACAAAACTCGTTCATCCTAATCAACCCATACACCATCCCAATCACCGAGCTCCACGACATTCTTCTAGCCCGCCTCATTGGTCTTACCATCCGGTCGCCTAAGGAGGAATCACTCTATAGGCGACTGGTGGACCATCCTGAGCCACCTACCCAAATGTGCCGAGGCTAAAGCTCTCACTCCAGAAGACGACATGGCGACCCTAACTATCAGGATCCTCATGAGGGGGAGAAGAGGCCAAGACATCTACGACAAGTGGCCAAGGACTAGGCTCGTGTACAACGCAAACAGGATCTGGAGGAGGTGAAACACAACCCACCCAAACGCAACCACCCCAACTACCCACCACGTACCGCACCACCACCACTCTAACCCAAATCGACCCACCAACCTTTCACCTAAGGACGCCTCCATCCACACCACTAACCTTCACAAGCCCCTTGCTTCCGGAAGAAGAAGCAAGTGCTGCCATGCTCGTCGCCCTAGCGCAGACTCAGGCGACTCCCTCAACTGCTCCAGACCAACCGGGCTCTTCAGTACATGTCGTCAATTCACATGAGTTCCTCGACGAATTTATATTTGAAGGACAGTGGGCGACCCATTATATGCCCGAGCATCAAGTACAACGGCTCAAGGAAGTTCGACAAATTTTGCAACAAGCTTCGGTAGACCTCGTGTTGATAGAAGATGACGAACTTCAGGAAGGTGTAGACCATGAACAAGATCCCACAGGGCTTTCAGAGCTGATCACAACGAGCGGTTCTCGCACAAGACAAATGCCAGGGACCGTTCCGATCGACACGCCGTGGGAGAATATTCGAATAGAGATACCCTTCCTTGAAGAAGTTCGTGACAATATTTGGAGGTCACCGGACATAGTCAAGAAGCCGAACGAGTTTGAGCTAAGAGGGATCTCTCACTGGGATCAGCAGAAGAGGATGACCTACCTCTGGATGCTGACTCAACTTGGACCTGATGTAAGGCTGGGGATGACTAAAGGACAAGTCAAGAGCCACTATAAGAGTCTCTCCCCGATTTGCCAGCTTCTCATCGTCTACTGTGCTAAAGGAGGTCTTCCAACCCCAACTTACATCACTCCATTCTTTTGTGGAGTGTAAGCCGTGGTGAACTGCCTTTTGATGCCCGCACCTTTGCAGAATTCAGTGAATACTTTGCCAGTATATTCTCCTCCATTATCTGACTGAAGACACTTGATTTTTCTATCGGTTCCAAGTTCAACTCGCGGCTTGTATGTTTTAAAGGTAGGAAACACGTCGTCCTTCTTCTTGATTTGGTACACCCAGCATCTCCTGGAGTAGTCATCAATGAGTGATACGAAGTAGCTGGCTCCTCCCAAGGATGCAACCGGTGCTTGCCATACATCAGAATGAATCAATTCTTGAATTTGTTTGCTTCTAGAATCTGATGGGGAGAACTTCACGCGATGTTGCTTGCTCACAATACAATGCTCGCAGAATGGTAGCATCACTGTCGTGAGACCAGGGAGTAGATTCAGCAAGAATTTTCATGCCTTGTTCAGACATATGACCAAGTTTCTTATGCCAAGTCATCGTGGATTTTTCATTTGAACTTGTCGTAGCAACAGATACTTGCCCTTCCTGCAGAGTCTCTCCCTTTAGTGTGTATAGATTTGCAGCTATCTTTTCTCCCTTCATCACCACTAGCGCTCCTTTGGAAACCTTCATGATCTTGTTTCCCAATTCAATTTTGAAACCAAGATCATCAAGTTGCCCCACGGAGAACAGATTTTTCTTCAAACCCTCCACATGTCGCACAGCATGGATAATATGTACCATGCCGTCGTACATCTTTATTTGAACAGTACCCACCCCGACAATTTTCAATGCTTGGTCATTGCAGTTATAGACATATCCTCCAAAGGTTGGCTCGTATTGATGAAACCATTCCTTTCGAGAGGTCATATGGAAAGTAGCTGCTAACTCGATGAGCCACATCGTTGAATCTTTCCTTTTCAGCGATAGTGGTTGCGACTTCACACACCAAGGCAATTCCTTTGTCGGTAGTGTTGGCAGCATTTCCTTGGGCATTGGGATTTTTATCTAGAGCCCAACAATCTTTCTTCAGATGACCTTTCTTGCCACAATGGTAACATTTTATAGCTTTCTTATTTTTTGTAACAACATTTTGACGTTTTTGACTCCCACTTGGACCATACTCTCCGAGTCTTGTCCGTTTTCGGCTCACATTTGGACCACGTACTCCTGATCTTACCCTCATCACCGTCAATGCTTCCGCCTGTTGGGACATTATCAACTTGTCTTCTTAGTTACTTCGTCGACTTTCTTCTTCGAGAACAGCAGCTGCAATATTGTCGAAGATAAGTTTTCCCGCAGCTTGGTTGTTGCTCAGATTGATGACGAGTTGATCGTAGGAGTCTGACAGCTTTGCAGTAGAAGCTCAGCACGTTCACTTGGCTCTGTTTTGTAGTCCAAGTCTTTAAGTTGAGATAATAGAGTATTCAACTTGTTGATGTGCTCGGTCACTGAAGAAGATTCCTCCATTCGAATATGAATAATTTTCTTTTCAAGAAAATTCAGTTGTGGAGTGACTTGACTTGATACAACTTCGCAAGATGGTCCCAAATGTCTTTCGCATTGGTTTATCTTCGACACTTGATAATATGTCATCTGCTAATGTCAGATGAATATTGGCGATGGTCCTCCCGTTTATCTTCTTCCAGTTGATGTCACTTGTGATTGTTGTTGGTCTGCCAGTGATCGCCTCCAAACAATTTTCTTTGAGTAAAATTGCCTAAACCCTCATTTCCAGAGTGGAGTAGTTTCTCCCGTTGAATTTCTCAATTTCAAATTTAGTTGCCATTGTTTCTCTCTCTCCGGAAACCTTAACGGATATAATAATAAAATCTAACAAACTTTCTGGTGTGGAGGGTCCAATATCATTGGCAACCACAGAGCATACGATAAGTAGATTTTATAAACACCCAGCCAAAGCTCTGATACCACTTGTTACGAAACTGAAAATGACAGTGAGATATAATAGAACACATGAATTTACATGGAAAACTCCTTCTTGACTTGGGGTAAAAAAACCACGGGCGGGCGAGGTAGAAATTATTACTGTGGTAAAAACAAGGGTTACAACCTCTCAATTTATAAAGGATAAAACATCATTATCTCTCTTTATAGTTGGAACAATAATGAACAAACCTCTATTTTTCTCTCTCTCTTCTCTCTCTCTATCTCTCCTCTCTCTCTCTCTCTCTCTCTCTCTCTCATGTCTTCTCTTGCTGGTTTTTTGTATCCAATGCATATTTCTCATAGCCTTTTATAGGCAAATTATTACACTAATAGTAATATAATATTATTATACTTTTGATTAATAATATGATTAAAATGTGCCATGAACCACGTGAAGACCAATTTCACGTGGTTTCAGCACACCTTTGCTGACATCCATGAACTGGATAACTTTCGGGAAAGCCACACGTTGAAGTTGATCAACAATTTAGCAAGGTTATTTCAACCTGAAATGAATAAGGCTTAAATGTGATTCAAAGTGAATATGCTATTACGGTGGAGTATGATAGGTAGAAGATTTTCATCGGTAGATAGTGGAGATTGTTTGATCTAATGTTACTATGCCTTTGTTTTATCCCACATAAGTTGTGAACGAAGTTCTGCCAATTTGTATGCTTTTATGGTAAAGTTGCATGTAGATTGTTGGGCTTATGTTGTAATGCCTTTGTTTTTATCCATTTAAGTTGTGAAAGGAGTTCCGCCGATTTGTATAGAATAGTATAACGCAATCATCAATAAGTTACTTTTTTCGTTCTATCACATGAAGGCACATATTTTGGAAAACCATTTGTTTGGGGCCCTACTTCTATGATTGACGTTTATATTTAGAGCTTCCTCTATTCGAACTAATAAGGCCACCAAAAATGAAAAAACGGCCATGCATGTCAGGAACACTGATCCGTTAAGAAATATGCTAACACATTTTTTTAGAACACTTTTAAAGCTTTCGCATCTTTTTTTAATTCGAAATATGTGACTATGAAGATATAATGCAATCTCTAACTAATCCTTTAGGATGCGTTGGGTTTGCGGACTTCGATGCAGAAAAGGAAAAGAAAATGTAATGATGCATCAGATTGTTGTACATCACGTTTCGCGTATCAGACCATCACACATTTTATTGTTTTCCACATTGAATTTCGCATACCCAACATACCCTACTAAGCAATAACAAGTGGATGCACTAACTATTCATGGTTCTGTTTTCATGCCAGTTGTATGTATATATAACCAATTAAATATGTGTTGGTAGGTCAAGATATTCAGAAGAAATAAGGAGGAATGAAATCGCATCTGAATAAAGACATAGACCATCTAAATGAAATTCTTTGTTACTTTCCTTATCAAATGATCAGTAGGGTTTCATGGCCTCGTCTATCGATGTATGTTTTCCTTAATAATTTTCCACTGCTCGGGCGGCAGATTGATACCTGCGATTTCGAATGCGACGTTTTGTAAATAGACTGAATACGTTGAAAAAAATAACAAATTCAAAGAGCACCACAGAATTCATGGAATATGAACCAAAACGTCGACCAAGGATAGGAAGTTATGTTACGGTTCCATGACGTCATCGCAAACAGTTTGAACCCCTCTAAACATGTCAAGAACCTAAACCTGATTTTAGTTCCATGTGTTTAGATACACATATTTAGGTAAAAGATTGTAAAATAGTTACAATAGTAACCCAGCTCATATCACCAAACATTCCGCAATTTCAATGTGCTGAGAATGATACACAAATTACCTTTAGCCGAAGGATGATGTTTGCCGCCTTTGAAGTAAAACTCCCTAATGCAGAGATACTTTTTCCTTTTATAGTAACTTGTCGTCACCCTTCTATTGGCCGATAGCTAAACAAGACATTGCAAAGTGGAAAAAATCACAAGATATATGTCTTCAACAAAAGAAACCCCCAATTTCGAAACCAAAGAACAGCAGAAATTAAATTAAGTCAACTTACGTGGCAAATAGTATTGTCATTTAATTGTTTATCTTCATCGGTTTCTTCGACTTCTTCAGCTATTTTTTCCTCCTCGTCTTGCTTTTGCTCCTCTTCAGCTCTTACCTACTGAGATACGAATCAACGATTTCCGTTACGAAGTTTTTTTCATCGGGTTTAGAAAGATCAATCTTCAGCTTTTCAGACGCAGAATCTCGAATACTCTTCATGTTTGCCGTATCCCAATCGGAACTCTGCAGAATCTCTATAACGGTCTCCTCAATCCTATTGCGGGTTTCCAAATCCATTTGACTCTACGAAATAGAAACGTGGAAATATAAAAAAAAAAATAAAAAATGATCATGGTCGAGCAATCGTATTTCATAACAATATAAAATAATACTTTGTTGAACAGAGAATTACTAAACATAAAATCTGGTAAGTAATATTATATATCAACCATACAAGCAGTATATCAACCAAGCTTGTACGCTGGTTTAACAAAGAAATGCAATGGGACTTTTAGGCTATACTGAGGAACCTTATTATAAGAATGCATTAGAAAACGAGGACAAAGAAGCTTCCCTCGACTCAACGAACTCATCAAAAAGGAAACTTATGCAATAACAACATCGTCAAAGTTCAGATATGATCATTTCAATCGGAATAAGAAACTACATAAAAAATCGGACTACACGTATAGAGAAAATACAGATATGATCATTTTCAAACTCCATCTATAGGACTACACGTATAGAGAAAATACAGATATGATCATTTCAATCGGAATAAGAAAACTACATAAAAAATCGTTAACCTTGATCAATCGGAATGAAAATTACAGAGATGATTTAAATCGTTAACATGTATAGTATTACTTATATACATGTTTTTTATGTACCCAATGCCAGTTTGACTTAAAATATACCATTTAAGACACAATTCTCATAAGAGGTTAGACGAAAAGCCTTGACGCTTCGTATACTGTGAGACAATCTTAGTTTTGAGAGGGAATAGCTTTATTACGATGAACAGCCATACGACATTATTAAGTGAAAAGAAAGAATCCAAGTCATTGGGTAAATCAAAAGGCGTGCCAAAGATTTTTCCATTGCCAGTTGTATTTTATTAAAATAACACCGATGAGGAGGATCATAAATATTACGTGTAGGTTACGTTTGAAGTATTCCTAATTGAAAAATAAAAGATTGTGAGTAAAGTTAGGGAGGCTTTGATTTCTCATCATGAACTGAGCAGAGTCCCCCCTAAAGAATGGGAAATCTACGATTTTTGGTTGTCGACATTTATTGTAAAACCTAGTCCGTAATATACGTAGGGTATATAGTGAGCAATATATTCTATTAATATATATGTTCGCTGGGGATTTGAGAATGTGTATAGGGAAAGAAGAAAGATTTTATTGTTGGGAGTCGATCGGACAATTCGCACAGGTATCAATGTTTCTTCAGAGCTGAGCCAAAAACACATAAAAAACTTCTGGGCTTTTTATTAAAATAGTGCATTTTAAATTCAAAAATAATAAAATAGAGTTATTGTTAAAAAATTTACCAAAATCGTCCTAATCGCGGAAAACGAACGCGAGGTCGCGTCCAACGCTGCATTTTAA
This sequence comes from Craterostigma plantagineum, assembly GCA_027422505.1. Classification (NCBI taxonomy): domain Eukaryota; kingdom Viridiplantae; phylum Streptophyta; class Magnoliopsida; order Lamiales; family Linderniaceae; genus Craterostigma; species Craterostigma plantagineum. The sequence continues at coordinate 1,186,056 of JAPQWV010000157.1, forward strand.
TGGGTGCGACGGCATTATTTATTACATGATCCAACTTCACCTGCTTTATCCTTATTTAATGTATAGAGAGCAAATAATCATCATGCAGACGCCTCGATTCTCGTGGAGTTTGACAATAGGGGAGTAACATCTGTTCTGTCTCCCTGCCTCGGCATTTCCTTCCCACTTAAATAATTGAAATGAATTAATATGAATAAACAATTAATTTTTACTGTACAATTATTAGGTTTCACGTTAGTTAGAAATAGAAGCCTTATTGCAATCTCCCTAATCCGGCGATTTTGGTAAATTTATTAGTAATAACCCTATTTTGTTAATTTTGAATTTTAAATGCATTATTTTAATAAAAAGCCATTGATTTTGATTGGACTGACGACACGTCTACTCACGAGCTTTTGCTGTGATTATTATTTAGAGTTAATTTCTTTTGAGACCCTCTTAAGTAAGTATTACTTGAATTTATGTCCCATTACTTTAAATTTCAGTTTCAAAACCCATTTCAAGTTTGTCTTAGAGTTAAGGACTCATTTGTGCTAAAAAGACCAATTCGCCCTCGACTATTGCAAAAAATTACATCTCTGTGCCATCATCCCTCACATCCTAGGTTTGGTCCATCGATGATTCTTCCAATACCCAAAACACGCTGAAATCTCGGAAATCTTCGACTTCATTGAGCAGAAAAGGTAAAATCGGGCTCCATTTCTTATGGGTCCTCGTAACCAACGAAAAATTTCGAGGTTATGTTGGAATAACTTCAAACTCAATTAAAAATTTTGGTACAAACACGAGTATAACTTGCCTTTTGTGCTCGAATAATGTGGATTCATACCAATTCGATTGTGGGTCTTAATAATCGACAGGAAATAACAACGAATCTTGCCGCGACCTAAGATCCAAACATTTTCAATTTAGTAACAATCACTTTATCTGGGTACCATTTTCTGCTCGTACGAGAAACTTTACCATCAAAATCTATATCGGATTCTTAACATTGACGAATGAATGTTGCCTCAGTAATAACAAATAATTAGAAATAATAATAATGTGTCACGAGTAAGACAAAAATTTCAGTAACACATCACTTTATTGTGGTACCACCTTCTGCTGTTTAGAAACCCCATCTCAACACTATGCCAAACATTGAGGATTAAATGTTGTCTTACCTATAAGAAACAATGAGAAAACAAAAACGGATTATTTCCTATAATAACTATATGCAACTAGACTTGCCGCGTTCGCGAAAGGCCTCGAAGACTCAATCATGAGCCGCGTGTAAGACGCCATTGGCACATCAACTCGCGATAAAGGCAAAGCCCCCGTCGTCGAAGAGGAATGTCCTCGCCCTGATCCGTCCGCTGATCCCGACGAAGGCCCATGGAACATTCCTGTAACGAAACTCATTGATGTCGTGATTGCCAGACTCCGCACTGCACCCAAGCTCACCGAATATGAAGCGGAGGTCCTTCGACGTCTTGAGCTTCCGTTCACCTGCCGAGGCGAGGCCCGGCCATCTGGTCTGCCACGTGACGACCCAGACGGAGGGTCGTCCCGAGGGGGAGAGGACGCAAGACAAAGGGCCTCAGCCTCAACAGTCAAGTCACGATTCACAAGAGTACCTACACCCACACAAACAAAAAAGGTGGACTACTACCAAAACAACCCAACAAGTCTCCTCACCAGATATAAGCCTTTATTTCCTAGTCCCAAAAGTCAAAAAAGCCTCTCCAATCCTTCATTCTCACCTACTCTATACGTTCAGCCGAATGAACCCATCCTATCTCTCGAATCTCTACACAATCCTCACACAACCGTAGAAAAGTACATCTTCAACGATGACTGGTTAACAATGCCGATGGATCCAGTCATGGCCAAGTATTTAATGGAGAATGCCAGATACTTCCTAATGAAGGCAAACATGAATGAGCCTGGCTCTTATCGACGATGATGAGCTCGAGGAAGGTGAAGATTATGAAGCCGAAATTCCAGAACTTCCCGAGCTTCTCAAACACACCGTCATAGATGATGAGTGCCCTCCCTTGAAGTCGAAGATAAGAGAAGAATTGAATCTACCATGGGAAATGCCAAAGTGATTGCTCTTTATCCAGAAGAGATACGAAGGAGAATCTGAAGGAAGGAAGGAGAATCTGGAGGAAGGAGAATCTACCATGGAGAATCTGGAGAAGAATTGAATCTACCATGGAAGGAAGATACGAAGGAGAATCTGGAGAAGAATTGAATCTACCATGGGAAAATGCCAAAGTTTAAACGAGCTTGAACTCAGAGGCATCACTCATCTCTCAAGAACAACTGCTGTTCGATACCTGCTCTCTCTCCGTCGAGGACTTATGTTCAAAGGAAAGGAACTGATGTTGATACTCTTCGAAGAGAAGAGAAGGAAAGAGCCAGAATCAGTGCAGTCGTGGGAGTGCGACTAGCTCGGCTTGACTTCTATGAATTCCCTATCTACAAGGTACGGCGAGAAGATGGAGCGATCGAAGAACTGACTGAAAGCAATCTCTCCTACATCAGAAGTGAGGACATTGATCAGATGCTGGGAGCTACAGGCTGTTTGGAACACTTCAGAATCCAGACCTCAAGGCTGGATACGTCGCTCTTAAGCGATTTATGATGCGCCAAGTCAAATAAAACGCAACCCACGACCTCCAAATGGCAGTGTAAAGCAACATGAAGAGGGTAAATCTCACGAAGCCGTCCTTCGAAGTCCCAGACCCAAGTTTTGGGGAAGGTCACATAATCAAATGAAGACGACGATCCGTCAGTGGTCTACATTAACCACAAGGGCGAGAAGAGGCTAATAAAAATGTCAGAGATTAACAAGTTCAGCGACGGAACCCTTCTAATCATTCGAAACAAACTCAGAAGCATTATCGATCAGCTAAGATACTAAGAACACGAACTCCAAGCAAAATACATGAAGCTTATTGATACCATCTCTGAGAGCGTATCCTTTCGAAGATGTTCGGTCGTATGAGCATTTCTTAGGACTTAGAAAATCTCTATACGTGCTGGTAAGCCCCAAGAAAAAGAAGACCACATCAACAAGAGGACGAGGACACTAAGGTGGAGATTGTTAGGAATTAATTGTAGTGTCCTCTAATTATTTAAGTCTTCGGTCTATAATTCTATGTTTATGGATTGTAGTTTGGGGAGATGATTTGTAATATGTAGAAGTTTGGTACTTGGGCTTTAATATACCAAAGAGTTGTGGTATATAAAGCCCATAATTACCCTTGTTAGGGTTATCAAAAGAATTTTTCTTTGAAGCCGATCTCGTTAAGCACACAAACAACACACACTAAAAGGTGCTTCATACGCTTTAATCTTTCTAATAATCTTTTGATCCTTATTTGGTAACTAGTGGACCAACACCATCTACAAGTCCAAAACTCCACCTTCAAAAACTGTAGCTGATTACTCATAAATGGTAACAAATCTCGCCTCACGTATGACAAATAATAAAAAACAATAACAGTTTGTTTCCTACAATAACTACATGCAACTGGTACGGACTAAGGTGTCAAGAGGAACATAAAAAATTCATATGCTACCCAAAACTCCCTGAAATTGAAGAAATCTTCAATGTTAGTAATTAAAAAAGGTAAAATCAATCTCAATTTTTCATGGGTTCTCATAAACAAGGAAATTTTCAATGTTATGTTGGAATAATGCTTCAGACCCAATTCAAAATTTTGGTAAAAAAAACTAGTGAAATCACGAGTTTTATGCTCGAATAATGTGGATTCGCACCAATTCGGGTGTGGGTCTTAGTAATCGACAATAATTATCGAAGCAAATCACGAAATACGGACAAATTTTGATGCAACCTAAGATCGAAACATTTTTAATTTCTGTAAAACATCGTTCTTGTTTATCAGCGACCTAAGATCGAATGTTGATGTTATTAGTTTGATTATCTACCTTAATAATGAACAAAAAAATTTGATGTTAATTATAGAATAATACAAAACTTACCTTTTTTTAACTGAATAATACTTTCTGGAACATTTATACCACATGTACATGCAAAAGAAAACAGAATATTCTAGAAAGTTCTGGACTGCCTGATAAGCTAACAGAAACGGCAGAAAATTACAACAGGATTTTTGTAGAATACTACCACATTAACTGCAAATAATACTACATGTCTGATATAAAGAAACAAGACCAATCGAATTTACGACACAATGTTCGGTATAGATACCACATAATACGCTTTTCAATATACCATTATTAATTAGACGAATTTTGTTCGTAAATCACTTTTTCCGAATGTATAAGATTTATGTTCATGTAATTATGTGATTTCACTAAGATAACAACCAAATTCCCTTAAAAAACATGTTATGCGAATGTGATATCAATATGTGAAAGTTGAAATCACAAGTCATGTATAGCTCTTCTTTCACAAAATATACTAGTATCTCTTTGATGAGACATAACGTTATGAATTCCATCACAAACGTATTCAAAGTTCAACATTAAAGCACGAAAACATTTAATAGATCATAAACTCAAAATTCGAGACCCCAAACCTTAAACAATCGAAATAAAGTATGGATTTGGGAGCGAGATTAATGAAATTTTTATGTGGTATGCAAAACTTATTATGCAGTATCAGTATCTACAATAGTGTTAAAAAATGGATTGTACTGTTGTTTTATATCGGACATTCGGTATTATTGGCAAGTAATGTGGTAATATTCCTTGAGAATATAGAACATTCCGAATGAGTTTTCTCTTTTATATATACATGTGTTATTTTATTTGCAGAATGTGTTACTTACCTTGAAAACGCTTCAATTCGAGAAAAAAAAAACCAAATTCGCATTGTCTTCCATTAAAATATATGATTTGATGAAGCTAAATACAGAATTCATTGGAAAGTCATGTTATGCGAACATTGAGGTTAGTCCAATGTTGATATCACTAGTATTGTAATCAAGATGATCACCTCCATTGGAATGTATATACTACACCCTATCCTTATGTTGTTAATAAAGATCCATTGTATACATTTCACATTAAAACGTTATTAATATCAGCATATCCTCCGAGAACTACCGAGGAGCCATTGACGTTAAAACCATAAAATTAAACCCGTAAGTCTAAAACGTAATTCGAAATGAATGATTTGGTACCAGATAAGCCACGTTTTATACCTTTTAACTAGAGGGATGCACCACATTATTTGACGAGCTCCTTTATGCCTTTATTGTAATCCCGCATAAACTGGATAACACAAGTTACACAAAGAGTAACAATTAATAACTTACTGGTACCACTTTCTTATTTCTAAAAATTAGGCAAATATACGGCGATAGTATTTAAATTTCGCCAACATTGAGCGACGAACAATAGAGGCGACACGGTGTCGGTGCTTTGATCAGGATATGGGTCTCTCAAATGTGTATGAAGTATCTTCAATTTCTACCGAATCGGGATTCAATTTCACCGATTTTCATTTGCGTCAAAAAAATTCTGAAAATTCGTAAAAGCGAACATTTCGAGACCCCATAACATAATAAACTGTCTAGGACACACTCAACTTGGTGTGGTGCAGGATGTATGTTCGTGCATATGGAAATGATATATACTGTAATTGTTTCGATCGAGTTTCCATTGTTATAATGATACCAGATAATAGGAATTTGGTACGAATACTGCTTACTGCTACCTTTATATCTAGACGTATACCAAATGAGAGTTTTTCAATACCTATTAATTGTTTCACTAGGACAGATGCTTGACAGTCCATACCATCCGGAACAGTGGTTTAGGCAACACATCCGGTGATTGTGTTTAAATTTCTGCAAACCTTGACCGACGAACAATAGAGTAATATGGTGTTTCAGCGATTTGTTCAGGATATGGGTCTCTCAAATTGTACAAAATATACGAGACAGAGACGACCTTCTACTCGTTACTCATCCGACGAGTTTGTGCTTCTTACTAGTGAAGGAGAGCAAGAGAGTTACGATGAAGCCACTCAAAGCCGAAGTAGATGCATCAGCCATTTGTGGACCGAGATTTCCAATAATCTCAGGTTGTTCATTAGATTGAGGTAGTTCTATTTCTGCACTTGAATTGAGCGATTCTGATGATAATTCCTCAACAACCATGGTAGGTTCTTCAGTGTTCTGTGGTAATTCTGAATCGGATGAGGTGGGGACATTTGAATAGCTTGGTACATCGGCCTCATCGAGTGGGGGATCCACTAAAGTGTAGTAGTAATGGTGTTTGGCCGATATACAGACTCAAAAAGAGAGTCCAAGTCCTCCAACCCAAGTCTCAAAGCTTCTTCTGACGTTGAATCCTGAGTTGTTGCCATCTTCTGTTGGTTTTGTGCCAACACACCAGTGAAAACGGGTTCTGAACTGTCGTATTCAGAAGTCATCTGGTTAGGCACGGGTCCTGGACTGATGTGCCCAGAAGTCATATCTGCCACTTCGTGGAAAGTGACATTGTAGCTTTCTTTGATAGTCCGGTTGGACGTGATGTATACCCGGTACGCCTTTTGAAGTTGAAGAATACCCGATGAAAGTGGCTTCGAATGCTTTAGGGTCGAACTTAGCTCGTTGTTATTCAATTTCGATCGAAACGGGATTCGATTTTCACCGTGTTTTAATTATTTGCGCAAAGAATTCGAACAATTACCCGTATAATCGAACATTCGAGACACAAATAACATGATAAATATACAAGGATACACCCAACTTGGTTTGGTGCATGTTGTGTAGATGGAAATAATATTATGATCGATTGTTTCGATCTAGTTTCCACTGTTATAATGATACCAGATATTTGGCGTTAGGTACCAAATCCAGCTTACTCGAACCTTTAAATCAGTATACATACCATATTCGAGCTTACCAACACCGGTTAACAGTTTCACTGTGACAGATGCATGACTACCCATACCACGTTTCGGGAACAGTTGTTTAGGCTCCGACGAATTAAGTTTTGGCCAACCCTGAGCGATGAACAATAGAGCCAATATTGCTTCAGCGCAGGATATGAGTCTCTCGAATTTGTAAAAAATATCTTCAATTTCGACCGAATCGGGATTCGATTTCACCGTGTTTTATTATTTGCGTCGAAAGAATTTGAAAAATTTACCCGTAAAATCTCACATTCGAGACCAAATAACATGGTTAACTGTCTAGGACACACCCAACTTGGTTTGGTGCAGGATCTTGTGTTCATGCAAATGGAAATAATATATTGGATCGATTGTTTCGTTCGAGTTTCCAATGTTATATCGATACCAGATAATAGGCATTTGGTACAAATCCAACGTACCGTTACCTTCAAATCAGTATATATACCATATGCCGGCTTTCAATACCTAACTCTTTTACGACAGACTCATGACCATACACACGTTCTGGGAACAGTTGTTTAGGCAACAATCTGGCGATAAAAAATTTGGGCAAACCATGAGCAACGAACAATAGAGCCAATACGGTGTTTCAGATATTTATTTAGGTTATGGGTTCGAATTTGTACAAATATTTTCAATTTCGACCAAATCGGGATTCGATTTCATCGTGTTTTTATTATTTGCGTCAAAAGAGTTCGAAGAATATACCCGTAAATCGAGCACTTCGAGACCTAAATATCAAAATAAACCCTCGTGGATAGATCGAATTTCGTTTTCAAGGACCGTTCGAACGAAAATAGAAATATGCGAGATCTTTTTATCGTCAAGAAAGTGGTTAACGATGGTAACAAAAATATGTTCTGGATACCTCTTACTATATTTTTAGGGGTATTTTGGTCGGATCAAATTGGTCCTTCTCTCTAACTTTGAAAGATATCGGGTCCTTTATACTGAACTTTATATTGACCGGGCCTGAACTATGTTATGAACCTGATTCTTAAAAGCCCCTATTATTTATTGGGGCAATTTGTCATCAGGCCCTACGAAAGTTTAAATATAGTGATCGGGTCCTGTCAGTATATTTTTCGTTTTAAGGATCTATTTTTTAAAATTTAAAACTGAAGACTTAATGTTTTGACTAAAATACCCTTAATAAAGAGTTCTGAAGGATTATTTGACGCCGGTTTTATGTTACAGAGATCCGACGACTTGTTACCGTAAAAACCATAAGCGTTACTTTAAGCTGATAATATGTTACTTATCGATAGTAAAATTATTTTTAACAGATTTATATTTATTTCTTCGGAATCCATTTTCGCAATGAATCGAGCACAATCGACTACCCCATCAACAATCAGTTTCGACGTGTCACGTAAGATTTATTCTAATATTGATGAAGTACGATATAAGAATTGAAGTGTAAAATATGCCTAAGAGGGGGGGTGAGGGGTAAATGAGGCTATAAAATATTGACTTGTTCTTCTTCGAAAAATACTTTTCTTTAAGAAGATATTTGTAGTGCGTTATTTCCCGGAAAGCAGTAGAGTATCAACGTTATCTCCCTAACCCTGTTTCAGAAATATCACGTTATTTTCATAAGGTGTTCCAACGATATTACCTCGATATCTTCAGGTATTCCGGGTTGTCTCACAGAAAAGAATAACTAAAGTAAAGTGAGACGGAGCTTTTATACAGGTTATATCACCAACTGGGGTTTAATCACTAGTACAGAAATACAGATGGTCGACGGTTGTTATATGCCATGGGCGACGGTTTATGTGCGTCGCTCATAGCCCCGTCGCCCATGTGCGTGATTTTGGGCGACGGGTGTGCAGCCGTCGCCGAAGATAGGTTATAAGCGACGGTTGTTAGTAACAACCGTCGCCCAAAGTACCCCGAAGGGTGCTGTGATGAACGAATGGGCGACGGTTTCTGTCACAACAACTGTCGCCCAAAATCAATTTTTTTTTAAATTTCATTATGGGCGACGGTTTCTGTCTTAGAAACCGTAGCCCAAAACATCAACTGAAAAAAAAACGTCGCCGTCACAGACAGCACTGCCACTACCAGATCCGGCCTTCGCCAGCCACCACATAGGAAGTCCGGCAGTAACGCCCTGTTTCCTATTACATTTATACGCAGCTAAAATATTCATATAAAATTTTTCGATTCCCGTAACCATTTTTTAACAAAAACGTCGTACATCTGGCCTAGTTCTTTTCACAATAATGTACATATATATACCTATCATACGAGGTACAAAATGTAACAGTCTAAATCCATTTCTATTATATATGCTAATGATGAACCAGAGGGGAGCAAGAGGAGAGCGTAGCCGGCCAACTTGAATCCATGCTTTATGATTATGCTTCCTACGCAGCCCGCTAAATATCTACGACAACATGTTAACTAATAACAAGTAACAATAAAATAAATGGTGGTCCATTCCTTTCTATCAATATCGTATTTATGCCATCATAATCGTGTATATAACTGTCATTCATAGGATCCGTAGATGACATGCCATTCTATTTGTCCATTTATTTTGATACTCCCGTTATAGACTAGCTAGACTGTACTGTACGCCTAGTCGGCGCCCATGCATGGGACTCTGTAACCATGTCGTAATCCCCCTATTTGTAGGGATACGTATTGCCTGTACAAGACTCCGTAAAATCCCCCGATTTGTAGGGATACGTATTGCCTGCACATAAGGCACATAAGGTACATGTTGCAAATCATACTCATAAGTTTCGCGCTATTTTCTCTGTTCGCATAAGCGACCTTGTCCTTGCCCTTGTCGGACTCCTGACCTATACAATTATTTTATCCGTAAATATGAAGTTCCTATAATGACATGCGTGCTTTGATATGCATGCTTCTTCCTATCCGTAGCCTTTACCAGAAACCCTAACTTATTTATACCACAACCCTAAATATCGAACATTTATGTGATATTAAAATTTCTTATATCTGTATCACAATTCTCTTTCTTTCGAAATTTTATTAAGTTCGGTATTCTTACTATTATAAAATTCCCGTATACCTCGAAATTCTACCTAATTACATTATTTAGTTTCGAAATCATATCTCGGATTTTTTATCTAATTGAATTTCTAATCTCGAAACCATAACTTGAAATCTTCTGAATTTATTTCGAGATTTTTTGTGCCAGCTCATGATGTAAACGCGTCGCACATACACCCTAGTACATGTTCCTCGACGTTGAGGACATCCCCGAAGAGCGGGGGATTTCGTGACATTTCGAATTGGAAGGACGCACCTCTGGTGTACCAGTTATCGTGCCCACGGTAAACGCTGGGTAGCCAAGTGCGGAGCGGATAACTGCTGAAAGCATCTAAGTATATCGAAGTCTTCCTAGTTTGTTTCGAAATTGTATATCGAAATCTTTCTAATCTATTTTGATATCACACCTCGATATTTATAGATCACATCTCGAGATTTGTTTAATTTATTCGAGATTATCTCGAAATTTATCTAATTCACTGAAAATTATATCTCGAGATTAAACTTTTCGAGATAATGTTCCACTTATTGGTCTCGAGATCCTCCTCTTTAAATATCAAAATGTCTCGAGATCAAATCTAGTGATAATATTCGACTTCTAAATCTCGAGATCTTCCTTTCTAAATGTCGAATTGTTTCGAGATCAACTCTTAATACATCTCAAGATTATACATCGAGATCTACTTAATTCTTTCCGAGATCATATCTCGAAATCTATCTAACCAGCTTTCTAGATTCGAAGTTATATTTCGAAGTCTATACCTATCGAAAATTTATTAGCACATGTCGAGAAATTCAATATGACATCGAAATCTTAAATTTCATATCTTCGAAATCACGTTTCAATATCAATCAAAATCTGGAAAACGGTACACTTAAAAACAAAATTTTCTTTCAAAAATTCTCCAAAGTCCGATCAAACCCTAATATTCTTAAGGACATCAAGAACGTTCTTATAAACTTCAAATATCTATATACTATCAGAAATAAACTAAAATACATGAACAAATACGAAATTTTCAGACGTGGTAACACCTTAAATTGTTAATCATAACTATAAAAGTCGTAATAATCCATACCCTTATCAGCCTTCGTTGTTTAATGTGTGAACTTTTCTCCCTTCTCTCCATCTTAGTTTCGACAGTGTGTTTGTGAGGTGAGTTACTATCTTTCGTTTCCCTCAGTTCTTAGTTCTCGAGTTTATCTTACAATTTTGCGTGTTACTATTATCAAATAACAACGATATCCACTTTATCAATACTTATCTTTCTTCTTATGAAACATGGACTATATTATTATTATTTTCCTTATCATTCCTTTATCATGAAGTTTACGTAAGTTAGATTTCGAGATCTTTAATTAAAAAACTTCTCTGTCGAGATGTATGATTCTCGAGATAAGGTATGCATTGTGAATATTAAGTTCTCGACATCTATCTTCAGGAATTGTTTATATTAACATACGTTTCATGTCGAGAACTAGAGTTCTCGTAATTTCTACCTTAAAGAATCTCGAAATCTTTACTGAATAAATCTCGAAGCCTTGGTTTGAGGAGTTTCGAAATCCTTATTGGACAAATTTCGAAACCCTTATTGAAAGAGTTTTGACATTTTACTTAGGATTTTGAATGATCCATTCTTTAGTCATACTTTAATCTTATTTAAATATTTCTTCCCAATTATTAATCAATTTAATTACACACATGAATTTTTTTTTTAACCTAAGAAAACCCTAGATAATTCAACTACCAAGCACTTAATTCCATAGATGAACCGAAGACTTTTATATATGTGCAAAATAATCCCACATCTAAAAATTTTACGAAGTTGTTATATTATTCAGTGTTTAACTAAACCTTCTGACTAGAATACTCATCCCGTTCTATTTCGAAATTCGTACTTAGAAAAATTCTAATATCCATATATATTCGGTTCTTTACTACTTATACCTCTTTGAGAACTTAGTACTATAACACTTTATTCTACACGTACCTCTGTTTGAAAATGACTTATATGAATGCATGAATTATATAAATGCATGATATTATAATATAAGGTTTTTGGTTTCGGTTCCTGACAATTCCCCCCCCCCCCCCTTTCAAAAAATTCCGACCTCGAATTTCGTACCGTCATAAACAACCATGGGTACTGTGTTTCCATACTCTGTACCGTTTCCTGTAGCTTCACGAGCTGAATGATTTTTCCATCTCACTTTTACCATTGGAAACATTTTATTTCGTAACTGTTTGTCAGCATATTCCGGGACTTCTGTCGGTTCTTCTACATAATTAAGATCCTCAGAAAAATTTATCGGTTCGTCATGCAGAACATGAGCAGGATCTGATCTGTATCGCCGTAACATACTGACGTGAAAAACATTGTGTATCTATGAAAGTTCAGGTGGCAGTGCTAATCGATATGCTAACGGTCCAATTCGTTCAAGTACCTCATATGGCCCAATGTAACGTGGGCTCAACTTTCCTTTCTTTCCAAATCATAGAACTCCTTTCCACGGGGATACTCGCAAAAATACTTTTTCTCCAACTTCGTATTCCATTTCTCGTCTGTGTTGGTCTACATAACTCTTTTGTCTGTCCTGGGCTGCTTTGAGTCGACTTTTGACTACCTTAATCTTTTCCATTGTATCCTGAATTAAGTCTGGCCCTTCCAATACTTGTTCTCCTTCCATATCCCAACATATTGGGTTACGACATTTCCGACCGTATAAGGCTTCGTATGGGGCCATTCCAATACTTGAATGGAACTGATTATTATAGGCAAATTCCATTAGCGCTATATAATCATCCCATGATCCTTTGAATTCGATTACGCATGCTCGAAGCATATCTTCCAATGTCTGTATCGTTTTTTCTGACTGTCCGTCTGTCTGTGATGAAACGCCGTACTAAAATGTAATTTAGTTCCGAGCGCTTCTTGCAAACATCCCCAAAATCTGGAGGTAAATCGGGGATCACGATCAGATACAATGGAAGTGGGTACCCCGTGTAGTCGAACTACCTCATTAACATATCTTTTCGCCAAATATTCCAACGTAGAAACCCATCTAAATGGCAAGAAGTGAGCTGACTTTGTAAGCCTCTCGACAATTACCCAAACAAAGTCATGTTTCTTAGTGGTTGGAGGAAGTCCATAAAGAAAATTCATCGTTATTCGCTCCCATTTCCAAACAGGTATGGGTAAAGGATGTAATTTACCCACTGGCGCTTGGTGTTCAGCTTTGATTTGCTGACACGTTAAACATATGAAATACCGATTCTCATACAGAAAATACTTTTGAAAGGGGGGCGAGATACATTTCACTAAAATTGTTGTTTTAATGAACCCTATCAAGTGTTAATGACATGAATCACCAAAAACATGAAAAAACTAGTTTCTTTCTACTTGCCCTACATAATCTGTCGAATACGTGAATTCGAACACAAAATACAAAGATTTCGACTTCAAATACTTGATTTATCATATGAAATACCGATTCTCATACAGAAAATATTTTGAAAGGGGGGCGAGTTACATTTCACTAAAATTGTTGTTTAATGAACCCTATCAAGTGTTAATGACATGAATCACCAAAAACATGAAAAAACTAGTTTCTTTCTACTTGCCCTACATAATCTATCGAATACGTGAATTCGAACAAAATACTTAGATTTCGATCAAATACTTGAATTAATACCGATTTCAAATACTTGATTCAATCATGAAAATACCGATTCTCATACAGAAAATACTTTTGAAGGGGGGGCGAGTTACATTTCACTAAAATTGTTGTTTTAATGAACCCTATCAAGTGTTAATGACATGAATCACCAAAAACATGAAAAAACTAGTTTCTTTCTACTTGCCCTACATAATCTGTCCAATACGTGAATTCGAACACAAAATACTAAAATTTGACTTCAAATACATTGATTTATCATATGAAATACCGATTCTCATACAGAAAATACTTTTGAAAGGGGGCGAGTTACATTTCACTAAAAATTGTTTTAATGAATACTATCAAGTGTTAATGACATGAATCACCAAAAACATGAAAAAACTAGTTTTTTTACTTGCCCTACATAATCTGTCGAATACCTGAATTCGAACACAAAATACTTAGATTTCGACTTCAATTACTTGATTTATCATATGAAATACCGATTCTCATACAGAAAATAGTTTTGAAAGGGGGCGAGATACATTCACTAAAAGTGTTGTTTTAATGAACCCTATCAAGTGCTAATGACATGAATCACCAAAAACATGAAAAAACCAGTTTCTTTCTACTTGCGCTACATAATCTGTCGAATACCTGCTTGAACTGCCCTACGTGAATCACCAAAGGGGGCGAGATACATTTCCTCACGAAGAAAAGCTATAATTTTATCCTCGCGTCACTTGCATGAATTTACATGCATTTTGTACATAAATTTCATTATTTTTGGCAAAAAATAAAGTATTTTTATATTAGTTAAGGTACTTTGACCTTAAATTCAAGTACTCCTTACAATGCAATAATTCAAAATTAAACTATGTGAACTACTTAGAATTTGACATTCAAATACTTTAATTGATATAAAACTACTCAATTTTGGCTTAAAATACCGAAATTTATGTAGAAGTACATGTAAATTGGCGTGAGACATCATGTTCACTAAAATAATGATAGTTTTTCATAAAATATCAAAGCTCTAAACAAAACTAAGATCACGATCTAAGAACCTCTTACAATCCCGTGAAGTGAATTAAAATTGTATCACATCATCTAAACTAACAAAACAAATCACACACAGCATGTTTTAGACAAATACACTAATCTGAACATCATGGTACACCTCTTACTTGAAACGTCTCTTGTTAAAATTCTTCTAACATCTGCATCGTTCTTTAAAGAACCGGTTACGAAGTTGTCGAGGACATCTTCCAAACTTTGTCAGCTATTTTTCAACTCGAATTACTTTGATCTTTCAAGCTCGGAAACAACAATGGCATGAATTAAAATCAGCTGCAAAACTTTTATCTCGTCAATGACCACAAACGAGCTTCACAGAGACTTATGCACCTTCAAGCTTCGCGATTTACCATACTCGCATGACATTTTTAATCATCAGAAACCACAAACATTTTCTTTCCCGATCCGGATTATATTAACCTTACCGCAACTCCGGCAATTAGGTGGTTGGAGACTTGGAGGCAGCTTTTGGTGTTCAGAATAGACGATTGAGAAGCGCACAGAGGCGAACTATGAGTTCATCGTCATGGAGAATGGTTTTTTTACTCATCATATGATCAATAGTTTGTGCCCACATGGTACTGTATAGATTGGCGAAAATGAATGTAAACTTTTCACCCAAGCAAAGAGTTTTACCAATAGATTAAAGCAAGAGTAAATTACCCTTTTCTATATGCCACGCAGAGCAAAAGCATCGAGCAACTCTCTCTTCGACTGCAATAGAAAAAATACACAATATTACCTCATGTATCTAGCAACAACTTCAGACATTCAATCACCGAAATCTTTCCCGCGAGATTTTAAAAAACGTCCAGCTTATGATCAGCATATTCATCGATTATTTTCCGTTGGAGGGCACAAGGTGAGGGATCCCATCGACGATCGGATACGAAACCCTAATCGAATCGATCAGCAAATTGGTTTTTCCACAGTAGCGCAACGGCTCCTTCGATAGCGGGCGTACGAGCACCACACCGGCGCATTTTAGCAGTGGTGCGTGCCTCTGACTATTGTCTTCTTCCATAGTTTTTCTTCAATGTGGTTTCCTCTGCAACGTCGTACTAGAATCACTTTATTTTTATTATTTTGTTTAGAAAAGAAAATGGGTAGTATGGTAATTTGCTGATGAGGGAGTTAAAATAAAATTTTTGCCCAATGGTATCTAATCACAAAACAAAATGGGTAGGGACTGATCCATAAGTTTAATCTTCAAATAGGTATTAAGTCTAAAAAACCCTTATTTGGGCCACATTTTTATTCAAATCCAAAATTTTATTATTTATTTGGTTTGATTGTTAAACCAAAAATTTTATTAATGAGGTCCGTTCAAATACTTTCTGAAAATATTTTATTATTTACTTTCATCCGAATTTTTGTTCACAAATATTTTCTTAGGAATTTCATTCCTCATATTTTCTTCGATAATTATCTTAAAATTTTCTACTATACAGGAAATTTTGCAGACGAATTTCCGACAGGTACTTTATGTGACACTATTTTAGCAACAAAAAATTTCGGTTCGAAATCCGTAAAAATAAATCACACAATAACGAATTTTTACCGTCCCGTCAATCGCTATATATAGTTATTTTTTTGTAGTGATTGATTATCGGATAAAACGTGAACTACTTGAAATTATTATCTCCAAAAACAAGATACTAGATTCCATGCATAAATGTTTCATACTTAAAAAGCCCAAATGTCAATCAAAACGAGCGGACGACAGAAAAAAAAGTTCATGGTGCTTCCGGAAGAAAACGTTAAAAGAAAAAGAAAAACGTGACACCAAAGCAATAGCAGTAGATTCCATCTTATCAAATGATCAGTAGGGTTTCATGGCCTCGTCTATCGCATGTATGTTTTCCTTAATAATTTTCCACTG
Source organism: Craterostigma plantagineum (assembly GCA_027422505.1). NCBI lineage: Eukaryota > Viridiplantae > Streptophyta > Magnoliopsida > Lamiales > Linderniaceae > Craterostigma > Craterostigma plantagineum. The sequence goes on from JAPQWV010000157.1 coordinate 1,202,600, forward strand.
CTCGGGCGGCAGATTGATACCTGCGATTTCGAATGCGACGTTTTGTAAATAGACTGAATACGTTGAAAAAAATAACAAATTCAAAGAGCACCACAGAATTCATGGAATATGAACCAAAACGTCGACCAAGGATAGGAAGTTATGTTACGGTTCCATGACGTCATCGCAAACAGTTTGAACCCCTCTAAACATGTCAAGAACCTAAACCTGATTTTAGTTCCATGTGTTTAGATACACATATTTAGGTAAAAGATTGTAAAATAGTTACAATAGTAACCCAGCTCATATCACCAAACATTCCGCAATTTCAATGTGCTGAGAATGATACACAAATTACCTTTAGCCGAAGGATGATGTTTGCCGCCTTTGAAGTAAAACTCCCTAATGCAGAGATACTTTTCCTTTTATAGTAACTTGTCGTCACCCTTCTATTGGCCGATAGCTAAACAAGACATTGCAAAGTGGAAAAAATCACAAGATATATGTCTTCAACAAAAGAAACCCCCAATTTCGAAACCAAAGAACAGCAGAAATTAAATTAAGTCAACTTACGTGGCAAATAGTATTGTCATTTAATTGTTTATCTTCATCGGTTTCTTCGACTTCTTCAGCTATTTTTTCCTCCTCGTCTTGCTTTTGCTCCTCTTCAGCTCTTACCTTACTGAGATACGAATCAACGATTTCCGTTACGAAGTTTTTTTCATCGGGTTTAGAAAGATCAATCTTCAGCTTTTCAGACGCAGAATCTCGAATACTCTTCATGTTTGCCGTATCCCAATCGGAACTCTGCAGAATCTCTATAACGGTCTCCTCAATCCTATTGCGGGTTTCCAAATCCATTTGACTCTACGAAATAGAAACGTGGAAATATAAAAAAAAAAATGATCATGGTCGAGCAATCGTATTTCATAACAATATAAAATAATACTTTGTTTGAACAGAGAATTACTAAACATAAAATCTGGTAAGTATTATATCCAACCATGAAAGTATATCAAGCCACGCTTACACTAGCACGCCCTGAAGCAACCAAGCTTGTACGCTGGTTTAACAAAGAAAGGCAATGGGACTTTTAGGCTATACTGAGGAACCTTATTATAAGAATGCATTAGAAAACGAGGACAAAGAAGCTTCCCTCGACTCAACGAACTCATCAAAAAGGAAACTTATGCAATAACAACATCGTCAAAGTTCAGATATGATCATTTCAATCGGAATAAGAAACTACATAAAAAATCGGACTACACGTATAGAGAAAATACAGATATGATCATTTTCAAACTCCATCTATAGGACTACACGTATAGAGAAAATACAGATATGATCATTTCAATCGGAATAAGAAAACTACATAAAAAAATCGTTAACCTTGATCAATCGGAATGAAAATTACAGAGATGATTTAAATCGTTAACATGTATAGTATTACTTATATACATGTTTTTTATGTACCCAATGCCAGTTTGACTTAAAATATACCATTTAAGACACAATTCTCATAAGAGGTTAGACGAAAAGCCTTGACGCTTCGTATACTGTGAGACAATCTTAGTTTTGAGAGGGAATAGCTTTATTACGATGAACAGCCATACGACATTATTAAGTGAAAAGAAAGAATCCAAGTCATTGGGTAAATCAAAACGCGTGCCAAAGATTTTTCCATTGCCAGTTTGTTTTTGTGTGCCCTATGTTTATTATTATTTTATTAAAATAACACCGATGAGGAGGATCATAAATATTACGTGTAGGTTACGTTTGAAGTATTCCTAATTGAAAAATAAAAGATTGTGAGTAAAGTTAGGGAGGCTTTGATTTCTCATCATGAACTGAGCAGAGTCCCCCCTAAAGAATGGGAAATCTACGATTTTTGGTTGTCGACATTTATTGTAAACCTAGTCCGTAACATACGTAGGGTATATAGTGAGCAATATATTCTATTAATATATATGTTCGCTGGGGATTTGAGAATGTGTATAGGGAAAGAAGAAAGATTTTATTGTTGGGAGTCGATCGGACAATTCGCACAGGTATCAATGTTTTCTTCAGAGCTGAGCCAAAAAACACATAAAAAACTTCTGGGCTTTTTATTAAAATAGTGCATTTTAAATTCAAAATTAATAAAATAGAGTTATTGTTAAAAAATTTACCAAAATCGTCCTAATCGCGGAAAACGAACGCGAGGTCGCGTCCAACGCTGCATTTTAATGGGTGCGACGGCCTTATTTTTATTACATGATCCAACTTCACCTGCTTTATCCTTATTTAATGCATAGAGAGCAAATAATCATCATGCAGACGCCTCGATTCTCGTGGAGTTTGACAATAGGGGAGTAACATCTGTTCTGTCTCCCTGCCTCGGCATTTCCTTCCCACTTAAATAATTGAAATGAATTAATATGAATAAACAATTAATTTTTACTGTACAATTATTAGGTTTCACGTTAGTTAGAAATAGAAGCCTTATTGCAATCCCTAACCCTAACCGGCGATTTTGTAAATTTATAGTAATAACCCTATTTTGTTAATTTTGAATTTTAAATGCATTATTTAATAAAAAGCCATGATTTTGATTGGACTGACGACACGTCTACTCACGAGCTTTTGCTGTGATTATTATTTAGAGTTAATTTCTTTTGAGACCCTCTAAGTAAGTATTACTTGAATTTATGTCCATTACTTTAAATTTCAGTTTCAAAACCCATTTCAAGTTTGTCTTAGAGTTAATGACTCATTGTGCTAAAAAGACCAATTCGCCCTCGACTATTGCAAAAAATACATCTCTGTGCCATCATCCCTCACATCCTAGGTTTGGTCCATCGATGATTCTTCCAATACCAAAACACGCTGAAATCTCGGAAATCTTCGACTTCATTGAGCAGAAAAGGTAAAATCGGGCTCCATTTCTTATGGGTCCTCGTAACCAACGAAAAATTTCGAGGTTATGTTGGAATAACTTCAAACTCAATTCAAAATTTTGGTACAAACACGAGTATAATGCCTTTGTGCTCGAATAATGTGGATTCATACCAATTCGATTGTGGTCTTAGTAATCGACAGGAAATAACAACGAATCTTGCCGCGACCTAAGATCCAAACATTTTCAATT